>CM016928.1:0-644829 GCA_006247105.1 Giardia muris
GCAGAAGCGTCCCTGCTACTACTGGTCGCTTTGCAGTCCGTGCAGGCCCCATTGTTGCCCTTCGTACAATGATCCGTCGCCTCTGTTGGGGCCTTGCATGTCCCGTCGATCGAGGCCTCGTTCGCGGTCGCGCACTCCTTGCAGACCTTCCCCAGCGTCCCGAGGTCGAGGCAGCTCCCCGCCTTGCAGTCGCCTGATGCCGTCCCTTCCGTGCACGAGAGGGCCCTCGCGTTCTTCCCTCCCCTTCACCATTCACTCACTTTCCCCCTGCATCCGAACCACCAACCGAGGAAGCCCCCGAGGCCTCCCAGGACCAGCAGGACGGCGATGACGATCCCCGCAATGGCACCCCCCGAGAGTCCCGAGGAGCTGGAGGAGGGGGGAGAGGGGCAGACATCGTTGGTGGGAGTGGAGCCGTCCCAGCAGAGGTCGCACGTCCCACTTGGACAGGAGGTGCACCCACTGGACAGGCCGTGCAGTTGGAGGGGCCGGTCACAGTAGTAGTGTTGTAGTACCCCACTGAGAGGCACTTGGTGCAGTCCGTCCCACTCGTGCAGGTGGCGCACCCGGGGGCGCAGGAGACGAGGACGGTTCCATTGAGGTAGAGGCCCGAGGCGGGATTGACAGCTGTGCAGACCCCACCAGAGGCCGTGGTGCAGGCGCTCTTCCCGACCTCCGTGGAGGCGTTGTAGCAGCCCCCGTTGAGGAGGAAGAACTGAGTAGCCGGGGGTCCCGGTCACGTCCTGGCACTTCCCGCACCTCGTGGAGGACGCGTCGGGGGCGGTTCCGTCCTCCTTCTGGCAGATCTGGGTCGCCCTCGTCACGTTCGTCGAGGCGACCAGAAGGCATTCTCCGTTGATCGGGACGAAGCCCGGCTTGCACTCGGAGAGACGGTCGTGTTCCCGACCAGGAACTGCTTCTCCTTCGCACAGACGCCCAGCTCGGCGGCCTTGAAGGTCGAGTAGCATCCATCGAGGTAGGGGACGTATCCATTGAGGCAGGACGTGCAGGTGCCGGAAGAGTCGGTGCAGACCTTGTCGTTCTTATCCACGCACCCCCCGTCGATCGGGACCTGATCAGTCGGACACTCGGTGCAGACGAGCCCCGGACCGAGGTTGGTGCAGGAGGTGCAGTTCTTGGGACAGGAGTCGCAGGACGTGATGGCAAGGAGGAGCTGTAGGTCGGGCCGAAGGAGGGGAGGCAGGCCGAACAGGTCTTCTCGTTCGTGTCGCACGTCTTGCAGTCCTTGATGGTGCAGGCCTTGCAGGTCGAGTCAACAAGGCCGAAGCCGGGGCTGCAGGCGGAGCAGGTGTCGGCAGCACTCACCTGGGCACAGTTGGAGCACTTGGAGGTGTCACTACAGGAGACGCAGCTCCCGTCCCCCTTGGGGAGGTAGTCCTTGGCACAGGAGGTGCACTTGAAGGTCGAGTCATAGGTGCAGGTCTCGCAGTTCGCCTTCCCGTTCGTGCTGTCACTGCAGAGGTAGAGGATGTCACTCTTGACGAAGGTGACCGCGTCCTTGTCCGGGACGGCCGTGCACTTCCCCCCGGTGGCCGTCTTGCAGAGCTTGTTCCCGGGAGAGGTGTCCGTCTTGTAGCACCCCCCGTTGAAGAGGAAGTACGGATCTGGGCAGACTGTGCAGGCGCCATCAGCACAAGTAGCACCATTCCCAATCGTGGTGGCCGCAGCAGTGTCACAGAGCCCGTTGACAGGGGCGGAGTCAGTGTTAGTCGAGACATCGCACTTCTTGCAGAACTCTCCATCAACCCCCGGGATGGTGAAGGTCGAACCACCCCCGTCTCATCCTTCCCCTTCACCATTCACTCACTTCCCCCTGCATCCGAACCACCAACCGAGGAAGCCCCCGAGACCTCCCAGCACCAGCAGGACGGCGATGACGATCCCGCAATGGCACCCCCGAGAGCCCCGAGGAGCTGGAGGAGGGGGGAGAGGGACACTTCCCATTGGCGTCGGGGCCGCTTCCATTCCAGCAGGTCGTGCAGGCGTCCTTCGTGCAGACCGTGCATCCTGAAGGGCAGGCCGTGCAGTTAAAGGTGCCCCCAGAGGCCGAGTTGTAGTATCCGATGGAGCAGCCAGTGCAGGTGAGGGCATTGTTGTTCGAGGTGCACGTCCCGCACCCGGCCGGGCAGAGGGTGAAGGTCCCTGAGGTCGTGTCGAGAGGGAAGGGGGCGTTGGTGGCAGCCTGAGTGCACTTCCCATCGGCATCGGCCGTCTGGCACAGCTTGCTCCCGACCGAGGTCCCGGAGGTGGGGGTTATGGGATAGCAGCCTCCGTTGAAGAAGAAGTAGTTGTTGCTCCCGGCCGGATTCTTGCACGCCTCGCACTTCGTGGCGGTCTTCTCGACAGGATTCCCGTCCGCCTTCATGCAGACGTTGTCCCCGGCTGCTCTCGTCCCCGTGTTGACGTCCCCGATCGGGGTGCAGGTCCCATCAATCGGGACGAACCCGACCTTGCACTCCTTGCAGACGAGGGCCTCCCCGACGAGGAACTGGTTGTCCTTGGAGCAGATCCCCATCGAGCTCGCCTTGTAGGGGGAGAGGCAGGCCCCGTGGTAGAACATGTATCCATTGAGGCAGGAGGCGCAGGAGCCGGAGGAGGGGTCCTTTGTGCACACCTTGTCGTTCACGTCGACGCACTCATCGTCGACCGGGATCTGATCGCTCTTCGAGCACACGTCGCAGACGAGCCCGAGGCCGAGGTTGAGGCAGCTCTCGCATCCCGTCGAGCACTGGTTGCAGGCCGTGATGGCGGAGCCGTTCTTGACAGGCCCGAACCCCGCCTTGCAGCCCGTGCACACGTCCTTGTTCGTCCCGCACGTCCCGCAGTTGGAGAGGGCGCAGGGGACGCAGGCCTGGGAGGAGTCGAGGCCGAAGGAGGGGAGGCAGGAGGTGCAGGTGAAGACTTCTCCGGCACGGGAGTTGGATGGAGTTGGAGATGGAGTTGTTGTTGTCGTGTAGGTGCACGTCCCGCAGTTCTCTTTTCCTCCATTTGTCGCATCGCTACAGAGGTAGAGCTTCCCGTCCTTGAGGAAGGCCCCAGATGCCGCCGTCCCGCAAGCACCGCTGCTGGCCGCTGAGCAGAGAATGCTCCCGGGAGAGGACGCCTGGTCGTAGCACCCCCCGTTGAAGAGGAAGTAGTCACCCGTCCCACACGACTCACACGTGCCATCGGCAGTTGGGGACTTCTGAGTACAGTCACTGCCTGGAGTCCCACACACCCCATCGATCGGGGCCTGACTCGTGTCACTGCACTCCTTGCAGAACTCTCCTTGAACCCCCGGGATGGTGAAGGTCGAACCACCCCCGTCTCATCCTTCCCCTTCACCATTCACTCACTTCCCCCTGCATCCGAACCACCAACCGAGGAAGCCCCCGAGGCCCCCCAGGACCAGAAGGACGGCAATGACGATCCCCGCAATGGCACCCCCGAGAGCCCCGAGGAGCTGGAGGAGGGGACGGCACTGCACTTCCCGTCGGTCGGGGCACTCCCGTCCCAGCACGTGATGCAGGCCGAGGCGGAGCACGTCGTGCAGCCACTGGGGCAGGCCTTGCAGTCAGAGGAGGAGGCGACGGAGGTCGTGTTGTAGTACCCGAGACCGCAGGACGTGCAGGCGGTCGCGTTCGTGCAGGCCCCACAACCGGCCGGACAGAGGGTGAAGACGCCTGAGGTCGTATTGAGAGGGAAGGGGGAACCAGCAGCAGCAGTAGTGCACTGACCATTGGAGGCCGATGAGCACAGCTTGCTCCCGACGGAGCCCGTGGTCGTGGGGTAGCAGCCCCCCTCGAAGAGGAAGTAGCTGACGCTCCCAACAGTCGAACAGTTCTCGCACCTCGTGGCGGTCCCGTCGACAGGAGTCTTCCCGTCGGCCTTCTTGCAGACGTCGTTGGTGGCCGTCCTCGAGATGGTCGAGCTGACCTCGAGGCACGTCCCGTCGATCGGAACACTTCCCTTCTTGCACTCCTTGCACACCAGGGCCTCCCCGACGAGAAGCTGGTTGCTCCTGGCACAGAGGCCCGTCTTGTCCGCATCGAAGGAGGAGAGGCAGGAGGAGTTGGAGAGCATGCATCCGTTGAGGCAGGACGTGCAGGAGAAGGACCCGGAGTAGGTGCAGGTGTCGCAGTTCGCCTTCCCGTTCGTCGCGTCCCCGCAGAGGTAGAGCTTGGTGTCCTTGAGGAAGGCGATGGAGGTCGGGGTCGAGCAGGTCCCGTCTGCCGTCCGAGTCGTCATTGCCGTGCACAGCTTGTTCCCGACCCCCTTTGACTGGGCATAGCACCCCCCGTTGAAGAGGAAGTGGGTGCTCGAGGACCCACAGGAGTTGCAGACCCCGACCTGAGTTCCATCTTGGCTCGTCGTGCATGAGCTGGTCGAATCGGCCCCCCCTTCCACCTTTATACACCTCCCATCGACGGGGGCGAGCCCCTTCCCGCACTTACCGCAGAGGACCTCGGACCAGCCCGGGACGGAGAAGGACTCGAGGCAGATCCCGAGGCTCTTGAGGCTCTCGGGGCTGAAGCAGCCGTCGTGGAAGAAGAGGCTCCCCTCCTTGCAGGCCGTGCACTTCCCGGCGCTGGAGGCAGGGGTGCAGGAGGAGGCACTGTCCTTGAGGACGCACTTCCCGTTGACGGGGACGTGAGTGTCAGCATTGCACTCGAGACACACGAAGCTGGTCCCGATCTGCATGCAGCTCTTGCAGTTCTCGTTCGATGAGCAGTTGACGCAGGAGGTGATCGTTGGTGCATCGAGGCTCTCCACGACAGGCCCGAATCCGGAGGCGCACTCCGTGCAGGTCGGCTTGTCGGCGGCGGGGGAGGTGCAGGTCTTGCAGTTGGGAACCCCGTTCGTCTTATCATCACAGGTGTAGAGGCCTGAGGGGTTGGAGTCGCTCCCCTTCACGAAGATGCCCGTCGCAGTATCAGCCCTCTTTGAGCACTGCCCGTTCGATGCCGTCTTGCAGAGAGCAGCGCCCTTGTCGGCAGACCCCTGGTCATAGCACCCCCCGTAGAAGAGAAACTTCGTCCCGGACGTGTCGCATGCCGTGCAGACACCATTGGAACACGTGTTGCTCCCGACGGTCGAGCTGCACGTCCCGTCGATCGAGGCCTCGTTCGCGGTCGCGCACTCCTTGCAGACCTTTCCCAGCGTCCCGAGGTCGAGGCAGCTCCCCGTCTTGCAGTTGCCTGATGCCGTCCCTTCCGTACACGTGAGGTCTCTCGCGTTCTTCACCTCCCCTTCACCATTCACTCACTTCCCCCTGCATCCGAACCACCAACCGAGGAAGCCCCCGAGGCCCCCCAGGACCAGAAGGACGGCAATGACGATCCCCGCAATGGCACCCCCCGAGAGCCTGGAAGAACTGGAGGAGGGGACGGCACTGCACTTCCCGTCGGTCGGGGCACTCCCGTCCCAGCACGTGATGCAGGCCGAGGCGGAGCACGTCGTGCAGCCACTGGGGCAGGCCTTGCAGTCAGAGGAGGAGGTGACGGAGGTCGTGTTGTAGTACCCGAGACCGCAGGACGTGCAGGCGGTCGAGGAGGTGCAGGCCCCGCACTCCTTCGGACAGGCCGTGAAGGCGCCTGAGGTCGTATTGAGAGGGAAGGGGGAGTTGGTGGCCTTTGTTGTGCACTGACCATTGGAGGCCGATGAGCACAGCTTGCTCCCGACGGAGCCCGTGGTCGTGGGGTAGCAGCCCCCCTCGAAGAGGAAGTAGCTGACGCTCCCAACAGTCGAACAGTTCTCGCACCTCGTGGCGGTCCCGTCGACAGGAGTCTTCCCGTCGGCCTTCTTGCAGACGTCGTTGGTGGCCGTCCTCGAGATGGTCGAGCTGACCTCGAGGCACGTCCCGTCGATCGGAACACTTCCCTTCTTGCACTCCTTGCACACCAGGGCCTCCCCGACGAGAAGCTGGTTGCTGTTGGCACAGAGGCCCGTCTTGTCCGCATCGAAGGAGGAGAGGCAGGAGGAGTTGGAGAGCATGCATCCGTTGAGGCAGGACGTGCAGGAGAAGGACCCGGAGTAGGTGCAGGTGTCGCAGTTCGCCTTCCCGTTCGTCGCGTCCCCGCAGAGGTAGAGCTTGGTGTCCTTGAGGAAGGCGATGGAGGTCGGGGTCGAGCAGGTCCCGTCTGCCGTCCGAGTCGTCATTGCCGTGCACAGCTTGTTCCCGACCCCCTTTGACTGGGCATAGCACCCCCCGTTGAAGAGGAAGTGGGTGCTCGAGGACCCACAGGAGTTGCAGACCCCGACCTGAGTTCCATCTTGGCTCGTCGTGCATGAGCTGGTCGAATCGGCCCCCCCTTCCACCTTCAGACACCTCCCATCGACGGGGGCGAGCCCCTTCCCGCACTTACCGCAGAGGACCTCGGACCAGCCCGGGACGGAGAAGGACTCGAGGCAGATCCCGAGGCTCTTGAGGCTCTCGGGGCTGAAGCAGCCGTCGTGGAAGAAGAGGCTCCCCTCCTTGCAGGCCGTGCACTTCCCGGCGCTGGAGGCAGGGGTGCAGGAGGAGGCACTGTCCTTGAGGACGCACTTCCCGTTGACGGGGACGTGAGTGTCAGCATTGCACTCGAGACACACGAAGCTGGTCCCGATCTGCATGCAGCTCTTGCAGTTCTCGTTCGATGAGCAGTTGACGCAGGAGGTGATCGTTGGTGCATCGAGGCTCTCCACGACAGGCCCGAATCCGGAGGCGCACTCCGTGCAGGTCGGCTTGTCGGCGGCGGGGGAGGTGCAGGTCTTGCAGTTGGGAACCCCGTTCGTCTTATCATCACAGGTGTAGAGGCCTGAGGGGTTGGAGTCGCTCCCCTTCACGAAGATGCCCGTCGCAGTATCAGCCCTCTTTGAGCACTGCCCGTTCGATGCCGCCGAGCAGAGAGCAGCGCCCTCGCCTCCACTGGCCTGGTTGTAGCATCCCCCGTAGAAGAGGAAGTAGGTCCCTGTGCATGCCGTGCAGACACCAGTGGTTGTGTCCTTCGTACAATCATCGGCTGTTGGGGCCTTGCACGTCCCGTCGATCGAGGCCTGACTCGTGTCACTGCACTCCTTGCAGACCTTCCCCTCAACCCCCGGGATGGTGAAGGTCGAACCACCCCCGTCTCATCCTTCCCCTTCACCATTCACTCACTTCCCCCTGCATCCGAACCACCAACCGAGGAAGCCCCCGAGACCTCCCAGGACCAGAAGGACGGCAATGACGATCCCCGCAATGGCACCCCCCGAGAGCCCCGAGGAGCTGGAGGAGGGGGGAGGGGGGCAGGTCCCATTGAAGGACGACCCGTCCCAGCAGGTCGTGCAGGCCGTCGTGTTGCATCCCGTGCAGCCCGAGTGGTAGATCGAGCACGCCTTGCAGTCGGGGGTGGCTCCAGCTGTGGTGTTGGCGTTGTAGTACCCGAAGCCGCAGGACGTGCAGGTGACGGCACCGCTCGAGGAGGTGCAGGCCCCGCACCCCGGGACCTTCGAGGAGCAGGAGGTGAGGACGGTCCCATTGAGGTAGAGGCCCGAGGTGGCATTGACAGCTGTGCAGACCCCACCAGAGGCCGTGGTGCAGGCGCTCTTCCCGACCTCCGTGGAGGCGTTGTAGCAGCCCCCGTTGAGGAGGAAGAAGTTAGTGGTCGAGGACCCGGTCACGTCCTGGCACTTCCCGCACCTCGTGGAGGACGCATCGAGGGCGCTTCCGTCCTCCTTCTGGCAGATCTGGGTCGCCCTCGTCACGTTCGTCGAGGCGACCAGAAGGCATTCTCCGTTGATCGGGACGAAGCCCGGCTTGCACTCGGAGCAGACCGTCGTGTTCCCGACCAGGAACTGCTTCTCCTTCGCACAGACGCCCAGCTCGGCGGCCTTGAAGGTCGAGTAGCATCCCTCGAGGTAGGGGACGTATCCATTGAGGCAGGACGTGCAGGTGCCGGAAGAGTCGGTGCAGACCTTGTCGTTCTTATCCACGCACGTCCCGTCGATCGGGGCCTGACCAGTCGGACACTCGGTGCAGACGAGCCCCGGACCGAGGTTGGTGCAGGAGGTGCAGTTCTTGGGACAGGAGTCGCAGGACGTGATGGCAAGGGAGGAGCTGTAGGTCGGGCCGAAGGAGGGGAGGCAGACCTTGCAGGTCTTCTCGTCCTTGTCGCACGTCTTGCAGTTCTGGACGGTACAGGCCTTGCAGGTCTTGTCAGTCTCTCCAACAAGGCCGAAGCCGGGGAGGCAGGCTGAACAGGAGGAGGTACTCGTGCACGTCTTGCAGCCCGAGGAGCAGGCCTTGCATGATTTGTCGGTCGTGTCGAGGAAGTAGCCAGACTTGCACTCTGAGCAGGCGGAGGAGGAGCACGTCTTGCAGTTCTGGACGGTGCAGGCCGTGCAGTTGACGGGGTCGGAAGTGGTGGTGGTGTTGGGGTAGAAGCCCTCGAGGCACGAGTTGCAGGTGAGGACTTCTCCAGCACGAGAGCCGGGAGTAGGTGGAGTTGGTGTCGCATAGGTGCAGGTGCTGCAGCCCGGTTCCCCGTTTGTCGCATCGCTACAGAGGTAGAGGTTGCTGTCCTTGATGAAGGTGATGGCATCGGTAGTTGGAGCCGTCTTGCAGGTTCCGTTCTTTGCATCCTGGAGGGCGGAGCACAGCTTACTCCCAACCCCCTGTGTCTGGTCATAACAACCCCCGTTGAACAGGAAGTAGTTCCCCGTTCCACATCCTGTACAGACACCACTACCACAAGTAGCACCATTTCCAATCGTAGTGGCCGCAGCAGTGTCACAGAGCCCGTTGACAGGGGCGGAGTCAGTGTTAGTCGAGACATCGCACTTCTTGCAGAACTCTCCCTCAACCCCCGGGATGGTGAACTTTGAGTTTGCCTCGCACTCTCCCGTGGCTCGAGCCTTCACCTCCCCCCTTCACCATTCACTCACTTCCCCCTGCATCCGAACCACCAACCGAGGAAGCCCCCGAGACCTCCCAGCACCAGCAGGACGGCGATGACGATCCCCGCAATGGCACCCCCCGAGAGCCCCGAGGAGCTGGAGGAGGGGGGAGAGGGACACTTCCCATTGGTGTCGGGGCTGTTTCCATTCCAGCAGGTCGTGCAGGCGTCCTTCGTGCAGACCGTGCATCCTGAAGGGCAGGCCGTGCAGTTGAAGGTGCCCCCAGAGGCCGAGTTGTAGTATCCGATGGAGCAGCCAGTGCAGGTGAGGGCGTGGTTGTTCGAGGTGCACGTCCCGCACCCGGCCGGACAGAGGGTGAAGGCCCCCGTGTTCGTGTCGAAAGGGAAGGGGGTGTTCTGGGCAGCCTGAGAACACTTCCCATCGGCATCGGCCGTCTGGCACAGCTTGCTCCCGACCGAGGTCCCGGAGGTGAGGGTTGTGGGATAGCAGCCTCCATTGAAGAAGTAGTTGCTGTTCGTGTCCTTGCACGCCTCGCACTTCGTGGCCTTCGCATCGATGGGAGTCCCGTCCGCCTTCATGCAGACGTTGTCCCCGGCTGCTCTCGTCGTTCCCTTGTTAATGTCCCCGATCGGGGTGCAGGTCCCATCAATCGGGACGAACCCGGCCTTGCACTCCTTGCAGACGAGGGCCTCCCCGACGAGGAACTGGTTGTCCTTGGAGCAGATCCCCATCGAGCTCGCCTTGTAGGGGGAGAGGCAGGCCCCGTGGTAGAACATGTATCCATTGAGGCAGGAGGCGCAGGAGCCGGAGGAGGGGTCCTTTGTGCACACCTTGGCGTTCACGTCGACGCACTCGTCGTCGACCGGGACCTGGCTGCTGTTCGAACACACGTCGCAGACGAGCCCGAGGCCGAGGTTGAGGCAGCTCTCGCATCCCGTCGAGCACTGGTTGCAGGCCGTGATGGCGGAGCCGTTCTTGACAGGCCCGAACCCCGCCTTGCAGCCCGTGCACTTGGTCACGTCGTCGTTACAGATCCCGCAGTTCTTGATGCTGCAGGCGGTGCAGGTCTTAGCGGTGTCTCCAACGAGGCCGAAGCCCTCCTTGCAGGCGGTGCAGGCTGTAGATGAGCAGGTTTTGCAGTTCTCAACGGTGCACTTCGTGCAGGTTCCGTAGTTCTTGGTCGTATCGCTGTTAGCAGTATAGAAGAACCCTTCAGAGCACTTGTCGGTATCACAGTTTTGATGATTCGTGTCGGTGTCGCACTGATCGCACCCAGTGGGGCAAGTCCCACAAGTTGCCGAGGTGCCCGACCCCGAAAGGAAGAAGGCGGGCCCGCACTTGGAGCAGGTGTTGGCAGCACTCGCCTGGACGCAGTTCTCGACCGAGCAGGAGAAGCAGTTGGCGTTGTTCGCATCTGGGAGGTAGCCCGAAGCGCAGGCGTCGCACTTCCCGGTTCCGAGGAGATATCCGGCCTTGCAAGTCTGACAGGTGTTGGCGTTCGTGCAGGTCGCACAGTTGGTTGGACAGGCCGTACAAGTCTTGGTATTGCTATCGAAGTAGTACCCCTCATAGCAAGTTTCGCACTTCGTCTCACTTTCTTTCTCGCTGCACGTCTTGCAGGTCGAGTCGCAGAGGTCGCAGGCGTCGGTCGTCGCAGACGCAGCTGTGTTTGGAATCAGCCCGTCCTTGCACGTGCCACATTTCCCGGCATCTGTAGAGGTGGTGGCACAGATGAGGGAGGTTGCGGGGTCTTTGGCGTAGCAGCCCCCCTGGAAGAGGACGAAGGCGTTTCCGCACTTCCCGCACGTCTGGGAGGTGTCATCGAGGGCAGAGCCGTCCGCCTTCGTGCACCCCGCCGCGGTCACGGAGGAATCGTCTTTTGACGCGCAGTTTCCATTGATGGGGACGTTCCCCGCATCGCACTCCGTGCAGACCTGCGTGCTCCCGAACTTCAGGCACTTGTCCGTTCCGCAGTTCGTTATGGCAGGACTGCAGGCAGCTGGAGCGGGAGCGGCTCGAGCCTTCCCTCCCCCCTTCACCATTCACTCACTTCCCCCTGCATCCGAACCACCAACCGAGGAAGCCCCCGAGACCTCCCAGCACCAGCAGGACGGCGATGACGATCCCCGCAATGGCACCCCCCGAGAGCCCCGAGGAGCTGGAGGAGGGGGGAGGGGGACACTTCCCATTGGTGTCGGGGCTGTTTCCATTCCAGCAGGTCGTGCAGGCGTCCTTCGTGCAGACCGTGCATCCTGAAGGGCAGGCCGTGCAGTTGAAGGTGCCCCCAGAGGCCGAGTTGTAGTATCCGATGGAGCAGCCAGTGCAGGTGAGGGCGTGGTTGTTCGAGGTGCACGTCCCGCACCCGGCCGGACAGAGGGTGAAGGCCCCCGTGTTCGTGTCGAAAGGGAAGGGGGTGTTCTGGGCAGCCTGAGAACACTTCCCATCGGCATCGGCCGTCTGGCACAGCTTGCTCCCGACCGAGGTCCCGGAGGTGAGGGTTGTGGGATAGCAGCCTCCATTGAAGAAGTAGTTGCTGTTCGTGTCCTTGCACGCCTCGCACTTCGTGGCCTTCGCATCGATGGGAGTCCCGTCCGCCTTCATGCAGACGTTGTCCCCGGCTGCTCTCGTCGTTCCCTTGTTAATGTCCCCGATCGGGGTGCAGGTCCCATCAATCGGGACGAACCCGGCCTTGCACTCCTTGCAGACGAGGGCCTCCCCGACGAGGAACTGGTTGTCCTTGGAGCAGATCCCCATCGAGCTCGCCTTGTAGGGGGAGAGGCAGGCCCCGTGGTAGAACATGTATCCATTGAGGCAGGAGGCGCAGGAGCCGGAGGAGGGGTCCTTTGTGCACACCTTGGCGTTCACGTCGACGCACTCGTCGTCGACCGGGACCTGGCTGCTGTTCGAACACACGTCGCAGACGAGCCCGAGGCCGAGGTTGAGGCAGCTCTCGCATCCCGTCGAGCACTGGTTGCAGGCCGTGATGGCGGAGCCGTTCTTGACAGGCCCGAATCCCGCCTTGCAGCCCGTGCACTTGGTCACGTCGTCGTTACAGATCCCGCAGTTCTTGATGCTGCAGGCGGTGCAGGTCTTAGCGGTGTCTCCAACGAGGCCGAAGCCCTCCTTGCAGGCGGTGCAGGCTGTAGATGAGCAGGTTTTGCAGTTCTCAACGGTGCACTTCGTGCAGGTTCCGTAGTTCTTGGTCGTATCGCTGTTAGCAGTATAGAAGAACCCTTCAGAGCACTTGTCGGTATCACAGTTTTGATGATTCGTGTCGGTGTCGCACTGATCGCACCCAGTGGGGCAAGTCCCACAAGTTGCCGAGGTGCCCGACCCCGAAAGGAAGAAGGCGGGCCCGCACTTGGAGCAGGTGTTGGCAGCACTCGCCTGGACGCAGTTCTCGACCGAGCAGGAGAAGCAGTTGGCGTTGTTCGCATCTGGGAGGTAGCCCGAAGCGCAGGCGTCGCACTTCCCGGTTCCGAGGAGATATCCGGCCTTGCAAGTCTGACAGGTGTTGGCGTTCGTGCAGGTCGCACAGTTGGTTGGACAGGCCGTACAAGTCTTGGTATTGCTATCGAAGTAGTACCCCTCATAGCAAGTTTCGCACTTCGTCTCACTTTCTTTCTCGCTGCACGTCTTGCAGGTCGAGTCGCAGAGGTCGCAGGCGTCGGTCGTCGCAGACGCAGCTGTGTTTGGAATCAGCCCGTCCTTGCACGTGCCACATTTCCCGGCATCTGTAGAGGTGGTGGCACAGATGAGGGAGGTTGCGGGGTCTTTGGCGTAGCAGCCCCCCTGGAAGAGGACGAAGGCGTTTCCGCACTTCCCGCACGTCTGGGAAGTGTCATCGAGGGCAGAGCCGTCCGCCTTCGTGCACCCCGCCGCGGTCACGGAGGAATCGTCTTTTGACGCGCAGTTTCCATTGATGGGGACGTTCCCCGCATCGCACTCCGTGCAGACCTGCGTGCTCCCGAACTTCAGGCACTTGTTCGTTCCGCAGTTCGCTATGGCAGGACTGCAGGCAGCTGGAGCGGGAGCGGCTCGAGCCTTCCCTCCCCCCTTCACCATTCACTCACTTCCCCCTGCATCCGAACCACCAACCGAGGAAGCCCCCGAGGCCTCCCAGGACCAGCAGGACGGCGATGACGATCCCCGCAATGGCACCCCCCGAGAGCCCCGAGGAGCTGGAGGAGGGGACGGCACTGCACTTCCCGTCGGTCGGGGCACTCCCGTCCCAGCACGTGATGCAGGCCGAGGCGGAGCACGTCGTACAGCCACTGGGGCAGGCCTTGCAGTCAGAGGAGGAGGCGACGGGGGTCGTGTTGTAGTACCCGAGACCGCAGGACGTGCAGACAGTCGAGGAGGAGCATGCCCCACACCCGGCCGGACAGAGGGTGAAGACGCCTGAGGTCGTATTGAGAGGGAAGGGGGAACCAGCAGCAGCAGTAGTGCACTGACCATTGGAGGCCGATGAGCACAGCTTGCTCCCGACGGAGTTCGGAGTCACGGGGTAGCAGCCCCCCTCGAAGAGGAAGTAGGTCGTCGAACAGTTCTCGCACCTCGTGGCGGTCCCGTCGACAGGAGTCTTCCCGTCGGCCTTCATGCAGACGTCGTTGGTGGCCGTCCTCGAGATGGTCGAGCTGACCTCGAGGCACGTCCCGTCGATCGGAACACTTCCCTTCTTGCACTCCTTGCACACCAGGGCCTCCCCGACGAGAAGCTGGTTGCTCCTGGCACAGAGGCCCGTCTTGTCCGCATCGAAGGAGGAGAGGCAGGAGGAGTTGGAGAGCATGCATCCGTTGAGGCAGGACGTGCAGGAGAAGGACCCGGAGTAGGTGCAGGTGTCGCAGTTCGCCTTCCCGTTCGTCGCGTCTCCGCAGAGATAGAGCTTCTTGTCCTTGAGGAAGGCGATGGAGGTCGGGGTCGAGCAGGTCCCGTCTGCCGTCCGAGTCGTCATTGCCGTGCACAGCTTGTTCCCGACCCCCTTTGACTGGGCATAGCACCCCCCGTTGAAGAGGAAGTGGGTGCTCGAGGACCCACAGGAGTTGCAGACCCCGACCTGAGTTCCATCTTGGCTCGTCGTGCATGAGCTGGTCTGATCGGCCTTCCCCCCTTCCACCTTCAGACACCTCCCGTCGACGGGGGCGAGCCCCTTCCCGCACTTACCGCAGAGGACCTCGGACCAGCCCGGGACGGAGAAGGACTCGAGGCAGATCCCGAGGCTCTTGAGGCTCTCGGGGCTGAAGCAGCCGTCGTGGAAGAAGAGGCTCCCCTCCTTGCAGGCCGTGCACTTCCCGGCGCTGGAGGCAGGGGTGCAGGAGGAGGCACTGTCCTTGAGGACGCACTTCCCGTTGACGGGGACGTGAGTGGTACCATTGCACTCGAGACACACGAAGCTGGTCCCGATCTGCATGCAGCTCTTGCAGTTCTTGTCCGATGAGCAGTTGACGCAGGAGGTGATCGTTGGTGCATCGAGGCTCTCCACGACAGGCCCGAACCCGGAGGCGCACTCCGTGCAGGCGGAGGAGGAGCACGTCTTGCAGTTCTGGACGGTGCAGGCCTTGCAGTTGACGGGGTCGGAAGTGGTGGTGGTGTTGGGATAGAAGCCATCGAGGCACGAGGTGCAGTTGAAGGCGGGTGTTTTAGTCGAGTCGTAGGTGCAGGTGCTGCAGCCCGGTTCCCCGTTCGTCGCATCGCTACAGAGGTAGAGGTTGCTGTCCTTGATGAAGGTGATGGCATCGGTAGTTGGAGCCGTCTTGCAGGTTCCGTTCTTTGCATCCTGGAGGGCGGAGCACAGCTTACTCCCAACCCCCTGTGTCTGGTCATAACAACCCCCGTTGAACAGGAAGTAGTTCCCCGTTCCACATCCTGTACAGACACCACTGGCACAAGTAGCACCAGTTCCAATCGTGGTGGCCGCAGCAGTGTCACAGAGCCCGTTGACAGGGGCGGAGTCAGTGTTAGTCGAGACATCGCACTTCTTGCAGAACTCTCCCTCAACCCCCGGGATGGTGAACTTTGAGTTTGCCTCGCACTCTCCCGTGGCTCGAGCCTTCACCTCCCCCCTTCACCATTCACTCACTTCCCCCTGCATCCGAACCACCAACCGAGGAAGCCCCCGAGACCTCCCAGCACCAGAAGGACGGCAATGACGATCCCCGCAATGGCACCCCCAGAGAGCCCCGAGGAGCTGGAGGAGGGGGGAGGGGGGCAGGCATCGTTGGTGGGAGTGGTGCCGTCCCAGCAGAGGTCGCACTTCCCACCTGGACAGGAGGTGCACCCACTGGGACAGGCCGTGCAGTCGGAGGGGCTGGTCACAGCAGTAGTGTTGTAGTACCCCACTGAGAGGCACTTGGTGCAGTCCGTCCCACTCGTGCAGGTGGCGCACCCGGGGGCGCAGGAGACGAGGACGGTCCCATTGAGGTAGAGGCCCGAGTCAGCCTTGACAGCTGTGCAGACTCCATTAGAGGCCGAGGTGCAGGCGCTCTTCCCAACCTCCGTGGAGGCGTTGTAGCAGCCCCCGTTGAGGAGGAAGAACTGAGTAGCCGGGGTCCCGGTCACGTCCTGGCACTTCCCGCACCTCGTGGAGGACGCATCGGGGGCGGTTCCGTCCTCCTTCTGGCAGATCTGGGTCGCCCTCGTCACGTTCGTCGAGGCGACCAGAAGGCATTCTCCGTTGATCGGGACGAAGCCCGGCTTGCACTCGGAGCAGACCGTCGTGTTCCCGACCAGGAACTGCTTCTCCTTCGCACAGACGCCCAGCTCGGCGGCCTTGAAGGTCGAGTAGCATCCCTCGAGGTAGGGGACGTATCCATTGAGGCAGGACGTGCAGGTGCCGGAGGAGTCGGTGCAGACCTTCCTGGTGGTCTCGTTTGCAGGAACACACCCCCCGTCGATCGGGGCCTGATCAGTCGGACACTCGGTGCAGACGAGCCCCGGACCGAGGTTGGTGCAGGAGGTGCAGTTCTTGGGACAGGAGTCGCAGGACGTGATGGCAAGGGAGGAGTTGTAGGTCGGGCCGAAGGAGGGGAGGCAGACCTTGCAGGTCTTCTCGTCCTTGTCGCACGTCTTGCAGTTCTGGATGGTACAGGCCTTGCAGGTCGAGTCAACAAGGCCGAAGCCGGGAAGGCAGGTCTGACAGGTGAAGGTGGTTGAGGCGTAGGTGCACGTCCCGCAGTTCTCTTTTCCTCCTGCATCTGTCGAGTTGTCACTGCAGAGGAAGAGGGTATTAGTACCACTGACCTCCTTGACAAAGGTGATGGCAGGATCCGTGGCCGCCGCAGTACAAGCACCACTGGCGACGGTCGAGCAGAGCTTCTTCCCGACGTCACCCGTCTTGCTGTAGCACCCACCATAGAAGAGGAAGTAGTCCGTTCCTGTTCCACATCCTGTGCAGGCACCACTACCACAAGTAGCACCAGTTCCAATCGTGGTGGCCGCAGCAGTGTCACAGAGCCCGTTGACAGGGGCGGAGCCAGTGTCAGTCGTGGCATCGCACTTCTTGCAGAACGTCCCCTCAACCCCCGGGATGGTGAAGGTCGAACCACCCCCGTCTCATCCTCCCCCCTTCACCATTCACTCACTTCCCCCTGCATCCGAACCACCAACCGAGGAAGCCCCCGAGGCCTCCCAGGACCAGAAGGACGGCAATGACGATCCCCGCAATGGCGCCCCCCGAGAGCCCCGAGGAGCTGGAGGAGGGGACGGCACTGCACTTCCCGTCGGTCGGGGCACTCCCGTCCCAGCACGTGATGCAGGCCGAGGCGGAGCACGTCGTGCAGCCACTGGGGCAGGCCTTGCAGTCAGAGGAGGAGGCGACGGAGGTCGTGTTGTAGTACCCGAGACCGCAGGACGTGCAGACAGTCGAGGAGGAGCATGCCCCACACCCGGCCGGACAGAGGGTGAAGACGCCTGAGGTCGTATTGAGAGGGAAGGGGGAACCAGCAGCAGCAGTAGTGCACTGACCATTGGAGGCCGATGAGCACAGCTTACTCCCGACGGAGTTCGGAGTCACGGGGTAGCAGCCCCCCTCGAAGAGGAAGTAGGTCGTCGAACAGTTCTCGCACCTCGTGGCGGTCCCGTCGACAGGAGTCCCGTCGGCCTTCTTGCAGACGTCGTTGGTGGCCGTCCTCGAGATGGTCGAGCTGACCTCGAGGCACGTCCCGTCGATCGGAACGCTTCCCTTCTTGCACTCCTTGCACACCAGGGCCTCCCCGACGAGAAGCTGGTTGCTCCTGGCACAGAGGCCCGTCTTGTCCGCATCGAAGGAGGAGAGGCAGGAGGAGTTGGAGAGCATGCATCCGTTGAGGCAGGACGTGCAGGAGAAGGACCCGGAGTAGGTGCAGGTGTCGCAGTTCGCCTTCCCGTTCGTCGCGTCCCCGCAGAGGTAGAGCTTGGTGTCCTTGAGGAAGGCGATGGAGGTCGGGGTCGAGCAGGTCCCGTCTGCCGTCCGAGTCGTCATTGCCTTGCACAGCTTGCTCCCGACCCCCTTTGACTGGGCATAGCACCCCCCGTTGAAGAGGAAGTGGGTGCTCGAGGACCCACAGGAGTTGCAGACCCCGACCTGAGTTCCATCTTGGCTCGTCGTGCATGAGCTGGTCTGATCGGCCTTCCCCCCTTCCACCTTCAGACACCTCCCGTCGACGGGGGCGAGCCCCTTCCCGCACTTACCGCAGAGGACCTCGGACCAGCCCGGGACGGAGAAGGACTCGAGGCAGATCCCGAGGCTCTTGAGGCTCTCGGGGCTGAAGCAGCCGTCGTGGAAGAAGAGGCTCCCCTCCTTGCAGGCCGTGCACTTCCCGGCGCTGGAGGCAGGGGTGCAGGAGGAGGCACTGTCCTTGAGGACGCACTTCCCGTTGACGGGGACGTGAGTGGTACCATTGCACTCGAGACACACGAAGCTGGTCCCGATCTGCATGCAGCTCTTGCAGTTCTCGTTCGATGAGCAGCTGACGCAGGAGGTGATCGTTGGTGCCTCGAGGCTCTCCACGACAGGCCCGAACCCGGAGGCGCACTCCGTGCAGGTCGGCTTGTCGGCGGCGGGGGAGGTGCAGGTCTTGCAGTTGGGAACCCCGTTCGTCTTATCATCACAGGTGTAGAGGCCTGAGGGGTTGGAGTCGCTCCCCTTCACGAAGATGCCCGTCGCAGTATCAGCCCTCTTTGAGCACTGCCCGTTCGATGCCGCCGAGCAGAGAGCAGCGCCCTTGTCGGCAGACCCCTGGTCATAGCACCCCCCGTAGAAGAGAAACTTCGTCCCGGACGTGTCGCATGCCGTGCAGACACCATTGGAACACGTGTTGCTCCCGACGGTCGAGCTGCACGTCCCGTCGATCGAGGCCTCGTTCGCGGTCGCGCACTCCTTGCAGACCTTTCCCAGCGTCCCGAGGTCGAGGCAGCTCCCCGTCTTGCAGTTGCCTGATGCCGTCCCTTCCGTACACGAGAGGGTCCTCGCGTTCTTCCCTCCCCTTCACCATTCACTCACTTCCCCCTGCATCCGAACCACCAACCGAGGAAGCCCCCGAGGCCTCCCAGCACCAGCAGGACGGCGATGACGATCCCCGCAATGGCACCCCCCGAGAGCCCCGAGGAGCTGGAGGAGGGGGGAGAGGGGCAGACATCGTTGGTGGGAGTGGAGCCGTCCCAGCAGAGGGTGCACTTGTCGGCAGTGCACGTCGTGCAGCCCGAGATGACCGAGGAGCACGCCTTGCAGGTCGTGGTGGCCCCGCTCGTCTCCGCGACGTACCCGAAGGTGCAGGCGGTGCAGGTGGTGGAGGAGGTGCACTGGCAGCCCCCGGGGCACTGGACGATGTTCCCGTTGTCGAGGTAGAAGCCCGAGGTGGCCTTGACAGTTGAGCAGACCCCATTAGAGGCAGCAGAACAAATCGAGTCCCCAATAGAGGAGCCCCCAGTCGTCTTGGGGTAGCAGCCTCCATCGAACAGGAAGTAGTCAAACTGGTTGGGAGAGGTCCCGACCTGCGTCTTGATGCAGGCCTCGCACTTCGTGGCGGTGTCCGAGACCTTGTTCCCGCTCGAGTCGAGGCAGATGTTATGAGGAGTCGCCCTCGTCCCCGTGTTCACGACAGCCAGGGGGGAGCAGGTCCCGTCGATGGGGACGAAGCCCTGTTGGCACTGGCTGCAGACGGTCGTGTTCCCGACGAGGACCTGGTTCTCCTTCGCGCACAGCTTCATCTCGCTCGCCTTCTGGGGCGAGTAGCAACCCCCCATGAAGTGCATGAAGCCGTTAAGGCAGGCCGTGCAGGTGCCGGAGGACCCCGTGCAGACCTTCGTGTTCGCATCGACGCACTCTCCGTTGATCGGGACCTTGTTGTCCTTGCAGGAGACGCACACGCGCCCGAACCCGATGTCGGCGCACTCCTTGCATGTCTCGGGGCAGGCCTGGCAGGAGTCGATGCGGGGGAACGTGCTGAAGACGGGCTCGTAGCCGGATTCGCAGAACCCGCAGACCTTCTCATCCCCGTCGCAGAATATGCAGTGATCGAGAGTGCACTTCTTGCAGGTCTTGGAGCCGCTTTCATCAACGAGGCCGAATCCTAAGAAGCAGCCCGTGCAGGTGAAGACTTCTCCAGTACGAGAGCCGGGAGTTGATGGAGTTGTTGTCGTGTAGGTGCACGTACCGCAGTTCTCTTTTCCTCCATTTGTTGCATCGCTACAGAGGTAGAGGTTGCTGTCCTTGACGAAGGTAGGGGAATCCTTGGTTGGAGCCGTCTTGCAGGTTCCATCCTTTGTATCCTGGAGGGCGGAGCACAGCTTACTCCCAACCCCCTGTGTCTGGTCATAACAGCCTCCCTCGAACAGGAAGTAGGTGCTGGAAGTAAGGTCTCCTCCGCTACTGGTCGCTTTGCAGTCCGTGCAGGCCCCCTTGCTATCCGACGTGCAGTGGTCCGTATTTGCATCTGGAGTCCCACACTTCCCATCGATCGGGGCCTGGTTCGTGTCACTGCACTTCTTGCAGAACTCTCCATCAACCCCCGGGATGGTGAAGGTCGAACCACCCTCGTCCCATCCTTCCCCTTCACCATTCACTCACTTCCCCCTGCATCCGAACCACCAACCGAGGAAGCCCCCGAGGCCTCCCAGGACCAGCAGGACGGCAATGACGATTCCCGCAATGGCACCCCCCGAGAGCCCCGAGGAGCTGGAGGAGGGGGGAGAGGGGCAGACATCGTTGGTGGGAGTGGAGCCGTCCCAGCAGAGGGTGCACTTGTCGGCAGTGCACGTCGTGCAGCCCGAGATGACCGAGGAGCACGCCTTGCAGGTCGTGGTGGCCCCGCTCGTCTCCGCGACGTACCCGAAGGTGCAGGCGGTGCAGGTGGTGGAGGAGGTGCACTGGCAGCCCCCGGGGCACTGGACGATGTTCCCGTTGTCGAGGTAGAAGCCCGAGGTGGCCTTGACAGTTGAGCAGACCCCATTAGAGGCAGCAGAACAAATCGAGTCCCCAATAGAGGAGCCCCCAGTCGTCTTGGGGTAGCAGCCTCCATCGAACAGGAAGTAGTCAAACTGGTTGGGAGAGGTCCCGACCTGCGTCTTGATGCAGGCCTCGCACTTCGTGGCGGTGTCCGAGACCTTGTTCCCGCTCGAGTCGAGGCAGATGTTATGAGGAGTCGCCCTCGTCCCCGTGTTCACGACAGCCAGGGGGGAGCAGGTCCCGTCGATGGGGACGAAGCCCTGTTGGCACTGGCTGCAGACGGTCGTGTTCCCGACGAGGACCTGGTTCTCCTTCGCGCACAGCTTCATCTCGCTCGCCTTCTGGGGCGAGTAGCAACCCCCCATGAAGTGCATGAAGCCGTTAAGGCAGGCCGTGCAGGTGCCGGAGGACCCCGTGCAGACCTTCGTGTTCGCATCGACGCACTCTCCGTTGATCGGGACCTTGTTGTCCTTGCAGGAGACGCACACGCGCCCGAACCCGATGTCGGCGCACTCCTTGCATGTCTCGGGGCAGGCCTGGCAGGAGTCGATGCGGGGGAACGTGCTGAAGACGGGCTCGTAGCCGGATTCGCAGAACCCGCAGACCTTCTCATCCCCGTCGCAGAATATGCAGTGATCGAGAGTGCACTTCTTGCAGGTCTTGGAGCCGCTTTCATCAACGAGGCCGAATCCTAAGAAGCAGCCCGTGCAGGTGAAGACTTCTCCAGTACGAGAGCCGGGAGTTGATGGAGTTGTTGTCGTGTAGGTGCACGTACCGCAGTTCTCTTTTCCTCCATTTGTTGCATCGCTACAGAGGTAGAGGTTGCTGTCCTTGACGAAGGTAGGGGAATCCTTGGTTGGAGCCGTCTTGCAGGTTCCATCCTTTGTATCCTGGAGGGCGGAGCACAGCTTACTCCCAACCCCCTGTGTCTGGTCATAACAGCCTCCCTCGAACAGGAAGTAGGTGCTGGAAGTAAGGTCTCCTCCGCTACTGGTCGCTTTGCAGTCCGTGCAGGCCCCCTTGCTATCCGACGTGCAGTGGTCCGTATTTGCATCTGGAGTCCCACACTTCCCATCGATCGGGGCCTGGTTCGTGTCACTGCACTTCTTGCAGAACTCTCCATCAACCCCCGGGATGGTGAAGGTCGAACCACCCTCGTCCCATCCTTCCCCTTCACCATTCACTCACTTCCCCCTGCATCCGAACCACCAACCGAGGAAGCCCCCGAGGCCTCCCAGGACCAGCAGGACGGCAATGACGATTCCCGCAATGGCACCCCCCGAGAGCCCCGAGGAGCTGGAGGAGGGGGGAGAGGGGCAGACATCGTTGGTGGGAGTGGAGCCGTCCCAGCAGAGGGTGCACTTGTCGGCAGTGCACGTCGTGCAGCCCGAGATGACCGAGGAGCACGCCTTGCAGTCGGGGGCAGTCCCATAGTACCCGAAGCCGCAGGACGTGCAGGTGACGGCACCGCTCGAGGAGGTGCACTCACCGCACCCCGGGACCTTCGAGGAGCAGGAGGTGAGGACGGTCCCATTGAGGTAGAGGCCCGAGGTGGTATTGACAGCTGTGCAGACCCCACCAGAGGCCGTGGTGCAGGCGCTCTTCCCGACCTCCGTGGAGGCGTTGTAGCAGCCCCCGTTGAGGAGGAAGAAGTTAGTGGTCGAGGACCCGGTCACGTCCTGGCACTTCCCGCACCTCGTGGAGGACGCGTCGGGGGCGCTTCCGTCCTCCTTCTGGCAGATCTGGGTCGCCCTCGTCACGTTCGTCGAGGCGACCAGAAGGCATTCTCCGTTGATCGGGACGAAGCCCGGCTTGCACTCGGAGCAGACCGTCGTGTTCCCGACCAGGAACTGCTTCTCCTTCGCACAGACGCCCAGCTCGGCGGCCTTGAAGGTCGAGTAGCATCCCTCGAGGTAGGGGACGTATCCATTGAGGCAGGACGTGCAGGTGCCGGAAGAGTCGGTGCAGACCTTGTCGTTCTTATCCACGCACGTCCCGTCGATCGGGACCTGACCAGTCGGACACTCGGTGCAGACGAGCCCCGGACCGAGGTTGGTGCAGGAGGTGCAGTTCTTGGGACAGGAGTCGCAGGACGTGATGGCAAGGGAGGAGTTGTAGGTCGGGCCGAAGGAGGGGAGGCAGACCTTGCAGGTCTTCTCGTCCGTGTCGCACGTCTTGCAGTTCTGGACGGTGCAGGCCTTGCAGGTCGAGCCGGCAAGAAGGCCGAAGCCGGGGCTGCAGGCGGAGCAGGTGTTGGCAGCACTCACCTGGGCACAGTTGGAGCACTTGGAGGTGTCACTGCATGTCTCGCAGCTCCCGTCGGTCTTGGGGAGGTAGTCCTTGGCACAGGAGGTGCACTTGAAGGTCGAGTCATAGGTGCAGGTCTCGCAGTTCGCCTTCCCGTTCGTGCTGTCACTGCAGAGGTAGAGGGTGTCACTCTTGACGAAGGTGACCGCGTCCTTGTCCGGGGCAGCTGTGCACTTCCCCCCGGTGGCCGTCTTGCAGAGCTTGTTCCCGGGAGAGGTGTCCGTCTTGTAGCACCCCCCGTTGAAGAGGAAGTAGTCACCCGTCCCACACGACTCACACGTGCCATCGACAGTCGACTTCTGAGTACAGTCACTGCCTGGAGTCCCACACACCCCATCGATCGGGGCCTGGTTCGTGTCACTGCACTTCTTGCAGAACTCTCCATCAACCCCCGGGATGGTGAAGGTCGAACCACCCTCGTCCCATCCTTCCCCTTCACCATTCACTCACTTCCCCCTGCATCCGAACCACCAACCGAGGAAGCCCCCGAGGCCTCCCAGGACCAACAGGACGGCAATGACGATCCCCGCAATGGCACCCCCCGAGAGCCCCGAGGAGCTGGAGGAGGGGGGAGGGGGGCAGGCATCGTTGGTGGGGGTGGAGCCGTCCCAGCAGAGGTCGCACTTCCCATTTGGACAGGAGGTGCACCCACTGGGACAGGCCGTGCAGTCGGAGGGGCCGGTCACAGTAGAGTTGCTGTAGTACCCAAGGGCGCAGGAGCTGCAGGCGGTCGAGGAGGTGCAGGCCCCGCACTCCTTCGGACAGGCCGTGAAGGCGCCTGAGGTCGTATTGAGGATGAAGGGGGCGTTGGGGGCGGGAGTAGTGCACTTCCCGTTGGAGGCCGCTGAGCAGAGGAGGCTTCCGACCGAAGTCCCGGGGGTCGAAGATACAGGATAGCAGCCGCCCTCGAAGAGGAAGTAGTTGGGAGAATTGGTCACAGTCGGATTCTTGCAGCTCCCGCACCTCGTGGCACTGGACGAGACGGGGTCGGTCCCGGCCTCGTTGAGGCAGATGTCGTTGGCGCCTGCCGCCCTCGTCGTCCTTATGTTGACTGCGGCCAGGGGCGTGCATGTCCCGTCAAATGGAACGAAGCCGGAAGGGCACTCCTTGCAGACGGTCGTGCTCCCAACAAGAAGCTGGTTCTTCAGAGGGCAGATCTTGAGGTCCGCCGCCTTCTGGGGAGAGAAGCATCCGCCCTGATAGGCCAGGAAGCCGTTGAGGCAGGAGGTGCAGTAGCCGGAGGACCCCGTGCAGACCTTCGTGTTCGCATCGACGCACTCTCCATTGATCGGGTTCTTCCCAGTTGGACACCCGACACAGACGAGCCCCGAGCCGAGGCCGAGGTCGAGGCAGCTCTCGCAGTTGTCGGGGCACTTGCTGCAGGTCGTGATGGAGAGGGAAGAGTTGTAGGTCGGGCCGAAGCCGCTCTTGCACGCCTCGCACTGGCTCTTGTCAGTGTTGCAGGCTCCACAGTTCTGGAGGTCGCAGGCCGTGCAGGAGACAGGAGCGGTAGTTGAGTTGGGGTGGTAGCCGGGCATGCAGGCGGAGCATGTGGTGACGGTGGCATCCGTGCACGTCTTACAACCCGCGCTGCACTTCGTGCACTGGTTCCCGTTGCTAGTGTCGAGGAAGTACTCGTCCGCACAACCCGAGCAGGTGCCGTCAGCTTTCGCCTCGATGCAGTTCTCGACTGAACAGGAGTAGCAGTTGGCGTTGTTCGCATCTGGGAGGTAGCCCGAAGCGCAGGCGTCGCACTTCCCGGTTCCGAGGAGATATCCGGCCTTGCAAGTCTGACAGGTGTTGGCGTTCGTGCAGGTCGCACAGTTGGTTGGACAGGCCGTGCACGTATTGCTATCGAGGTAGAAGCCTTCATTGCAGGCGGTGCAAGCATCGGCGGCTGTGCACGCCTTACAACCAGCCGAGCAGGCCTGACATGCTTTGTTGGAATCAGCGTAATAGCCGTCGTTGCAGGTCTCGCACTTGTCGGCTTCATCAGCGACGCATGCCTGACAGTTCTGTACATTGCACGTCGTCCTCGCCCTTATGCACTCCCCCGTCCCGGCTCCTTCCGTACACGAGAGGGCTCTCGCGTTCTTCCCTCCCCTTCACCATTCACTCACTTCCCCCTGCATCCGAACCACCAACCGAGGAAGCCCCCGAGGCCTCCCAGCACCAGCAGGACGGCGATGACGATCCCCGCAATGGCACCCCCAGAGAGCCCCGAGGAGCTGGAGGAGGGGACGGCACTGCACTTCCCGTCGGTCGGGGCACTCCCGTCCCAGCACGTGATGCAGGCCGAGGCGGAGCACGTCGTGCAGCCACTGGGGCAGGCCTTGCAGTCAGAGGAGGAGGCGACGGAGGTCGTGTTGTAGTACCCGAGACCGCAGGACGTGCAGGCGGTCGAGGAGGTGCAGGCCCCACAACCGGCCGGACAGAGGGTGAAGACGCCTGAGGTCGTATTGAGAGGGAAGGGGGAACCAGCAGCAGCAGTAGTGCACTGACCATTGGAGGCCGATGAGCACAGCTTACTCCCGACGGAGTTCGGAGTCACGGGGTAGCAGCCCCCCTCGAAGAGGAAGTAGGTCGTCGAGCAGTTCTCGCACATCGTGGCGGTCCCGTCGACAGGAGTCCCGTCGGCCTTCTTGCAGACGTCGTTGGTGGCCGTCCTCGAGATGGTCGAACTGACCTCGAGGCACGTCCCGTCGATCGGAACACTTCCCTTCTTGCACTCCTTGCACACCAGGGCCTCCCCGACGAGAAGCTGGTTGCTCCTGGCACAGAGGCCCGTCTTGTCCGCATCGAAGGAGGAGAGGCAGGAGGAGTTGGAGAGCATGCATCCGTTGAGGCAGGACGTGCAGGAGAAGGACCCGGAGTAGGTGCAGGTGTCGCAGTTCGCCTTCCCGTTCGTCGCGTCCCCGCAGAGGTAGAGCTTCTTGTCCTTGAGGAAGGCGATGGAGGTCGGGGTCGAGCAGGTCCCGTCTGCCGTCCGAGTCGTCATTGCCTTGCACAGCTTGCTCCCGACCCCCTTTGACTGGGCATAGCACCCCCCGTTGAAGAGGAAGTGGGTGCTCGAGGACCCACAGGAGTTGCAGACCCCGACCTGAGTCCCCTCTTGGCTCGTCGTGCATGAGCTGGTCGAATCGGCCTTCCCCCCTTCCACCTTCAGACACCTCCCGTCGACGGGGGCGAGCCCCTTCCCGCACTTACCGCAGAGGACCTCGGACCAGCCCGGGACGGAGAAGGACTCGAGGCAGATCCCGAGGCTCTTGAGGCTCTCGGGGCTGAAGCAGCCGTCGTGGAAGAAGAGGCTCCCCTCCTTGCAGGCCGTGCACTTCCCGGAGTTGGCGTCCGGGGTGCAGGAGGAGGCACTGTCCTTGGGGACGCACTTCCCGTCGACGGGGACGTGAGTGGCAGCATTGCACTCGAGACACACGAAGCTGGTCCCGATCTGCATGCAGCTCTTGCAGTTCTCGTTCGATGAGCAGTTGACGCAGGAGGTGATCGTTGGTGCCTCGAGGCTCTCCACGACAGGCCCGAACCCGGAGGCGCACTCCGTGCAGGTCGGCTTGTTGGTGGCGGGGGAGGTGCAGGTCTTGCAGTTGGGAACCCCGTTCGTCTTATCATCACAGGTGTAGAGGCCTGAGGGGTTGGAGTCGCTCCCCTTCACGAAGATGCCCGTCGCAGTATCAGCCCTCTTTGAGCACTGCCCGTTCGATGCCGCCGAGCAGAGAGCAGCGCCCTCGCCTCCACTGGCCTGGTTGTAGCATCCCCCGTAGAAGAGGAAGTAGGTCCCTGTGCATGCCGTGCAGACACCAGTGGTTGTGTCCTTCGTACAATCGTTGGCTGTTGGGGCCTTGCACGTCCCGTCGATCGAGGCCTCGTTCGCGGTCGCGCACTCCTTGCAGACCTTCCCCAGCGTCCCGAGGTCGAGGCAGCTCCCCGTCTTGCAGTTGCCTGACGCACCTCCTTCCGTGCACGAGAGGACTCTCGCGTTCTTCACCCCCACCGAGCCCTCGAGGACGTCGATCTCCGGTGCTACTCTTCCGGAGGAGCGGTCGATCGTCCCGAGCATTGCGGGTCGTCCGGGTTCAGACCTCAGGCATGACGATCCCATTGGGTGGTGCGAAGACCGATCCTCCTGGAGCAGACCTAGTTGGAAGCTGCTGGATGGTCCTGAGTTGTGTGGTCTTGCACTAAGGTCTGGGATGAGAGGGGAGGGGCCTGTCAGGCTGCGGTTGAGGAGGCGGGCTCTCTGACGACTCCTCACCAAGTCCTCTCCCCATCTGTCAGCAGGACTCTGAGCTCCTGGACGTCTGGTGCGTCCTCCCAGTGGTCCCGTCCCTGAGCCACGGTCTGAAGGGCATGAGGAGTCACAAACCGGGCCCTGCTTGAAGTCCTTCGTTCGTCAACGATCTGCAGGACAGGTCTCCTCTCGTGGCCAGGAGCACACGTCCACGACCTCTTCCATATCTCCTCGGATGCTCCCGTCCCTCCAAACTCATACTTGGTGGGCAACGAGGGCAGACAGCACGGCCTTCTTGTCGTCCCCTGCCCCGAGGGAAGGCTCGAAGTGGTCATGATGGGGACTGCTTCTCGACTTCCGGAGAGGAGTAGTGGACGAGGTGATCCCGACGTCATGCCTCTTCGACTCCTTGAACGAGCCGGGACTGAGAGTTCCCACGAAGGTCACGACCTCGAGGAGGAGCGGGGAGAGTCGTCTGTAATCCCAGAGCCACGGGCCGAGATGAGTCGACAGGAAGGGATGTCCGTCATCCAGCACAAGGGCCCTGGCCTCTCGATCCCAAGGACCTTGCAGGCACGGTTCCCAGTGCTCGTCGTGTGGTCCCATCCGAAGAGTTGAGTCATGAGACACCTGTTGATGGAACAGGGGTGATGAGGACTGCAGTGTGACGGGAGGTGCCCACAAGGACGCCGTGGAGTGGACGGACGAGCCGTCTCGTGCAGGAATGGGGCCACGGGACAGGCCACCGGTGTGGAAGGACGGACGGGAGAGGGGAGCAGCAGGTCGTCATCAGGCCGGGCAGTCTGGAAGGACTGAAGGGCTATCGTGGGCACCACTGGTTCTGGACAGCAGTGATGGCCTCTGGTGCAGGACGGCTCGTTGTCGTCCCAGGCCGTGAGCCCGCCCACATTGGACGACTCCGGCTCCTCGTTGGCAGAGATGGGACGTGTCCCTCCCCAACGGCCAGGGAGGGAGGACGAGCATAAGTCGGGGGCGTCTCCCTTCTGAGTCTGGATGCGAGTTGCACGTCAGCCAGCTTGGGCCCGCGCCTCCCCGGAGGGGCCGGGAGACTCTCTGCCCTGCCATTGAGTGGGTGGGGGGCTATAAGGGGAGACTGATGACCAGTGGGAGCTCATCCAGGGACGAGAGCACCCCGAGGAGAGCTGTGGACCTCCCGTCCTCGGGGCAGGTAGGTGGTAGTGGTTAGATGCCCAGAGTGTCAGATGGGGGCATCAGTGGAAGGCTGGTGAAGGTGAATGTTTGATTCTCAAAAATGTCTTTTACAGACTTGATGAGGGCGGCCATGAAAGGCGACTTCGAGGGCGTGAAAAGGAGCCTCAATCAGGTCGGGAGGAAGGACGAAAATGGCAGAACGGCCCTAATGTTTGCTGCAGCAAGTGGCCATGCAGATTGCATCCCCCTACTCGAGGAGGAGCTTAGGATGCAAGACAATAGTGGAATGACAGCTTTGATGAAGGCCGCCTACCATGGCAAGACAGACTGCGTCCGACTCCTCCTTTCAGAGGCCGGGAAGCATACGACAGGGGCATGGAGTAACTTTTCCCCCGGAGCAACAGCTCTCATGATGGCAGCCCATGAGAACCACCCCGAGATCGTCCAGTTTCTTCTTCCGTATGAACAGGGAATGATTGATTCCAATGGAAATACAGCTATGTGGTACGCGAACAAGAGGACGTCATGGATGAGCGATAACTATCAAGTCCGTAGGCTCCTCGAGAACGAGGGCTCAGAACGTGCTTCTCCTCCACCACAAGGACCAGCATTCCTCCAGGTATTTGCAACGGTTGGAGATGTTGAGGGAGTCCAGAAACACTTGGACCGTGTGGGCTATCAGAATCTGAATGGCACGACGGCACTGATGATGGCCGCAGAGAAAGGCCATTCCGACTGCATCCCCCTCCTAGAGAAGGAGATCGGGATGCAGAATAACTGGGGATGGACTGCATTGATGTGGGGTGCCCTTAATGGCCAAACAGACTGTGCCCGTCTTCTCCTCTCTGAGGCGGGAAGGCAATCGACGGAAAAATGGGATGACTTTCCCCCTGGAGCGACCGCTCTCATGATAGCCGTGGCGAAAGGCCACTCTAGATGCATCCCCCTTCTCGAGAAAGAGGTTAGAATGCAGGACAACCGGGGATGGACGGCCCTGATGTATGCAGTCCACGGTGGCCACATAGACTGTGCCCGACTCCTCCTCTCCGAGACTGGACTCCAGTCGAGCAAAGGGGCGAGTGGAATGCCCAAGGGGACCTCTGCCCTGATGCTCGCCGCAGCTCGAGGAAGTACGGACATCGTCGCTCTCCTTGAACCGTACGAGCTCGGCCTTCGTGACTCCCAAGGCAACACAGCAGGCCACATTGCACGTGCGAATCCCAGGAACAGCAAGGAACTTATCGCTCTTCTAGAACGGGACTCCCCCGATAACCTGGCCCTTCGGCTTCTTCCCCCTGCGGTCGACATCACGCCCCTCATCCAGGCCGTCATCGCAGGAGACCGGGAGGCCTTCCATGCCCACCTCGATGAAGCGGGAAGGAAGGACACGGATGGACGGACGGCACTCATGTACGCCGCAGAGAGGGGCGAGGTGGAGTTCGTCCGTCTTCTCCGAACTCAGGAGCTCCGGATGCAGGACCAGGAGGGTCGGATAGCCCTGATGCTCGCCGCACAGCACGGGGAGATCGGATGCGTGAAGCTCCTTCTGGAAGAGGCGGACCTTGAGAACTCCCGGGGCGAGTCAGCCCTCGATATTGCAGGATCTGTTGGTTCGAAGGCCAGTCACCATACTCGATGTCAGTGTTGTGCCCTCATTCTTCGAGACGACGCGGGAGCAGGAGTGGGAGTCGGACGTCACCTCTCGGTTGCACAGAGGAAGCTGCTGACAGTGCGAGAAGCACTCAGCACTGCCTTCTCTGGAGATGACGCCCAGCATGCAGAGAACGCATTCGCCAACATCATTGCTGAGCTGAACTTCCTCAGGCAGCTCACTGAGCAGCAGGACCGAAATACGAACGCTGCGGAGATCGCATCTCTACAGCGGCGCCTCGAGGAGAAAGACGCCGAGGTGGCCGCAGAACGGCAGGAGCACGGTCGAAGGATCGCAGAGCTCACCACTCGCCTCCAGGAGAGGACTGACGAGCTCGAGAAGCGTACCCTGGAGCTCCAGACATCGATCCGAATGCCCCAGCCGATTCTCACGGGAGACGGGTACACCCTCGACGAGCTCGAGTTGCTCGAGAGGAACCTGACAACCTCACTGAAGACCATCACAACGTCCCGGGCCGTCCTCCAATCGAGTAGCTGCATTGTCTGCCTCAGGAATCCGAAGGACACGCTCCTCCAGCCCTGCAACCACCTCTGCGTCTGCTCTGACTGTTCGGGTCAGCTTAAGGGCCAACCGTGCCCGCTCTGCAGGACCCCCATCGACAACACTGTCAAGGTGCACCTCTAGGACTCTCATATCTTACATCCACCGTCTTCGACATCAACGAAGTGCGTGGAGTGCCTGGCTGGACACTCTCAACTCTCCGAGGGTGGAGACCCAAGGGCTTCAACGAGTAGGCCTGGAGAGGGTCTCCAAGAGAGGGAGTCCTTCCCATCAGTCCGGTGGATGAGCACAGGACGGGAAGTGGAGTTAGAGACCCCTCTCCTCGTTCTCTGGAGAGGGGCGGAGGATCCTACACAGTCACTCCTCATCCCCTAAGGGGCCCGGAGGTGACAGGTGGGCCAGGCCTTCTCTCTCCCATTGGCGTCGGGGTCCGGAGCTGAGAGGAATAAAGAGATTGACGCTTGATAATCAAAAAATGCCTCCCACTGAATTGATGGAGGCGGTAAAGAAGGGGGACTTCAAGGCCGTGAGAGCCAATCTTAGTGAGGTCGGGAAGAAGGATGAATATGGTGAGACGGCCCTGATGTTTGCCGCAATTAATGGCCACGCTTATTGCATCCCTCTCTTAGAGAAGGAGATCGGGATGCAGAACAAAAGGGGTGGACCGCATTGATGTGGACTGCCCTTTATGGTCAAACAGACTGTGTCCGCCTCCTCCTCTCTGAAGCAGGAAAGCAAACGACAGAGGAGTGGAATAACTTTCCCCCCGGAACGACCGCTCTCATCCTCGCGGTCCACCAGAATCACTTTGAGGTCGTCAAGCTCCTCCTCCCCTACGAACAGGGAATGAAAGATTCCGAAGGCCATACTGCTCAGTGGTACGCGCACAATAGTTCAAAGGAGGATGACTCCATTCATGTTCGTGAGCTCCTCAAGAATGAGGGGACAGAACGTATTCCTCCTCCACTGGATCTCTTTGGAGCGCTCAAGTTCCTGGAGCGAGTTGATAAGATCACTAACGAGAACACTTCTCTCAAACAACAGCTCGATAATTCCATTGAGGAGTCCAAGAGGCATGCGGAGATGAACGAGGACCTTCGAAAGGCCTCTGACCAGAATCGAGCCCTCATCAACGCCCTCACCACCGAGAAGGCGACTCTTCAGGAGCAGCTCTCTAAGACCACTGAGGACCTTAAGAGAGCACTCGCAGACCAGAAGGCCCAGAACCTCGTCCTCGAGAAGGAGAACGCCAACCGCCAGGCCCGTATCGAAGAGCTCGTTGCTGAGAAGACGTCTCTCCAGGAGCAACTCGCATCATCCAAGAAGGCTCAAGATGGGGCAGAAGGGGAACTAGCCCAGATGAATCAAGAGATCGACCTCCTCAGGCAGCAACTCCAGAAGGCCAGTGAAGAGGCCAAGAAGGCCCAAGAGGTCGACCAACTGAATGCTGAGATCATTGGACTTCGTGGAGACGTGAAAGATCGAGAGGAAGAAATCAGGGATCTACAGGCACAATTGGAGAAGTCTCTGAACCTTCGGGCGCAACTGGAAGCGTCTCAGAACACCAATAAGAAGAAGCAGAGAGAGTTAGATGATTATATTGCAGCTCTACGCCTTGAGAATGAGGAACTGCGTCGTGAATACAACAGAATGGAAACGAAGAATGTTCGAGAAGCTGAAGCAAGTAGAAACAAGGGGAGGAAAGAGATCAAGCAACTGAACGCAGTCATAGCAAGCATGCGGGCTGGAATTGGTGAAAAGAGCAAACGCATTCGAGAGCTGGAAGAGTCCCTGAAAGAAAAGGAGAGGTATAGAAGTCAAGAAAGCGGGCTTAACATAGGAATGAGCAACAGTATCGCTCCAGACTCCAATATTTCCCAAGTGATGAACAGTAAGGAGTGCGCAGACCTGAATGAAGACAAGGGGGGCTTAATAGCATCAGAAGCGCCCGCAACGAGTGGACATATGAGCTACACGGGAGAACCTGATCCAGAGATCGAGAGGCTAGCTTTTCAAGCCAGGAAGTACTTCTTTTGTGATAGGCTACAAAAAGTTATATGGCTATTCGTTCCTTTAATAACGATGTTTTTTAATTGACGGTCATGGCCTACAATTACCCATGGCTCCGACCACAACTCTACCAGTTTTTCAGCATAGTTATGCTCTTGGCTAAACTTATCAATTGACCTGCTTCAGAATAAGGGCCAGAGCGGTTGAAAGACTAAGAAATAGACAAGAAGAAGAACGAGATGACTCCGCCCTTCCAACTCTCCGAACTCGACACAGCACAAGAGGGCGTCCCCACAGCCCCTTCTCGACCGTTGCGTCTTGCACGCTCGACCGAGGAGCAGACCTTTCGTCAGGGCATGCTCCTTGCAGTCTGTGTGGGGGCGAAGGAACACCACTCCGACTGTTCCGTCTGGCCCCTCACCCCGGACTCCAGCCAGAGATCTAGAGAGTGTACTGGGAAGGAGGATGAGTCCAGTCCCCTGAGCCGGGAGGCCTCCCTCAGATCCCATTCCTTCGTGGTCGAGGACCATCCAGTCGGCCCTCCGGCATCCTGCCCCACAGGTCAAGGGGGACAGATGGCTGTCCTCTGAGACGTTCCGGAGGCCGCTGCTCGAGAGAAGGGCCTCATCGAGGGCCTGGAGGTGATGACTGGGCCAGGCCTTTTGCACTCCCATTGGGGTCGGGGTCCGGGGCTGGGAGAAATGGGGAGGTCGATGCTTGATGCTCAAAAATGTTCCCCACTGAGTTGATGGAGGCAGTCAGGAAAGGGGACCCAGAGGGGTGAAAAGGAATCTCCATGATGCTAGGAAACATGATGAAGATGGTTGGACGGCCCTGATGCATGCAGTGGGAGGAGGACACGAGGAGTGCGTCGGTCTCCTCCTTCTGGAGAGGGACATGAAGGACGGGGAGGGCAGGACGGCAGAGGACGTCGCCAACGGCCTTCCCGACGGGGAGAGGAGGAGGATCACGCCTCTCCTCAGAAAGAAGGTCCAGCTCCCCGACCTTCCCGATGAGCTCTCGTCCTTCCAGCTTACGGGGAGGCTCGGAAGGGGGGCCTTCGGGACCGTCTTCTCCGCCTGGTCCGAGGATCACGGGAACTGCGCCCTGAAGGTCGTCGAGTACGAGGAGATGGAGAGGACGATCGTCGACTCCCTCCGAAGGGAGATGGGGACCATCCCCTCCCTCAAGCACCCCCACGTCCTCCGCTACCACCGGGTGCACGACGACCCGGACAACGGGACCGCCTACCTCGTGATGGAGTGGTGCTCCGGGACGCTCCTCGATGAGGTCCGGGGGCGCGGGGAGAGGAGAGAGCCCTTCAGGGACGATGAGGTGTGGAGATGCCTTCGGGAGATGGCGAGCGGTCTTGCCTACCTCCACGAGAGGGGGCTCGTCCATAGAGACCTGAAGCCGGGGAACGTCCTCCTCTCTTCTGACGGTCGGTGCGTCTTGGGAGACTTCGGACTTGCAAGAGCACTCGGGGACTCGTCTCGGATGAGTACGCTTGTAGGAACCTTTGGATACATGGCCCCCGAGATTCACCAAGGGGAGAACTACGACAAGTCCGTCGACGTCTGGGCCCTGGGAGTGATGGGATATGAGATGTGCACCCACGCCCTTCCGTTCGAGAACGTAGCAGCTGTCCTCAACGAGACGTCCGCTCCTTCTCTCGAGGGTCGTCCCTCAGACCTTGCTGATCTCATCTCTCGGATGCTCTCGAAGGACCCCAAAGACCGTCCGACAGCACGGGAGGTCCTCGAGGAGGCGGTGAGGCACCAGTGACGAGTGCTGGGGATCATGCTCCATCAGGGCGGACAGACGAAGGACGTGTGAACAGCTGAGGAGGAGCACCCTCGTCCCATGCCCCCACTGGGAGAGGGAAGGGGTTGTGGGCGTCCAGTCCTCTGAGGAAGAGTCCTCAGGGAGTCCGGGAGGCTTCCCCTGGGGGTCGATCACACCTCCCGCTTGACGGCCGGCACTGGGAGGGAGCCAGCAGACAGGGACGTCCGCTCCTTGGCTCGGTGGGGGGTGTCCCAGCCAGAGAGGTGGCGGGAGATGCCTCCAGTCGACCGGGGGCTGGAGGCTCTTTCGACGGGGAGGCCGATGTGCTTGGAGCCCTTCGGTCATCCTCCTCAGAGAAGGGAGAGGGGAAGACTCGCTCCGGGCTGTCCGAGGGAGGGGATGGTGGGGGCTCGTCCACGTTGGTGATAGCAGTCTGTCCGATCGGCCCCTCCCCGAGCAGCTGGTGGGCTCAGGCCGGGGAGCTGTGTGGTTATCCCGCTCTCCTGAGGTGTCCAGGAACAACCAGAACGGACCGGGACGTCCTGGAGAGCAGGCCCGAACCACGAGCATCGATCTGGCCCTCGCCTGTCAAGGAACGACGCACCATCCTTTCGGAGAGCCCCGGTGGGACGCACGTCTGACGCCGTTCCTCATCGGCTGGAAGCCGGGGGAGCCATGACCACTCGGAAGGACTACCTCTGTCTGCCATGCGTGATGTGGATATTCCTCAGCTCTCACCACGGACTGGTGATCGTATGGCCCGGAGATGCAGTCCCTCGTGAGGGTACGGGGGTGGTCGCTGTAACACTAACGTGGCTAGTCACTAGTAGTCACCGCTCACGTCCCCACGATAGACTGGCGAGGTCCTATTCCTTTCGACCTAGGATCTCTTCAATTGCTGGTATATTCTCACGACGTCGAACCTTCCCTTGGCCCTCGAGGTCGAGGATTTCGCGGATCCGTTCCCCGTTCTTCGCTGCCTTCTGAGCATACCAATAGGCGTTGTGGTCATTCGCGTCCTTCCCACAGCACTCATACGGCCAGAGAAGTTCGACGATGTCTGCGTGTCCAGCCTGTGCCGCGAGCATCATGACCGTCCCTTTCTCAGCGAGATCCGAAGCGGGTCGTGTTGTCCGTATCCACGCCTCGGGGAGGAGAATCTGGACACATTCGAGATGGCCCGCTTGAGCCGCAAACATCAGGGCCGTCCAGCCGTTCTCGTCCTGCCTTCTGCGTTCGTGGACATACCTTCTGAGCAGGTCGAGGTTCCGGTCCATCGCCGCACACATGAGCATCGTCGTTCTCCCTTCTTCGGGACGGTATGCTTCCTCGAACTGCTCCGCCATCCTCGACCATCCCTTCGCAACGGCAAGTCTGCAGGCCTCGGCCTCCTGTTCGGGAGACAGTTCGAGACCGTCCTCGAAGAGTGACATGGCCTCCTCGTAAGCTTCACGGCCCCGAGGGCGGAGAGCCTTCATAAAGCGGTCCTCACTCCTCCCTTGGGGAGGATGGGGATCGGATCCCCGTGGCACCGACCTCAGGCACTCCTGAATCGAAGGACGGCTCTCGGGAGACAACGAGAGCATCCTGGCAACGAGGTCGGTGAGACTTCCAGGCCTCCCTCCGATGCGGGGGACGGCTCCGGATGAGATCTCATCAACGCTCTTGAATGGAGGCACTCCAGCACACATCTCGTAGACGATGGCTCCGAGCGTCCAGACGTCAGCGACAGGATCGTGCGGAGAGCCCCTTTGGATCTCGGGAGCCAGGTAGAGAGGAGCGTCCAGTGGCTGGGCGAGCTCGAAGGGTGCGAGGACACAATCCCTGTCCTTTCTTCCATGTTTAGCAGCTCTATGGAGGTGCGGTTGATGGCGGGGGGGCCATTAGGCTTTGTAACATAATGATGAGTTCAATGATTTATCCGTGCTTTTTTCCGGGTATGTACCGGCCATCTGGAACGTTTGAGGCGCTATCTGGCTCCGCGATAGCTTGAGAGCCACTCGTGTGATAAGTTCACTACCAAATGATTCGAAATGCTGATCCTCGTGGGACTTGGACTGACTCCCGAGAGCATCTCGGTTGGTGCACTCCGAGCGGTCCAGGCTTGTGATACGGTATTCCTTGATGCGTACACGAGCATTCTCGTCAGCTATGACGATATGAAGCACCTTGTTGAGGAGGTGCTACAGCGCACGGATGTAGTCCAATGTGACCGTCGTGCGGTTGAGCAAGGGGAGGATGACATCATTGATGCTGCGCGGCATGGGAAGGCGGCCTTTCTCGTCGCGGGGGATGTCTTCTGTGCCACAACCCACACCAATCTGTTCACACGAGCTTGCGATGAGGGGATTGAGGTTGCGGTTTACCACAACGCAAGCATCATCAGTGCCATTTCCTGCACGGGGCTTGACATATATCGCTTTGGAAGGGTTGTCACGGTGCCCCTCTTTACGGAGTCCTGGCGTCCGGCATCTTTCCTTCTACAAGCGGAGGATAATTACCGTCTCGATCTCCATACGCTTACCCTCCTGCAAATGAGCACACGGGAACTCGACATTCCAAAGCTTGTCACCACAAACATCGAGGTTTATAATGACCCATACTACCTCTATCCTGGCACCGCGGCCCGCCAAATCCTGGAGCTACTTCAGGAGGGAGAGGGCTCGGGGGTCTTCGGGCCGAAGTCCCTCATCGTTATATGTTGTCGTGTCGGGACACCTACGCAGCGGCTCTTCATGATGACGCTCGAAGACTGCGCCTCGACACCGGATGACACATTCGGAGCTCCGATGTTCTCGCTTGTGTTTATCGGACAACACGTATCGGAACCAGAATTCGACATGCTCAAGCATGCGGAAGCCACAGAATCGACGCTCCAACTCCTTCGAGGCATCATGCTCTAGTAAATCAGAAGATCCCGAACCACTTCTTGCGCTTGGGGGGATCCTGCTTTGCTGCGGCCTTAACCACATCCGGTTGAATGACGTCTGGAACTACCTCTTCCATCAATGGAGGAGGAAAGAGCCCCGCAGGAAGGACAAAGGCAAGCTCTTCGGTCTCTCCAACGGCGGTGAAGCTTTCCAGAAGTGCGGCATAACGCCGGCACATGTCACGACTCGCTCGAAGGAGAGCTTCAGAAGATAGGACCGCTCTGACAACCCGTTGGATTCCTACGTGCTCATTCAAGAGCTTCACCTCAGCAAAATCAAGTGGCCCCTGCCGAACATCTCTGGCCGAGGACGCTAGGGCATGGAATCGCGACGCCGCTTGCTTAAAAAGGTGGGGCGCAACCGCGTACATCTCTGTTCCGGAACGCTCCATGGCATATAGACCCGACTCCAACGAGTGCATTGCCGCTACAAGGCGAATCACCGGACTTGACGACTCTCCCAAGGCGGACACCGCACGGTGATTCGGAGCGTTCATTCCCGAAAGTGCCGCTCCAGTACTCAAGGAGGTCCAGAGTGCGCAGGTATCAGCTGCTGGAGTACCCGTTACAGTGACACCAGAGACGCCAAGGAGGAAAAGCAACCGATGTACAAGCGAGCAGACTCCATAGGAGGCTACCAGAGTATTCTTCTGCTCGCAAAGAGGTCTGAGGCCCGCAACCAAGTTGCCATAATCCGGAGCCAGGCGTCGAGTGCTATGAGCAGCATACAAGTCCACGAACTCTGCAAGAGAACTCTTGGCTCTCGCAAGGATATGGGCCGCGTCCTGCACCTGTCGCCGTTCGTCTACGGCCATAGTGACGCTCGACAGCGGATGGCCTTCCACAAGAGCGGTAGAGACACGCTCTAGGAGTGATGCGTAGATATTTGTGAGGATATTGAGCGCATCTTGAGGGTCCTGGTCAGAGGGTATGCGGGAGATATAACGAGAGATCATAGTCCGATAGTGAACGGCAGCAGCAGAGGTTATTGGAACAGGAACCCGCACCAAGCCTGTGACACCCTTGATCTCGAGAAAAGGAAGCTCCGGAGAGGGCAAGGCAGCCACACAAGCATCGCAAGCTGCAAGCTCAGCATCCAAGGCGACTGAGGCCTGCCCATCAGCAAAAGCCTCGGCCATATATCGACAATAGGCCGTGCGTTGTGTTATCTCCTCAGAGAAGACCTGCAATGAGGTCGTGTCCGCACCTGGGATGGCCAAAGCACGCCGAAGGATGGCTTCGCACGCATAGAGATGCTTCGAGGCTGAGAGATAGTCCTCACGCTCCTGCTCGAGAAGAGCAGCCATATATTCCCGATAGAGTGCCGCAGATAGTGGGTCACCCCCAAGCTTTGTCGCGAGATCACTAGCGACTGTAGCTCGCTCCAGAGCCTTTGTCAGCCGCCGAAGAAGACGGCTACGAATACGGGAGTAGGGGACATCCTCGAGGTCGAGGCTTCGACGTGCGTCAAGTGCGGCCGCAAGATACCCTTCAGCCTCGAAGAGAACTGCGAGCAGAACGTCTCGATTGAGGGTTAAGCCCTCGGGGGCCCGCCGCCTACCCCCACTCATAGGCAGAGGCGTGTAGCGTAAGTTGCGAAGGCCAGCTCGTTTCCGATGGTGGGCCGCGCGACGCGTACAGGAACGGTGGTAGCGTCCCGGGCCTCCCGAGACAAATCCATCCACGCGGCGGGCCTGCCCGACTATCGAGGCGAGATCCAAGGCTGAGTGAATCTCGAGCCGTGGGTGTTCCTCTTGCATGAAAAAGCGGGTCAAAAAATATGACGATCCGAAGCGTTGGAGAATGGTTTTCCGCAATTCAGTCTGGCGACCGCGATCTCGTCGCGGCGGCGCTCCCGACATACCAGGGATCCACGGACCGCAATGGGGAGACGGGGCTTATGCATGCAGCTCGGTCCGGCGATGTGCACATGGTTGAGATGTTGATCGACGAGGCCGGAGCCACTAACATCGAGGGCCTAACGGCCCTCATGATTGCGGCGCAGAGCAACAGCCGAGAGATCTGTAGTGTCCTTGTCCTCGAAGAGAAGGAGCGATTGAAAGCCACTCCGGGGTCTGAGAAGACCGCTCTGATGGTCGCCGCACAGTTTGGGTCGACCGAGGCCGCGCGCGCTCTGATGCCCTACCAGAAGGGGCGCACAGATGCTCGCGGACGCACGGCCCTGATGTACGCCGCAGAGGCGGGACATGTCGATATCGCGCAGGCCCTTCTTGATCGCGAGAAGGGCATCATTTCCCAGGACAGCAAAACGGCTCTTATTCTTGCCACAGAGAACAACCATCAATACGTTATCAAGCTCCTTACCCCGTATGAGTCCATGCTCCTCCCTGACATAACGCGACAGAGCTTCTTAAACTTCTCTCGCTCGGACCAGACGAGCGTTGAGCTAAGCATCCAGCTCATCGACGTACTTCGTGATACGGACGATCCCGTCACTCCCGCGAAGACGATCCTCGAACAGGAGCTTGAGATGAAGATCAGGCAGCTTGAGCTACGCGTCGCCAGCCTCCACGACCAGTCCTCCTCGATTCTCGGCGAGAATATCCAGCTCCAGCGAGCGAAGCAGAGTCTTGGAGACATGGTGGGTGTCCTTCGCAATCAGATCGAGAATCTAACGGCGGAGACCACGGATAAGGACTCAATTATTCAGGACCTCATGAAACGCATCTCGGATCTCCGTAAAGGCGGCCCGAGTGCCGTCCAACGTGCCGCAGACTCTGGCGAGCTCTCGAACTACGAGAACGTACCCGTGATTCGAAACGCGCTCGGGGAAGGTAACGACCCACGGAAAGAGGCAGCTATCACTCGTCTGCTGGACCTTCTTGGTCGTGCGTCGGCGATTTGCGCCCCACTTTCGGCTGTGAAGAGTGCTGAAGACGTCGTGTCAAATGACCTTGGGCGACTCCAACAAGAAATCGAAGACAGCGTCGCAGCCGCTCGAGCGAAGGATGACACGATTCGACGCCTCCGAGATGAGCTCGAAACCCTTCGCCGTAACGTCCTCGAGGGCACAGCAGCAGTCGCGCCGGACACTGCAAACCTCATAAAGGAACGGAACGACCTCTTCGACAAGCTTCGAGCTCTCCAGCAGGAAAATGACTCGCTCAAGGCGAGCCTCTCGCAGGCGCGCCAGAGGATTGTGGACCAAGATGATGCACTCGCGCACTTACGCCAGCAGCTCACGGACGCGGCAGACGCGGCTCGCACACGCGAGAACCGTCTCGAGAGCCGCATAGCAGCACTTCAGCGGCAAATTGCCGAGAAGGATAACTCCCTTGCCCAACAACGTGCCGATGCTGAGGCGGCACTCGCAGACTTGCGCCAGCGACTCTCAGCATCAGAGGAAACGGTTGAGAAGCTCACCCGTCTTATAGAGGGGAAGGAAGAACAGTTACACGGGGCTAGAATGGGTGTCGTGCCCTTTGCCGCGGGAGCCAAGGATGGGGATGCTTATCAGGAGGCCTTACAAGAAGAGCTGGCGAGTCTCAGAGAGGTCATCTGTGCAAAGGAAGATGAACTCGGAAATCTACGGGTCGAGCTCGATGCACGCGAACGCGAGGTAAGTGATCTCCGAGATGCGCTCGAGAGTATGCCCACGGCACCGACGTTTCTTGGCACGGAGTCCGGAGACCTGCAGGCGGGGGAGCTTACTCGCGCGAAGCAAGAAATCCGTGAGCTTCAGGCGAATCTTGAGGCCAAGGAGAGTGTCATCGCGAATGTTCGCGCAGAGCTTGCCAAGCGTACGGCCACCGATGACGCGAATGTCGTCGCACAGTTCCTCGAACAACAGGCACGAATGGATGACCTAACGGCTAATCTCGCCCGTGCAAACCGTGAGCTTGCGGAGGCCCGGGGACGCGAGAATGACGTGCAAGACCTTCGGAATACGCTGGCACAGACGGAGGCGGAGCTGGCGAAGACAGCCGAGGAGCTAGCTAGCCGGGACGTCGAGATAAGACGACTTCAAGGCGAACTTGAGACTGCAGGCGCAGGTGCGGGAGATGATCTGAAGGGACAGCTTTCTGCTCAAAGTGCGGAGCTTGCGGATCTTCGCCTCGGGCTCGAGACAAAGGAGCGTTTGATTCAGGACCTCCGCACTCAACTCGAGAACCAACCAACGACGAGTACGATCTACAACGAGGAGACCGCTGATCTTATCGATGCCGCCGCCTTCAGAGAGCTTCAGACGGAGAACAAGAACCTCGGAGATGAGCTCGAATCTGCGCGCACGGCTCTAGACAAGCTCAAGGCGGACGTCCGGAGCCGCGAGCATGCAGTTGCCGACCTCGAGACGAAGCTTCGGAACGCGGAGACGAAGGCCGAGTCTGCCACGAAGGCGAACCGGCAGCTTACTGACCAGCTCAAGGAGAAGGATGCCCAGATTGAGCGTCTTGACGCTGAACTGAAGGATAGACCCGCGGGAGTCCCGCCCGAGACCATCCAGCTTCTCACAAATACCCTTGAGGAGGTCCAGCTCGAGCTTGAGGCCAGTAAGAAGGAGATCGAACGTCTCAAGGATAAGCTTGACGATCGTGAGGGTCACTTGACACGGCTTCGTACGGAGAGCGCACGACGGGAGCGCGATCTTGAGGAGTATCGCCAAGCTCTTGAGGCATCCCAGCCCGATGGGGCCGAACCTATTATTGAGCCGGAAGCCCTTCGGAAGTTGGAGCAGGAGGTGGCGGGTCTTCGGCGAGACCTTGGGTCAAAGGAGATGGCACTCGAGCAGACTCGAGCCGAGTTGAAGGACCGTCAAGAGGAGGCGAGGCAGCATGCCGAGGCGGTCAAGTACTACAAGCAGCTCGTCGATGACATACAATCAGGCATAGTTACCCTCGACGAGAACCTCAAGTCTGTTTATCCTCCGGTCTAGGCTAGGGGGTGCAGGTGGGTAGTGAATTCGGGTCTCAGGTCAAGTAAGCCCGCAGCATATCGGCATCTTCGTAGTCAGCGAAGATATCTATGGAAGGCGAGGCTAAACTATCAGCGGGCTCGAGTTGTACGGCCGTCTCAACCGACGGTAGGATTGGAGCAGGCTCCTTAGCCGCAAGGACTGGGGTGGGTGGGAGTGTGTCTCGCATGGGTAAGGACGAGGTGGCGACCATAGGGGTTCGTTGAGTACCAACGTCTTCAACTTGAACATGTGGCTTCGGCAAAGGAGGAGGTAATGGCTGGGTCGGTTCCTGTGGCGCTTGCGGTTCAAGATGATGGCAACAATGATGAACATGAGGTGCCTTTTGATAGGGGATTGGAGGACGTGGAATAGATACTCCGGGGTGATACTTCTCATAATGCTGCCGTAGGAACTCGTGCTCTGCAAACACCTTGCTGCATACTTGACAACGATGAAGTGAACCTAGTGAATCCGGCTTAACCGAAGCGAGGCGCAACAACATCTTATCCGTCTGGATGGCAGCACGCTCCTTGGCAAGCTCGTGCTTGAGACGTTCTCGCTCCAGTTGAAGCTCTCGTAGAGCCCCAACGTTAGGAGGGAAGGTATGCGCTTGTTCTAACGCCAACCCATATTGTTCTTGAAGATAAAGAAGCCATTGAGCTAAGAACTGTTGTAACTGCGCCAATTCAATGACCTCTGATGAGACACCCGCGTTCTGAAGTGAGGAATAGATGTCACCATAGACTAAGCTTGGGATAATTTGTTGAAGTCCTTGGACGTCATTCGTTTGAAGGATGTGCTCCATGTCCAACCCATAGAGCCCTGGCCAATCAAAGTCGATGCAGGGGCGAGTGAATATGAAGGGACGAGAAACTTGGATGTTGACGTTCATTTTTTCCCCACCATTCCGTGTTGTCTTCGAAGGTGCAGCTTCAGAGTTTTGACGCTCGTGTACAAGCGCCCGCACATCTGGCAGACGATTGGCTGCTTCTGGACGAAGTCCACCTCGTTATTGGTCCCACTCCCACGTATCTGGCGTTTGATTAATGCCTGCTTCTTCTTGACTGCTTGAACATCCAAGGGACGGGAGAGGATGGCAAGCTCGACCAAGGAGGGGTCACAGACGATACAATGGTTCAGATAACGACCAAGAGCATCACCAGATCTACCACATCTTGGACAGACCCTGAAGATTTGGAAGAGGTCGAGATACCGTAGCCTATGGTGCGTCTTATTAGCTCTATGGAAGAAGGTATCGACCATGGTCTTGATCTCTGGCATCAAACGGCCTGCCAACATTCGATAGACCTGATCCGGTGTGTAATTGCAATTATGGACGAAGGGGAGGTCATGGAGCAGTCGTTCCTGTGCCAAAGGGATACGTGGGAGATGTACTTGTTCCTCCAATGGTAAGTAGTCATCCTTCAACGTTTTCATGGCAGGAAGCCCGAATTCCTTCAAGATCTCATTCATCTTATCCTGATGCGTAGCTAACATATGCAGATGTAACCAGGGATGACGTATATCGTCCTCACAGAAGAAGCAACGAATCCCTTGACGATGCACTTGTGAATGACGATTCAGCTTGTCCTTAGTTCGAAAACACATTCCACAATCGCCACAGACAAACCCGCCGGGCTGTTCTGAATGGACAGTGCTTTTGTGGACGCGTAGAGTGGATGGGCGTGCAAAGGCTTGGGAACAAATGTCACACTGATACGGCCGAATGCCCTGGTGCGCGTTCAGGTGCAGCTCGAGCTTCTTTGGTCGATCCACTTCTAAGCCGCAGATTGGACACGTGTATAGCATGGCTTGCCTGTTTTGCTTCTTTGTTTCTTTCTTCTTCCTGAAATGACATGAAACGACTAATTACTTGCGTGTGTTAGTTGCTTCAGATGTTTCCGATGCTTCTGGTGCTTCCGCTTGGACTGGTGAGCACGGGAGTGTATGGGGTGGAGGTGGAACCACACCGGGAAGTCATCTCGGACCTTCTCTCGACCGTGCACGATGTCAACCAGAAGTTGACCTCATTTCTAAGGGAGACGACGTTTACAGCCAAGACGGGGATTGAAACGGTAGTCGAAGCGATTAGAGCGTATTTGACTGAGAAGATAACGATTTTGACGTCGATACAGAGTGTTCTAAATGAGATGGAACCAGAAGAGATGATTCCTGAGAATGTGGCCGCACCAACATACCAGAACCCTACGGCCCCAACCTTTCCTGATGAGGAGCAAGGAGAGACTACTCAAGAAGAAAGACTCAAGGCTCTAATGTACCCAACTCATGTTGATATGACTACAAGCTGTCTCACCTATTTGGCTTCGAATTCGGAGGAAGAAAGAGAAGGATTATTGGCATACGACCTCACCTCAAGTCTACGACGATTAACTACGTTCTCAATGAGGATGAGAAGGGGGAAGGACTTGAAAGCCTTCGTTGGGGACCAAGCCTTTTTGATAAGTAAGACTGGTTCAACACGCGTATTTCCATGCACGGCTCATGCGTATCCCCACGATGGGCGCTTTACAGTCCCATATCGTAGTCTATATCGAATCCCCGCTGAATCTTATCTCGATCTACTTATCGACTCGAGTCTAGTATCTGGAAGAAGAAATAGGGAAATCAGCAGGCTAATGGCAGCCACCATCATCAACAGTGTTTCGGGAGATACAAGAATACGTCTCTTCCTTCTAAGCGACCGTTTGACTAAAATTTATGAAGGGCAGGCAAGTCTGTTCAATCTCACGATCCTTTCGACCGTCGATCACGTCGATGGATTGATTCTACGCCATACGATTTATGTCTCGTACCTTTCAAGCGTCGCGGCGGCGTCGACCGTCTCTATCGCGGCCATTACAGGCCTATATAGCTCTAACAAACGATGGGCCGTTTTTCGATTACCAAGTGAGACCAAAGTGTATCTCCTCCAGACGAATAGGGAATTGGCCTTGGACGTCTATCGAGAAGACTTGAATTATTCGTCGTCCAGTCTTTCCTCCTTCCTCTTCTCTTATCTATTCCAATTCGGTGGACAAGGCGCTAGTCGTCAATTCACCATTACCAGGCTAGCCAATCTTGTGGAACAGTCTACCGCCTGGATGCATGAGTATCAACGGATTTCGAACGTCCAGGTCATCGACTTGACGAATGTCACACGTCTTTGTCTCGATGGGTTGACGTGTGATTTTCGCACGCCCTTGGAGGAGGTGTTAGCACAATTCAGGCAGAACGATACTCTTTTAATCCCATCCACCCTCTTCTCGTCGGCATTAGGGTATAAGGAGACACCGTTTCTGGCACGCCCGGTCTTTCACCATGGCCTGTTTCTAGGAGTTGTCGCATGCTCTTTGGACTTGGATTTGATCCCATATTTCTCCATGAGTACGACAGACGAGTATCTGAAGAAGTCCATCATGGGCTTAATCAACTTCAGGAAGGATCAGTTCATCTACAAGACCGATCATAACGAGTGGTTAGCATTGAGGAACAGTACGGACTTCTTCACGCCTCAATCGTTATTCAATCCCGGTTTTCTTCGAGCCGAAACGTTATCTTCTTATTCCTCTTATTTCGTGACACTCCTGCAAGTCTCCCACTTCGTTACACCCACACCTTCTTTGAGCTCCGTTCATCTACTGGGAACAAGCCTTTCTAGCTTCCTGAACGAGATCCAGCTCTTGAAGCTGCAAACCAGCTGCGTTTCAAGCGTTTTCACGTCTTCGGCGACGTCCTCTTCGTCATCTTCATCCTTGGGGGATGCTGCTTCAACTTTCTTGCACGCATTAACGGGGAGTTGCTATTACGACTCGATCAATAAGCTCATCCGGATGGATGGGGAGACTGGGAATGGGAATGAAGTAGACGCCCAAAACCAGATTGAGTACGTCTTTTGTCATCTCCTCACCCTTCCCAATGGCGACAACATCACCTTCTTCATGTTCCTACCGCTTACAGACACAGATCGAAGAACTGGAAACTCACTTGGTCAGCAACAGTACGATGAACAGGAGCTGGAACGGTTATTCAAAGAACAGGAGGCGATCACACCATCATTACGACAACAAATCACGGTCAACATCCCCCTGGACGAACTGGATGTCGTCACCGATTCATACGCCTTTTATTCGCCGTACTTTGCGGTTCGGTTCCAGCAGGATTCGATCTTCTCAACGTTGATGAAGAGTTTGGTCTTCAATGAGACTCATATGGAGGAATTGGCATTGGACATGACCACCGCGACTACACCCGTCTATCTTTCCTTATTGCCCTCGCGTGCGCAGTACTACCGTCTTGCTGCACTCTATTTAAGCATGGTCTATAACGAGTTGATCCAACTGCCCGAGTACGGAAGCTCCTATGAGAAGTTCTCGAACGAGATCTGTACGTCCTACCATTGGTTCGGTTCCATCTGTATTCGACTGACTACTCGCTCGAGAACGTATACGACTTCAACGTTCCTCGTCAATCATCTCCGTGCCAAGCTTGGGCCTCAGCTCCTCCAGGTGTACGATTCCACGTTGGGAATGTACGACTATGCCTTGCTCTTCTATACCGTGTATCCCCGTGACAACCTACAAGACACTCTAATCATCGGAAAGAACGTGCTTTTTCACGAGAAGAAGGTTCTCTATGAGGAAGTCCTTCAAGCCGGCTCGCAAAGCTCGCTTAGTGGCTCCACTGGCACAAGTGACCCCTATGGCAATAGCAACAACAATAACGACGACTTATCCATCGACTTGAGGAACCTGACCTGCCATTCCCATTGCGAGCTCGAGCAGAGCTTTCTTTCCTTCAATTACACACAATATAATGACTGGTTGCGCTTGGAGCACCCATGCATAGCCACAACCGTCCTCGATACCCTACAGACGAAGAGCGCAACGGTCGAGGCCCATAGCTACTTTGAGAAGATGTCTTTGACCTCCACTCCATTGGCGTACCAGTCCTTTTCCGTCCATTTCGCACACTATCACCCGCTGACCTCAACGCTTCACTTTCATACCAGCTATAAGGTTGATAGCTCCACTTTTGGTGAGGTGATGAATGACTTCCTCCTTCAACCTTGTAGGCCTTTGCTTTGCGGGTTGAGCATTGTCAATTCCCACATGCTCCTCGCTTATGCGTACGATACTGAAAGGGCGAATCCGTTCACTTCGTTGATTCACAACGTCTTCGCCGAGTTCAATAACCGTTTCTGTATGCCGACGCTGTTTGATATTACGACGATCACCCAGCTCTTCTCCAACGAGTACCTCAGCATTCACCCAGTCCTGGCCAGCGACTACGTCTGTTTTCGATACAACCTCATCAACGTCCTAGAAGAACCATCTTATTCAATCGTCACCCCCACCTCCGTGCTGACAATCACTCAAGTCCCGGGAGCCGACATCTTTATCATCACACGCATACTGAAACCGTCAAAGGATGAACAGAACGTCACGGCCTTGACCTCCAATCTGACGAGCCCCTTCTGTGTCTCCTCCTATACCCAGTACGTCAACCAGCTCGTATCCTCCCTGTCGAAGGAATACTCGTTCCAGTACAATAACCTCCCACTCAAGACGTACTCAGCTTCCAGTCCTGCCTTCGGCGACGTCAACCACACGATGCAACTGGCCACCCTCGCGGAACTCCCCCTGGAGATGACCTCCCTCGCCATCGTAGCTCTTCTCTCCATCATTGCTTTTATCGTCTTGTTGGTGGGGATGAAACACATCGTCGAGACCACAGCGTTCGGGATGCGCATCCAACTATATTCTGACATCGTGGCCATGTGAGTATCCACGCATCAGCGGTCCGAGTTCTCGGGAGACAAGGGGGTCGTGGCTAGCTCGAGGTATTCCACAGACGGGAGAAGAGGACTTGTCGAGACTCGAGTATAGCGCACCTCGTCGACTTCCGGGGCTAGATGTGGGATCGAGGCGTCAAGCTGCTCGGCCATTGAGGTTCCAGAGACCGCAGATGTCTCCGTGTTACTCATGCTCAATTTTTGATGCCGAACTTTCTAGGTCGAGGGGGATGAGAAGGAGGGAAGAAGGACCCTTAGAAAGACTTTCCCGAAGATGAGGCTTCAACCATTCATGACCTAATCAGTAGAGTCGAACCTATTCTCATGATAAGTTCATAGGGTCCATGGGTTCAATGAGGCTCGCCTATTGGGCATCACCCGCCAGTCCAGATCCCCATAGCATGAAGGCTAGAAGGGTAGTGTTCTGAAGGCAGAATAAACGGCGTATGTCATGGCAGGCCTACCGTGACGAGGTTATTGGCCCAGCTAGTTGCATCCGGTCATCTGCTTGGCGGGAGGGTGCCCCACGAATCCTTCAGGTCCTAGTGGAACAGGCCTGGATTGAATATGACAGCCTGACGTCCCAGTACCTCTTTGGGGTCAAGGTTCCACACGTCACGTCGACCGTTTATGGGGGAGTTCCCATTGGAGAGGATGCACGGGCCGGGTTAGTCGAAGGAGACGAAGTCGTCGTTAATGTCAAAACCCTCTTTACGATTCTCTATTTGCACCTTCCTATACCCGGGATGACGACGGTGAACGTCTTCCTGGCGAAGAGAGATAAGCGTGGGCATACTTCCAAGCTCCAAGTATACTCCCTGGACTTGGACCAGCTTACAATGGAGCCGTTTGCTGGGACCGTTAGTTTATCCCCACTTGTCACGGGTATCCTCACGCCGGCTCGAGTTTCCCTTCTATGTCGGTCACTCTTCCCTTCGGAACAGCATTGTGCTCGTCTTGAAGCGGATCTTGGTCTACGTGTCCAAGAGTATTATGGCACACTCGATTTGAAGCTAGAAACGGTCTTTCACCCACCACAGGACCCACCACACGCGGTACAGGAACAACCAGCTAATCTTTTCCATGGTTCCTTATCAGCCCATATCCCAATGGCCAGTCAGCCATCTGCATTACGTAATCGTACTCAACGCTCCTTACTTGCTGGCCAGCTATCAAATGACTTCTTTCGTGACCTTCTCATCGAGAACCTCGCCAATTCCGATGATAATGTTTATTTATCTATCCTTTCCGCCGTCCGCTCACTCGACCTTTCACATCTAATCACCATCCTTGGCGGAGACCTATCGTTGGCAATGGCTATTGATGGGTACTCTCAGCATACAATCTCCGTTGCAACGAGCTTCCCTTGCAACATCGGGGCACAAACCTTGAACGGGTTACAACACGAAGTCTTCAAGAGCGGTTCGCTCCTTCTTCGGCAGAACCCGCACCTTTTCCAAAACCCCGCAGACACCTTCAGTAACGGGATATATAACCTCATCCTGACGATGCTTCCGGGCTTAGATGTCATTGATGATGGGACACTACAGGACCTTTACCCAAACCTCAGTTCATTGACCCTTGATGAGCGTTCATCCCTCCTTTCTGGGACGAAGTCCGATACAGACTCTTGCCCACTGTTACGCGCCCTAAGCATCATTGTGGAGAATGTTCGAGAACGACTGGATTGGATCCTGGCGTTTGGTGGACAAGGAACCTCGCCACGGTTCTCTCAAGAACTTGTGGGGATGTTACAAGACCTATTTGCCATCAGAACGAATTGCTTCTTCATGCAGGAAGTCGTATTCGTCACGTACGATTGCAATGATCCTACCGCATCTATTGTCGCCTCCGGATTAAGGAGCACGAGTGCAATACAATACATCCCTCTCCCATACCTTGGAGGTAGCGTCTCCGAGAGGGGGATTGCACAGCTTTTAGGACTAATTGGGATGTATAAAGAGCTTCTTTATCGTCTCCTACAGCCAGATGGCCTCCTTTCGTTCTCCGAGGATGATGATATCTATGACATAGTCATTGAGTCGCCCGATGGCTTGAGGACTTATGAAGGAGGGACGACTCTAATAGAGAAGACTAATATTCATGCCTTAAGGACTCACCTCAACGGTCTCATTAACAGAATGATAACGTCATCAGATGCTCTCTCAACACACCCATCCCATCGAAGGACACAAGCACAGGTCCAATCCCAGACCTCAAAACAAGGCTTGCGTCTTCCCTTGCACCAGTTAATCCAGAACCTGGGGTATTCAACAACGGGCCACTCAGATGATGATCAGCAAATCCGGACTGTCGTACAGGAAGGTCTTGATGTCCTTTATATTCCCACTTCCGCCGCCGCCGCTCATCCTTACTTTCGCATCCTACATTTGGGAACCGGAACTGATCCAGCCCTTGGTGCTCTTCTAGGTGGGTTATCAATGCATGGGAAGAACGTTTGGAACTTCAATGATACAGAGCCCGTCATCATCACGAGTACAGGTCACCACCTTCTCTCCCAATTGGTCCTAAGCGTGGTGAAGCTACTACAGACCTGCGCTCAACTCTGTCATATAGAACTCACCTCAGGTCAAGCCGCGATCTTTTTACCGATCCCATTACCCGACCCCATTCATGCTCCCCTTTTCGAGGCCGCTTCTGATACCACCGCTCGAGGCTTATTCATGAGCCTTCTTGCACGAGAGACATCCTGTATCCGACGAGGCTCAATACATGACGTCATTCGGAATGTTGATACAACTTATGCTGACACTTTCGGGTCCTCCCGTTGGCTTGCCTTGATCCAGAACTACGTGTACGGTGTCGGCGAATGGGTGTATCGTAGCCTCACGGGCGAGACGGGGGGTGGGAATGTACGAGACCGCCCAAGTGACACCTATGATCAAAGTACCACCGTTCTTGACATGACAAGGACACCTACAACCCCCTTTAGTGGGTCATACGCCCGTGCTCGTCGAAACCTGCGCACGGATTTGGAAGAGACGACAATCCGAGACGTGGGGGAGTATGGAGATAACGTGGATCCTCAACTCCGAGTCACACGATCGACTCAGGACCAAGTCGTCGTGAAGGTATTGAAGGTTCTTGAGGCTGCGATCAATTCCGAGGTTTCAGCATACGTCACGGCCAAAGATGTGCTTTGTCACTCACCAATGAGAATCATGGGATCTGTCATAACCAAGATGCCAACGAAAGAACCAGCTCCATGCCTTTCTACCCTCCTAAACCATCACCCGCCCGTGATAAGAGAGGCGGTTTCCTTAATTCGCCGCCCTATAGGCCGAACCCTCTTTGAAGCGTCAGTAGGCCCAGATAATACATTAGAATCGTCGAATATGGAACAAGACTTGAACTCCGAGAAGAAGTCTTCACAAGACCAAAACCCTCAAGGAAAACCCCCACACCTTTGGCAAGCGGTTGGTCCAACAAGCCTCACAGCCTGGTGCACCATCTTCCTATATAGGTGCGGATCTGGCCCTTATGGAGTCGACTCCCTTCGTGAGTGGCCTATCAGCATCGTCGTTGATAACACAACCCTGAAGTCGGAACATGGGTCACGACGGACCCTTTCCCGTGGCTCCTGGATCCATAATAAACTTGATGGCTTCGAAGTAGTAGCCACAATCCCCCTGGTCGATAAACACTCTGAAGGTAACCTCGTCTCTTTGACAACTCAACCCCTCGAGATACGACGGAATGCTGACGAGCTCATCACCTGTTCTCCATACGTCAGTAACCCCTCAGAGGTGTTACGATGGTACCTTTATGAGCTTTCTCTCCAATCCGGTCTGCCCCGAAGTCGTTTCCTTTGGCAAAGTGACCTTAATCTCGTACAACCTTCCATAGCGGCAGATCCATCCGAGCTTAACATTGGGCATCTCTCTGGGGCTCGAACCCCACCAGTTCCTGATATGGGGGACGAGTCGGTCGTCACCGAGTTCATGGTAGCACACCCTGAGTCCGTTACCCCACGTTTGCATTGCAGTGTATCCATAGCACCCCAAACACCTGCCCCAACAACCGAGTCCATGCGGACAACGAAAAGACGAGCGCATACACACACACTCAGGAGGACAACAGTACGACGTGGGACTGAAGAAGTCACAGGAGAGGATCTCGTAGACTTCGCTCCAAGTACAACACCGGATATCCTATTTCGTGGGACTTCCGAATATGCAGCTTACAAGCACCGAATCCAGGGGTATATCGGCGTGGATCAGGCGGAGGAACGTCTCATCCTGCACTTGCCCCCCATTATACAGCCCTACGTCACTCTTCCAAGTCGGAAGGGAAGGCGCGGAGATCCAAAGTATACGCGCGTTCAGGCTACAAGCCCTCGCCCGTTCGAGATCGTAGTTGACCACGCAGAGTTTTCGGTCTTAGTCTCGGGAATACAGGTGGCAAGGGAGATCGACGAGGTCGTCCTGCTTGGTAGCTTCAATGATGACGCCGAGGCATAGAGGAAATCGAGTCGAACTGCGTGAGTTCAACCCGGTCATCACCAGCACCATTTAGGCGAATGATCCTTTTTGCCGTATCCATGAGGCTGTTGGTGTCGAGGCCCTCGAGTTCCTCGACTGTAGCAGCCCGCATCCGGGCCATCAGCTGGCGGGTCGCCTCCTCACGTAGGGCTCGCTTCCGGCGCGCCTTCTCGGAGTCTGTCATCTGATCTTCCTCTTCGCGGTTCTTGAAGATGAGCTTGCTACTCCGTGCGATGGCAATGATCTCTGCCGTGAAGTCGGGGCGAGCCTCCTGGATGTTCTTAAGCACGAGAGCCCGCGTACCTATCCCACCACCGGGACGTGTGTCGCTTTGTTGCCAATGCTCGGCGGAGGCCAAGGTTTTTGGTGTATTGAGGTCTCCCTTCGCGTTTGCTAGCTTCAGTGAGTATTTCTGAGGTGGATCCTGAAGGATTGGACGTGCCAGGCTCGAAGAACAGTCCCGCCCAGTCGCTTTCGGCGGATTGATGTGTGTATGGCTGACGACGATCTTCTTTTTCCATTCTTCCCGCTCCTTTCGTTTAACCTCAGCACGATATTCCGCATCGTCTCGGATAACCGACAGGAGCTTCCGCTTGTCGGTCTCGAAGTACTCAAGAGGTTGTGTCCAGGTGTGGAAGGCCGGTTGGTTGCGTGGGATTCCCTCGTTACTGGCCGGAGGTTGCGATAAGAGCATCCGTTGGGTCTGCTCCTCATCCCAGGGGTCTTGCAGATCATCCTTACGGTACTCCTCCACGGTAGTCTTATAATCATGCCGCCACTTCGAACCGGATTCGGCGAACGGGACGCTTTTCAGGTTCGGGGTCTTGACAAAGCGTCTCTCTCGGTCATACTCAGCCGTGTACCGTTTCGATGAGACAGGGAGGTGCAACAAGGGCTGGTTTCGGTACTCATCGTGCGTAGAATTGAAGCCCTTATGAGACATGTCTTCGGCGATGATCTCTCGCGCCTTGGACAAGATATTCTGCTTCCCGAGAGTCTGGTTCGAGTACTGGAACTTTCGGCGCCCTGAGATCGCGTCGGAAATAAGGGTCTGTGCACTCGGCGGAAGGACAGTCTCACAGAGAATCGCCTCCACAACCTTCTCCTCAAGCTCACCGTCTCTACCTAGACTTCGCGATACAAGTGAGGTACTACCCGGTGGTACTGCTCGTGGATTTGTTCCCGTACGCAGTCGACTATGCCCAGAGATACTAGGAAAGGCGTCTCGCTCTCGGAAGCCATTGTCCCGAATGAGTTCGGAAACGAGTTGTGCAGTCATTCCCAAGGTCCCACCATATGGGGCTACGGTTGCAGCGTCCTTGGCGACATCGGAAAGGCCAAGCGACGATATTCCCTTCGTGCTTGTTGAGCGACGAGAGGCCGTGCGAGGCTTCCCCGAAGGCCGGGTCCCCGGAGACGTGCTTTTCTTCGGCGATGTGGTGGTCCGGTCTGATGCGAGAAGGTTTGCATCCCGAAGTTGAAGAGGCAAGATACCCCCAATCCAGAGAAGAAGGCTTCTAACTTCTTGGCCGGTCAGGAATATATCTCTCTCCGCGAGCATCCGCATATCATAGGCGACTGGGGCATACGTGAATTGACTGCGTCTTCCCACTGGACTTGCCTGTTTGGAGGTCTCCTGCCGCGCAATCACGGTCAGCGAGAGGAGTTTTTCCAGATACCGGGAACTATTCCGATCTGCCGAGCCTGTGGTCCAGGAGCTTGACTGTTCGGAGATGACTTGGAGGCCCTGAACAAAACAGAAACGTTCCAGTGCCAATGACCAATCCGGACAGAGTCTCCGACGAAAACGAATGCTTGGGTCATGTTTGATGCAAGGCCCGACAAGAGTGTCTGAGGGGCTCTCGGTATCTCCGTCCAAGACCCTCTGGATGGGATTCAGTAGCGCTTGAAGTAGGCCTAGGCCTGCTGGAGCCTCGACATAGATGAGTTGGTAGCTGGAATCACACATATGCCAGCCTGTGATGAATGGGGCGACCGTGCTAGCCTCTATGGGAGAGCCGGCGACATTTGCGGCCACGCTCGTAAGAGTCAACGGCTTCAACAGGGTGGCACATTGTTGAAGGCGCTCGGGAGAGTCGGTATAAGTCAATAGCTCTGAGTCGGTGATCATCTTTGCCGTCAGCTTGTCTGGAGGGATAGCCCTGATAGGACTTTCCTCTCCCTTCCCCAAAAGCTGTGCGGCAAGGGTGGAGTTGAGGAGGCGGATTCCATTCAAGTTCAATTGAAGAGCCGTGGTAAATGCAGTCCGACAGGCGAGTAAGTCGTCCGGCTTGAGGTAGACGTAAGCTCGCTCGAAGTACCCAGTCTGGTCCGTTTCCGGCGGTGAAGTCAGTTGGGAAGCAAGTGCTATTTGTACATGCACCATGGCCGAATCCCAAGTACCAATTGGAAGCGTCTCTGGAGCGCTCTGTGCAGTTTGAAGCTTCTGCTTCCTGGCCATGCCCTCGCTTGCCAGGGCTGTCCCGTCCAACAGTTGGCCTGCACTGGTCTTGAAGCTAGGAGTGAGATTGATCCAACGGTCGATGACTCTATCTTCCTCAAGAAGGTCAACAAGAGATAGCACCCCCTCCGCCTCACATTGGAAGGGAGCAACGGACGTACTTTTCGCTTGATCCTGCTTTCCCAATGTGGGAGGTCTTACGACGTCGCGAAAACGAACCGTGACCGTCAAGGGTGTCTCAGAAAGGGAGACTCGTAATTGATCAACATCTCCTGGCTTTAAATAGGAGGTGGCGAAGCACAAGTCGACAGGGACTTCGGTTGATGAGATATACTTCATTCCGCTCGAGCGTGCGACTCCTGTGAGGTTCTCTACCCCTCGGAAGCCACCAAGTAGCTCCTGAGAAATAGGAGTGGAGGTTATGGATTGTCCACATAGTGTTGCTTGAACTTGTACGGCATCGAAGAAGGCTTCACGATAATCTATGCTCTGCGGGATAGAAAGACCACGGAGGGCGAGGACGCGTAGAACGAGGTAATTGCCAGTCTGAGCAACGACACTTCTAGGCAGGAAGGTGACTTGAGTATCGGGTGCTGGATGCATGGCCTTGTGAATTCGTAGATGCATTGTTCCTTTGAGCATGACCTTGTCACCACTTGTCAGGAGAAAGGTATCACGAATGGGTAGGTCCACAACTAACAAGGCGGAGAAGAACGAAAAGCTGTTATTACCGGGAGTCTTGTCCTCCTTCCCCTTCGTCGCTGGAGCCTCTAGCCGCAAGGAGCCACGCTCACCGATGAAAAGAGGGGCAAGGGTAAGGGGGTTACTGATAGGAACCTCTTCATCCAGTTCAGTAAGAAGTGTGTATTCCTCTGAAGGAGCCGTCGGTTTCGCTGCCCTAGCCTTTCCCGACGCCGAACCTGGCTGTTGGCTTGGCTGCGATGATGGAGATGGAGTGCTAGTGGTCCAATATACTAAAGTGTGCCGAAGACCTCCAGGTAGAGCTAGAACTAGCTGAGGAGGAGGCTCATCTCGTGGTAGGGTGGACACCAGTGGGTCAAAGGAGAGCTGGAGCCGGAGGAAGACGCTTGGGGCAGCCTCCGCCGGCTTCGTACCCTTACTCATACGATTTTTCCCTCGGATGCTTACCCGAGTACCGGCTTCTCTCTCCGGTCTCGTCCGCTGCCTGCGGGGGCACTGCTGGCGCTGCCGGGCGCCGGCCAAGGCGCTCTTCTGCGAGCAGTGTCAAGCCCCGCTCCCAGTTCCAAGCAACCTGGATCATTTTCGTCTATTAGGCGTTCCGACTGAGTATTCACTTGACCAGAAGGAGCTTGGGCGACGGTTTCGGCAGCTCCAGGCGCGGGTGCATCCGGATGCGCTTCCCCGCTTCAATGTGGGAAGGGCGGGATCTACAACGTCATCTGATGAAGAGTATGCCCTCTCACTCGCCAGTACGTTATCAGCACGCCTTAATAACGCATATGACACGCTCCGGGATGATATGCGGCGGGCGGAGTACGTGGCCTCCTTACAGAACATATCGGCGGCCGCAGCCTCTCCTGCGTTGCTCATTGATCAACTAGTCATGCGAGATCAGATCGAAAAGAGTGCAAAGGACCGGGATGTTTCAACCTTGGAACGGATGCAAGAGGCGTTGAAGGAGAGGTTCCAAGTGGCATCACAAGCGTTTGGTGAGGCCCTCGTATCCAAGGACCCGACTACCATGGGTCATCTTCTTTGTGAGATGCGCTTTGTAACCTCGACTCTAACAGACTTGAAGCGGAGGATCAGTGGGATTGATATTCTATCGGATACCCAGCTGGAAGATGCTTGAGCCTGAAGAAGACTGATGAGTGACATGTTTAGATGAAAGGGAGCAAAAAAGGCTTTGGGAATAGATGAACTTCGATCAAGAGGAGACGGTCAAGACTCGGAACGGGGCAGTCATCAACGAGTATATATCGCGCGGGGTGTCATTCTACCGGAATATGGAGACGGATAGCGCTCTGAAGCCTCACAAGACCGTCTGTAAGCATTACCTTCGAGACCAATGCAAGATGGGAGAGGATTGCCGCTTTATCCACGAGTATGACATCTCTCGTATCGACATGTGTAAGTTCCGGGACGAGTGCACGAATGCGTATTGCTTCTACAATCACGGCCAGGAGCGTGTCAACGAATGCCCTTGCCATGAGCGTGGGGTCTGCGTCCACGTCCATTGCACCGACGCCCACAGCCGCTACCAGATCTGCGAGCGGTACTTGGCTGGGTTCTGCCCTCTTGGCTCGAAGTGTGAGAAAAGACACCCTAGGATGTGTGGTCCGATCTCCAATGTGACGCGCCAAGGCTCAAAATCACTTGCGTACATTGGAGTCTGTGGCCGGTGTAACTGCTTTCACGTCTTCAATTGCGAGGCTAGAAGCTCACATGGCCCACCCGACGCACGCAAAAGGAAGATGCAAGAGGGGGAGGTTTGGAAGAACTTTAACCGTGATGGCACGGTCCCTTGCACAAAGAGGCATGGAGGCGCCCCAGTCCTTACTCCCCGTCACCTCTTTGAATATGATGAAGCGACATTCAACAAGTATCGTGAAATTCTCCGACAGATAAGTGAGAGTGAGCGCCGAGATCAGGATAGGACGAAGCACCTGGGAGAACTTGACATCGACGATGCTAGCTAGCCTACCTCTCTCTCTCCGTCTCCCTTCAAGCATCAAGCATTCACTGCTGCACGAATACCATATCCCTCTCGAGGATCGCGATGTCGTTCTCGAGCTCGGCCAGACGCCTCTCGAGCCACTCCTTGCGGTTTTTCTGCCCGAACGTGTCCTGCACTATCTTCAGCTGGGTCATGTACTCCGTATTCAGGAGGGTCCAGTTCGCCTTGATCCCCTCGAGGAGGCGCGCGCGCTCGACAGGGTCGAGCATGTACGCGACGCGCTGCATCCCGCCCTTGTAGCTCTGCTCCAGCTCCTGGAGGGTCGCCTGTTCCATAGCCACCTGCCGCTTGACCCTTTTTAGATACGCAGGCGTCTTCCCATAGCCCTCGCGCTCGGTCCAATCGAGGTCCGCCTTCCCCGTCGGAGGTGGAACCATGACGGTCGCGTTGATGATGTTCGCTTTGACAAAGTCCTTGTTCGACCGGAGGCCGGTGATGGGAACGGTCTGTCCATCAAGAGGGACGCTCCGCTGGCGTTTCGCCTGAGCACAACCGGACGTCTCGTCCCCGCCCACCAGCTCGCATGAGTCTGTAAATCCTCTCGTTCCCATCCCACCATTGCCACTACCTGGTCGGCAACTGCCTCCGTACATGCAAGCACACGTCGGAGCACCGTCTTCTCCCGGAGGACACTCACAAGCACCACCATTGAGACAAGCACAGGCCCCACCACAACCGCAGCCCTGGCCCTGAGCCAAGGTCTCGGTGCCATCTAACGAACGAGTAGGGAGAGGCTGTCTATACACAGCCGGCTTGCGAGGCAACGGGTCGTGGTCGTTATAATCCCAGCGCCGCGGCTCGGGCAGGGGCGGGTGCCCCGCACCCTTTCGCAGCCAGTTCGTGTGGTCGGCGGGGTTGACCTTTGCAGGCCCCAAGGTCCCGTGCATCCGCTTGGGAACCGTGCAGTACTCCTTCGGGTGGATGGACTGGTAGAGGCGCCGCTTCTGCGGGCGCTCTGCTTCTCCGGACGGCGCGTAGGCGGCATACTCCTGCATCTGGTCCCGGTCGGCTAGCACATATACAGATTCCATTTTTGTGCGGATTTTTCAATGGCACCATCAGCACCTGCGCCCATGGAGGCCCACGCAGCGGTTCTACGGCTTGTCCGAGAGCGGATATCCCAGGCCTTTCCGCGGGCAACGCGCCTGGAGATCGTCGACTCGACCCCTGCGCAAACCATTGCCGCGAATGGTGGTGCATATCTGACGCTTACCCTGCAGGATCAAGCGTTTGCTGGGCGGTCACCCATGGAGCGCGTACGGATGGTCAGTCCATACGTCGAAGACCTTCTAGCCCGAAACCGAATACACGCAATATCGTACGACCTTGAAGACTGAGATTCACTCGAAGACCTGGTGATATTCGGTCAGCCATTCGCTGACGACGGGGTCATGGGTTGTCGGGACCTCACGGCGACGGCGATCTCGACTCTTCGGGCGTGATAAGGACCGATCCTTTGAGTCAGGATGAGGATGGCCTTCAACTGGGGGGCGACGGATGCCGGCTGAGCTATGTGGGGAGGAGCGGCCTACATCGTCCGTCCCACTATAGAGGGTGCCTATAAGCTGGGGGATCTCTTCTAGACGTTGAATGAACCAGCGATCATCTTTCTTGACAACGACTGAGCCTCCAGTTAGATGTTCGAGGGTATCAGGGTGATCAGATCGCCTACTATATTGAAGTCCGCGTTCAAGCAGCTGCTCCTGCGACGCCATAGGCCCGTACACAGCATTCACGAGGAGTAGGATGGTTCGATAATCTCCTTGTTGAATGGACTCAAGCGCACGTGACCTGACATATTGTTCTTTCTGTTGTCGTGTCATTATGGGCTCATTTTGCGGCTTCCCTGGAGTGTCTAGACATACCAAAGGGGAGAAGCCTGCGGAGAGGCGTCTGTTGGCCTCCTGAGTCGACATGGGAGGGGCATTGGCGAATAAGTCAGGGTTCTCTGAAAAAGCCTTGGTGAGAGTGCGTAATAAGGCGGGACCGGAGGGTATCGTTTGTAACAATACTCCAAGGAAGAGGTTGCAAAAGCTTCGACGGTCGGATAACCAATCACTCGCCTCACGATACCGTCTAATGGCATCGTTGACAAGCTTCGATTCATGGTCCAAGGCCTTCCGTTCTTCATACAACCTCCGCACGGTGGCATTGTCAGCGGTATCCTCCGCGATAATCTGTGTCTGTGTAACAAAGGCCGTCCTTTTCGCCTCTATTGACTTGACCTTGAGGTCGGTCTTCGCCTTTTGCCGCTTTAGGAAGTCCGAGTAGACCTGAATACGTAGGAGCTCTTGAAGAAGGACGCACCGTGCAGGGTCTGGGAGGCAGTTGATGACAAATGCCCCAAAGGGTGTGAAACAATTGACCTTCTCTATCAATCCCGTTCCCGTTGCCGGGATCGTCTTCGAGGGGGTCTTCCCAGCATCCGGTGAGATGATCGTGGTGAAAGCCAAGGAGTCGGCAAGGTGGGGTTTCGCTTGAGCGAGTTGTAGCTTCTCCCTCTCGTTCAGAAGAGCACGCTTCTGTCGTCGAAGAACCTCAACCTCCTCCTCCAAGGCGTTCACCTGCCGTAACGTCTCGGATTGTTCCTCCTGAAGAGCTCGAAGCCGGCGCGCGTAGCCCTCGGAATCCGTCTGCATGTGCTCATACCGCTGCTTAAGAGAGCGCAGCTCCTCTTGATGTGCAGCCTCGATCTCTTGGCCCTCCTTCTTGGCACGTTCCCTTAGGCCAGCAAGACGGGTTTCATGTCGCTCTCGAATGGCATCGTACTCTATAGCGTACTCCCGGTTAAGCTTCGCTTTAGTGTCTGCTAACTCCTTGTCATGTGACGCCCGGAGCTCGGCCATCTTCTGGTTATGCGCCTCGATCAAGCGTTGCATCTCGTTGAGATGGGTCTGTGCTAAAGCTTGCTGCTCCTCCAGATTCCGTCGCTTCTGCTCTGCAAGAGACTCCAGCTCCTGAGTGCCCTCCAGAGTGGGAGGTGGTTGTGACGGCCGAGTCGGTATAATCATTGGGGTATGAACGTCTTGTTCTAGGTGAATGGTAGAGATGGTGGTCAAGGGCAGGGGGGTCGGCTCCGAAGGTAACGTTGGCCGTTCTTCCGACTCACGAGAACTCAGATACCGATCATCTGTACGCAGGTCTGTGACAGACATAATTTCTGACTCAGTTGTGGGAAGGTCATCCTGGTCATCCTTCTCCTCATCGGGAGTCCTCAACCGTGGTGCCTCTTCTTGAAGAGCTCCCTTTTTAGTCTTCCCAGCAAGCTTTGCCCTCTTTGCTTCAAGGAAACGTTGTTTGAAGTGCTCGTCCATCGGATGCTCCCAGAACGTCTCCTTCGTCTGCACGTTGCAGTAATAGACCTCCCCAGCGCTAGTCCCGACGGCCCGCCAGCCCGGAGGCAACGGCGCCTTGAGCCCTTCCTCAGCTATGTATAGCAGGTCCTCGTCCCCAGGGAGCTCGAACCCAAGCATCGTCGCGTACTCCCGGACCTCGTCGGGGTCTGGGACGTAGTCCTCACCTTGGCAGTCCTCAAGGTACATGCGTCAAAATTCTGGATGACAAGGCTTTTCAACGAGCAAGATCAAGCTCTCTTCTCGGTCGCAGGAAACCTCCTACTCGAATGTGACGACTTCCTGGCTCGACGAGCTCTTTCACAAGCCCGACCCCTTCCTCCAGCCGTCTTAGAATCCCAACGACAAGTAGAAGCACCACAACCACCACAACCACCACCACAACCTATGAGTCCACGGCCTACCTCTCCGACCCAGCCTCCTAAGGAGCGGCAGCTATCATTTGCCGAGGTCAGACATCTATCTCGAGAAGCTATAGAGCGGGTCGATAATGGTAGTCAATGCTCTACCCTTCTCATTCACATCGGGATTCAAGGGGCACCTTCTGTCACTTTTGCTAGCGTGCAAACGGATATGCCGATAGAGACGCGAGGGCGACGAGTCTCGGCTGATGGAGACGCGTTCCTTGAGGCACGAATACAGATCCTTGAGAACGAGGTGGACACTCTTCAGGACTCACTCGCACGGAAAACAAAGAAGTACAATGACCTGAAGGAGCGCTTCCGATTGGCTGGGGAAGTCAATCGAGAAGCCATGGCCGACCGGTCAGCTAAGGCGGAAGAGAATGCCATACTCCGTCGGACAGTTGACGAACTTCAGAAATACAGGGACGAGATTGAGAGCGAGCTCCTCCCGGTCGTCAAAGCGATGAAGGAGGAGAACTCCACGCTCAAGGGGGCGATAGAGCTTGCCACAAGCTCCGAGGCGAAGCTTGAGGTTGAGAACCGGCGTCTAAATGATGAACTACGTGATCTTCGGAACAGCCTTTATGAAGCACTGCGGTCACATCCGCAAGTCATCCTTGCTGAAAGAGGTGTTGGTACCGGATCAGATCTTCAATATCAAAGAGCCGTGGAAGTCCAGACCTTCCTGGACCTAACTAATAGCGTCTGCAAGGAGAAGGAAAGCATAATGGATTTCGCGATGTGTACTGAGATAATGGTAATGCAAGAAGGGTTGCAAACCGAACTTTCCGCCTGTGCCCAAAGCGACACTGGGACGCAATACAAGGCACGGCATTGCATGGGTTTGGTCTTCGAGTTTAATCCTTTGACGATTGCTCGAAAGGAGCAGTGCGTCCAGGTCGACGTTCGTATACCTTTGACGGGAGAGGAAGTCGCCACCCTCAAAGCTGGGGGCAAGCCGGACTGTCCTAACTGTCTAGACCTTACACGGAAGTATGAAGAGGCGCGCGGAGAACGGACGAAACTTCTTGATGCCCTCAAGCAGACGGAGAAGGAGTTGGATGAGGTCGATGACGAGTATGAGGCGTTGAATGCTAAATATAAGCGACTGAAGAAGAAGGCCGAGGATGATACGCGGCGATTGGATGAAGAGCTTGAAGAGGCATATGGAAAGGCACGTAGGCTGGAGGAGCAGGTCAAGCGGCTTCAGAGTGAGGTGGGAATAGCCGACGACCTACGAGCAAACCTTTCCGAGACTCAGGCGCGCGTCGTTGACCTTCAGAAGCAGTGCGACATCAAGGAGGCGGAGATGGCGAAGATCCTCGAGGTTTACACCACCCTTGAGACCAGATACAACGCCATCAAGAGCGTGATGGTCTAACCCATTCACGAAGGAGAGTCTCCATCACATGGACAAGGATCCCATAGAAGATGAAGACCAGGGGCAGCACCAGGTTATCCATGGTGGCCGTGAGCTCATAGAGCATGACGCAGGTCGCGACGACGAGGGTGCAGACCAGGTCGAAACCGAAATTCCACATCGATACAGTAGTGATCGCCAAGATCGTTAATGATCCGATCACCGTCCGTCCTTGGCACAGCATCGGGCGTGAATACATATACGTGCTTTGGCACGCAGTCTCAGTTGGCTCAGCCGTCTCCGCCGCTCCCGATTGCTTTGTACTCCGCCAGAACCGTATAGAAAAGGTGTTCTCAACGGTCGGTGGCGGCCTTTTCAAATATAACGCGTACAAGGCCGGCCCATAGACCGCCCAGCTGTCTGCGGAGACGACGGTGATGATCCCAGCGAAAGGGATGAAGTTACTCACCTGGAAGCGTCGAGGCGACGACTCCCAGAATAGGACTCGCCGTGAATGTAGGTCCGGTCCGATAGCCCTGTAGGTCCCATCGAACCATGCTCGACCCCGTGCCTCCGAGGTCAGGAGGGCGTAGATGGAGAAATAAAGGGAGACACATAGGAGCAGGAAGATGTGGGAGAGCTCAACCATGTAATAACGGTCACGAACGTAACGGTCAGTCAGACGATGGTAAAGACTGGGGACGTGGCCTCGTACGGCCTCCAAGAAGACCAGCAGGAGTAAGAGGAAGGTCGAAAGGATGAGGAGGAGTGCCAGGTCGATGAGTAGTACAGATGTGGCATCGTAGATGAGAATGTGATACAATTTCCGGAAGAGGGCGTCGGAAAGCCGCGTTGGAAGTCGAGGCCGGACGAAGCGGAAGCAGAGGCGATACAGTGTATAGATCTTCAAAGAGATGAAGACGACAGAGAAGAGATAGCGTCTGAAGAGGGCCTGAATCTTCTCGTCTCCCAATGACCTCACCCACTCGAGATATCGGCGCGCAACGAAGCCCATACTGACCTCACGGTATGCCGTGGGATATGACCCCGGTCTAGGATACCAGATGGTATGATACCAATACCAAGAGCCAGCGCAAACCCCCACGAGGGTGTAGATGAGAGCAAGGTGCCGGTTGTACCCCTGCACCCTCCTCGTCAAGGTCTTTTGGATATAAAGATAGGATAGAGAGAAGTACGCCGTTCTTAGAAAACAGCTCCCAGCGGCCGCTGGAAGAAGCTCGAAGTCTAGAGGCTGATAGGGCCCCTCCACGAGGTAGGTGAACACTCGAGTATGCGGGTCGTTGACCTCAATGATCAAGGCCTTCATAAATAGAAGAACTTGCCAGACCAGTATCGAGTCGGTCTCCGTCAGAGTTCCAGGATATGGGGGTATAAGGGTCAGGATGACGGCCATAAGAAGACAACCACTGATGTGATGATGATATCCTAATGGGGCATGATAGACAAAATGCCAGATCAGCATTGTGACTATTGCAAGCGGCCCTAGTAGTCCAAACAGGACCAGCGGCCTTCCAAGCCCTGGTACCCCCGCGAGGTCGACTCCTGACGCGAGAATGATTCGCTTAAGGGCAGAGTACATCACGCAAAGGATTACCGCCTGGTTCGTCCCGGAGAGGTATCCGAGGACGGTGAGCAGGATCAATAACCGCGGGAGGACGCGGATGTGCTGGCGGCTGGCGCTGGGGCACGGCTGAGGAAGCATATGAGGTGTCTCGAGGTTGTAAAATGAACTTTGAGTCCGGAGCCCGCGATGGCGTCGAGTGGCGGGCTCTTCGCGAGCTTCACGAGGCACGAGAGGCATCTCTGGCGGAGGACCTCGCTAGGCTCCGCGCAGAGCTCGTCCACGAGCGGACCCTTGTGCAGCAGATGCAACAGAATCGGGAGGCCGAGCTGCGAGATCAGACGGGTAAGGAGCTGCAGCTTCAGAGCGCGCTCGCGGCCGCCCAGCTCCGATCCGAGCAGCTCGCGGCGATTGTACATGACATGCGGACCGAGCTTACAGAGGCACGGACTGAACGTGCTGACCTGATGAAGCGCCTCGATGCGGCGCGCGAGGAGTACTTTACCCTCCAGCGAATGGGGGCGGCCAGCCGCGCCAGGGTTACGGAACTCGAGGAGCAGTTGACCAGGGTGAAGGCCAAGCATGAAGAGGAGCTTGGGCGGTTACGCCAAGCGATGCTTGGGGCGTCATCCATTGTGGCACAGACACGAGGAGGCGGGACGACGGATCCCGGCTATGATGCCGTCGTTTCAACGTTGCTTGACGTCTATGAGGTTAACGTTGGAAAGGCTGGGGTACAACCCTATTCGATCAATGATCACGACCTTCTATTAGGCCGTATCGCAACCCTTGCTCGGGAACTTGAGGAAACAAAGCTCGATGCTCGACGGCTTCGTGATGAACGTGAACTGCTTGAGACACGTCTGACACGCCTCCAGCAAACGCAGCGAGAGGCCTACAAGGGTTCTGGGGTCATCGCCCCAAGTGTCACAGCCCTGATGAACGAGGTTGAGGAGAAGGAAAGGCTGCTATGCGAACAAGAAACACGGCTTCTCGAGGCGCGTGCGGCTACTCGTGCTGCTGAGGAAAGACTTGAGGCACGTGACCGTGAGGTTCGATCCCTCAAGGCCGCCCTTCGAGATATGGCTGGGACTCTTCGTCAAGTCGACGAGGTGCGAGCAACAGTACGCGAATTGATTCGCGAAGAACGTTCTCGAGGTGGTCCGCGGTGACGTTCACTTGGCTCAGAGTCGTTTGCTGTACACGGCACTCGTGTCAATGCTTTGCCCTCCATTAAAGGACCCACGCTTGCGCTTCTCCTTCGCGCTACGGTAATCGCTCCCCTTAGACGCGCGGAGGTCCTGGTAGCGATCGTGAAGGCCGAGCCCGGGTTTGTCACCCCCTCGGCCCTGCTGATGAGTCTGCCCTTTACGCGGTGGCTCATGTATCTCCTTCGGTGGCTGAGGATGGTTGTGACAGTCCTTCCCCTTAGGAGGTGGAGGTTTCTGAGGTGGCGGTGATGAAGGAGCTCTTGATGAAGACTCACTTGACACGGAAGAGGAACTACCAGAGGAGCTGCTGGTGGAGGGACTACCAGAAGAACCGCTGGTAGAGGAGGATGAATATGAGGATGAACTTGAGGAACTTGAGGAGCTTGAGGAACTCGACGAACTTGAGCGGGAGGAAGAGCTGCTGCTCATTGAGGAGGTATTCTCTTGTCCGGGTGGGGGTTTCGAGAAGGAGCTGCTGGACAAAGTGGATGATGAACCGGAATCCGAGCCCGACGACGATGATGATCTCGATGATGAGCTTGAGGATGATGACTCATCATCGTTCACCAGAGGTACGGATGTTTGTTTGACGCATTCCTGGGGTTTGGGGGGTGCGGAAACTTGCTTGGGGGCCGATTGGGCTGATTTGCTTAGCCCCATATCATGAGAAGGTTGAGAGGCGAACGAGCCACTTAAAACCTTAAACTCATCCAGGATGACATCAACGACGGTGTGAATGGCTCCGCTGAGACCTGTCCCCAGGTTCGGGGCGACACGCAGGTAGGCTCTGGTGGCCTCGGCTAGTAGTTGCCGCTCTTTCATTTATAGAGCAAAAAGAATGTGCACTGATCCTGGAATGACCAACATCGATACCATGATCCGCCAGCACTCGCTGGTCCAGCGCCCTTTTTCATACGCGCAGTGTAAGGAGAAGCTGTCGGAGTACTTCAAGAGCATTCTGAACAAGATCTTCGAGCCAGGGACGGACGACTCCCAAGAAGACCAGAGGGGGAAGCAGCTGAACAGCCCCTTCGCGAGCGAGCCGATCGCCGAGGTCTTCACGTCCCTGCTCAAGGATAGGGCAATCTCGGTCCGCTTCTTCATTGAGGACGAGAAGTATACAATTAAGGACTTCCTTTCGAGGCTCAATAAGGAGTGGATCCGAGACAAGAAGGACTACTGGCGGGCGCGCTGCGTCCTCCAGCCGATCCGCCACAGTGCAACCTACAACCCAGACCTCATCCTTCTATTGTTTGAACTGAAGGAGGACGTCTTGAAGGACCTTCTGAATCTGGCCTACCATGATTGCGCTGTTGACGTCCTCAGGTACCTCGTACGTATGCTCCCTCCAGGAGGGCGCCAGGTCGCGTTCGCCAATGTTTGCAAGAACGTACTCGATGAGACCTTTGAGGATCTGAAGAACTACAGGGAGGTGGATGATGAGAGGGATCCTGAGAGTAAGAAGAAGGCGAAAGCCTTGGTAAGGCTAGTGGCTCGCATTGGTGGAATCGTCGAGCTACTCACCGAGCTTAACCAGAAGTGGTTTCCTGGATCTGAGTACTTCACGGGGGATGATGTGGGGAACCTGTTGGATCATGTCTTCCGTGTCCCCCCCAAAGACACCAGCAAGTTCGCAGTGGACGAGATCCTGTCCGCCCAGCGCCGCCTGGCCTTCTTCGTTCTGCATTATGTTACCCTATGCATCCTCTCGTGTCTCTTCCTTGACGAGAAGAGGAATGACGGCTTTTACTTCAATGTCTTCCTCACTAAGCTCACAGATGCCATGCCCAAAGACGAAGGCCAGCTCGAAGATGACAAGGTTCTCCGTCACTTCTTACAGATCCTTTGCCGTTGCCTATGCATCCTGAGCGACATCCGTCAGGCAGTCGTAAAGGAGCGCTTCGCTAGCCCAGCTGAGTTCGGATACAATTACGTGGCGCATAGAGACGATAATACTGGAGTCACCGAGTGGGCCTCTCTGGGGCCTACGGCTTACGTCGGGATTGGAGGCATCGCCGACGAGGTGTCAATCTACGGCTGGGAGGGCGACGATGCCTGGAAGATGAAGGCCTCGCGCGAGAGTTTCTTGCTCGCCCTTGGAAACTACGTTGACGGACTCCTCAGCATTCCTACGGTCGGAGTGATGGTCAAAAAGGCCAAAGGTAGAATTGAGAGGTTCAGTCGTGAGGTAGCGCCAAATGCCTTTGATTACATGTTGCAGTTCTGCCTGACCCGCATCCAGACAATAGTGGGCGACTTATGCTTCACCTTCGCCTCCCGTGACTCCGAAAGAACCGGTGGAGAGCTCACGGCGAAGGCAAGGGAGCTGATGAAGAAGTTGTTCGGACTAACCGATTTCGAGGATGATTGTAAGGCCTATCTCGATCTAGTCACGAAGACCCAGATGGAACCGGGAAATGGTCGGGCTGTCCAGTTCTCGAAGAACCCCCGCATGGTATATGTCAAATGCGTCGCCCAGAAGCTCGGTGAGTTTAGGAAGCAGGAGCCAGAGATCAAATGCGTCATCCGGAGGTTCAAGATGTTCGGAGATGCCTGCCTTAGCTCCGATAACTGGAGGAGCGAGAGCACAGATAAGGTGACGCCAAAGGAGATAGTTAGCCTCGACGAGGCCATCCCCAGATCGGTCCACGAAGCCATTTGCAAAGCATGTTCTGGACCGCCCAAGTGAAACTGACATATACTAGAGGGAGAAGAGGAGAGGATGGTCATACTGTGCAGGTCAAAACGGCGGTTATGACGGAGATGTTATCCTGGCTTTCCCTCCAGTACGAGCCGTCTCGGATTCTGAGCGCTCCCGCCTGTGCCGAAGGTGAAGAGCGGGCGATAAAGGCGACATCCTCATCACTCATGACGTCCCAACAGCCATCACAAGCCAAGATGAGCCAGGCACCCCCAGGCGCATGGTAGCGTGTCACACAAACATATGGAACAACCGTTATGATTGGTTTGTACTCGAAGTCTCCGAATGCACGACAGACGGATAAACCAGACATGACTCGGCCATCTCGGACATAACCTCCGGCCGCTTCAACACGTCGAGCTTCCTCGGGTGCCGTGGGCTTATGATCACGGCTCAGGCGAGTAAGCGTCCCTGTACTTCGTCGTTTCCGTCGCAAGGAGTCATCGGACGAGGTCAGTCCTTCATCACTGAACCAAGTTGAGACGTCAAAGAGACTACTATAGGACGAGGTTCCAGGTTGGAGATATGCCTGGCTGTACTGATGAGGTGCGACGCTAAGAAGAATGGCCCGTGAGTCACCACAGTTTGCGGCGACAATGAAGTCCTGAGTCACATAACAGACGATCGCTGTCGACCCAGCCTTCACATGCCGTTCCCGAAGCATCTCGTCGACCGTTAGAAAGACGGCGGTGAAAAAGGATGGCCAAGTGACGTCAGGCACCTGAAGTGGGCTTTCTAACTTCGCAGCAAAGAGGAGGTGATTGAGCATGTCTGCAAGAACGCTAGGAAACAAACGGCCTACCTGAGTCGAGCATTCAGTGCCCCCATGGCCATCAAATATGGCCAATAGGATCTCTCGTTCCTTATTTGCAGTAAGAGGCCCACGGAACTCTGGCCGCCCTTGTCGGTAAGTATGGAAGTCCTCAATCAACAGACTGGTGTCTTCCATCTGTGACCGTTGCCCAAGCGTCTCCACCGAGGCAATACTGGCATGGACTAAGTGGGCGTCTCCTGAGACACCCTCAGGGAGCCCTGAAGATAGGCTATTGACTAGAGCCTTGATGAGGCTTGATTCTAGACTAGAGAACAGAGGATTGGAGACGAGACGTTCACGCACCTCAAGGCAGGTCCGGTCAGTACACCGCGCCTCCGAGGTACTAGACTGAGTGTGTGCGGTCTCATCGACCTCTGTGTTGCAATATGATATCATCGGGTCAAGAATATCGTGTGAACGTACTCGTGGTCCGCTAGTGGCCGTCACTAGGAGATCGTCAAATGCCCGATATGCACTTTCATTTCGTTCAGTGATCCGCATAAGGAGAGCAAGGCTCCGTGCGCTTGTGCTCGTCCCCGCGAGATTGATACGTCGAGGATTTGATGAGAAGCTCAACGCTGAGCGCAGTTGCCGTGCAGACTCGGATGTGATACCAGGATTAGAGCTCAAATCAAGTACAAGTAACCGTCGGAGCCCCCCTATGAAGCCGCAGAGCGTCGTAACGGCCTCGTCTCCACAGCCTGTCCCTGCCAGGATCAGAACTCGGAGATCGACGTGGTATTTCAGGGCCTCGACTACGAGCACCAAATGGTCATCACCAATGTGATTATCAGAGATATCGACGTATTTGAGCGGCGAATGACCCAGACGGCCGAGTGCCGCAAGGCCACGAGCGAGTCCGTCGGCATGCGATCCAGCCAAGTGGCAACGACTGAGGGTTAGACTCTCCAGGCCTCGCCAACCACCAAGGAGTCGCTCCAAACGACCTGCCAGGGCATCGGCGAGGACCTGTTCTGTGAGGAAGAGAGACATCAAATATGGACAGGCCTCAAGGGTCAGCATCAGCGCCTCCAAGAACGCGGGAGAGACGGGGCGGTCGATGGCTACATCCCAACGCTCAGAATGCTCGATGCAGAGGAGGCCAAGACTCCTGACGTAGGCGTCGGCGGTGTGCGGCGGGGAGAAAACGTCAGGAAGGTTCCAGGGGCTGATCCAATCGTCACCCCCTCCGGAGGTATGGCCATTGAAGACTAGAAGCCGTTGAAGGGCGAGGGCATCGGCCTTCCCCTCCTCCCGCCGCATGGCCGCCGAGAGGGCACGGTAGTGGCCCCGGAAGACGTCCTGGACGTGTGCCGCGACCTCGGCACCCGCGTTTGCTCCCACGACTCCACAACCCGCGCCCATTTTTTAAAAGCACACAACACACACCCTCCAGCCATGGGGCTATTCAGCTTGATTCGGAAGCATCGTAAGAAGGGAAAGAGCCTCCAGCTTCTGATCCTCGGGCTCGACAATGCGGGAAAGACGACCATTCTGCGGAAGCTATGTGCCGAGGATGTGACGACCACCATGCCGACACAAGGATTCAATGCGAAGACCATCAAGGGACCCAAGGGGGTGAGTTTGAACTGTTGGGACGTGGGGGGACAACGGGCCATTCGGACCTATTGGGAGAACTACTACTCCGGCACGTCGTGTCTTATTTGGGTGGTAGACTCTGGGGACTTCAAGCGGCTGGAGGAGGTGGCCTTGGAGTTATCTCTGGCGGTTGAGGACGCGCGTCTGGCCGGGGTACCGGTTCTGATCTATGCGAACAAGCAAGACTTGGCGACCGCTCTTTCTCCAAGCGAGCTATGCGATAAAGTAGGGTTATGGGCACTACGGGACCGTGTTTGGCACATCCAGGGCTGTAGTGCGCTGACGGGGGAGGGGTTGGAGGAGGGGATCAAATGGGTCCTCTCGAAGGTAAGCAAGTGAACGTGGGGTACCTCACCCCACCTTCCCCTTCCTTCAAGTGTCATTGCAGATCGAATCGCGGCTTTCCAGCTCGATATATCGTTCGATACGTCTACGGATGCAGATATCACTGGGCATGATGTCGTCTATAGAACGCCGCTGAGTCAGGAAGAACTCTGAGTCATCTGAGAAGAGCTCCCGTAAGGTGTCTGTGATGAGGTCGAAGCCATTGAGGGCCTCATCAATTGCGTCATAGAGTGCTCTCTTGATGCCTCCCATGTCGTATGTCATGTCGAAGAGATTAACCGAGTCTCTGATGATGTTCAGGAGCTTGTAGGACAAAGTCCCATACATATACCCGCTCTTATGCTCTCCAGTGTGTCTATGAGGAGCTTGTAACGTGACCGTGACTAGCTGTGGGTTTCCCTTGTCCTTCCTAATGGTCATGTGGAAGGGACACCCGTGCCAGTTGGCACAGTGGTAGTCTGTCTTGGTGAACCCTTTGCGAATCAGGGTGCCGCGGGACTTCCTCAGAAGAGTGTCGGCCTGAAGCTCATGGCGCAAAAGCAAGGTCTGGAACTCCGCCCGATCAAAGGCGAAGGTCCTTGCCCTTGAGAGCATTTTGTTGGAAGAAGATCAAGATCAAGCTTAAGATTAGGACCGTGGAAAAAAGATGAGTAGAGGTATCGAGGGGGTTTCTAGGCTCGGCCTGGCCCTCTCCGTCATCCCGTTAGTCTGGGTTTTACTCGCCAATAGTTACACTTTCGTCCTTGAACCATTCTTTGATTCCTTGACCAGAATCAGTGCGTACCAGGTAGCCACCTCCATCTTCATGTACCCCTTCTTCTACATGAGCACTTGGGTGGAGGACATCCTACTCATGCTTGAGGGGGTTCAGTTCTATATTCTGTTACGAGAACGCTACACCGCAACGACTGATACCTGGCTTTTCTTAGCCATCATCCTCCTGGACCATATCATTCTGGTGTATCCCATCATCATCTTTCTGGCCTTGGTCCCTGGCTCTTCTACTTCAGTCATAGCACCCCAGTTATATATTCTAGACTTCTTGTTCCTAGGGAACTTTAGACCTTTTGATGAGAAGGTCATGTATTACACCCTCTGGTACCCAGCCCTACTTTTCCAAGTCCAAGTGTTAACGACACTCTTTTATCATCTTATTGCCAAGTATTCCTTATCCCTATTCCCAGTCATCTCTGTCGCCGCCCTTTGCAGTTATGGCTTGGAAATCATCTTGAGACTCGTGTCACACTTCGCATTATCATGCAATAATAGCTATGTCTATCCCATGATAACTCACAACCCTCTTTGTGCTTTCCATACCTTTGCGGTTGGGGTTTTAGTCACATACCTTGTCGACCCTCATCGCGCAGACTTCAGGATGTTGAACAAGCTTAGGTTGATCCCCCATGGTGATGCCTTTCATCCACATTCGGTTCACACCTTAAACGCGACATCCATGCATCAAATGTGGTCACAGTCCGCAAATCCTCCACAATGGGAGTCGATGCAATCGGCAAGGTCCCTCTCGCGGTCTCCGGAGCGCCAGCCCATGTTTTACCCCACCAGTTATGCACCAACCGTCTTGTCCCCAACTCCCATCACTACCGTTGGGCGTCAGACCCCACATCCCAGCCTACATTGGCAAGTTCAGCTCGCAAAGCCAGCTGAGGATCCTCGAGATGGTATTCATCCGAAGGCTCTTAATGGAAGCTATCTGCTTGACTCTGAAGGGGACGAGAAGGAGCATCGGTGTTCCTTCTTCTACCCTTCACATAAGGATGAGAAGCAATGGCTATCCTACAAACTGTATGATCTCTTGGTGTACAAACGCGAGCTTGGTGACTTGATCTGCTTGATGTTACTCACTTGCATGTACGTCTCCTACGTTTTACTTGCTATCCAATTGGACTGCAATACTGAAGGAATGGGAAAGATCCTTCTCGCTTCTCTTTGTGGTCACTTAATTGGACCGATCTTCTTCGCTGGAATCTTCTATTATACATCTCTTCAGACCACAATCGTCATGGAATGGACTCTTGGACATCAGGGTTGGTTCTTACTTGGAGGCAGTTCTAGGTCGATCTTCTGTTTACAAGGGTTGACGATCTGTTCCATTCAGGCCTTCTCAAGGGTGGTCAAGGTCGGTCCCTTCTCCCCCATCCTTTTCGTCCTCTTATTGATAGGAACCGTTATCACCTTCGTCAGTATTGGAACTATCTTCGAGACACTCCTCCAGGACATCCGCAATCGCCTCATGCTTAGGCTCTGGCTCGGGTTCCAACGCCACCAGGCGCGCCTCGCCGCGCGGAAGTACCGCGAGAGGCTGTACGGCTTCGAGCCAGACCCGGTTGGGCAATAAAATCCGATGGCATCAAATTACATCCGAAGCAATAGTCCAACGATCCTCTGCGACGACGGGGGGCCGCGCCGACGGACCATCGCCAGCCCTATCCTCGCCCAGACCGCTCACCCGCGAATGATTCAGCTCGCCTCCGATACCGGGAAGAAGGCCTCCCGCAAACAAGGGAAGTCCAAGAAGCTCACCTCCGACGGCTTCCAGTTCGACCACTGTCCCCCGGAGCTCGCCGAGGCCCTACGGAACGACGACGACGCGAAGATTCTACCGTACTTGCGTGAGATTTCCGAAGACCAATTCGAGGAAGCCCTTCAATATACGGTCACTGAGCGGAAGCCTAAGTCTCTTGCCGCCCTTTGCCGCTGCGTCTCCATCCGCGAGCTCTATGTCACAGTTGGACCTCGAGACATGACTCCTGTCAAGTCCGAAACCCCTTTGATGAAGGCCGCGCAGACTGGGAACGCAACAGCCGTGGCTAATCATCTTTCCCATGCGAATAAGCGCCTTTCTTCTAACGACCCCTGGCAGACAAAGACAGCATTGATGATGGCGGCTCAACAAGGAGTCGCTGAGTGTATTGAGCTTCTTCTATGCGAGCTAGGAGGCCAGCGGGAGGATGGATGGTCGGCACTCATCCACGCGATGATTGCGGGCCATAAGGATGCGATCGAGTTACTGCGTGTCGAAATAGGAGTTGGAGGGGTCACTCGTCTAATGGTAGCTGCCTCCCTCAACGACGTAGATGCCGTCCGCGCCCATATCAATGAGGCTGGACAACAGGCGGTTAATGGATTCACTGCCCTCATCTTCGCCGCAAAGCATGGGTACACGGACTGCATCAACATTCTACTTCCACACGAGGCGCGCCTTCAGCTCGACTATGGGACGACAGCCTTAATGGTCGCAACCTCAAACAGTCATGTCGACGCCGTGAACCTTCTGATGACAAAGGAGGCTCGAATGCAGGACATCAACGGGTGGTCCGCCCTGATGATCGCGGCCTACGAGGGAGACGACGCCATCGTCTACTTGTTAAGTGCCAAGGAACTTAGACTCCAACGACACGATGGGATGACTGCCACCATGATGGCCGCTCTTAATGGAAACATCGTTTCCTTCCATGCAACATACTTTGGGGAGGAGGAGATGACCACCACGGATGGGAAGACCGTCTATGATCTCGTGAAGAAACAACGTGGGGTCGGCTATTGGAACCAGCTCTTCAAGCCTGTCAAAAAGCCACCAGGCCTCCAATCCGCCCTTCGCCGCAACTATGGCGCCTTCGACGATGCTACCTTTGATAATGATGACCTTGACGAGTCAATTCAGAGCGAGTTATCGATTGGTGGAATGACTTTAAAGCGTGGGAAGGATGGGTTGATCCCCGTTGGTGCCTTGGCGGAACTTCTCATGCCAACGTTCGGCATTGGTCAGATCAACTCGAAGATGGCGAAAACGATGATGAAGGTCATCCAGCAGCCTCCAAAGGAGTCCCCTTCCACGGCCTCTCAGTCCGAGAGTACTCCACAGAAGGAGTCCACGAGCTCGATCAAGCGCGTAACTAGCTCTCCCGTCCGTCGCCCGCCTGGAATAATCGAAAGCAGTATCATGAAGCTTGAGACTCCCACTCCCGACCCGCCAGAACGAACCACGCACGTCCGAAGCCATACCTCTCCTCAAAGGTTGACAGTTGAGATTCCCGCCTCCCCTCAATTCGAGCGTAGTGCCGCCTCGACTGAACCTTTCGCCGTCTCACAAACCGCAGCAACAAGCTCCACTGTTAGTAAGACTGAGCGGGTCCTGAATTTGAAGAACCAGCAACCCTCCTCTAGCGTGAATTCCACTCCGAATTCGGAGTATTCCCAGTCCCAAGTCCAATCGCAAGTCCAATCACAGACTCAAATGCCTCGACCAGTCCCTATCCCAGGTGCATACCGTGCCTCTACTCAGCCGACCGCCCCTCCACGTCCGGATACTACGACGTCAAAGTTCACTTATAGCAGTACAGCTCCAGAGGTTGTTACCGTCCGGCAAGAGGAACCTCCTCCACCTTCGGCCTCGCGGCCCAAGAGCCGTGGGAAGCAAAAGGCAGAGAAGGCACCCAAGACTCCGAAGTCACCACGCGCGAAATCGCGAGGACGTCCGCCCTCGGATGAGGCCGTCGAGGTCGAGCAAAGGACGGCTGTCACGATTCCATCAACGCCTCGCAGAGGCCCTCCGCGTCCCGGGAACGCGTCACAGCCTCTGAACATCCGTCAGCGCGAGGAGGCATATGAGGCGGAAGGGTATGGCTATGTCTACGAGAACAGGTATATGCCCGACCCTCCCCGCTCTGTCACCTCTCCCGTCCGCCCCGGATCAAGCTACTCTCATCATCCGCCTTCCCATAGCGTCTTACGGCCAGGAGGGCAGTACACGGATGTGTATGATAACTCCAACGTCCCTAACCGTCCTATGATGCCTCACTCCCCCACTATGCAGCACCGGCCCCAAGTGGCCGAGCGGCGGTTCATGCAGGCGTCCTACAATTACGGACCAAGCGTGATGGGAGACGACGAGCAATATCAGAGCTTTGCGTCTGCAGACCGCCTACCCAACAACATCGTCGCCGCCATCAAGAACGGAGATGAAAACCCGATTAGGGCGTTCATGGTACGCCTGAACGACCGGACTGCGTCGGAGGCCTTACGAGTGGCTTTAGATGCGGGCCAAGCGCTTTCTCTCAATGTGATATGCACGTACATCGCGCAGACCAGTCTATTGACGTCGGTCCCGGCTCGTCGTGGGCGTACCGTCTCGAGTGCCACGAGCCTCATGCTCGCAGCGGAGCGAGGAGACATCTGGACCATCCGTTCGTCTCTTGCTCAAGAGGCAGGGGCGGTCTATAACGGGAAGACTGCTTTAATGATAGCTGCAATACATGGGAGGGAGGCAAGTCTCAAAGAGCTGCTCGTCGAGCTTGGGATCCAGGGGATCCAGGGCGAGACAGCATTGATATATGCCCTGTGCTACAAGCGTGAGAACTGCGCCAAGCTACTCCTAGCTGAGCGGAGCATCCCGGACATCACGGGGACGTATCCAGTCACCCATGCGGTTCGCGCGGGGTTAGGCTCTCTTCTAAGCGTTCTCAGGAACCCCTAAGGTGGGGTGAGATGAGGCGTGGTGATTAGCGTTCCTATTCAGATGGGACTTCATCAGAAGGATTAAGGCTTCCATCCAGGAAGGAGATGAAGGTGAACGTACAACCCAGGAGAAGGGCTACGGCCATTAGGCCATGAAGGGTAGCATTCAGAAGGCTGATGGCGGGGTGTTCGAAGTGGGTGGAGAGTGGACAACGTAGTTCGTGGTAAACTTTCTGGAAGCGTCGATTGAGGACGACATAGATCGTTCCCGAGATGAGGATGCTAAGGACTGCCAGAATGGCCATGGCAAACCCCAAGAAGACTATTCCTGCAAGCTGCGAGTCTGCTTCACCTTTAAAGAAGACGAGGAGGAAGACCGAGATGAGGCGAAGAACCTGGTAGACCGTGTCGAAGGCGTGACGGTTGAGCTCGAAGACCAGCTCGAGCTTCTCCTTGCAGTCGTCCGAGATAAGCTCTGCGATTTCTTCATCGGCCAATCGTAACCCTTGCTCCATCTATTTACCGCTGGAATACGATGGATCGCAGACTCCAAATGGTTCGACAAACACGATGGGAACTAGAAGGACTCCTCGAATGAATGGGAGTTAAAAGAATGAGCATGAGAACCTTCAGTTTCAGTTCTCAGGTGACGCTCAAGCGGGGGCAGATCAAGTACAAGGGCCCGCTCACCGTCGACCTTGATAGTCGACGGCTGGAGATAGTGGGGCGGAAAGGTGTGATCCTGACGGGCCTTATGTACGAGCGAGGGTATGAGTCATCCTCCGTTCTATATATCTCCGCCATGTTCGGGGGCGTGAGGGAGACGTTCGAGCTCGATTATTCCAGCGTGACGGCCAGGGGGAACGCGCGGGACAAGAGTAGCATGGCGGTTCTGTTGGGACTTTTGCGTCAATCGGCAGCAACAAACAAGGCTAGCCCTACGGTCCCCATTGCTAGCCCCGTGCCGAGGGGCGTCAACGAGGCTTCCCCAGGCGTCCCGAAATACCGGATGAAGCCGTTACCAAAAGTTGATCTTTCCTCGCACGTCATCTTTGTCAACTCCAGCACCTCGTCTCTCGTCGCCTCAACAGACTCCCTCGTGAATAGCTACTGCTCCCTTAGGACGTTTGAGATGCCTGGGCGCAGCGACTTGACGACACGTTATGAGGCCCAGGTGACAAGCAAACTCCCCACCTTATCTTCCGACTCATCCATCCCTTTGGATACTCTTTTACCCGACGACGCCATTCAGGAATATACTGACGCAGTCGAGTCGTACCGTACGAAGCGCATTCAGACCGTGCACGTGGCATTCTCTCTGAACACTCAGAAGGCCCAGAAGGGACTGGATGCTCAAGAAGGACAACCTCCCATTCCTCAACTCGTAGGTGAATCGGTTCCGACTTCAGTCTCGAACCAGGACCAGGACCAGGACCAAGATCAAGTCCAGAACAAACAGGACTTTCAAGTAGAAGAGCCGGAAGCTCAGGAGAAGCCGAAGCAAGGTCCTCCCACCGAGACCTTAGACTTCGACATGCCGGAGGGCTACTTCCCAAGCGTATATCTTCCGAAAAGGTAAAAGGAAAAAGAATGGACAAGCCCTATTACATCACGACCCCGATCTATTACGTCAACGGGGAGCCACACATCGGGCACGTCTTCACAACCCTCCTAGCCGACACCATGCACCGTTATCGTAGGCTAACCGGCCAGCCCGCCTATTACATGACTGGTACGGATGAACATGGCCAAAAGGTCCAGCAGACGGCTGATGCCCATGGAGTCTCTCCCCAGGAATGGTGCGATAGGATGGCCACGATCTTCTCCCAAGCCTTTGATACCTCTTTTGGAATCGCCCCTTCGCGTTTCATGCGCACGACATATGCGGCCCATGAGGAACGAGCCATTCTTCTGTGGAAGCGCCTCTCCGAGCGCGGCTTCATCTATAAGGCCACTTATGAGGGCTGGTATTGCGTCTCCGATGAGGCCTTTGTCACTAAGAACAACGTCGCAGAACGTCTTTGTCCTGACGGCTCCATCGCCGTCTATAGCCTTGAGTCCGGTCAGCCTTGTATCTGGTTGGCAGAGGAGAACTACATGTTCAGGCTTTCGGCCTTCGCCGACTTGCTATTGAACTACTATGCCACCCATCCCAACGCCATCACACCCTCCTTCCGACAGCGCGAGATCATCCGATTCCTCAAGAGTGGGCTTCATGACATCTCCGTCTCACGCTCCAGAAGTAAGATCAGTTGGGGCATCCCAGTCCCAGGTGATCCGGAACACGTTTTGTACGTTTGGATTGATGCGCTGACCATCTATTTGACGGGTGCGAAGTGGGACGGGACGTTTGGCCCCGCTCCGGCTTGGATCGATGGAAAGTTGTCTCTTAACTATGATGCCGGTCAAAAGAATGTCCTTTCGGCCTCCACGTTTGAAGGAGAGGATCCTTTCATCGCTGGTGACTTAGGCGGCGATGTCCCCTCCATGTGGCCCGCAGATATCCAATACCTTGGGAAAGATATCATGCGATTCCATTGCGTCTACTGGCCGGCGTTCCTCCTCGCCGCTGGGCTTGAGCTTCCGCGCCTCTTCTTCGTTCATGGCTGGTGGAAGGTCAACGATCAGAAGATTGGGAAGAGCCTTGGAAACGCAAGTAACCCTCTCGCCCTGGTTGAGAGGATCGGCCTGGATCCCTTTAAGTACTTCCTTCTATGCGAGGGCTCTCCAGACCATGACCCCGTCATCTCGGATGAGCTGATTGACAAGCGTTACAACTCCGACTTGGCTAACACTCTTGGGAACCTGGTTATGCGTTGCTGGGCACCAGCACTAGTACCAGAACGTGTCTGGCCAAATCCCCTCCCGCTCTTGAGGCTACATAACCCACTTGTCCTTGAAACAATTCTTCGAGTTACCTTGGACCTGAATCTTGACTATCTGTTCGTCAAGCTTGATGAGGCTTGGGTCAAGGAGGGGAGACCGCCAGCGTCTGAGGTCTTGCATTACAGCACTCTTCGGGAGTTGATTCTGCTCACTAACAAGTGCGTCTATAGAGTCCGCCGGCATATGCGTTACTCCAGGTTCTCGGCGGCCTTGGCGTCCATCTTTGAGATTGTGGAGCGTTGTAATTCGTATCTTCAGTTAGTCGAGCCATGGAAGTTCAAGCGTATCTTTGAGCCCGAGGTTGGGGGTGCTGCAAGGGACTTCGTCATTTACTTCTTACTCGAGGCTCTGCGTATCGCGGTCACTCTTCTCCAGCCGTTCATGCCCGAGAAGAGCGTCGAGATTCTTCAGATGTTAGGAGTCGAGGAACATCTTCATTATATCACTCCTAGCATTCTACGTGTGGGAGTATGTTCTCCTGGGATACCCCTGGCACAGGAGAGTGGAGTTCTTTTCCCGAAGAATGAGAGGCCCAATGCCTGTGAAGACGTTGAGAAGCCCAAGTGGGAACCGAAGCCAAAGGCTGAGAAGCGCGACAAGAAGGCGGAGAAGGCAGCAAGGAAGGCGGAGAAGGCGGCCAAGAAGAAGCAGCTGGAGTAAAGACCCTTTCACAAGATTTGCTGTCCCATTCTTACAGGGTCGTAGCTAGTATGGGATACATGTGGATAGACGCCTACATTGTGTAAAGAGCTTTTCCGACTCTGTTATGGGAATAGTGCGATGTCAGAACCCATCTCCTTCCAGTCACATCAGCATCAGAGTTAGTGGCATCTTGGCCTACTCGGCTTCATTATGAGGCAGAGGTCACCAATATTGAGTCTACCCCATCCTCTTTCTCCTCCCTCTGCCTCCTCAATAGCATAGCCGATGCCAAATTAACTCCGAATGGATAGTCTCAGCGTGGCATACGGGATCTTTCAGCGGTCCTACGCGGCGGTCCGCGAGATCTGCGCCAGGAACGGGGTCTACTCGTCAGAGGCGGTGACGGTAGAGACAATGAATCCAAGTGTATTCCAACGGGACATCTTTCGCACCCCTGACCCCTTACCGGTGACTGAGTACGGCCTAGTCCAGACGGCTGGAACCTTTGCAACTACCGCCCTGAAAGACCCAAGAGATGACGAGTTCCATGATATTCTCTCGCCAACCAATGAAGAGATTGCAGACGCCTTTGAATCAAAACGCATCAGTGCCGCCGAGCATGTCCTCGTGACAAACCCTGCCCTCGCCGCTTCCATTACTCAAAGCAAAGAGCAGCTTTCCGCAAACGATTTACTCGTGAAGAGCCAGCACTGCTTCTCAAATCTAGCGACCGAGCAGCAGGCCGTCACGTATGCTAGCCCGCAGGTCCGGAAGCCAGCAAAGGACCGCTTTGGCTCTCCCGTATACAAAAAGGACGACGACGGATGCATCACCTCACCTAGGCGTGAGTAAGGCCATCACACGTCGAAGGACTTGCAACGTATTGAAGGAGGAAGAGGTGGTGGGTACCTGGGCCCCCACCTTCGCAGCAATTGTGGGGAAATGCTCGTTCAATGTGGCATTATATAGATCTATGGCGTCACAGAGGAGTGAACTGGAGATGAAGGCCTTATCTCTCTTCTCCTCTTGAATTCCCCCTGTTGTGGCATACTCGGAATAATACCTCTGCAAGGAGAGAAGCGAGAAGGCAAGAGATGTCAGACCGGTCGCAACACTCGGAGCTTGCGCCCCCGCTAGATGCGGGAGCGCCGTCGCGATGATGATCAGCAGAGAATAGTATTCCAGGAGATGAAGACGTGCTTGTCGATCCGTCGGCCGCAAAGTGGATAAAGTGTCCGAAAGCCCATCGATCTGCTTCGACGCTGTCCCCAATAGTCCCGTTGAGGTGCGAACGGGCAAATAACCACTCATGTGCTCTAGAAAGAGAGCTAGCACAAGACCCTCAAGAGAGCCACGCAAAAGCAATCGGGTTGAGATGACGAGCCGCTGACGTTCCTTGGAGGATAAGCCTTGGATCTCGGCCGTCGGTATTTCCACCATTGCACAGATCTCAAGAAGCTGGAGATCAGATACTTGCTTCGTTAAAATCCCCGCGACAAGTAATTGCGAAATTCCAAGTGGACCACCTTCTAGTTCAAGGGTTGGTAGGATCTTACAGACCGTGTTCAGGGCGTCACGGTGGAGGAGCATTAGCATCATCCCTGGAACCTTCAAGAGAGTGACGAAATAGTTCGTTAGTACTGGTACGGGAGATAAACGGAGAATATGAGCAGAAAGCTGCAACCAGTTGTAGAAGAAGGCCGCCACCGCGGGTTTGGGCTTGGGGATGGCTTCGACTAGGTGTATCGCACCGAGAACTCCAATAGTCTTCTCAGCAGTTAAAGAGATCAACTTTTCAGCGTCCTTGGAATGGGTAACCTCGATTTTCCAGAGCTCGCTCAGGTTACTCGATAAATTTGATTCCGTTGCAGCCTTGAGAGAAAGCTGCCCGGTGGCAGCAAAGAGAAGGAGACAGACCTCGGTCAGGACGGTGGAAGTGGAGCCTACACGGCTACCATCAACAAGCTTCTTGAAGATCTGTTCCAACAATATTGTCACCCATCCACATGCCATCTCAATCATCTCGGCCAGGGCTCTGGAGGGCGCCGTAATACTTGTCGCGGCCGCCAATAGTGAGGTGAAGCAGTGCAACAGGCAAACAACGTAGTCCATCTTGAAGAACTGAGCGGTGGATAGGAGTCCGTATGTGTCAGCGTTCGTCACCGTGCGGAAGTGCTTTGCAACGGCACTCTGCGCGTGGAACCGCCTTCCAAGAGAGGCTGCGTCAAGACTTGAGACCTCGCGCGCAAGGGTTCCGGTAAGGAGTTCCGAGGAATGTAGAAAGAGGGTTGCCGTTCGAAGGGCATCGATGGCGTACTCCTCAAGAGCGGCCTTGGACCCCACATCGTGTAAAGAGGAGTGCATGAACTCGGAGCAGAAGGCCATTTGGACGAGAGTGAGAGACTTTCGCGGGTCCAAGAGACTAAGAGCCTGGAGTTGTGCTCGAAGAGTCTCGTCGTCAATCGTCTCCAAGCTTTGGGGACAGTCATTAGAGATCGATAATCCCAACGAGAAGATGGACATGTGCACCAGCATCAAGGTCCGGGCTGAGATCATCACCTTGTCCTCAAAGAACGGCTTTATGAAGCGGTAGTAGAGGAACCCGCAATCCTCTGTCCCCGATAGGGCTAAGATGTGCATCACGTAGTGATAGCAGCTATATCTGGCAAGAGGCCGGAGAACCTCGTCGAAAAGCCGCCTATAGGTCTGCATGTCTGTACGCATCAATCTGACAGTCCTTTGAAGGATGGTCCCATAGAAGCGGAGGACAAACCTACGGCTCAAGGCCTCTCGTCGTGGACTCAGTAGCCGCGTGACAGTCGCACAGATATACCTTTGCGCCGTGAACGCATTGTACTGCCTCGTCGTAAGGGAACGCAGAAGGAAGCTGGCGAATAATGAGGCCGGCTGTACGCGAGCAACGTTGAGATGCTCGTCATTATCCTCGACTCCAGACGTCCCAAAGATCCATGGCCATCGTTCAAGAAAGCGGGAGAGCTGTGGAGGGATGCTTGGTGGAAAGCGCACATACTCCGCCGCCCCAAATAACGTGAAGGGAGCGCTAGTGGAAAGAACGGTTATGCTCTCGTTGATGGCCTCGAAGAGCGCTGGGTTATGTTCGATGAAGTGCATGGACATTTCAGAGGACGCCGCCAACATCTGAAGAATACGTGTGAGAAAAAGAGATACCCGAGGCGTGGAACTACCGGCGTAGATCGTTTGGCTCGCACCCAAGTAACGCTTGAAGACCTCGCCAAGGAAACGAGGCACGGTGGCATTCCTTTCGTCGGCACTGAGAAGGAAGGGCATTAGAAGTGCCCAGATGAAGTCCGTTGAGTGATCAATGAGGCTGGTAAGAAGAGTTAACGAAAACCCATTGTTTGTGACCTGCCGTAGCAAGCACGCGAAGACGGTGTCCACACAGGCAAGGGCAGCGTTCTGATAGCTCACGTGCTCATCCGAAACCTCTTGTTCCCGTTGAAGTAGGAGAAGAAGCATGACATCTACGAGAACGCAGAGGTATGAGGAGCTCGTCTCCTCGATGGCCGTGAAGGGAAGAATACATGGAGGCCGCGTGCACGTCGTTCCCGCTAAGTGCTGAACAAACTCGAACCCGAATAGCTTGACGAGCTGGTCAACCGACGAGATAGCGAAGATCGCACGCGGGATGTCAAGCGCCTCGCTCACCACCGTATATGCCTGCTCATCAACCTTTAACGACAGGACAGACTCACTAATTCTCCAGGCCGAAGTCACAAGGAACACAGAGCCTCCTTTCGATGCAATGAACTCGTCTATGAGCTCGTATAGCTTCGGAACCAATGCGTTTTCCCGTAAAGCGCGATGAAGGAACTCCAATACCAATGGGCCAAAAAGATCCGGGATGCAACGCATCTCGATGCAGCGACGCACAGACTCCGCAAAGAGGGCCATGCATGCACTTGAATCCGAGGCCACATATTGGCAGTAGTACTTGAGAATGGGGGTGTAGTAGGGCCGTGAGAAGAGCCCACAAAGAGTTGCAGCCACAGTCTCTCTATCATCGGCGTCCTCTACCTTTAAGTACGCCCTCTCAAGCAGGTGTATGAGAGTCTCACTAAAACCTTTCTCTCCAAGCTCGACAAAAAGGCCTTGCTCATCCCAAGAGTTGAGTGGGGTTGCCCCAAGCAATAGTTCCTTGGAAACGTCTTGTACAGTTGGCGAGAGGGTTTTCGCATCATCTGCAATGGAAAGAAGCTGGGATGCAAAGGCAACATCGTGTGATAGACAAACGATGACGATTGTCAGGTATTGGATCACAAATGGCCGTGAGACCTCATCGGGAGCACCAGGAAGGATTTCTGAAACCAGCTTGCAGAAGGAGAGCGCACCAGCAACGATTTCTGGCTCTGTCTCCATAGTCATTTCATGGAGAAGGCGAACGAGCCGAGACGTTGCCCTCTCAAGCACGGGGCCAGTCACTACGTTATGAAAGACGGTAAACGGGGTTTCCCCAATTCGAGAGTCAAGAAGTGGTGCAAGAAGCAAGTGACGACTCGTCTTGGGCACACTTGTCTGAAGAACTCTATGGGCAGCGGCCAAGAAGGCCTTACTAGCTCCCACAGATGTCATCTCACCGCAGAAAGCATTGATGAGTGCAATGATAAGCTCGAAGCAGCTATCTGAAACGCTACGGCTCATCGTATACAGCCTATCTCCCACCCCATCGAACATGTCCATTGTCACCGTGAAGCACATCTGTAGTTCCCCAATGGCTGGAGGAATAAGGCCTTGGTCTTCAAGCAAAGACGATGCAAGAGAATACGCATGAATGTATCCCACCTCACTGGTCCGCTGAAACTTGCCAGTGGCATCCAGGCTTGGTAAACCGTGCAAAACCGTAACGGTAACCGTACGAAAGATCATTGCGGCCATATTCGGGGTGAGGGAAATGAGCTTCCGCAAAGGCTCGGCTAGAGTGCCACACCCAATGAGCAGAGGGTAGGAATCGATGATTGCATCTAGATAGAGCTGTGCGGTGTCTTCACGTGACGTCAGCTGCGAAAAGATGACGTCTTGAACGAAGAAGTGTAAGTCCTGAGAACCCCTTTCCAGAAGGTTGCAAATAAGCCCGAATATCGTCTTCGGCAGGGTATGGTATATGGGCTGGAGATAATCTGCTGCACGCTTCTGGACTCCATGGTCCGGAGAGCTAAGTGCACTACAACACGCTATGACCAGGTTGTATGAGATATTCGCCCCCGCCTGCTCCGTTGTGATGAGGAGGTCAAAGGCTTGTTTTCTAAGAGCGTCCGACCCCCCATTTCGTATCAGCTCTGCAATGACGGCGATGAGCTCGGTCTTAAATTGGTGAAGGCTTTCCATGGGGAGCTTCCGCAACAGGAAGATACCATTGGAACTGATATGCTGGCTCTCGTTGAGCTCCACCAGGTGTAAAAGAGATCGTACATAATCTCTCCCGATTTCGCTCGAGGTACACCAACCCATGAAGAGTTCAAGTAGATCCATTGTCATTCCATCATTCTCGACGAGATGGCATCGACAAATGGCTCGGAGGACCGCAAACGCAAGGCCGATCAGGAACTGCGCCGTCCCACGCTTGAAGATGGTCTTCAGAATCATAATGGGCAGGTCCCGAGTCTGAACCTTGACGCCCGGGATGAAATCGAGGACTGGCTCGAGTATAAGAAGAGTGGTATGATCGAAATGTGATTGACGCTCCAGAATCGTTAGGATCAACTCAAGACACTTGTTCTGGTTCCCTGTCGGGAGCGTATAGCTTAGGCCGTGGGCCAGGCGTTGAGAAAGCTGGATGGCGGCGGGTAGATGCTCGATGTTCGAGACGCGCCCGACGATTTCAAGCGCGCGCTGGAACGCGTTCAGATGGTCGGACCAGTTCTTCTCGCCCGCAGGGGTGCCTGGGAGAACCCCCAGGAGGTCTCCGAGGGAGTTTCGGGGCGATCTGCGGTTCTCAGTCATCCTAAAGAATTCCGTGTGATGCCACAGGCGGATGCCACCTCCTCTGGGAAGGCCCAGGAGCGCGGAGAGAAGGCGGGGGGTACGTCGGGGAAGCGCAAGGCCCAGCCTGCGCTCATCCAGCTGCATTGCTTTGCGGCAACGCGTGGAACCGAAAACTACCTGCTTCGTATGAACCAGGCGGCCTCGAGCTGCAGGTTCGAGGCGATTGCGTTCGAGGAGCGAATTGCGCTCCCGGTCGACCAGTGCGTGACGGCCTTCGAGCAAATCAAGAAGACGAAAACCGCTGCTCTCGTCCTCCTGCAGAAATTCGAGAAGACCCTATACGGCGCCGCCGAACGCTCCGGCGAGGAGTTCCACTACGACCTGCCGTCGGTTGATGGGCGTGGACAGCTCCAGCGCGTGACCTGGAGCGACGAGGCCTTTCATTGCCTTAAGTCTAGGCATCAGATGCAAAGCACCTTGGTGCAGCTGGAGGCGTATGAGCAGGAGCTGACGAAGCTCTCGGGGAAGCATCAGACTTACCTTCTCAGTTACAACTCTATTGACGCAGAGATCAAGGCGGTAGAAAAGCTCAGGACCTCATCGCTTTTGACGGCCTCGCTCGCGCAATACGTCAACGCGAACTCGATGGACGATTACTTCGAGACGGACTACTTCAAGACTTGTCTCCTGGTGATACCCAAGAGCTCAGATGCCGACTTTCTTGCCACGTACTCGGGGGAGAATGAAGAGCACGTTGGGAAGAAGGAGAAGGGGAAAGTTGTGTCGACCCTGACGTTGAATCCGGACGAGATCGATTTTCTCGGGATCGTCCCTTCTTCTGCGCGTCTTCTTCATTCGGATGAGGGATATTGCCTCTATTCAGTCATTCTTCTTAAGCGCGACATCAACCGTTGCCTTGACTTCTTCAGAGAGAAGAAATGGACGGTACGTGAGTACATCCCCGATGAACTGGCGGCGACCTCCGACGATAGAGTCGAATTCCTTAGAACGAAACGTGCGGAACGCGAGAAGGCACTTATTCACTTTACATTGGAGAATCTCCAGAGATGCATCGACCTCGTCACCAACCTGGCACTCCTCGAGATCCATACCGAGGGGGAGCTGCGCTTCGGACAGGAGTTCGACAGCTTCGCGTGCATCGCAGAGAACTACCCAAGAAAGGCGATGAAGCAGGCTGTGACTTATGCGTTCGGTCAGCTCCTGAGCAGCTGCGACACCAAGATCCACGACGCGGACGTCGAGGCCGAGGGCGCTTACCTCCCATTCATCTACACGACGACCGTCCTGGCTGACGAGGCTGCGACTAGAGCAAAGTGAACACGCCGGCTATGGCGTGGCCGGGAGCTGCTCGGAAAGGACAAGGGAGTCGACCATCGTATCCACGTCCGGACTATCAATATCCATGGCCTTGAACGCCCCAGAGAGCCGATACCGACCCGAGTTGCGAATCTTCTCGAGCCTCTCCGAGACCTGATTATAGACGGCAGACGTCCGAGTGCGCCCCGTCTCTCCCTTCTCGGCGTCAACGACATACTGCACCGAGATCCGCGCAGAGTCCGGGTGTGCCGTCTTTTTCATAAGGATCGCCCCAGTCCCCGGATTGTTCTGGACTGACGTGGTCTTAGGTCCCTCAACAGTCCCAGCCGGTGTTTGAGCTGACGCAAGAGCACGGGTCGTTGGGACTGAAGGTGGCTTAACATTCTGAAGCACCCGAGAAGCTCGTTGCTCTGCGACGGTCACCACCTTCGTTTGAACCTCGTCCTTCTCCTCGTCGGTCTCCTCAACTTCCTCGCTTTCCTCCGGCTCGGCCTCAATCGCTTCTCTTTCCTCGTGGGTGGCGACCTCGGTGAGGGACTTATGGATGGAGTACTCAAAGGCGTTACAGGCGGTGTAGATCTGCATGATGTCCGCGGGGAGGAGCTTCGGGTTCAAGCCCGCATTGATAATCTGCTCCAGGTTGTGCTGGGTCTTGAAGGCCGCCTTGTACCCGCTAATGACGTGGTGGAGGAGGGAGGGGGAGCGACACCCGGCGAAGCACTGCTTCAGATTCGCTCGGAACGAGTGCCGTGTGAAGGGGTGGTCGTCACCAAAGTTAGCCTTGAGGTCCTCCTTCGTCAGGAGGCCACGCCGCACCAGGTCGACGTGGTATTCAATGAGAGCCCCGACGGAATATAGCATGTAAATCCCGACGGCACAAAGGAAGAGGTCGATCAGACATATGTAGAAGATCTGCCACCACCTCGTAGGGTTCTTGATGACTTCAACGATTTCCCAGATGATGACCGTCGCACACCCAAGGATCAGGCACGAGAGATAGACGACAACGGTGATAAGCATGATGTAGAAATACCCATGGTTCCGGTAACCCACATCCGTCCCAAGCCAGTAGCAATGGTGATCGAAACGATAAACGCAACAGTTACAGGTTCCGCAGTGAGAGGTACGCAGTGGGCGTAAGTGCTTACAGGTGGTGCAATACCGAAGTTGAAACGAATAGGACCCGGAGACGAGGGTCTGGGAGGAGTCAGCCTCACGAAGGATGATCCCAGGCTTGAGCTGTGGGAGTACTGCCGAATCGATCTCGACGGAAGGGATGATTCCGGGGTCACGCAACCCGGTAAGAAGGATCAGGACACAAGCCGCTATTACAGACCCCCAAAGGATTATTCCCCAGGTGATGGCGAAGGCGCTATTGGTACTAGGTAAGACGTGCTTCTGTGCTATAAGGAAGAAGTCGATCCAAAAAAGGGAAGGAGGGAGGACGATGAGGACGAGCGTGCCGATGAAGAAGTACCATTGGGAGCCGAGGACGATCCGCCCATCGAGGGCTATACGGTTTCGGCCTTGCCATTCATACTTAAAGTTCGAATGGAATCTAACGAGCATTTTTTTGCAAGAGGGGATCTATCCTAGGAAGAAGACCAGGCGGTATTAAGAGGAGGACTGCTTGTCCAGGGACTTCGCCCTGATCATTTTGAAGCGATCCAGCCTGGTTCTACGGAAGGTGTCAAAGTCATCATTATTTCCAATGCGACGATACAAATACTCAATGAGGGTTTCCTCTTGAATGAGCTCTTGCGCCAGGTCACCGGTGGCGAGGATAGACAGGTCTTCATTCGATTGGATTTGAAGCCAACCAGAGGAGATGCAGTAGTCGACGAAGTCCTTCCAGGATTTGAGTTCATAGGGGTCTTTTGGGACGATAAAACCCTCGTTCGGGAAGGGAATGTGGCTCTGTAACTCTTCAAGAAGACAACCCAAAGGGATAGAAAAGTCATGGATGGCGATGAGACAACGGACAATGATATATGCACCACGACAGGTTCCACCTCGTTTAGCGACGTCAGGATACCTGGTCCAAAGCTGACGACGAAGCTCCACTGGGTTCTGGCTGGCATCTACCAAGCTGACGCTGTACGTGCTCCTGGACTTGAAACGAACGGCCTTGAGGTCAAGGTTCTTAAGGATATCGTTTAGTCTTTCCATCCTTTCTCTAGCCCTCCTCTCCGTTATTGGCCCCCCTCCGATGACATGCTTCTGCGACAATGGTAAATGGCCTTGTGTGGCATGTAGTAATAGCTGGCAAACCTCCTTATCATTCATTTTCTCATCCCCTCCCTTCTCATTCTCCCTTCACTCATTCGATCATATTTGGCCGGCCTTCTCCACCTGTAGACGCGTCAAAATGTCCTCCAAGCGCCGCTCCGAGACGTCGTCGAGCCTGAGGTCCTCGAGCTCGGGCATGTACTCGTACAGCTTCTTCGTGATGCTTTGCGCGTCGTTAAGCTCCGACCTCGAGACAAGTAAGTTCAAGATCTGGGCGATATCAATTGAGGAAAGCCCGCGAAAGCCTTGTAGGTCGCGCTCGATCTCCTGAAGGGCCGCCGTGTGCTCCGTAAAATAGGCTCGGTACGCCGCCGCCCGCATCAAGACCTGATCACAGAAGTCCGACTTGTGCTGATACCCTTGTTGTTGTAATGTCTGCTCCACACGGTACATTGGGACGGGGCGCGCATATATCTTCGTCTTGTCCCGCACCTCATCCGTATCCGCCTCCACAATGGTCAAAAGCGGTGGTAGTTGTACCCCACGAGACTCAAACATAGTTTTTCCCTTCCTCTTCCTTTCTTCTGCCCCCCTTCCCTCACTCATATTTCAAGGTCTTCCTAGGACTCCTCCCCTTTAGTCTATCTCCCCCTCACCACCCCTTCTTAGTTCTTCGGATTAGCTCACTTCGTCCTATTCGGCGGACCCAAAAAATGATCGAGAGCCCTGCCGACTGGTTTGTCGCAGTCGTCAGCGGCGCCGAAGACGACGTCCATCAGGCACTGGAGAGGTACGCCGGGACGCGGGACGAGATGGGTGACACGGCCCTGATGGCCGCCGCCCGCATTGGAGACGTGGCGATCGCTCAGATGCTGATCCCTCGCGAGGTCGGGTGTGTCAATAACGAGGGCTGCACCGCCCTCATCGCTGCCGCGATGTCGAATCGGCCGGAGACGTGCGCCCTCCTCGTGGACTTCGAGAAGCATATCGTCCTTGCTGATGGAAGAGATGCCCTCATGCTTGCAGCCTTCATGGGGAATCTCGAGGCCGTCCGCGTACTTGCCGAGCGGATGACCCTTGTCGATGACCAGAACCAGATGAATGCGCTGGACTATGCCGTCGTCCATGGTACCCTCGACGTCGTTCGCGCCATCGTTCAGTCCCAACCAGACATCCAGAGCAAGCTCGAGTATGCCATCTTTCTCGCTAGCGACCCGCTCAACGAACCCATACATCGGTATCTCCAGCAATGCCGCTGCATCGCAGAAAACATCACACTCTCCCAGTCAGCTTGCGCACAGTGCGCAGCTTATAGGGCGACGGTTGCGAGCGTCGAGACCCGGCTCCAGGTCATGAATGAGGAGTGCCAGGCCTTGTTCTCAGTCGCTCAGAAGCTTCGGACCGCACGGCTACAAGCTATTGAGTTTGTCCGTTCCTCCAACGTCCCCATGGCCTTTCCCTCTCCTCCCTCCCATCGTGATCCTCCTACGTCCATCGCGGAGGTCTGCGCCGAGTTAGACCTATCCGCGGAGAAGCTTCTCGAGATCTCTAAGTTGAGCGTCTCCAATGTTTCCGGATGCCAAACCACGGACGCTAGTAGCCAGAAGGATCTATTCGATCCTGGGCTCGGTCTAAGTGTTACTGCTTCAAGAGACGCTGATCTTGCCGCCCTGAAGCTAGCCCTAGACGTCAACTCGAAACTGGAACCGAAAGGTGCGACCGTAGATGCCACTACTGACGCAGCACTAGCGGCTAAGGATGCGGAGATCGCCCGTCTCAAACGGGAGGTTGCTCGCCTCGAGTCACAAAGGAGCGATGAGGTCAATAGGTTAAAGAATGAGGCCGACAAGCAAGTCAACTCCTTTCGGACCTTGATGGACCAGAAGGACCGTACGATCACCGGGCTCGTTTCGACCGTCCAGAAGCAGCAGCGTAGCTTCAGCGCGATGCAGAACGCCCTTCAGCAGAAGGAGGTGGAGACGATGAAGTTTCGGAGTGCTATCCTAGCCTCTGAGGCGACGGTTAAGAACCTGGTGGCGGCTAACGACATGGAGCGTAGTCGTCTGTCTGCTAGGAGCTCTATGGTCATGACTCCGCTCCGCTTCTCGGGCGCGAACTGGAATTGGGCTCAGGCTCTGCCCCCGGAGGGTGAAGGGGTGGAGGCCGTTGATCTTGCCCTCTCCAAGAGCTTTGGAAGCCCGCGGACATCTCGGAACTCAGGGCGCTTACGACCCCTGAGCAAGCTAGACAACGACCAGGAGAAGGCAGAATTGCGTCGAAGCATTCGACTTAAAGTGGAGGAGAACAAGATGTTGAAGGAGGCGTTGCTTAACACAGGCTCGTCCAACGCGGAGACGAAGGTCCTCCGCGACGAACTTGTGCGTCTCCGAGCAGAACTAGCCGATCTGCGAAAGTGATGAGGATCGAGTTTGCTTGATAGAGTAAAATGCCTGACGAATGGTTCAGTGCGATTGAACGGCGAGATCTTGAGTACGTCAAGAACAATGTCGTCCAGTGCCAGGGCCTTCGAGACCCAGGCGGGGCTACTGCCTTGATGCTTGCCGCTCAGCGTGGTGACGATGCTCTGATATCCATACTCCTTCCATACGAGGCTAATATGGAGGACGCCGATGGCTTACCCGCCTCCATCTACGCCGCCCGTGCCAGTCAAATCGAAGTTCTTGATAAGATCCTTGAGGTAGAATCTGGCTTCAAACTTCCAGATAGCTCGGATGTCTTCATGTATCTGATAGACCATCACCAGAACGACATCTTGCCCCTTGTGGTTCATCACTTCTCCGTCTGCGAGGATTACAATGGATATACCCATCTTGACCATGCAGTCCTTGCAGGTAACCTATTCGCCGTCAAATGCCTTCTGGAGCACTTCGAACATAGCGATACGAGCCTGTACAACGCCCTACGCCACGCCGTACGAGCGAAGAACGTTGAGATCGTCTCCTTCATCTGTGAGTTTGGCGGATATGACGTTAATTCGATCGTCACAAGCCCTCAACCCAAATCGGTCGGTTCTGGCACTTCCGAAGGCGTGACAGAGCCTGTGGACCGAAGTTATGCCTCCCAAAGGTATAGTGCCGCCCTTTCCGACGCATTAGAACTTATCATAGAATCCCATGAGAGTGAGGATAGTGAAAACCCCGCACTAGAGATCATGCGACAGAAGCTGATGCAGTACACTCCTCGTGCACGCAGTATGCGCCTCTCCGTCCGCTACCCTGCTCAAACCCCTCCTCCGCGTCCTAAACAGATTGCTGACCCAGATCTTCAACCCTTTCAGATCGCCCATACGGCCTCCGTAGCGACGATGCAGGCTTGTCCATATATGACTGACATCGGAGTGCAGGTCTGTGGTCCGACCAGCGAGTTGAGTGGGACCAACCTTCGATTATCTATGCGGTCACATAGTGTTCAATTGACGCCACCTTCAAGCGTCATTGGAGACCCTGATGAAGCCCTCTACAAGGAACTCACTGAACTCCAGGATGAGCTCAAGATCAAGAACGCTTTACTCGCCCTCCCACCCGTCCTTGACTCGATCTCACGGGAGACGGTCGGTCAGGTTCTACAGGCTCTCAATGATCAGATGGCCGTCAATTCCACCCTGAAGCATATCATCGATATGAAGACTAAGCAAATCAAAACTCTCCAAGAGACACTCTCCGCTCGCTCGCTTGAGATCGAGTGCCTCCAGAACCTTCTTGACAAGAGGGATGATAAGCCCACAATTAACGAAGACCCCTCGCTGACAGATGGCCAAGTCAACATTGCTGCATACACCCGCCTTAGCAATAAGAACCTCCGCTTACAGCTCGAGGTAGAAAGGCTTCAAAGCGAGCTTCGAGAGGTCCGTAGGCCAAAGACATACTCACGCGAGAAGAAGCTTCTTCTCGAGCTCGCACGTCTCCGAAAGCTTTCCGTAGGGAAAGAGAATCCCTGCCCACAAGGATTAGAGTGAGATTGAGGACGATGAAGAGACAGGAACTAATCCAGTTGCTCTTCCCTCCTTTCCATGAAAGTCCATGCCCACCGGACTTGTAATGGCTCAGAAGACTCACACATTTCGGGAATGGGTGGACATGTATCTCATTCCCACATCCCTGACGGTCTTCATGCTTCTGGGATGTCTATGATCTGAGAGACTCCGATGAAGCCAAACCATGGATCTGTTATGTTTCCCGCCCTCCAGACATCTCGGAACGAGTCCTGAGGTCATGCGACTTCTAGAACGGGACAAACACTCGCATTCACCTCCTACGCAATGTCCTCACAACCTCCTGTGCCGTCGGACGCCTCTCCGGGTTCTTCTCCAGCATCCTCAGTACAAGCGTGACGAGGTCCTGGTCCCTCTCCTCGGGAGGTGGGGCGTCCATCCGTGCCACCTGTTCCTCAGTCGTGAAGGGGAGCCTTCCGGTGCAAAGCTCGTAGGCAAGAAGTCCGAGGGCCCAGATATCCGCAGATGGTCCGTAAGAGGTCCTGCCCTGCTGCATCTCAGGCGGACGGCGGAGTGTCTCTCCCACAGGCTTGCAGGGAGCGTCAGAGATGAAGGATGCGCAGTCAAGCCCTCCCAGGATGCATTCTCCGTCATCCGAAAGGAGGACGCTCTTCGGACAGATGGATCGGAGGACTATTCCCTTCCCGTGGAGGTATTCGAGTCCCAAGGCGAGCTGTCGAAGATGCTGCTTGATCTCCCCGTTCCCGAGTCTTCGAGTCATGGCGTCCTGTAACGTCGAAGGGTGCCAGGCTGTCACAATGAAGACACGGCCCTTCCCGTCGTCTGTGACGCAGGAGTACTCCAGGACGTTCTGGTGGCGGAGGTCCTTCAGCTCAGTCGGGGAGTTCAGGAGAGAAGGGTCCTCGGGATGTGGTACGACTTCTATCGTGCAGGGCTTGTTCATGCTATCGACCGCCTTGAAGGTGTTCGGACGCCCCTCGAAGGAAGTCCTGAGGGAGTAGTGTTGTTTCATGCTTTCGGGGAGCGATGGGAATGTCCTGGTATCTGGAGTTGTGTCATCCTCTCTTTCCGTCTCCTTGAGGACGTCCCGTGCTGTCGGACGGTCTTTGGGGTTCCTTGAGAGCATCCGGGAGATGAGAGTAACAAGCCCCCCATCTCTGTTCTCGATGGCCGGAGGGTCTTTTTCAAGAATCGCGGGCACGGTGGAGAAGGGGAGCATCCCAGTGCACATCTCATATCCCATCACTCCCAGGGCCCAGACGTCGACCGGGAAGGAGTACTGCGGCTCCGGATCATAGAGCTCAGGGGCCATGTAGAGCTCCGTCCCTGCGACCGTGCTCATCCGGCGAGACCTGGCGGCATCTCGAACGAGTCCGAAGTCTGCGAGGACGAGCCTTCCATTTGGAGCAAGGAAGATGTTCCCCGGCTTCAGGTCTCTATGGACGAGCCCCCTCTCGTGGAGGTAGGCAAGACCGCTCGCCATCTCCCGAAGGCATCTCCACACCTCCTCGTCCCTGAAGGGCTCTCCCCTCTCCCCGCGCCCCCGGACCTCGTCGAGGAGCGTCCCGGAGCACCAGTCCATCACGAGGTAGGCGGTCCCGTTGTCCGGGTCGTCGTGCACCCGGTGGTAGCGGAGGACGTGGGAGTGCTCGAGGGAGGGGATGGTCCTCATCTCCCTTCGGAGGGAGTCGACGATCGTCCTCTCCATCTCCTCGTACTCGACGACCTTCAGGGCGCAGTTCCCGTGATCCTCGGACCAGGCGGAGAAGACGGTCCCGAAGGTCCCCCTTCCGATCTTCCCCGTAAGCTGGAAGGACGAGAGCTCATCGGGAAGGTCGGGGAGCTGGACCTTCTTTCTGAGGAGGGGCGTGATCCTCCCCCTCTCCCCGTCGGGAAGGCCGTTGGCGACATCCTCTGCCGTCCTGCCCTCCCCGTCCTTCAGGTCCCTCTCCAGGAGGAGGAGGCCGACGCACTCCTCGTGTCCTCCCCCCACTGCATGCATCAAGGCCGTCCATCCCCTCCCGTCCTGGAGGCGGGCCTCGAGGGGCCGGAGGAGGCGGACGACCTCGGTCTGGCCTCGGGAGGCGGCGTGCATCAGGGCCGTCATGCCTGAGGAGTCCTTCTGTCCCGCCTGGTCGAGGTGCCTTCGGAGTGCATTGAGATCTCCCTGGATGGCGGATGAGATGAGAGACTCTCCAGTTCTAGTAGGCGGATTCTCGAGAGATTCGTTCTCAGTGGTGAGTTCGTTGATACGTTCTTGATTGGTTAGTCCAGGACTTGGTGGAGGAGGAGCACGTTTTGAACCCTCATTCTTGAGGAGCTTGCGGACCTGAGTGAGGTCACCTTTCTTTGAACTGTTGTTCGCATGCCATTTGGCCGTGTGACCTTCGGAATCTTTCATTCCTTGTTCGTAAGAAAGGAGGAGTTTGACAACTTCAGGATGATTCCGACGGGCAGCAAGCATGAGAGCCGTCGCTCCGGGAGGGAACCCATTGCAGTTCTTCGTCGTTTGCTTCCCTGTTTCAGAGAGGAGGTGTCGAACACAGTCTGTCTTGCCGTAAAAAGCAGCAAACATCAAGGCAGTCCACCCAGAGCTGTCTTGCTTCCCAATCTCCTTTTCGAGGAGGGGGATGAAATTGGAGTGGCCAACCATTGCGGCTTTCATTAATGCCGTCTGACCAGAGTTGTCTTTCTTTTCAACCTCTTCCTTGAAGAGGGGTATACAATTGGAGTGTCCGTTGTAGGCGGCATGCATCAAAGCTGTCCATCCCTTTTTGTCCTGCATTCCAACTTCATTCTCGAGAAGAGGAATGCAGTCGGCGTGACCCTGTCTTACAGCCAGCATCAGAGCAGTCTCACCTTCATTGTTCTGCATTCTCAGCTCCCCCTTGAGTAAGGGGATGCAGTCGACATATCCCTTCTCTGCTGCCAGCATCAGGGCTGTCATTCCATTTAGATCCTGATAACCCGCATGGCTCACGTACTTCCTAACTCCCTCGACGTCCCCCTTCATGGCGAAGAATGATAGCATCAGCGCCTCCTTCGGGGGTGGGGAGAGACGACTTGTGTCCTCGTTCTTGAGGAGCTTGCGGACACGGGTGAAGTTGCCTCCCTTTGAACTATTCTTTGCATGCCATTGAGCATTATGACCTTTGGAGTCCTTCAGTCCCTGTTCGTAGGGAAGAAGGAGTTGAACGATATCAGGGTGGTTCTCGTGGGCTGCCATCATGAGAGCTGTTGTTCCGGGGGGGAAATCATACCATTCCTTTGTCGTTTGCTTCCCCGCCTCAGAGAGGAGGAGTCGAACGCAGTCTGTTTGGCCATAGTGGGCAGCCTTCATCAGGGCCGTTTCGCCGCCTTCATCCCTTTCCCCCAGTTCTCCAAAGTTGGCCCTCACGCCATCGAGGTTACCTCTCATAGCCGCCTTCATCAAGTCCGTAAACGGCATTTCTTTTTTGAACATCAATCACTCATCCAGCCTTGCACCAGCTAGATGGAGCCCCCCCTCCACTCCTCGAACTGAATGATGGTTCCTCTAGACCTTGAGTCCTGCCAGGGCACAGGCCTTCTAACATCCCTTCAATTCAGAAGCCATGGAAGCAGAAGACTCCGTTCACTCACTTCCCCCTACATCCGAACCACCAACCGAGGAAGCCCCCGAGGCCTCCCAGCACCAGAAGGACGGCGATGACGATCCCCGCAATGGCACCCCCCGAGAGCCTGGAAGAACTGGAGGAGGGGACGGCACTGCACTTCCCGTCGGTCGAGGCACTCCCGTCCCAGCACGTGATGCAGGCCGAGGCGGAGCACGTCGTGCAGCCACTGGGGCAGGCCGTGCAGTCAGAGGAGGAGGTGACGGGGGTCGTGTTGTAGTACCCGAGACCGCAGGACGTGCAGGTGGTGGCAGAGGAGCATGCCCCACACCCGGCCGGACAGAGGGTGAAGACGCCATTGGAGAGAGGGAAGGGGGAGCCATTGGCAGCCTGAGAGCACTGACCATTGGAGGCCGATGAGCACAGCTTGCTCCCGACGGAGCCCGTGGTCGTGGGGTAGCAGCCCCCCTCGAAGAGGAAGTAGGCCGTCGAGCAGTTCTCGCACTTTGTAGCAGTTGTCGGGACGGGGTCGGTTCCGGCCTCATTGAAGCAGATGTTACTGGAGCTGGCCGTTCTCCCCGTTCCCACCAGTTCCAGCCCCGTACAGGTCCCATCGAAGGGCACAAACCCGGGAGGACATTCCTTGCATACGGTCGTGTCCCCAACGAGCAGCTGGTTCTTCAGAGAGCAGATCCCGAGGTCCGCCGCCTTATGGGGCGAATAACAGCCACTATAGTAGAACATGAAGCCGTTCTTGCAGGAGGTGCAGTATCCGGAGGAAGAGCTAGTACAGACCTTGTCGTTCACGTCGGCACACTCTCCGTTGATCGGAACCTTCCCGCCCGTGCATCCCAGGCAGACGAGCCCGAGACCGAGGTTCATGCAGTGGTAGCAGTCCTCGGGGCACTTCTTGCACTCCTTGGCTATCGGATAGGGGCTCATGACAGCCCCAAAGCCTTCCTTGCAGCCCGTGCACTTCGTCACGTCGCCGTCACAGGTCTCACAGTCCTTGATGCTGCAGGCCGTGCAGGTCTTAGTGGCGTCTCCGACGAGGCCGAAGCCCTCCTTGCAGGCCGAGCATGTGCCGGCGTTGATGAAACACGTCTTGCAATTAGTGTCAGTACAGGCAGTGCAGGTATTGGCACTGCTGTCGTGCTTATAGCCGGGCATGCAGGCGGAGCATGTGGTGGCAGTGGCATCCGTGCACGTCTTACAACCCGCGCTGCACTTCTTACATGTGGTGTCGAGGAAGTACTCGTCCGCGCACTTGGAGCAGGTGTCAACATCACTCGCCTGGACACAGTTGGAACACTTGGTGGTGTCAGTGCAGGAGACGCAGGTCCCGTCAGCTTTCGGAAGGAAGCCCGAAGCGCAGGCGTCGCACGTCCCGGTTCCGAGGAGATATCCGGCCTTGCAAGTCTGGCAGGTGTTGGCGTTCGTGCAGGCCGCACAGTTGGTCGGACAGGCCGTGCAAGTCTTGGCATTGCTATCGAAGTAGTACCCCTCATAGCAAGTTTCGCACTTCGTCTCACTTTCTTTCTCGCTGCACGTCTTGCAGGTCGAGTCGCAGAGGTCGCAAGAGCCGTCAGCGTTCACGAGCAGCCCGTCCTTGCACGAGGCGCACTTCCCGTTCTCCGTGGAGGTGGCACAGATGAGGGAGGTCGTGGGGTCTTTGGCGTAGCAGCCCCCCTGGAAGAGGACGAAGGCGTCTCCGCACTTCCCGCACGTCTGGGAGGTGTCATCGAGGTCAGAGCTATCCGACTTCGTGCACCCCGCCGCGGTCACAGATCCATCAGCCTTCGCTTTGCACTCCCCGTTGATGGGGACGTTCCCCGCATCACACTCCGTGCAGACCTGCGTGCTCCCGAACTTCAGGCACTTGTCTGTCCCGCAGTTCGCTATGGCAGGACTGCAGGCAGCTGGAGCGGGAGCGGTTCGAGCCTTCACCTCCACCGAGCCCTCGAGGACGTCGATCTCCGGTACTGCTCTCCCGGAGGAGCGGTCGATCGTCCCGAGTACTGCACTGGGGTAGATGTAGTGGGGACGTCTGGGCTATGGGAGTGATTGGATATGAGTTGTGCACTGGGAGGCTTCCCTTCTCCAATGTGATCGCTATTGCTGTGGAAGAGCCCCCAGTCATCGAGGGAAGGAGTGAGCTTGCTCCCCTCATCTCCCGGATGCTCTCGAAGGACCCCAAAGACCGTCCGGCAGCACGAGAGGTCCTCGAGGAGGCGGAGAGGCACCAGTGACGAGTTCTGGGGATCGTGCTCCACCAGGACGGACGAAGGACGTGTGAACAGCTGAGGAGGAGAACTCTCAGTCCCATGCCCCCACTGGGAGAAGGAAGGGTTGTGGGCATCCAATTCTCTTCAATTTGGCTCGCACCGACGCGGAGGTGCATGTGGACGACTGCTGATAGTCGAAAGGATGCACTTTTGCGCAACCTTGGTCACAAATGTGTCTGTCCTGACTCTAGAAGATCTTTCGATCGGAGACGTTCCCTATTGCATTCTTTCAGGTCTGGGTGCTCCTGGGAGTCAGATGCTTCTGCCCCACAGCTGGTATCGGACCCCATAGGAGCCTTAAGGCCATTGCAGAAGTCATCGGAGTTTCCCTCCAAGCAGAGGGTGATCACGAGAGAGATGGGGCATTAAGGACGCATTGAACTGTACACTCCTCTGAGCAGGGAGAGAATGAGAGCATGACGACGTCCAGCTATCCCAGTACACGAGGAAGATTACATCGGAAGCAGAATCTAAGAACCAGTTTGCGCTCATAACGCTCGATTACTAGATTAAGCCTAAGAATACCCAAAGATGCTCGCCTCTTCTCTCCTGGGCTAGAACCATCCAAGGAGAGTTATTATGGGCTACGGAAGCACGGCTCGGCTTTTGAGAGGCCCTGATTAGAAGGACGCTTCAAGAAGGACAGAAGGACAGGCAAAAAATGAACCCACGCCAAACGATGGTCCTACCGCAACTACAAAACCTTCCGGATACACCCGCCCGCCAGTCGGTCGCCTGGAGCGGCCAGCAGGCCAATTACCGCCGCTCACTTATCATCGACCGAGGTCATCTCATCGCGGCCGGGATGCCCGACGTCAAGCCCAGCATCGCCCAGGAGTCTGCTGAGATCGCGGACCGCAAGAAGACCTGCTCGAACCAGTTCCTCAAGCAGTTCATTGTCGTCATGCTGATCTTCGAGAAGTACGTGATGGTGATACTCGCCGTCATCCTGGCGATCTTTATCGGGGCCGCCCTTATTGGGAGCGGGTACCAGCTGTACAACTCGTTCGCCTCGGCACCTCATCTGATCTTTGGGACGACTCAATATAGCTCTCTCTTCAGTGCCTTCTTCTACGTTCTGATCGGTTTGGAGCTGCTTCAGAGCGTCGTGGTTCATACGGACACGTCGGACGCCCACGTGGAGGTGATTGTCCTGGTGGCAATTACCGCGATCGCCCGGAAGATCATCATCCTTGACGCCGACCACGCCACAATCGAGAAGATGGGGGGGATCGCGCTTATCATGGGGGTTCTCGGTTTGACCTTCTATCTCGTCAAGCTTGGGACGAACTTGGGAGCTCAGGTCATCATCGCCCCCGAGGACGAGACCAAGGAGGAGGATGATGATGAAAGGAAGGAGGAGAGGTCGAATCAGATAGCTGCTACGTCTTGATCGGCCATACCACTGGCCTCAAAAATGCGGTTTCAGACGATTCCGTCGCGAGTCCTTGACGAGATCCAGCTTGTCCTTAGCACTCCCATGGTTCCGGTCGCGTTGTGGTGCTGGGTACGCCAGGACCGGCCATTGACTCCACAGGATCTCGAGTCAACTAGCCATTCGGTTAACTTTGCCTTTGAGACAGATGGCATACGAGAGCAGGCGGCTCAGGGGACTTCGACGGAGCCACTCTTGGTCCGAGAGCTTGGCTCGGTAAGTGCGGATACCCAGATGTATGCCTGTACCTTCACGGTCCAACTTCCTGCCGCCACTCGGCCCAAAACTCCGTTGGGTGACGGGATCGATGCATACTTCTTTAATGAGTTGCAGGTTTATGATCTGAACAAGGCGAAAGCCTTCCCACTTGCGGAGTACATTTCAACGGGAACGGTCACAAGTCTCCGGCTTGCCATCAACGTCTTGTTACGGAAGCCTTCTTCCGGAGGCCCCTCCTACTACACCCTTGACCTACTGTGTCGCAGCTTCTTCCTTGAAGCACGAGACCATGTCCTCTCGCTCGGCTACGTCTCCCCTGAACACGTCAAACCCGGCTTCGATGAATGTGTTCGACAGTTCGCACACTCGCTTGACCTGGTACTAGAGGCTTGCCCCAATGGTACTCCAGAAAGTAACCTAGTTCTACCCATTCGGACGTCAAACCCAGAATGCCCGGTGACCGAGCCGACTAACAGCTTCTCTGTGCCAACGGCCCTCCTAGAGGCATGCAAGAGGCATGGAACGTGCGTTCCAAAGCATACCGGGCCAAAGTGTCAATCGCATCGCGCGGATGATGACACGGACCTTCTCACCAGCGAGTCGTCACAGGATATCGCGCGAGTACTCAAGTCCATGCGGAAGGAGGCGCAGAAGACGGCCCGGCATACCTACCGTTATAGACCGTCTTCGAGGCTTGACAAGAGGAAGCGACTCGAGTGCACCTACGTTTCTGGGACGTACACCCCGGAGGAGTGCGAGAGTATCGTTCGGAAGCTGAACTTATTCACACGGGACTGTGCTGTCTTCGTGAACAGGGTCTTAAGTAACATTTGCTGTGCCCAGTTCTGTGTGCTGTATCTGGGCCCGCTGCCACTCTGTTATGCACTTCACCGTTTTCTCCTTTGTCTTCTGCCAGAGCATGTCAGGTATCTCTTTCGGTCACGCGCAGCCTTCTTGAAGCGGGAATATTGCCCAGGAACCTGTAATGGAAAGCAAGGGGCGCTGCTATCCTTGGAGCAGAGAAGGCTCCCAAGTCATTCCTATCTCTGTACACGGCTTCAGGCCGATGTGACCGGCATCTTCCCGACGGCGGAGAACATTTGTCCTCATTGTCAAAAGGAGGTCTTCATCCCCCGTCTGTTACGGGCCGCGTCGGCACAAGCCCTTAGCACGGATTTTGCGACGGCCTACCCCTACATCAGTCAGTTCTGTATATCAACGGGGAGGTCCATTTGCGTCGTCAACCTGCTTGGAACGACAGAAGGGAACTGTGCCTTCATTGTTTCTGCGAAGCCGAACCCTGACCTACCTCGAGCTCAAACGAAGCAGATCGATGAGTTCTTCGGCCAGAAGTGTCCTGCGACGGCACTATACCCCATAAAGGACTTGTACTTCTACCAAGAGCATACCTCAACCTACTATGCAAGTCTGATCACCAAGCTAGCAGAGCTACCGACCTCGAAGAGACTCGTTTATCTTCGGAGTTCTCTTGCAAGGATTTCATACTATCTGATCTCCGCGCTTGAGGGTCAGCTTCGACACTGTGTTCCTATATGGCGAACGAGTCAAGGGCGTACGGAGTTGACGTATGAGAACGCTAGGAGCGTATCGAGATATCTATTGCTTCCAATCACACTTGCCCAAGTGCATACCATTCGTAGCCTAAAATGTCACCTATTGAGTCAACTTCTACGAGCGAACTCTGTTTACAAGCCCACTGGGGACGAGTTATTTTCTGAGCAACTACATCGGTACATCGTGGTCAACGGGATCGGGACGCTGGGCATGCATGGGGGACACCTCCCCGTCAACGAGGCGTCGAAGCTGGCGAAGATCTGCGATGGGACCTTCTCCAACGACGAGGACGATTGCCTTGTCCGCTTCAGGAGTACAAGCTTCGTCGTGACCTCGGACCTCTTCCCCTTCGGGGTTGTGACCGTCCCGGAGCATGGCTTCCTTCCGAAGTACCTGACGGACTTCACCCTTTCTAGGCCTCTGCAATATAATTTCCTGGAGTCGTTTCAATAAATGAGAGGTTCTCTTGTCAATGAGACGTGGATTACCACCTGTTACGAGTGGTATCGTTGTCAGATGTATTTGACCGTCTCACAGATGGTTCGGGTGTCAAGGAGGACGTTCGCGTACGTCCTGGTTCTTCTTGCGGGGAATCAGGAGGGGATGAAGGATTGGAGGTACATTTCGAATGTCTTTGGGAAACTTTTCGATGTGGGTGTAGAAGAAGCGCAAAAGGTTGCCGAAGAATGCGTTAGTCATGCGTCTCAGTTGAAAAGGATGCTCAGTGACCCTTCAGATCCAACCGATATAACGATTCCGGACGTATCAGGCATCCCAAATGACCCGAATGGCCCTATTCTAGAGCGGCCTCGTTATACCGCGCGGGACATTCTTATCAGTGAGCGGCTGGAGGTACATGATGAATATTCCGTGGAGACCGTCGGATTCAGAATCGATATCGAGGCGTTGACAACCGAAGAGAAGAAAAGCCTTCAAGAATCTCTTAGAGATCTTGATACCGACGCGGATATACGTAGGACAGACGAGGTCCTGATAGGAGTCCTTTCCCCAATAGCCATGCGCCTCTTATCCTACTGTCTTTCTCAAGGCATTCCAATCGTCGGGAACCAGCTTCTCGTTCTAAGGTTGGAGTGGCTATCGGTTTCTACTCGCGAGAACTCCACTTCGTCAGGCATTGGTACTTATCAACCTAGACAGCCTTCTACACTTGACCTTGATGAGAATAACGACAGGAACACGGATGTCTTACTGTTTCCTTCCACCCCCGAGAGGAACAGGGCTCATAGTCCTTCAGAAACCCCGATAGGTATGGGCGACCCTCCTTTCTTCTCAACTGAAGAGAGAGGATATGCACTTGAGCTTATGGGGGCGTTAGCATCGCCATCCTCACCCTCTTCGTCACCACCCTCCCCCTCCCCCTCAATACCCGTGCAGCCCGAACAGTACATCGTATGCTTCACTAATATCTCCGAGAGGGGCTTCCCAGAGGAGTTCCAAAGATGTGGCTACGTTCGAGGAAGAAGACCACCAACTAGGGTCTGGATGGTTCCGGATACTGAGCTATTAGCTCTCTACGTCTGTTTTCAAAGCGCAGAGCAACGTGACGCATGTATACGGGGTCAGAGGAACCTCAGGAGACAGTCGAAAGATAGCCTTGTTCAGGCCTCCGTCGGCGAGTCAATCCCAAGAGGTGCCATGCCCGTTGAGCCCTTAAGCGTCTGGTACAAAGGCCCTAATGATGAGCCGGTCGTCACTAGTCAGACCGTGTGCCTGAGCGGAGTTCCAGAGCCGTTTCGAGGCGCGGGATTTAAGGAGAGCGGTTACCTACGTTTTTGGTCCTGTGTCGAGCTTCTGCAAGAGACGGATGATGGAGACCCATACCTTCTCATCCTCAAGTTCAAGAAGAACGAGCAAAGACATGCCTTTGTCAAAGGGATCGAGAACGCTGGTGGCCGAGAGACCGGGATGCGGGTCACCTCCTTGCCAGATGGTAACAGTCCAGAAGGACGAAGGGTTCGGACCTTGCGAGTCCCACGAGATTGAGCAAAAAGATGGAGCTCCCCGTTGCTAAAGTGAAACGGATCATCAAGGCGACCGTCCGGGCGAAGTCCGTCGCACAGGGTGGCGTCTTACTGGTGGGCTTCGCCGCACAGTACATCACGAAGTACCTTCTCGAGGCTGCCCATCGGGAGGCCACCAGGATGGGCCGGAAGACCGTCTCCTACGATGACATCGTCGCGGCCGTGGAGAAGACAAAGGGCCTCGCATTCTTGCGGGAGACCTTCCCGAAACCGACGGTGATTCACAAGCCCCATCACGCCGCTCAACAATGAGCGTCATGGAGCTTTGATGAATGATGAATGATGAACGAAGGTGGTCCTTTTGACTTGGCATGGGCGCGCTAAGTCCCAGTTTAGTCGCTATAGTCGTCGACGTCGAGGTGGGACGTATTGCGCCCAGGAAGCTGGGGTGGCACGTTTCGTAGCGGCCTGTCACGCGACGAGCTCAAGGAACGACGACCTGACGCATGAGAACCGGACATCGACGAGTGACCCGTCGAGTCCTCATGGCGTTGTCGCCGATGCCTATCCTCCTCCTTACGCGTGGTCCTCTCCGGGACTCGTGGACTGGCATACGACTGGTATGGCGACTGCCGCCCTCGAGATACGCTATGTGAACGCCTCCTACGCTCCCCAACAGCGCAATACGCGAAGGCGCAGCTAATGACGGCGGCAGCGAGGACGTAGTCCCAGAAGAGGCGGTATGAGTCGATCCAAGTACTACTCGTTGTCGCATTTGTGCTCATCGTTGGAGGTCTGAATTTTGTGGCCGATTGGGATGATGAGTGACAGGGGTATCGGGTACCGTGACTATGGCCTCGGCGTTGATATCACCCTCGTGAGGCCGCATCCGATGCGGTAGAGAGGCTCAGCAACGTCATATGTCTGTCCGCCGAGCCGAAAATCCGCATTCCAAAAAAACATATGATTCCGGTCTTCCTACCGTACGACGTCAAGGAGCCGCGGTGCGTCTCGGACTGGGTCTTCCACTGCTCGAGCGTCTGCACGGATTACACGATCGACTCGAAGACGGGGGTCGACGGCTGGGCTTGCGTCGGTGCGATCCGCAAGTCCGACAACCGTCGAGTCACGATCTGGCGTATCGACGCACACAATCTGCAGCTCTCCGACCGCGAGCGCGTCGTCGACCTGCTTCACTACCAGATCGAGCCCACTCAGGGATGCCCCTCCATGGTGACGGTCCTGAACGTCTATGACGGTGAGGACGCCCCGATCTACGTTGTCGAGGACGTCCCCCCGGAGAATCTCGCCCTCGGGCAGCACCGTAACGAGTCCTTCTATCTCGATGGCGATGGCGCGGAGCTGATGATCTTGCGCGCGGCAGAGGCGGTCAGGTGGCTTCTTGAGTCGCGCTGCAGTCCTCCCTTGACAGAGCTGACGTTCTTGACGATGGTGGAGATCGATGCAGACTTCCGCTTCAGTCTCGGCTCCTTCCTTTCCTTCCCCGTCAAGTATGTATATGACGACCGCGAGCTCCTTTGCCTAACCGCGTGCTTCTTCCGGACAATCATCGAGCACATCCACAAGGAGATGATCGACGATGATGGGCGCTACCAGCTCAAGGTCCTTGGAGAGCGCGTCATGCGGTCCCTCGAGGCACTCCCGTGCCTTGACCCACCGCCCTACTTCCCCGATGAGGGTAGGGCCGACATCAACGAGATGGGGATGGATGGAGAGGCGGAGGACCCGTATGGGTCTAACAACTCGTCGCTGGGCCACCGTCAGGACAACTATTTGAGCGCTTCGCAAGACATGCCGGACATTCCGGAGATGCAGAACCACCGCCACATCCCTATCGCCGTCGGAGACGGGTCCTATGGCGGCGGATCTCAGTATCATGAGCTAGTGACTCCTTGAGAGGAGGGGTGCGGATGAACTAAGCCGTTTGAGTTAATTGCTCTCTCTGGTGAGACTAGTGGGATGTCGGGCTTCTGCGGGCTTCTAGGAGCATCAGGCCTCTTCGACCAGGGCGTCCTGGGTGGGCTGGTTAGCCCTATGAGCGCGTTCGTGCTGAGGTGCGAGGATGGGGATGATGCAGGCCGCGATATACTCCTCGCAGTTGGTCGCCTGCTGATTATCTAGACGGAAGACGTTCCAGAACGATCGCCGCACAAGCTCTAGCATGGATGAGCTGATAGAGAACCAGGAGTTGCTAAAGAAGAGGACGACTACGGAATAGGCTCGGATGAGGACGTTGATGATGAAGAACGCCCAAAGGGTACCTCTAGTAAAGCAAGAAGGCCTTCGAAGGATGGCACACGGGCCTTGCTTCTCCTTATGTCCACCTGCCTCATCGTTTTCTCCTTCCTTCCTTCGAAAGCTCTTCCCACCCGCCCCACCGGTAAAGAGCGCCCAATCCTCGAAGGTGTCCCAATACATCTTGTAGATTACCTCCGAGATCCTTATTGCGATGAGGACATATCTCAATGGCGAGATCCTCGTTATGGCCGAGACTGTAAGGAAACAGCCTGGCAAGGAAAGGAGATACTTCGCCATGTTGTGGACGTTGGGGTAGTACGCGTTGGCCTCCTTCCAACGCTTGTGGCACTGGATGGCCCTAATGACGCTGGGGACCAGGATGAAAACGACGATGACGTAGTCTGGCAAGTAGCCCGCAGAGACAATGTAAAAGAAGTCTCCGATCATGGAGGTGCACGACGTCCCTTGATCCATCGCGAAGAAAAGGGGAAAGGTGACCCTATGTGCGACTGCCATGAAGCAACGCCACAAGACGATGAGCCAATGGAGCCCAAGGGAATGGCGTTGACGACAGGAAAGTACACGTACGAGCCACAGGATGTAATAGAAGAAGGGAACAAAGAGCCAAATGAGAGGGTTGATGAGGTGCGCTAGTTCTGTCAAATAGATGCCCCCAGGTAAGGGCAAGGATAATGAGCTGAAGTCTGGTATCGCCATATTAGTCCGATAAGCCGCCGAGATCGTCCCCATCGCCGTGAAAAAGGAGAGAATCAGCATCAGGAACATGCTTTTGATTGTAACGACCCCGATCCCCGAGGCCAGAGCCGCTGGGGGCAGCTCCAGGACTAGGATGTAATTAATCCTCTTCTTCTCATAGATCTGGTAGGAAATGGCGGTACAAAGAGTGTAGATATAGATGCCCGCATGAAACCGGATCAGACGTGATTCCAGATCCGTCAGCTTCAGGCTTCCCTTCTCCAGGAAGTACAACTGCGTTACATAATCAACGATGGCGAGGAAGCAAAAGAGACAAAGAAGGAGGTAACAGCCGGCTTGAAAGAAGGCATACTCGCGTTTGCGCCGAGCATTCGTATCGATCGTCTTGAAGTACTCCAAGAGGCTCTTCTTCGCACTTTTATGCGGGTTCTCCTCCGAAAAGTACCGAAGGTATAGATCCTCGATCTCCTCTTGAAACGCGGTGAGGTCCTTGTGCCCCGGGAAAGAGGCGCGTGCTAGTAGGTCTTTAACGCTCCCCATGCGTGGGGTTGACATCCCCAAACGCTTGTCATGTTTTTTAGTGATCTTGATGCATGCTAGCTCGTTGGTGGCCACGTAATCGCGGAGAAGCTCCGTGGTCCGGTAGATCTCGCAGATGTTGTGCCTGGCGAGCTTCTTCTGCTTCGTCTGGGCGCGCAGGGTCTGTAAAGGGGCGGTGACACTCCACTGAAGCTCTTCTTTCAATCTTCCTAACTGCATCGAATAGAAGTCATTGACCATCCTGATTGCGGCCTCAACAGCATGGAGGAACATCTCCGAGTGGCCCTCCGACCGCTCCCGCAAGGCCTCGACGGTACAGTCTGGGACGGCCTCCTGATATGAGACCAGGTCCTGGACCTTCCGCTCTAGATCCGCCTTCAGCTCCTCGTAAGGGACGTACTTCTCCCGCCATTCGGGGATGCTCACCCCTTTCAAACTCTCTCCGAATCTCATACGAAATTTGTCATGTTCGACTTCGATGCCGACGAGTCCGGAGTCAACCAGCGACGGTTCTTCAACCCTCCCTATGCCTGTGAGGTCAAATTGGAGCCCAAAGGTGGACTTCTCGAGTTCCAGCTACGCCAGAGGCCAACCAAGACACATAAGCCAATTCCTACGGAAGAGTCAAAGATGACTGCTACTGAAGCATTATCGACGGAGCTGACGCCAAATCAAAGGTTTTACAGCGATGTCGGAGGCGTTCCAACAGTCTTTGAGGCCGCATTGCGTTCTACAGGCTTAGTCGTCGACACGAGTAGTAACCCGATCCCCATCTTCTCCACAATGGGAGTGGAACAGCCGACATCTCCCAAACCACCGCCTCGTGGGCCCACAAACGTCGACCATTCCATCCTTCGGCCACGGGGCGTCGAGAATTGCCTAGCGAATATGACGTTTGTCCGTACGGGACAGCTCGAGTCGATGGGAGAGGACGACCTGAAGAGATATATCAGTTGTATGGGTGGGAGGGTGACTGGAAGCGTTAGTGGGAAGACAAGCTACCTGATCGTTGGGTCAAACCCGGGGATCCTGAAGCAGAAAGAGGCACGGGAACGCATGTGCCCAACCCTCAGCGAGGAGGAGTTCTTCCAACTCGTGTTAAAGAAAAGTAAGCTCCCAAGCGATATTCCCTGGGTCACATATGAGGATAGTCTCTTCCCTTACACTCAGGAGGATTTGGAGGATATGCAGCTCATCCGTGAGGGTGGTAACGAGGCATTGAATCGCTTACCAGAAAGGGAAGAGCGCGCTGTTCCCATAGGTGCACCTCCGCCCGTAGCACCACCACCTGAACCTGCGCCTATCACATTTGCATTATCAAACTCCATGTGGATCGAGGAGTTCCGTCCCAAAGTCCTTAGCGACATCATTGGAAACACTACCACCATTGAGAGCCTCAAGTGTTGGCTCTATTGTTGGGAGGATGTATTTCTGAAGAGAAGAAGCCCCCAGGACGTCACGGCGGGGCTTCAAAAGGGCTTAGATAAGGTCCAGGAGCACCTGAAGTATCGTGCCGCCCTTGTGCATGGTGCCGTCGGAATAGGGAAGACAATGGCCGTGTCGTTAGTTGTACGGCACTGTGGGTATGAAGTATTCAACTTGACCGCCTCTGATCAGCGGAGTAAGAGTGCGCTCGTGGCGGTCCTGTCGGAACTCATCTTGGGTGACTCGATCACACGTCTAATTGGCAAAAGAAGGCAAGGAGAGAAGAAGTTATGCGTCGTGGTCGATGAGTGTGAGAGCATTGATGCGGGTGGCTTACCTTACCTCGTGGAGGCTGCCACTAAGGAATCTACTCATATACCCTTCATCTTCATTTGCAAGGAAGTATCAGATAGAAAGCTCAACTCTTTGAAGTCAGGGACGGCAGACTTCATGTTCCGTCGCCCACCCAAAGACGTGATCACCTCGCGCATCAACGCATTTCTGAAGGCAAAAACATTACAAACAAGTGCCGCCATTCTAGGAGTCATGGTCGAAAACCATCGCAACGACATCCGGCACGCACTCATGGAACTGCAATTCATATATTCGATCCCCACCAGCGGAAGGCAAGCCGCACATAGCATCCAGAAGCTTAGCCTCATCATGGGAGACATGAGCTTCTTCGAGCTGTTGAAGCTATGCCTGGACAATCGCGCCCTCATATCACACGTGGGGAGATATGAGCCTGCACGAGGGCCGTTGGACGTTTTGCTCAAGTACTATAACACAGACGTTTCCTTATTGGCCGCGGGGGTCTTTGAGAACTATCCGACCTATTGTCGTTCCCGTATTCTCCAGACATACTACATCATATCAGAGACCCTATCTTCCTCCGAGCTCTTATTGGCCCGAATGTTGACGATTGGCGATTGGACCAGCAGTCAGAGTCAAGCGGTCTTAACAGCCCTGGTTCCGAACTTGATCTTAAACGGGTCGCCTACAATAACGCAGAATTCATCAAGTGGCTATGGTGGAGGGTTGCGGTTCCCAGGGGAGACCCTAAGCTTGTCTAGTTCTATTAGGGCCAATCAGGGGCGAGTACGCGGATTTATAACCAACTCGAAGCTACTCACCAACTCATCAACGGCAGCGTATGCAGACGCCTCTTATCTGTCTCAAATTATCGGGTATGGCTGGAGCGCGTATGGGGACATGCTCGGCAAGAAAAGGAGGGATGAGACCGCGAATATGGTGGACGGCCTCGACGATTACACTCGTCTACTCGTCGAGGGATTCCAAACAGTCACCTCAGACGCCTGGGACGAGTTTTGTAAGGTTCATCCTCTGCCCGAGAAGACGTCGCGGACCCTGTCCACGCACATCCAGAAGCTCGTCGACTATGACGTCCAAAGGCTGGACGGTTCCGGTTCCAAACGTAAGACGAAGAAGTAAATTTCTAAATATCATGCTCTCGGTCAAGGAGGCGTATGCGCGGCTGGCTCCCGTCTTCTCGGCCCTCCCGCCTCTCGAGGGCATCGCAAACCAACGTCTGATGCTCAACAAGTTCATTGAGAATAGAGAGGAGGATCGACGACTAATAGCGGAGGCAAAAGCCAAAGGCACCAAACCATCGGTCCCCTCTGAAAAGGTCGAGATTGGGATCAAGGACGACTCCTCTAACTTCTCAAAGAAACTCCAGGAGACGTCCAAGGATGAAAAGAAGGACCTCAATCGAAGGCAAAGAAATAGAGAGGCTTTACAGCACGCACAGCAAGCACAAGCCATGAAGCAGGCCGCCATTAACGCCGCCCTTAAGGGCGATTCATCCGGCCTCGACGCAATTCGTGAAAAGGAGTTCCACAGCGCAAACTTGCGTGCAAGGGGCTACACGGTCAAGGATGACGTCAAACGGCTCAAGAAGACGGTGCAGCAAGACCGTCGTGGTCGGAATAGAGGCGCCAAAAAGCCCACTCCTCCTCCACAGAAGCAGAAGGCCGGCTTTTCTCGCCGTCGTGCCCCACTCAACTGATCAATTGACTAACCGATCCTTAGATGAGTAAAGGGACGCGATCAATCCCCACAATAGCGTAGAAGGTTCACTCCAATACCTCATTGATTGGCGACCTTACTGGCGACGCTTTGCATCAGCTTGTTCTCCTCACTAAGGAAGGCTTCAAGGATCTTCTCACGTAGGGCGTTGGCGCAGAGCTTCCCGCCGAACGGGCGCGCCACGGTCCTCTGGGACTTCGTTAGGCGTCGAGGGTGGACGCGGGGAATGCCCTGGATGGTCTTCCCGGTCTCCGCACACTTGGGGGCATGCGGGATCTTCCAAATGCGGCGCGCCGTAAGCTTCCCCTTCGGCGTGCGGACGACGCGATATCTGTGCGAGCGCGTCCTGTAGGTAGAGTGGAACGGACACTTGACGCTACGGCTCTTACCCATCTCAGGTCTTCAGCTCAAAAGAGCGCGAGATTGCAATTTGAAGTGATCTAAAATGGTCGTTGCTATCCTCAGCCTGTTCGGCCTCATAACCGCACGGCTCGTCGAATTGGACCAGGCGGAGTTCAAGCGCCTGCGCACCGACAAAGTTCCCATGCCCGTCGTCTTCTACGCCCCCTGGTGTGGGCATTGCCAGCGCTTGAAGCCCGAGTACGCGAAAGCGGCGGAGGAGCTCGATGGAATCCTTGACCTCTACATGGTCGATTGCACGAACTCCACGAGCGGCGGTCAAGCCGTCTGCAGCGAGTATGGCGTCCAAGGCTTCCCTACCGTCAAGCTCCTCAATGGTGCATCACGTCCCGAGATGGAATATACGGGCGCTCGGGAGGCCGTAGCGATCCGCTCCTTCATCCTGACGAACATAGAGAAGCCCTTTGTCGAGCACAAGACCGTCGGTAGCCTTATGGAGGCTTATCAGAGCGCCAAGAGCAGTGCTAAGAAGCATCTCTTCATCGTCAGTAATAGTACGGCAGCGAGCAAGTACCTGTTCAAGGTCTCGGCCCTCTACAAGGAGAAGGCAGATATCCACGTCTTCCTGCGTGCAACAGAGGACAAGCTCGCCGAACTCAAGGAGGTTGGCCTTGGGCACCTGAAGGGGGCCCTCTCAATGTTTACTCTTAACAAGGGGAAGGCCAGCCACTTCGACGGCGGGAATAAGCCCTCCGAGATCGAGAAATGGTTGCATAAGTCCCTTTAATCCCTGTGAATCTTCTGGTCACTCGGCGCAACGCTACGCCTCTTGACGGGTGGTCAAGAATGGTCATCTAGCAGGGCAGCGATTGACTCCGATCGACTTACGGAGAATTGCATCTCAATGGGGATGAGGGAACTTGTGGCTGAGCTCCCGGTCCCGCTTAAAAATAGCAAGAAGAAGCGGGAAGTGATAGAAACCAAACTCTCGTTCTCGCACTCTCTTTTCCTATTGTATGGAAGGGTCGTTGCTAGTCATCTACAATGCAGAAGCAAAAATATTGATGCCCGAAGAGACGGTTTCTGTAGAGGGCGTTCAATCCGATGAAAAGAAGACTCGGATGAAGAAGAACGCGAAGAACGACGCTCCGAACACGTACTCTTTCGGGGCAATGATCGGTATCACTGTCAACTACATCATCGGCACGGGCTGCCTCTCACTCGCTCGAACAACTGGGAACGTTGGTCTCATCGTAACGATCATCATCCTCGTCGTCGCCTCCCTCAGTACTCTCGCCCTCGCGGTCTACTTCTCCGACGTCCTTTCTCGTGCCTTCGCCTTAGTTCGTGCTGGCTGGGGTCCGAATGCATCTCAAGAGCGTGTCCGAGAAGCAGAGGGGTTGGAAGCTCCTGCAGGTGGTGCGGACAAGACTCCTAATAGTTCTGTCAACATGGAGCTTGTCAAGGTGGATGCGGATGGGAGAACGCGCAATAATGAGGCCTACCCAATTCCCGACTATCATATTTCAAACGATATCGTCCTTTGCCTTTCAGAACTGATGCGTATCTTCTTTGGAAGCCCGGGCTTCTACGTCTATCAGGTTGCCAATATCATTTACTTCTTCGGGACGATCTGGAGCTACGGAAACGTTGTTGCTTCATCTCTTACCTCAGTGATCCCAATGTACCTCCTTCCGGCTTATAAAGCCGCTGGAGCCGGGGCTGACTGGGGCAAATGCGGCTCTCCAGACAAGTACGCGGATTATTGCGTGCACTCATATTGGATCTGGATCTGCGTCTGTATGGTTCTCGCATGTATCCTGATCTTCTTCGACTTGAGTAAGCAGAAGATCCTTCAGACGATATTCACGGCCTGCCGCTTCCTCGTCATCATTCTCGTCATCATCATCACGTTCGTGATGTACTTCATCGCTCCCTTTGATCCGGATCATTCTACTTTAAATAAGCCCTATGCAAATACGCAAGTAGGACTACTTCCCCAAGGGGGTTCTATTGCATGGACGTACGTGGCAGGACAGTTCTCGTCCCTCACCTTCTGCCAGATGTGTCACCACTCGATTCCTGAGGTCATTAAGCCTCTGCGGCAATCGGACCACAAGAAGCTCAATCTCTCGTTCTACATCACCTACCTTGTGATCTTCATCATGACCTGTCTCATGCTGTTCCTTTGCGGGTACTATTTCGGGAACGTTAACCCCCCTCTTCTGACTCTTCACTTCACCGAGTGGAATGGGAAGGCTTGGGGAGCGGAGGCCGTGAAGAGTCCAAACGTTGCCGCTACAATCTTCGGGTACATCATTCGGCTACTTCCACCGATCTACATTATCACGGCGATCCCCATTAACGCTCTTACGATGGCTGGAAACATCATTATCCTGTTCCCACTTGGTCTTCAGAAGAACATCTACCTCACCGTCTTCTCGAAGCTGATCTCGATCATCCCCGCGATGATCGTTGCCGGGTTTGTCCGAGACCTTGGGATCATCATCGAATTCAGTGGGCTAACTGGCTTTATCATAGTTAGTTGCTCCGCAATGATGCTTATCCGGGCGAAGAAGGCATGCAGGCAGGTCTTTGGGACGACGAATGGGGCAAAGACGCCATATACCACCTGGATGTCGATTGATCCCATCATCTACACTCTCCTTGCCATTTGTGGGTTCGGGTTTGTGTTTGTGACGGCCTACCTCATCTACACCGCTGCCAACCCCAGTCCTTGAAAGAGAAGGAGGTAAAGAGAAAGGGCGGGGTGAGGAGGAAATCGTCGACCTAGTAAAGAGTGTGTGTGCGAAGGATAAAATGCAGCGGACGTTGACAATGCCGACGAGGTACGCGACGATGGTACTCAGCGAAATGATGCACACGAGTCGTCGACTGGACCTAGGAGGCTATTCTGCCGTGGCCCTCCATGACTCTACAGTAGCATTAGCCATAGATTCAGAAGTACACGTCTGGGATAAGGAGTATTGGCAAGTACGGGTTCCCATGGTGCCTTTTCTCCTTCAGGATGGTAGTCGATATGCGAACACCATAACGGCCATGGAATTCACCACCATCTCGGGGTACGATGACCCCTTTCTTGTCATAGGCCTAAGTAATGGGGGCTGGCTTCTTATTCAGAAGATGGAACTAATTTACATGCATGTTGGAGGGAGGTATGGAATGTTTCCAATGGCAGATCCAATCGTGGAGATTATCACAAAGAAGGCGAATGTCTTTCACACCGAATACTTTCTTACCATTAGACAGGCCAGTACCATCGTTCATATCAGAGAAGAGGACTTGATGGAGGCGATTTCAAGTGCTACGCGCCATCATCTTGGTGATATCGTTAATATCGATCTCGTTGAGGAGGATTCCTCTCTCGTAAGAATATGCACCTCTACTGGTCAAGACTTGAGTTATCAGCCACGCCTTTCATACCTTTCCTTCAGCTTGAAGGATTTCGATCACAGATTTGGGTTCTTTGCTCTGCCACGGGTGAATACATCTGGTGCTGAGCTTTTCATTCATCCGGGTCATCAAGTACCACATTTAATTCTTTCTAAAGCCTCCTATTGCTTCGTCTCTCCTAGACCAGTAGTATCTCATATCGTCCCAATAACAGCGGACGTCAATACACCCTTACTCCCTCAAGCCTTCTTTGATGAGCTAAAACAAGTGGTTGACCCCGCTACCTCACAGATTGAAACGGCTTCCTTTAAGGTAGACTTGGAGGTCACAAATACGGTCTTCTATGCCGCTCGGTACGTGGGGAGCTCTATTGTCGACGTGGCTGACTATGCGGCTGGCCATCTTGTAGGCGATATTGAACCATTATTAGAATCACAGGCTTGGGACTTCAACAGGCTGCAAATAGGGGCCTTAAGACCGGACCCCCGTTCAGACCTGGGCCTAATACTGAAGAACCGCCAACTCCCTGAGGTGTTACCCACTGAAGACGCCTGGAAATCGCACCCGATCCTTGGGAAGGCATATCGTATCTATAATAGCCCTTTCTATGTCCCTACGGCCGGCTGGGTTTCTCCTGACGGTCAGGAATACTTGATCGTTATTACTATAGACTTAGTAATACTCCTCTTTCATCTCTACACCCTTGAGGTGCATGCTACCATTCCCTTATCAAAACCTATTGATCTTATCGATCCCCCTAGGTTAACGGCTGGCTGTACAGCCACTAGCTTACACGTCTGTCTTTCTATGGGTCCAGAACAGTCTAGTTATTATTGGATCCTCTCCATGCCAACTCTTCAAATCCTGGTCTCAAAGGAATGCCATCCATGCTGTCTCTTACAACAAGGAACCACCCTTCTGGTCCTCGAGGCCCTTGAAACCCAGCCGGAGGCTGTACGTATTCAACTGACTCACGAGCAATAAAAATGCATGGGATATTCAGTGATAGTCCAGGAGAGCTTCCCAATAGCCTTCGTCGCCTCGAGGACTCGGAACACTCCCGCAACCTCTGCTTCGAGCTCTCTCGTGACCGCCCATTCCAACTCTCACCACGCCCCTTGGAGTTCCTTCTTCATCTCAATGAGTATCTCGGTATAGAGGAACCACCTCCCCTCCCCTGCTCCACATCTGATGATTCACAACTCTTCGCCTGTAATGGTTATTGGAGCCGTTTCCTCCCTCCAGTTCAACCCTTTCCTGATCTTTCCATCTCCACACTCATACCCACCTTTCAAGCCTTTATAACAAAGGCTGCACTGCATGATCAGGGGTCACATCCAAACACATCTCCCTCTCTTCCCGAGTCTCCTTGCCGAGCCTTAACACCAACTTGCCATGTCTTTGGAGACACACCTGCGGAGTCTTTCTCTTCCGAATCCGCCTTCCACGTCCCAAAATGCTTCAGTTTTGAGACGACTCCCACTCACACATATCCCATTGGCCATACCGACTCGCACCCCAGTAACATTCTTTTCACGAGCGAACCTCCTCCAGAAGAGCCGACAAAGCCACGCTTCGAGATTACCTTGGGGAAGCGTGCGACAACGGCTCGAGTCATACGCCCAAAACAACAGCTTCAACAGGATTGGGGTTTACCCGGGTGTTCACCAGAAAAGGATATATCACAGTCATCCTTGGTCTCAAAGAGTCATGACTTGGAAGGCCAGACATCTGGAGATACAGGGACCCAGCAGGAATCGCGCACGGATAAAACGGTTAGCGGGTCAAGTGTCCAACGGGAACGGCGTACCGAGCTTCGTGGTGAAGAGACTGGGGTCACCGTCACCCTCGTCAGGATAGCCTCGAAACGAACCAGGAAGCCCAAGAAGAAGCTAGTACCAGTTGAAGAGCATTCCGGACCTCATAAGGTCTTTCAGTCATCCTCCGATGGAAAGACCGGGATCATTGACGTGTCACACTCCCAGCTATCCTCGACCGTTGACCATAAGAGTGACCCTCTAACCGTCATAGACATGAAGCTTACTGGGACGAGGGTGATAGCAGATGCTAACCTGGAGGATTCCAATCATACCCAGGCGCTGCTAAGCACCTTAGATCTTGAGGAGCCGGGCGACTTCTCTGGACCTGGCGCACTTGACCACATCATCTTGAGCTCGACCTCGCACGCACATGATGCCCTACCAGACTTGCACTTGTCCCTCCGTGGCTCCAATGCCGACGTTTCCGACGTCGATGTCCACCTTGTCGAGGGTATTTCGGCGGAGGTTAAGGGAATATCCTCGGTGAATGTTGTTCTAGATGTCATCGAGGACTCGTTCTCGGCGACAGACCCGGCTAAGTACGCGGATCGACACAAGCAGAGTGAGCCGGTCCTCTCGGATGTGCATAGCGTGGAGTTACGCACGAACCAGATGCCCTGGAAAAGGCATAAAACGTCATCGCACTCCCGAGCCTCCCAGTCCACGCTCACTATTCGCTATACGCGACTCGGCGTGATGCGGGATATCGACTGCTTCAATGGGCACTCGCTTACCAGTATTCTCACGCAGTATCGGCCCGATGAGCCATCACTCGCCTTACGACCGTTAGCCAAGGCGGCCCATTGGCTGGTGGATCTTCTCAAGCGTACGCTTCAAGGGGTTATCCTTCTTCTTGGCTGTGTTCTTGTGGGCCTCGTCATATGTCTCCATAGGGTTGCAATCCTGGGTTTGCTTGGTTACTTTGACCTGGCTAGTACGCTACTCCCGTTCGTTCTCATCCTACCACTCAAGAGGATGCTCCAACTGCTTAGCCTCGTATCGGCTGGTGCTACGCCTTTCTTCCACAAGGATTTCGCACCCTCACATACCTTCAACAAGGAGACATACGTCCGGGCGCTTGAGAGCAACACCAAAGCATACCCATTATATCTTTCTCTTGATCCTCTATATCGTACCTTGTTCCACCCGACCGCATTGCAACAGCTCTCTCAGCCCAGTGGCCTCTTCGACACTCCCCAGAATCTAGCGAGAACGGTAACCGTCGAAAGCATGCTCCAGCCGGTCGTCGACTACATGCTTTTGTTGGACCTCTACGATAAATACGGCCCGCCAGAACCTACTCGCACTCGGATACCATTTGGATCCACCCAGGTCGTCCAGGACTATTTTGAGGTCCCTTGGCTCGACAACCTCCTATATCGCGAGCTTCCTCTCTTCAGTATGACCCAGCAGGACATGGATTCCCTCCTGCGCCATTTTAGCCCTCAATCTTCCTCCCAAGCCAGGCATCATAGCATCCCGGAGTATGGGCTGAAGCAAATTCAGTTATCACCGCTTAAGGCTTCTACATATTCTCTGCCACTGAACACATGTAAGGGTTCCAGCGGTCCTATTGCAAGTCCAGGGTTTATTGGTCCGGATGGAACGTCAAGACGGCCATTGGCCGGCGAATACTTGGTACTGATCACAGGAATTGCGACAAGCCCGCAAGCAGTGTACCGGAATGATGGGGGTGGAGAGTGTGTTGCCTTGGCCAGCTATAGTACTGGGGGGAAGAGCAGCTACGACACTCTCTTGATTGGGGTAGCGTCGGCCATGGGGCCTTCGAAGAACCAGAACACAAGAAGCATTGCCAATCGGAGGATCACAAGCCACGACCTCTCCGTCCTCACTCTCTCCGACGCCGCGGGAAATATCGTACGCATCCATTTGCCAGATTCGAACTATCAGATATACTGCCGCGCGAAGTCTCCGACGTTCTTGAAGTCACAGCCCATGGAAGGGACCTTTCAGACCTGCAACTTCAACGACCTCGTTATTTACTACGACTACGAGTTCTCCCCAATGGCCCTTCTTGACAACATTGTAATCGAGGCGATCGAGATTGTCGATGACCCCGATATCGCCTGGGTGGAAAGAACGATAGGGCGTATCCAAAGGCCACTCCTCGACTTTTGGAAGATCATCCTTGCCGAGCCAACCCTTGTGGAACGGTCTCTCGAGGGAAGCCAGGTTGCCCTCCAAGTTCACCCAAAGATCAACGTCTATGTTGTGTATAAAAGCACTGAGGTGCCACTGGAGTATGCCCATGATTGTTATGGCGACCGAGTAGCCTGCACGAACCGAACGGTTGGAGTAGATGAGTTTCTTGCACCCTACGTCCCTATTGCTACAGAGTATCTGAAGTACCTTTCTATAATCCCTTTGACAAGTAGTGGAAGCTCGAAGGTTGGCGTATCATCATTCACGGACTCTCACTTCGCTCACTTCCACATGCAACTCATGCTTAGTAAGAAGACCACACTTGACGCCCTCGCAGAGTGCTGGAGCACGCCTCACCTTCCAAATTCCCCATGGATTCGAGTGCTCTTACACTTGTCGGCCGCGTTTCGTCCGAAGCGCTGTACTGTCGAGCAAGTCCAAAAGCTCCAATCCACGCTCAAGGAGATCGAGAGTCATCTGATCGAACTGGAGGCGATGCAGGCCGTGCACGACTTCCACGCGTGCATAGCGCAATCGTCGACGGAGTTCCTCTCCCGATCGATCGAGAAGCTACGAGAGCTGACTTTGACTTACGTGCTGCACCGCTGGGTGATCCTGATCGTCATTTTCATCGTATATATGGCGAAAGTTAAGAAGATGCATCGTATTGTGCATGGAATCCAGAACTATCTCTATGTTCATCCAAACCCTCAATGGGCGAGGAGGTATCCCAATACGCGTCGCTTGTTGAGGCTATACAAGTGGTTCCAGAAGATCTTTTTCATTGTGTCTACCTTCATCGGCATTGGGGAGGTCGAATGGGTTTTTGTGTTACTTCTGCAGGTCGGAGGCTTCATATTTCTTGCACAATTTCTCTGGGGTCATCTGACTCCTCTCTTACTGGGGATCTACCTTTCTACTCCTATCACTCGGGCATTAGTTGCGTACGTAATCGTCCTCTTTACCTCGGGGCACCTTCTGGCACGAGTCTACCTTGGTAACCCTCTGGCACAGAATTTCTTTACTCGACGCGTCTTGAAACCGTTATTGAGTGCCCTGCATTCCAGTAGGCATCCAGTGGAGCGATTTTGTGGGAGTATTGCCATAAGAATCTTTAATATCCTCAGTCCCATGCTTGTTCCCCTCAGTATTAGCCTTATCGTTGGACTGGCGCGAATCTTCGCATCTGATAGCAGGTTGGTGGGTCTTTTGGAGGATGGGATGGTCATGATCGTCATTCTGATGCTACTCACCAATAAGTACAACATTGCGGTCTGGCTAACCGTCACGCGGATCTCGATGATCACATTGGATGACTTGATCGTGGGTAAGGTGTTCCCACCCACCTCTCGAAGTGCTGATTCGAATCTTCAGTTCCTGGCGACCTTCGGGAACTATAATGATGAGATCCAGTTTCTTTACCGCATCGTTGACGATGCCATAGGCCGTCCGCATGGGGGCGGGAAGGCTAGTCGTACAACGAAACATAGGAATCGGGTCTTTCAAAAACAGGGGGAACCTGCTAGGACTATGGAGCGATACTTCACCTATAACCCCCCATTCAATTTAGCGATTACAATACCACTCAATACTTCTGCGCCATGGTCCGTCTTTCTTCTTCTTTTCGGGTCACAACCCGAGCTCTTTTCAGCACCTGGCTATCATGGCACGCATGTTATAACCAATATTTGGGCGAGGTGGTTCCTTTCTAGGACTCAGTCCGGAGGTCCAGACCTTTCTTTTGATCCTTATTCGACGGCGGCTCTTGAAGCTCTTGCGAAACGGCGTACAAAAGTGGCCCAGCCAGCGGTCTCATACGAATGTAATCTTCTCTTCCATATGGGCTACTCCGTACCAACATCTATCTCAACCATCCCCCATTCCGTCTTCCTTAACAAACACACCCTTCGCTTGGCTACGTTCATCCCACCCTCCCGTTACCTCTGTGGGCGTGATCTTTTAAACCCGACGATGGAGGTACGTACGGACTTTCCGGACCTGGATGCTCGACCCTCTACTATCATGACCCCCATCGCTTACAGCTTCACCGTTGAGCCAGCCGCACTAGATACGGTTAGAGGGAGCGTCATGCACAAGATTGTACGCTTCTTCGTCTCTCCTTTCATCTCGCAGGAAACCACTCTTGCACGGCTCCATGAAGTCTTGAAAAGAGACCTGAATAGCTATCCAAGACTTAGTCCATCGTTCCTCCAGTGGGACTGTGCCGCATTTGGAGGGCTTAAGGAAGCACTTAGTTACGTGCCTGGATTGAGTCCGTCAGTAAGGGTGTTGTTACGGGACGACTATATGCCAGATCTCTCACCGCAGGAGTTACAGACATTGCTTGCCATTTCCATCTTCGACTTCCTAGGAGCAGGGACCTTATTGGGTAGTCAGCGGCTGAGTTCGACACCGCTTGGCTATGCTGATCGTGAGTTTCAGACACAAAGAAACGAGTATCTACGCCTGTTGTCTTATGTCTTCGGCTTAAGCGTACCGTTGTCATGTACCTGTATGGCGGAGGCAATGCCAAGGCCCGTTGATATCAAAAGGCTTCAATGCTTACTTCTTCAAACACCATTGTTCTCTGCTGACCGGTTTCTGGACTTAGGTCGTCTATTGCAAGGCAGGGTTGAACCCTTTATAGATTGGGCATTGAAGTCGGTAAGAGACGCTTCAGATGACTCTCTCACCTTTCTTCAGTTTGTTCGATTATTTTATAGAGAGGAACCAACACTTTTTCAGCGTTTGGGCCTCGGAGACACGCCTTTAGAGACATTGGAGCCATGGTTACAAGGACGGATGGACCCCATCAATGACAATCCGAGTTATGGAACGTTCCTCTTGGCGGTCATCCGTCTTCGGCTGATTGAACTGGATGTCTGCAGGTTGCTAACGATGGAATGTAACATCTTACATCATATGGCCTTTGAGAACACTGGCTTCGCTTGGGTCTCTCCAAATACCTTCAAGATACCGGCACATGAAGAAGAAGTCACCGATATCTGCTTCGCACTTTGCTCGCGTTGTAGTAAGGCGGTTACAGATGCGGCACTCGAATCAGGGGTTGAATTGAGCGCAAGGATGAGTGCATACTCCCTACTTTGTGACCAATGCCGCAAGATTCAGCGCCATAAGGTTATCCAACCCATCCTTGCGTATGACGCATCTGCTCGACGACGATTTTCTCAACTCTTTCGACAGAAGCTTTCCCTCTGTATTTGTCCGGAGGATTGCATCGCCCTTCTTTGTGCTTCCGGATTCATCACCTCCGGCTTCTATATACATCAATTAGCTCATGAGATGGCGTTTCAGGAGAATAGTGGACCATTGCATCAAAGGAAGGGCGTCACGCCAGATGCTTGTCTTTGGCGAGTTCATACGCCGCCCCATAGCGATATCTTTGGGATGCTTCGGTTCCGTGCCATTGGAGAGACGATGCTCAGCACAGCTCTCTTTGCCGCACGTTATCGTTACGCTCTGGCCCTTCTACCCTCAATACCTTTGGATGATGATAGGGTTTACGCTAGTATCCGAAGTGCCATTGATGGACAGCAACTCCTTCATCTTCTTAGACTATATGCGGAGGATATGAAGGTTGAACTCTTTGATAAGGAAGGGAAGCGCATTGGACCAGTCTCCACGACGTCCTCAGGAGCATGGACCAAAGCATTGGTTTCTGACGTCAACACTTGAAAATGACAAGCGTGAACATTGGAGACCCCTTGGTAACCGCGACGGAGGAGAGGAACCCGCCGATCAAGATGGTAATTCGGCAGAGACGGGTTCCAAGTGCTTCTCCGACGAAGGAAATAGATTCCCCATTCACAGCTCTGATCACACACTCCTGGAGCGCGTTCCCAGCTTACGAGGAGAAGTGAGCGTTTTGAGCCGCGCCCTCGGTCCAAAGCACTAGGCGGTGAGGTAAAGATGTCTCATCTAGCAGGGTTCCTTCGGGCTGTTTCTCTAACATGAGTTGAGTCTCGAGTAATTGTTTGACCACTTCAACGGTGTCTTCTTTCCGGTAATATGCGGCATGGATGGCGGCCTTGATGAGAGGCTCATTGAGATATGTTTCTGGGCACTTTATGATGATGGTAGGTAAATCAAGGTCAGTGTCCACAACACGAGAAGCGATATCGATATCGCTTGGCATGTAGGGGTAGTCCTCGACGGCGGTATTAGAAGGGGCGGGTCGTTGTTTCTGGGACTGAGCCTTTGATAAGACCTCAGTTCCCTCTGGTTCTGGTTCTTTGCTCTGTAATTTGATGGAGCAATGAAGGGTCTTGCGAATACCATCTTGACAACAGACTCGTAGCTCCCTTCTGTCGGTTTGGTTATGGATGGCGTACTGGAAGCTATGAAGGTCGACCAGTCTGGAATGAAGGGAACGCAAGTAAGTGGCTGTGGCACGATGGAGATCTGTGAGAGGGATCCAGTGGTCTGGTAGGGCAACGTATATTGCAGGCCTCCGGTTCCTAAGAAGCTCTCCAAGCGTCGAGTCAAGCAAGTAGAATAGAGTGGGATCGGAGATACGATCTTGAAACTCAGTGCTAAGGACTACGGGGGCTTCGGTGGCACACTCGATGACCCTCTCAATGTGCGCGTTGATCTCAGCCTGTCGTTGACCGAGACGAAGAGCCGCCCGCCGTAGCCTTGCACTGCACTCGGAGATACAAGTCAGTCGCTCCTTGATCAAGTGTGCGGTAGGGATATTAGCCGAGGTGTGCTGACGGTGATGGCTCAGAGGGCAGAGGACGAAGGGCATGCGCCCAGTGGAGTACTGATAACGTTGATTTCGTCTCATCTCATGAACATCGGCATGAATACGGGTAATCTTGTCCGCGGCATACAAGTACTGGTCACAGGCGCCTCCAGGTTGGCGTGCCCAGTCCTGGGCGCGGTAAGACACGGTGGCAACGCAGAACTCGCGTATGGGAGAGGCTTGCGGGTCGGTCTCATCAAGAGAGATCTTAAAACGACGATAAGGGGGGAGGTGCTTGAACTGATGGTACAGGTCAAGGGGGAAGGCGTTAGGACTCGACGACTCAAGCGCCGTGTACGTCTGGCGTAAGGTCAAGGAGCCAGTTTGCTGTTGATTCGGGTTGGACATGAATAAATTCCGGCACCTGGGGGCGGAGATGATACGGGCCGTTTCCGAGAGGCTTCGAGGGAAGTATAGGATCATCCGGCGGATCGGAGAGGGGGCGGTGGGAGATATCTATGAGGTAGAGCATAAAAGGACCCACAAACGCTATGCCGTTAAGTTCATTCGGAAGACGAATTCCAATGAGAGCTTACCCCTCTCAGGCTTGAGGGAGAGCTATGCCTTATCGTTATGCCATCACCCCAACATTGTGTTCCTACATAACACATACTATGAGAGCCAGAACATCGCCTTGGTCCTAGAGGTCTGTGATACGGACTTAGGGAAGCTGATCGGAAAGGGGTATATCATCCCGCCAGTCTTTCGTAAGTCCATCTTCCAAATGGCGTTAGAAGGCCTCAGATACATCCACAAGAAATGGTTAGTTCATCGAGATATCAAACTCAGCAACATTCTCCTGACGAGTGCAGGGGTCGTCAAGCTGGCAGACTTCGGGCTATGTCGGCAATACAATTATAATGGAGTTGATACTGGGAACGTGGGCACACCCCCATATCGTGCACCAGAATTGATCTTACAACGGCCATGTTCCACACCGACGTCTGACGTCTGGAGCCTAGGGGTTTGCTTCTGCGAGCTCATCTTCCATTGTGACGGGGTCTTTAGGACGTTCTACTCGGTTCTGGAGTCGGAGTTCTTCGAAAGGAAGACAAGTACCCTTTTGGGTCCAAGTCCAATTGAAGAATACACCATTTTTAATGCCTTCAAGTTTCTGAAGCGCGCGATTGGGTTACCGACCCAGGAGGACCTTCAGAGTTATCCAACAAACAATATCGTCTCCTCAATCTTCTCGGAGACAATGGATGGGTCTGATGTCTCACCCCCCAATAGTTCAAGTAGTCCTTTGGCCACTCTCCTCAAGAAATACGGTGCAGACGATGACGAGGCCGACTTGATCTGTAAGATGTTGAGGTGGTCTCCATATACCCGACTTACGTCCGACGAGTGCTTAGAACACCCGGTCTTCAAGGATTTCAAGAAGGTCTGCATCCCTTTAGCGGAACTGGAACAAAGGATGGTCTCTCCGACACAAAACGATAGTATCTCGATTAAGGCTCCAAACTTGAACAGAACCATTCGGGAGTTGGACTTCTCACGCTTCGACGGTGGAGATGATCGAACCCCAATCCTTGCGGTCTCCGCTATCATGGAACGTTCACCCAATCAGGATTCTAATTCCATGTATACGTCAGAAGGCACCTCTGAGGTATCTGATCGGAAGCCGGTCCTCCAAGTCTATGCGGCGGAGGTAGGGTTGACGGAGATCCTCAATCAGAACACACAGTTACATATCCCGGATAAACAAGGGCATAGACTTGGTCAGACCTTCTACTCTCCACAGGACCTGTTGGGCTGATGTGTTGAGAGACTCCTCATTGATGGAGAGCAGAGAATAAGAAGTAAAAGAAGTTGCTCTCTCTCCACTCTTCTCATCCTCCTATCCCCCCTGATTGAGAATAAAATGATCCCGGGACTCACTATAACCTTCATCGGAGGCATCGTCGAGCTATTGCTTGCGGTCGTCTGCCTGACTGCCTTCATCCTCTACGCACAGCATAATGGACAATATATAAACACTCTTCAATTGCGGCCAAATACGACCACCTTTTTTATGGCACCCGGGGTCAACACCCCGATCAGAATCGTTGACATCACCGACACCATTCGAATCTATGAATCCGTCTCAATAGTGACTGAATACTCGTTGAACTACAAGGACCCAGTCCTTTACACCATGAAGAGGTCGATAGGCACGCAGGAGAAGATCTCCATAGGGTTGGGATACATCCAAGGGGTAGTCGACATACAATTGAACGTCGATGACCCTGCCAATTGCTTGGGAAATCAGCAAGTCCCGTTCACAATCAAGCGGATACAGCAAGAGTTCTCGTACGCTCCTTACGTCACCACGGAGACCGGTTACTTGAATGTGCGAGTTCCAAGGACCTTCGAGTACGCCGGTTCGATCAATGAGCTCTTTGCTTGTTATCTTGAACTGGGGCGTACGGTTTGGAAAGAGGATGGACGTACCTATGAGGACCCTAACCCACAGGATTGTACCTATGATCTGGCTGTCATTGTACGCTCCATCTCCTATGACATGCGTAGTGTCCCCCATTGGGCCCTTTTAACCCCTGCAAACTTCGAATCTTCACAAGTGTACACCCCACCAGTGGCCATTCGAGCTGAGGGTGCAATTAATTCCCAAACCACCGTTGTCGTACAAACCTCCCCCACCAAATGGCAACGAATGGGAGAACTTCAGCTCTTACTCCTGAGTATCTTATTCGGAACCATCTGTATCTTGACGATCAGCGGCTCCGTAGTGGAACGCCTTCGAGTAGCCAAATTGCAGAAACAACACTCTTCATACCCACTCCTAGACGACTCGCTTTGATCCCCTTACTTCTGGCTTTGCAAAAAGAACATGCTCTTGAAGGTGTGACCTAGAGGTATCTTCGTTCCTCATTGGAACCTCGATCAATGGATGTGTTGATACCATGGAGATGCACCTGGGTGACTCGACCTGTCCTATGCGCTTTCCAAGGGCACAGAGAGAAGTGATGTGGTTGATAAGCTCAGCGGTATAGATGGTGCTTTCAAGAGTGAAGTCGTACTCCAGTAGGTCTAGAACGAGGTTTTCTATGTATTGAGAAACCCGTGTGAAGGGTGAGACCGTCATCAAGCACAAGGTAAGCACCCCTAGAGCAAACAAGGCGTCATCCTTATCTCCATACTCGTAATGAACAGAGGATTCAATGTCCCCCTCCTCCGTCTGATAAAGAATTGCAGCCTGTCCGTCAAGTTCCTCGATTGTTCGGTGTACTCGTTGAAGGATTGACCAAATCATTGACTCGGGGATAGGAACTGACATATCCAGAGGAGTTAGACCTCCAAGAAGGTCGAAGTAAGACTGAGCTGGCACCTCGCATACCTTGATTTGTGAACCATCAACGAGGAGCGTGAGACCTGCGGAACCGCTATCGTCTGTGGTGGTATAAAACTGACCCGTTCGAAGACTGAAGAGGTATGACCCTCTACAAGATGGGGGGTCCATGCAGAGGTAACAGATCCTTGAGACAAACACCATGAAGGGTGGGATTATTTCTCAGTTCTGTTATGTATGGAAAGTCATCCGAAACTGGATTTCTATTCACACCCTGAAGTCAGTCCTTCTCTTAGGGCAGATTCACATGCAACAACAAAGAGGCCCCCTATCTTTCTTTTGAGATGTGTGCGTATCTTGGCCATTTCCGGATTTCCCATCTGACCGCTTCCTTTTATCATGAGGCCCACTACTTCCTCCATTCCCTTCTCCGGTCGCTTGTAAAGTTGCTCCACCTTTTCCCGACTGTGGTTGCGTATCTTCTCCAGATTGATATCCTCCATTCCCTGACTTGCCAACAAGGTTCCCTGACATCTCCTGATTAGCATCAGAATTTCTTTTCGATCCACCCACCATTTGCTCAAGAGCTTCTTCCAACTTTCGAATGCGCTTACTCTTTTCATCACTCTCAGCCTGCACTCTCGCCAGGACTGCTTTCAGTCGCTCGACCTCCTGTTTCTCATTGCTTTTATTGTTAGTGTTCCGAGACACCTCCAATTGCAGTTGTGCCTGCAGATCCCTGATTTCTTCCTCTCGATCTTTCACGTCTCCACGAAGTCCAATGATCTCAGCATTCAGTTGGTCGATCTCCTGGTTCTTCTTACTCAAAGTCTCCTGAAGCATTCTGAGCCGACTATCATCTACTGGTGCATCTCGTCCCTGTTTTCGAGGCTCATTGGGGCGAGCTGGAATGCTATCATTCCGATCATCTTGGCATTGAGGGGGAAGAATGGGAACCGCGTCGATGGAATCGGCTTCGACATTCATTTGAGCAGGCCCACTCTCGACACCACCCATCCCCCCATCACTGTGCACGTCCCTGGTTCCCTCCAGAAGCTTCAGAACGCGGGGATCTCGATACACCTCCGAGGTCTTCACGTTCGGGTTCACGCCCTTATTCTCGGCGTACCAGAGGGCGTCGTGACCTTCCGAGTCCACGAACCCCTTCTCCCTGTCCCTCAGAAGCTCGACACATTCAGGACGGGAGAAGCGGGCGGCGACCATCAAGGCAGTGGAGCCGGGAGCCATTCCATCCTTCCGTCGTGTTGTTTGCATTCCCGCCTCATCGAGGAGCAGCTCGGCGCATTCATCGAAGCCGCGATAGGAGGCGTGCATCAGGGCTGTCCAGCCGTCGGAGTTCTGAAGGCGGGGCTCCTCCTTAGCCAGAAGACGAACAACCTCAGTGTGCCCGTTGTCGGCAGCAATCATAAGGGCCGTTATCTTTTGTGGGTCTGCAAGGCCACGCTCATAGGGAATGAGAGCTTTCACGCATTCAACGAAGTTCCTCGCGGATGCATGCATCAGGGCCGTCCAGCCACGAGTGTCACGTTGGGTTGCTTCATGGAGGTGGGCCCTGACGGCGTCGGCATCTCCCCTTCTCGCGGCGTCAATCAAGATATCATTAGAAACCATCTGTTACTATTTTAATCGACACCAGACCAATTCAAGAGTCCCTCCCACTGTGAAGAGTGGACCCTACGCACCTTCAAGCCGGACCGGGGGGAGCGGGGAGAGACCCTCTCCTCTGGGTACCAGACTCTCCAGGACGATGCGGGACTGGAGAGCTGCTTTCGAAGAGACATGCCCAGGGTTGAACGACGCCAGTTTCAAAAAGCGTGGAATCATCTCCACGGAAATAAAAATGGGATTTAAGGAGCTGATTGACGCGGCCACGAACGGCGATCTCGATATCGTGACCGTTAACCTTGTGCATGCCGGGCAGAGAGATCCCATAGGCTGGACGGCACTGATGTACGCCGCAAGGAATGGGCACGCGCAATGCGTCACTTGCCTAGTTAACCGCGAAAAGGGAATGCAGAATGAGGAGGGGGCCACCGCCCTCATGATAGCGGCACAGTTCGGCAACGGGGACTGCGTTAAGATTCTCCTCTCCCATGAACTAGATATTAAGGACCTCTCAGGCTTCACCCCTCTCATGTATGCCGTTCAAGGAGGCTCGGAAGAATGTGTCGAGCTTCTCCTTTGCCAGGCAGGACAGCACTCCTCCGGGCTTGTTGAGGACCTCAGATACTACTTTCCAGGCACAACGGCACTCATGCTTGCCGCCTCGCGCGGGAAGACAAAGCTGGTGCGCCTCCTTAAGAACTACGAGATTGGACTCCGCGATAGCAATGGCCACAGCGCGTACTGGCATGCCACCTACAATGCGATATCCGCAAATCGCGAGCTTCTCTCGAATGGGCATCCACACATTTGCCGCCTGCTGAATGACGAGAACGACCACTCAGCTCCACTTGCGAGGAAAACGCCGCCATCTATACGGCCCACGGCTCTGATGACTGCAGCCCTGAAGGGGGACCTTCAAGCTTGCAGAGAGGTCATGGGCCAGGCACGCGGACAAGATGAGAATGGAATGACTGCAATGATGTTCGCCTCCGAGTTTGGATACGTGGAGATCGTGACTCTTCTTCGTGACAAGGAGGCCAAGATAAAGAATAAGGGAGGCGCGACTGCACGCATGTTAGCAGCTCGGCATGGACACGAGGAGATTGTCCACCTTCTCGATGACAGTGAGAAAGACATGCGCGACGTTGGGGATTGGTCAGCGTGCGACTACGCTCTAGTGGGGAATCAGCTCACCCTTGCCAGGCAGCTCATGGCCGAATATGACTACAATCGTGGCAGTAGAGTCACTTTCCTCATGGTTGCTGCGCGCATGGGCAATATCCAGGTTCTGAGCGAGTTTAGGGAGAATTGGAAGAACAAACGCGACGCTAATGGAATGACCGCTCTCATGTACGCGGCCGAAGGTGGTAGCGTCGCATGTGCCCGCGAACTCATAGACGAGACTGGAACTGCAACGAAGAGAGATGAATGCACGTCACTAATGATCGCCGCTAGGAATGGTTCCACCGAGATTGTCGAGCTTCTAATGACGAGGGAGAAAGGAAAACAAGATTCCAAGCATCGCACAGCTCTCATGTACGCTGCCCAGGCAGGGAGCGTCGGGTGTGTTAGGCTTCTTTCTGGAGAGGAGAAAGGTTCTGCCGACGATGACGGGTACACCGCTCTCATGCACGCGGTGATTGCTGACCAGGTCGATTGCGCGTTGATTCTCAAGGATGAGTACAATTATAGGAACAGAGCTGGGAGGAACGTATTTGACATCGGTATTGCTGAGCGTCGCTTTGACGTCATCAAGGCGCTCTATGCCGCCATTGGAGGGAAGAACTGGTACGAGGTTGCCTACGAGATGGGGGACTATGACTATATCAGACAGATTCTAATCAATGACGTCCCGGAGGCGAACGATAGCTACACACTCCTTATGCTCAGCCTTCTAACGGACAACGACTTTCTGTTCCGGAAATATGTGGGGCATGTAGGTGAGCTTTCTGCTAAGACTTCTGATGGTCGTACGGCACTCGTATTGGCTGCCATGCATAACAAAATCCAGTTTATGACCCCCCTGACACTCGAGTGCAACCTGCATGACAAGAACAGAAAGACTGCGCTCATGTATGCGGCTGAGAGAGGTAATGCTGAGTGCATGGCCTACATCAAAGAGGCGGAGATCCTCCGTGAAGACGTTAACGGTAAGACTGCCCTGATGTACGCGGCTGAGAACGGGCATGCAAAGTGTGTGAGAGAATTACTCAATGTGGCCGGAAGGGGGCTCAAGAGGCGACTGGACGACGCAGACGTTGGGGCGACGGCTCTCATGATAGCTGCGAAGAATGGGCACGTTGATTGCGTCAAAGTCCTCATTGAGAAGGAACTGGGGCTGAAGGATAAAGCAGGCGCAACTGCGGCGATGTATGCGGCCAGGAATGGCCATGTGGGCTGTGTCATCTTGCTTTCCGAAGAGCTACACTACGCACTTGAGGACGAGTGGAATGGGTATCCTAGAGGAGCCAGCTGCCTGATGATTGCCGCAAAGCGTGGAGATAGGGACATGGTTGGTGTATTACTGCCCAAGGAGCACGACATGCGCGACTACCTCGGGAACGCCGCAGATCACTATGCGAAGATGCACAAGGAGGTCTATGACTTGATCAGGAACTACACTAAAGACGAAGACGACGAGTTCGTTACGTTTCCTACTCTACTGATATACTACGCGTCGATTGGGGACGTGCAGAACGTGCGGGCCAATATTGGCGATAGTGGAAGGGTCACCAGTGATGGGAAGACGGCGTTGATGTATGCAGCGGCAAAGGGACATGTCCCCGTCGTCCGCATACTCGCCGAGAAGGAGTGCGGAAAGCAGGATAAGGCGGGGTGGACTGCGTTGATGTACGCGGCCAAGTATGCTCATCCTGGGTGTGTGCGACAACTCCTCAGGGAAGCCGATCTCCGTACCCTTGCGGGAGAGACGGCACTCGACATTATTGAGAGTCTAGATGGAGACACTGAGGATATTGCGAAGCAAGTGCAATGCCAGAAGCTGCTATCTGATCACACGTCATCCGAGCTTCCGTATGCCGCCAATGTGGCTCTATGCAGCCAGCTCGAGATTAATGCCGGACTTGCGGCCCAATACCGTCGGGTGCAACAGGAGTTTCTGCGGGAGAGCAAGCTCTTGGCGAATGATTTGACCGCCGAACAAAAGGGTGTGTTGAAGGAACTCATTGAGAAGCGTGATGAATGTGATGATAACCTACAGAGACTGAGCCACATTAATGCGCAAGAGACTGGGAGACTGAACGACTTGAAAAGGAGCCATAAGGAATACGAGGGACTAAGCAATGAGAAGAAGAAGGAGAAAACCAGGTTGGAAGAGGTAAGCAATGACATTCACACTAGGGAGAAGAGCATGAACCTGACTTACTATAAGGATGCGCTTCAATGTCTCAGCTGTAGAGATGCGTGCAGAAGGGTCATCTATCCGTGCAATCACTTGTGCTACTGCTACAATTGCCATAGGATGAGCGCTGAGAGAGAAAACGAATACCGTTGTCCTATTTGCATAGACGTGTGTCAGGAGAACGCCGTTTTCCGTATCTTCGACCCTCATGAACTCACGGCGGCTCCTCACGGCGGGGGTAAGTAGGGGAGGAGCAGGATGCCATCGGTTATGGCCTGGCGGCAATACGGGCACTTCAGGTCGAGGTAGTCTGCACACACGTCGCAGGTCACGATATGGCGGCATGGAAGGAAGAGAACGTTTGGTTCCGAACAGATGCAGATCGTACAGAGGACCTCTGCTGGGGTATCCAAGGCAAGCTCCTCCTCTATCTGATAGAAGCGCTCATCCATTACTTCGACCATGGTGGATACTTCTTCTCCATCGGGCTTGTCGATGAACCCGAGAAGAGCATCCATTACTATATCGAAGGTTTCTATAGAGGTGGCGAGATAACTCTCGGGAACCTCGTGTAAAAGCCTTGCCTTGATGTCAAGGATGATGAGGAACTGATCAAGGATGTCGTTCTTACTGAAGGATTTGATCCCATCGCAAGCCATGAGAGCAATCTTCAGCAATTCGTTCTCGTTATGGCCAAGATAATCGTAGCATGTCCTCCCCTCGTTATCTCTAACGTCCACCTCCTCGAAAAGAAGCGGGATGATATCGGGATTGTTCCTCTCCACCGCAATCATCAAGGCGGTCCTCCCTTCGTTGTCTTGTAGCCTAATCTCCTCCATCAGGTGCTTAATGACGTTTGCATTGCCCCTCGAAGCAGCATACATGAGTGCAGTCCAACCCAAGTTATACTCTACTTGAGTACGAAGACCGATCTCAGTCCTCAATAAGGCGACACAGTCCTGGTGGTCGTTTATGGAAGCGTGCATGAGAGCCGTGTGCCCACGATTATCTTGAGTCCCATGCTCTGTTTCGACTAACTCGCGAACGATATCGGCATACCCACGCGCTGCGGCGAGAATAAGTGCCGTCTCATTAGAATTGCTCTGGAAACCTTTATCTGCAAGAAGAAGCATTGCACACTCGGGCTTATCATTCCTAATGGCGTGCATGAGTGCTGTGTATCCTTGTTGATCTTGTAACTTGCATTCCAATGGAGCGAGGATTCTCACGAACTCAACAAGGCCCTCTCTCGCAGCCAGCATCAGAGCTGTCTTCCCCCTATTGCTTTTAGCTCCGGCCTCATCCAATAGCCTCTGTGCACAGTCAAGATGATGCTTTTTGACGGCATACATGAGGGCGGTTAGATAAGCATTAGACTTCTTTCCTAGCTCAGGGAGATATTGCTCCACTAGGTCAACATGGCCGGCAGCGGCAGCAAGCATGAGTATGGTATGGGACTCGATATCAAGAGAGGTCAGAGGGAGGTTAGCCTCGATTGTCAGGAGGGCCTTTAGGCAAAAGGGGTCGTCGAAGGATTTGGCTACCTCGATGGGGGTACGGTTCTCGAGGGTAGCAAGGGCATCGATGAGGGTCTTCATGACCTTCAAATGCCCCAACTTTGCAGCGTATGAGCAGTTTTTCCTTATATCTTCACAGATCTCGAGACTAGTGCTTTGAGCCAAGTAGCGCTCTATACACGGAACGTCGTCTGCGCAGACGGCGTAGAAGAGAAGAGACTTGTCACTCCCATCTATCTCCCGGAGCTCTGCGAAGATCTTCATGGCGTAATCATGCTCTCCAATGCATAGGAATTGAAGCATCGACCTGTACTGCCTTTCATAGGCCTCTAGTAGGGTGAAACATGCTCGGCGTCGGTCCCCAAGGTCACCGCCAACGTTCCCATAATACCGGGGTAAGTGCTTCAGGAGTGGGACGCTGTGAATTCCAACGGGAATTGAGGCCTCGATTAGAAGAGCCTTTACGCAGTCGTAACTCCCACTCTTGGCGGCTAACATTAGTGCCGTCTCCCCCTTTCTCGTACGACGTCCACTCTCATGCTCGGAAAGGAACTTGACGGCATCAAGAGACCCATTTTTAGCAGCATGCATGAGCGCGGTCCAGCCGTCTAAGTCCTGAGACCCCACTTGGTCGATACTCCGCATGATCGCGGATAGGTCATTCGCGCGTGCAGCACGCATTAAGCGAGTGAGTCCCATTATAGTCTTCGCTGCGAATGCAATCTGATAAGCCCTCTCCCGCGCGTCCCTTCCACCAGCCCTGGGCCGGGCCCTCGTGGCGTAATGGATAGCGCGTCTGACTCCTAATCAGAAGGTTCCGAGTTCGACTCTCGGCGAGGGTGAGCGTCTTTCAAATGTCAGGGGGTGGAGTAGGTAAAAGATGGAGACTGCACGAGCGGCTTCTTTACAGAGGGCTAAATACCGTCGTGCGATTGAGGCTCAGGACCTGGATTCCTCGAGGACAGAACCCTTCCGCACTGGGGTCCCGCATCGACTCCCTTTGCCTCCATTGCTCTCAGCACCTACACCATCCGGTCCAACTGCCTTCTATTCTGGTAACTCACAAGGATCGATTAAGCCGGTAGCTCGTCGTCCCCTTGCGCCAGAACCGACCTTCGCGGCATTGGAAGATGACTCATCTGGAGCACCTGTTCATCCTTACGGAGGCCCAAGAAAGCTATCAACCTCCCTCTTGACGGATTTGAAAGTCCTGTCAGTCGCTTGCTCTCGTGCCTCTAGACCCTTGGCAGAGGCCTTGTGCTATTGGAACACAGCTGTCGAGTATGAAGCCGCCTTCATGTTAGACGATGCCATTAAGTACTTTAAGAGGTTCATGGCTCCTTGTGCTAGGGCGGGATATAGCCCTGGTGCCGTGGCGGCACTTAGCTCAATTTCCGCCGCCCTGTACTGTCAAGGGAAATATCAGGAGGCTATTGCCGCATGTGAAACGGCTTTAGAAGCATTATCGGATGCCATTTCCGTATGTGCCTCAACGACTGGGGGTTGGGTTTCCAGCTCTCTTGCTGCAGCAAGCCTTCTCAACACAATTGGCCTCTGTTTTACACAGGTTCTGGACTACGAAGCGGCCATTGTGGCGTTCTCTAGAGCGCTCCAGCATTCATTACAAGTTGCGGACCAGCGGATCGAAAAGGCCATCTGTGCAAATCAAGCGTCCGCCAACGCGCTAGTAGGCGACTTCCTCAAGGCTGAGAGTTGCCTTGATAGGCACATCGAGCTCTCAACTACATTAGACCGAGTGCCAAGCCAGAAGGTCGAGGAGACGCTTGGCTTCCAGATGCTATCACAAAACACGTACGAGTCATTGGGGATGCCCGGGGTGGGCGCGCGCGTGGCAAGCACGCTCGAGACTGCAGCAACCCTCTCAAAGATGGGGTCTCTCGCAAGGATCCATGGGGAAATGGAGTCATCTAGGCAGTTTTATCAGCGAGCCTATAACCTGGCGCTTAAATCCGGGGACTTTGGACATGTCATGGCTGCCAGCTGCGCCTTGGGGGTGGCAAAGGGGACGACATCCTTCCATCGAACCGTCGCGAGCCTACAAGGCGATACGGTCGATACGGCTGACGAGGCAGATATAGAAGCTAACGTACTCGAGGAGGAGGCTGGCAGTCGTTCATGAAGAGCCCATTTCTCCCTCGACAGGAGCTGATGAGGAACTTCCGCTTGCCACTCCGCGCCGATCGTTACGGACGTCACTGGCTTGTCGGATTTTGATCTGCCGTTGTCTGATGCGCTTCTGGGAGGGCGTATCAGCGAAGCGGACACTCAGAGGGTTTGCCGCCTCGTCCGGCTTGTACCCGTCGAGGCTTCGTAACGCCAATTCGGCCTGTGTACGGGTGGCGAACTCGGCAAACCCTATTCCGCGGCTTCGGCCATTCTTCTCAAGGACCTTCGCCTGACAAACCCTTCCGTACCTTGACGCGAGGCTAAGAAGGTCGTTGTTGTCCCAGCTAAGCGGGATGTTGCATATATAGAGGTTACAATTGGTGGGGTCCGAGTTCGAGTTAAGCATCGCTATGAAGCTTTCGTGTTGCTTGGAGACCTTGGCCCGGTTCACCGAAAGCTCCGGGTAAGCCTCGCCTAACGCCCGAAGAGCATGGTCTGCCACCGCTGGAGAAGTAAACTGAACGAACCCATACCCGACACAAGCCCGACCACTATTAAAGATGGGTTTGACGTAATCGATATCTGTGCGGGAGATCCCGATCTTTGCGCATGCTTCGTAGAGGAATGCCTCCGTTGATGATTGTGGCAAGCCACTTATATGAATTTGTTGTGCCATGGTATCTTTGCTTGGGAGAATCAGGTGGCCCTGAGACGAGGTATGTGAATGTTCGGAAGCAGGAGTGATTGGTGACGAGGGGGTGGAAAAGGAACACCCAATCGCTGGGGAAGATAGCATAGAGAAAGACCCCAGACGCTCCTGTTCGGGATCGACGCCCCCTCGGCCGGATACGGGGGTAATCTCGTTGGAAGAGACGTCAGGCGGGAAATCAGACGCCCCGCAATAGGTCTCGAGGCCTGGGGGGAGAGCTAGTGGCGCAAGTTGCTTCCGGAGGTTATATGGGTATCTACACTCTCCAGGGACTATGCTGGAGACCAGGCCGTCACGCTCGGGTAAAGGATAGCCTGGAGGGAATCGAGGGTGGAACATTATTTCCATGATCTTCCAGTCGCTGGATAGCCCCGCTCGGAAATAGCCCCGGGGGCTCCCTCACGAGTTTTGCCTAAGGGGTGGAAGACGTGGAAATCGGGTTGGCGCAAAGCAACCGATTTGAATTGGATTCCTGGGCTCCATTAAACTGACGGTGGAGGAAATGAAACTGAACCCAGCCGTGACGTCCTCGCGCCGCAAGTGTCGTAAGGCGTACTTCACCGCGTCGTCGGCGGAGCGCGCCAAGGTCATGTCCTCGCGCCTCTCGAAGGAGCTTCGTGAGAAGCATGGGGTGAAGACGATGCCGATCCGTAAGGGGGACGTTGTCAAGATCATGTGCGGGTCTCACAAGACGACCACCGGGAAGGTGACCGAGGTCCGTCGCCGCGACTACAAGGTTATAATCGAGGGGGTGAACCAGAAGAGTCACAACGCAAGTGCGAGGGCCGCACCCTACCCAATTCATCCTTCGAACTGCATCATCCAGGAGCTATCGCTCGACGAGAACCGCCAGAAGATCATCAATCGCCGCTCTAAGAAGTAGGCGGGGGTGTAGAGTAAAGGGTCGCGAGAGACTGGAATTCCTAATAGAAGGAAAGAAATAGAAGGAGTGGTACTTGTAGATGCATACAGGGCTGGTCTTCAAGGGGGACCCTATGGGGTTGATTAGTGCCGTCTTCTTGGTTGTACACGCAGGTTTGAACGCCTCACACATAAACCTGGTGCAGGAGACTGCCTTTTCGGTGAATGCTTTGACAAGGCAAGACCCACTGTCCATAGCCTGGTATAAGGCGCTAATCAGCCTGAGGAGTTCAAGTTCAATAGGCTTGACCGACTTGGTCATTGGGATGGGATTAACATTCCTAGGCGGGAACTCAACACCACGTAGCTTGAGTAGGGCCTTACAAGCAATCGTTCTGCGTCTACCGGATAAGCTCTGCGTCAACCTCTTTGGATATAGGTATTCCTGTTCTTGTGGCCACGCTCCGGCTAGACTGTGTGTATCATCCTTATCGACCTCGAATATTACAAACGAACAAGAGGTCGAGACAAGGATTGCGTCCATGGTGTCCACATGCCGTGTCTGTGGCTCATCTAAGCTTGATGACGTCATCTATCCACGTATCATTTGTGTCTCCCTGACACAGAACTCATCCATACCCAAGTCCATTACCGTAACGGACGAGTGTGTTTATCATCTTCAATACGTGCTGTTTAATCATTCGGAGCTGTTATCAGGGAACAATGAGACAGGTATTGAGCGCACCCGCTTCCATATTGGCTGTCTTACCACTCAGAACACCGTAGCTGGGATCTATACCGCGACTGGTTTCGATACCCGTACTCATGGGATCAAAGTCCTTGAGAACTTGCTCATGGGGAAGGAGCCTTCCGAAACGCTTTGCTTGTTCTACGTGAGGCAATCCTCCTCAGACCGTAAGGGCGGCTCGTTAAAACCCTCGAAAAACACTCGGATGTCGACCTCAGAATCGTCACGAAACTTCAGCCGTTCTGACGCTCGTAACGCATCTGAGTCGTACTCCGAGTCCTATGACGGGGAGCATGAGACCGTCTTCACAAGGAGCTCCCGTCGAGGCGCCCGTCACTCCAAACAGGCCTCGGTGGTGGACGTTGCTAACCGCAGTCAATATCTTGAGGATGGTAGGCGTCGGTCGAAACCAAAGAAGCGCGCCGTGTATCGACCCTTCTGTAAGACGACAGAGCTGATGGGGCTTTGGATCTTTATTAGCATCATCGGTGCCCTTACCGTCGTCAACCTGATCATGATCTGTGTTCTCTTCGCCTTCGTCTAAGGACCGAAAAGGACAGGATGACTTCACTCACTAATCATTGAGCTGACAAAGGACCGCACAGCCTTGGCGAATGAAGAAGGTCGGGTCCTCCTCCGTGGGGATGATCACGGGCATAATGTGATTTGTGCTCCGTCCCGTTGAGCTTAATATCCCCGCGCGCTCACTCGTCTTGTAAATCGGAGCGTTGTATCCTGGCGTGATCTTCGAGTCAACGGTCACGGGCTTGAAGTGGATGATGGGAAGCCGCGGGTAGAGAATCCCCGGGCGTGCCGGAATCAGACGCGAGCTATCCACGTCGAAGTACCCACAGTCCAGATAAAGCCCATAGATCAAGACGCCAGCCGTTATTGCTAGAGATTCATCATGAGAACCTCCGTCCTCCCCTTTCTCGACGACGTCGAATTGTTGGAGATATGAGAAATCGAAGGTGAGGCTATCAATGGAGATCTGATGCTCACGTGCATGCATCTGAAGGACACCAGTGATGAATCCTTGTGGAAAGTAGAGGCCCGACATCCAGAACGCAGTTGGAGTCCCACCTACAAGCCAGTTACGCATGAAGGCCACACGTTTGATTAAATCATCGAACCAAGAGACTAACGGCTTCAGACTTGGATATGCTAGCTTCGTCCAGCTATCAGGGACACGTCCCAGGGCGATGGAGTGGTATTGCTCTTCAAGACTGACTGACAAGAGGACTAGTCCCTTGATGGCCAATCTAATGCTTTCGAGAGAGGAACGAAGGAAACGTAGTAGGTTGTTAAAGCGCTCAATCTCCTGCGATAGAACGACCGAGAGGCAATGCATCATCCCATTCGAAGCGACGATGAACGTATTCGGCCCGGCCTCCTTCTCAACGTCAAGAGAAGGTGGAAGCTTCTCTAAAAGACTAGCCGCAATGTTATCAACAATTTGGTCCGTGGTCAGCTCAGTGGACGGCTCTCCATACAATTTGAGACGTAGGGCGTCGATTTGCTCCTGAAGAGTTACAGTAGGGGCAGTGATGCTTCTATTGTCCTCTTGCGCTTCAGTCTTCGTTGTCTCGTCCACGTTCTCGGTCTCAAGCTTTGTACTCTTCGGTAAGCATTCCATGCTGATATCCAACACTCTGGCGATCACGCGTGTCGATTCCATCTGTCTGAAGACGACAAGAGAGTTCTCGGACATGTCGAAGACATCGGTTCCGTCTAGCATCGGTAACGCCTGCGTGAACGAGACGAGCTCCTCGTATTGGGTATCCGCGGTGAAGGAGATAGTGTACTTCTTATTGGCTGGGATGAAATCATGCGCCTCATCAAGATTAAGACTGACCTTCTCATTCATCAAGCCTGTGAAGATACAACTGAGGGTACGCTGGTCCCAAGAGTCCGTCACACGGCCACCATAATGGATCTTGGCGAAGATGAACGTGATAGCATCCCAAGGGAGTGTGAAAAAGAGTTCGGACCCACCGACAAAGGCCTCGGAAACTATCTCCCCGCTATTGTTGAGGACCGAATCTGCGCCATAGCGCATAAGAAACTCATTGATACTCGTGGTCATGAAGCTTTGCAAAGATTGCAAGCAGATAGCATAATCAGACTCATTGAATTCATAACGGACGTTGAAGGCTTGTGGTCCAAACTTTCTGCGTTCAAGTAGGATTCCATGGAAGAAAACAAGGGCATAGAAGAGTCGTTTCCATACGGCACGTACCTTTGTTGTGACCGCGTTCTTAAAGATCTCCATCGCTTGTTCGTTGATAACAGGTGGCTCTTCACCCTCCGCAGGTTTAGGGATCATCTCTTCAAAGGCCAAGTCCTTGATTACTGGGCCCGCTTCCCAGGTGTCAACGCTAGTCGTTCCAATGAGACGAACCACGTTGTTACGAAGCCCAGTTGGTGGTTCCGTGGTCACCTTCAAGGAGGTCTGAAGCACTGAGGCTGGGAAGTGACGGACTGGCATTGAGGAGATGAACAGACGGAATGATGGCTTTGGAGGGAGAGTTAGAAACGGAAGCGCCGTATTCGCCTCCTTCCGAGCTTCCAAAGACATCGTCTCACATAACGACAAGGCCTCGACGATCTGTTCCAACTCGGCCATCCATGACCGTGCTAAGTGACCATTTTGCAGGAAAACCCACCCACCAGTTGATGAGGCCTTTTCTAGCGCAGCACGGGCAATGGGAGCTTGTCCCTGGCCAAGGGAGATAAGGTTGAGCGGTTGACCACATTGCTGTGCAAGAGCTTGTAATTGAGAAAGAGGGTCGGCACCCGTAGTGAGCAAGAAGATGACGGGGACGGTTGACGTGCTATCTGCATAGATCTCCGTAAGCTTCGGTGGCTCAATGACAGAATATTCTGGACCCAGGACAAACTCGACGAACAAGGGGATCGCAAGGATCAAAAGGTCATCGGAGAAGATCTTGATCAGAATTAGGGTCGATATCGGGTTCAGACGCTCTCCAGTCCCGAAGAGGCGAACGATCTCACAGTCACGCCAGAAAAGAAGGTCACGACAAAGTGCATCTCCATCCTTAGTCTCCTTGAAGATATGCAGCAGCTCAGTGTGATGCTCAGCGATGAACTGGCATGTAGTCGCTTGTGAGGGGATCAGAGTTAACGCTTTCAACAACGTAACCATCTTCGAGGCGGCTTGAGCTCCTTCGAAGTAAGCTTCGCCCTCACGCTCGAGGGTATCAAAGACATCTCGCAGAGGCTTCGACATGGCATTGACTCTACTCGCATCTGAGAGAATGATCCCGGCGAAAAGGACTCCACGCGAGAAGATGCTCCACTCGTCCGGAAGAATATCGCCTTGGATCTGAAGGATACGAGCCGCCAATAGGAATGCGAAGACAAGCTTATCCTTCTCAAAGACCCCACGGCTGATATTCGAGAAGATGGCATAGGTTACACGCGTTATTAGGAGATCGACGCGATCCTTCATGTGGTCAGGATCCTCCTTGTACTCGGGGACGGCTTGGACAGCCATGACGAAGAGGCGGATATAGTATCCCAAGGCGAAGAGGTACATCGGCTCGACAAGTGACATATCCGAGACGATGAAATAGATGAGCGCGCAGCGGACCGAGAGGGGGCGATAGAACGCGTAGTAACGCGCTATCTCCGCCCGCGTCGTCACCGCTTGCCGCTCCTTGACCTCGATGTCCGCCGCCACCGTCTTACTCTCGCTAAGCACGCGGATCAGGTTCTCGTTGTCCAGAACGGAGCCCTTGAAGCTCGTCAGCTCATGGAGGATCTGATCGGAAAGCTGTGCTAGTCGTTGTCGATTCTGGCTTGATTCTGTTGTCAATTCGATTCGCTTCTGTTCTAGGCTTGGGTACTCCGCACTAACGACGGCCTGTAACAACTGGTCCTCAAGGGCATCTGTACTGATGGTAAAATTGACGAGGTTCAACTTGGCATGAACCTCGGGACTAAAACTAGGGCTTGCAAGCTTGGTGATGAGGTATAGACGGAACCGTGGATGCCACTCGACTTCATTGTCGTTGAGCATGATGATTGGCTTCCCAGCACTCATGATAACTTCTCGTTCGATGATTGGTTTCAGGCTCGGCTCAATCGTTTCGGTGACGCCATCCAGGACGACTGGGGTTCCGGTTCGGACACAGTTCTCGAAGATCCGCAGGAGACCTGTCTGGGCTGGCTTAAGAACGACCAAATCGTTCTCCTTTTCCATCCCCTTGATCCACGTCAAGGCTTGGCCCTGAGGATCCATGATCAAGGGGAATCGTCGAGTGGCCGTGACCATGACCGCGTTATTTGTCGATGTCAGGTCGGAAGGAAGGCCTTGAGAACGCCACATCTCGAGCAACATGTCGTCCGAGGTGATCAATGGGAAGATGCCGTCGCGAAGAACCGTCTCGAGAGGAGTGCACTCAATCCCGTAAGCCTCCAGAAGCCCATGCCAGAAGCTCAGAAGCTCGGAACGGTATTTCGCATTGAAGACTCCAAGATAAGCTACAGAGCAGGTCGCTAGGAAGACATCACCAGGGACGAGCCGAAGCTGCTCTTTCAACGCCTTGCTTTGAACAACCCAACGCTCTCGTTCATCGGAAAGGGCTGAGGTCAGCTGGGTCGCACGACTTAGACGTGCCTTTGTCAATTCCATCGCTTGTTCAAGACGGAGCTTCTCGTTATTCTGAGCAGTGAATGTCGCCTCGAGTGCTGCGAGCTTATCCTCAACCTCCTTGAGTTTGGCCTGTTTCTCCGCCAACGCGTCCATCTTCTCCTTGAGGTCTGCCTTCGCACCCTCGAGTCTTTTCCGCTTGGGTTCGACCTCGCGGATCGTGTATGCATACTTCTCAATAGCGATGGCCCAGAAGCAGAGAGACTTTGCGGCAAGAGACTGCTTCTCAACCTTCTCGGGAACGAACTCGGGGAGAGTTGTATACTTCTTCAAGGCCTTAAGCGTGGCGTCTGGGACGTGGTCCTTGTCATAGTTGATGAGAGACTTCAGAAAGCCGGTGTCTCCTAGGACCTTCTTTGCGCTATCCCAATCCGGCTTCGAACCCACCAGGATACAAATGGCCTCCATCACCATCTTGACGAGAGCAGGAGGCTGCTTAAACGACTTGATCTCTGTGATGTCAGAACTGTTCAGCGAGTCGAGGGCCTTGTTCGCGGCGATGAGAAGAGGCATGGCGGCGTCGAGGTCACGCTGCGCATCCTGTGCGATTATCTCGGTATCTTGCGCCTGTGCCTTGACGATGGTCTCCTCGGAAAGGGCGACCTCACGAAGAGAATCGACGGTTTTCTTCTCACTCTCGAGCTGAGTGATAAGCTTTGCAGAGTTAGTCGCAGCGACCTCGAGTTCGGGGGCCAATGCCTCCTGTTCCTTCTGCAAGGTTTCGACTTGAGCCTTCGACTCTATAAGCTTCTCAACACCAGTGGTTAATTGGTAGTACCGCTTGCTGATTTCCTCGATCCGTTGGGATAACAATGAGGAATAGAGGCTAAGAAGCTCGAGATAACAGGCGGGAGGGACATAGTGCCGACGGCGTGTCTCCTCATGGTACTTGACAAGCATCTTCTCCACCGAGTCATGGACCTCTGAGGCAATTGGGGAGATCTTCTCCGTCAACTGTTTCGCTAATAATCGAGCCCTTTCAAGCTGCTCGTCGAACTCTTTGCCCTTAGAATCCGCTTCCTCACGTAGTCCTTGCAAGGCCTTTCCAAGGTCTGACTCAGCACTGACGTCATAGCACTCTGCGATGTTAACCTCGAGTAGCTCTCCAACGAGTGTCCCACGGGCGACGTCAATGAGGGCCGCGGCGGGCCAGTTCTTAAACCAGTCGATGGTCAGGTTTGTAACAAGAGAGGGGAAGGTCCGAAGCCGATTCCGGAACTTGTCACCAGAGGGCGAGAGGCATAGAACGATGTGGAGGTTGTCGCGGACCCGGTTGATGAAGAAGCGGAAGACCGCGTCCTTGTTCCCGACGTCGACGGGAAGGGCCTCCTTGTTAATAATCCCACGGATATCGGACATTATTTTATCTAACTCGTCCGATTCGAAGAGATTCGGGACAACCCCACTGTTTAGTAGATTGTTGACGTCCTCGAGCTGCGATTCGACAAGGATCTGGCTATCATCAAGCATAAACACGACGCTTTTGTTCCCCACCCCAGTCTTCTGGAAAAGCACTTTGAGGTCCTCTCGAAAGTCCGAAAGGCCATACCCCTTGCGAAGCTCAATGGTGACAAGCTCGCAATCGCATAGGAAGGCGGCTAGTCGAGTTAATGACTTCCGACCGGAACCTCCGAATCCGACGAGAAGGAGCGACCCACGTGGTGCTGTGATCGTCCTTGATATGCGGGAGACATGTTCGACGGCCTCCTTGAAAAGAACCAGGTTCAACGTCTGCTTGCTGCCAGCATTATTATACTCGCTGAGGTACCCGTCAAACACCTGCTTGACGGCGTTGGAGCTTTGGCCTCTTTCATACACGCGCATCTCGACGGGGGTGCCGGGCCTCATGTAGTTCCCCCAGATATCTTCTGGGCGCTCATCGACGCCATCGGAGTTCCCACCCGAAGGTTTCTTCGCCGCAGCCGTGTTTGCAAGCCCAGGAGTGGTCCCAAGGACGTCGATGACAGTGTCATAAACTACGTCTCGATCCTCGTCAGTAACGGTACGGTCCGCAAACACACGAAGGCATTCATGCCTGAACAAGCTAGCGAAGTCGTTGGCGGTCCTGACGGTGGCAGGAGTGGCACGAAGCATCCCCTGAATGACCTTGCTGACGTCTCGGAGGTTGAAGGTATAATGGAGCTTCGAGGGTGTTGGGCGCAACTTCGAGGAGAGTCCCTGATATATCTGAATCAGAGCTCTCACGGCGCTTGCACCAAGACTAACCACGTCTACGCTGAAGCGCACGGCCTGCGCTTGGGGATCGCTCGTATCAGCATATGATAGGTGCCCACTAAGAATGGAGTTGAAGATGGACTGAAGGACCTCATCGCTTGCGTTTGGTAGCGCTATATTGACGAAGTGCCCAACGGTACGCGTCGACATCACATTCCGCCCCCCACCGGCGGGGGCGCAAGCGGAGATGAGCGAAGTATCTGCAAGAGACTTGAAGAACCAGTCCTTACGGTCATAGAAGCCGTCGGTGTCCGCCAGGTCACGGACAAACTCCACAGCCTGCTGAGACCCAAACAGATCATAGGCTATCATGTTGATGTCGTCGACAAAGATGCATGCGATGCGCCCCATCACCGGACCCAAAACGTTCTTCCGCCGCTTATCTAGGCTCGCCTCGATCATTTCCTGTGTCCGCAACGAGTTGGAGGCAGCAGAGAAGTTGATGAATATGTTCTGAACGAGCCCACGGCGATCAAGAGATGCCAACAGGTCCATCACCATAACGGACTTCCCACTCCCAGTGTTCCCTGTCACGAGAACCGGCTTCCGCTGCTTGATCAGGCTCTCGATGAGGTGGCTGTGCCTGACGGAGTCAAGGGTATTGACGTAGATCTGGAAGAAGGGGACCTTCGGATCGTAGGTGAACTTCGAAATCACGCCGTCGAAGCTAGAAAAGACACAGCTCGTCTGAGTCGTCAAGACCCGGGCGTTCAGAAACGCCATCGCCTCATCGTTCGCGTTGAGCAGTCCCGAAATCCGGACCGCCTTGTCTGAAAAGAGGTCTGTGGTCGCCTGGTACACCCCGTTCTTCAGTTGGGCCTCCCGCATGGCCGCCGTGTTATCATCCTTCTCAATGTAATACAGAGCCGGCATGAACGAGATCAAGGACAACATCTTCTGTTGGTACTCGATGACCGGGCTCCAATCAACATAGTAGTCAAAAACAAGACCGCTATTCGGAATGGCTGGAAGCGATATGAAAGCTGGTAAGTCGTACTCGGCAAATGGACGCTGAGTCGAAAGACTCGATTCCCCAGACTCTCCATCGGGGACGTTCCCTGTCGCCTTGAACGCTATGAACTTCTCGTTATTCGTCTCGATGAGCGTTCTTACCATGTTGTCGAACTCTTCGCGCCTCGCGGGCGTCAGCATCGCGCAACAAGCGAAGCTCCAGATGAAGGAGTAGATGAACGCGCTCTTAATGATGGACTCACAGACCGCAAACTCGTCGCTCGCCAGAATGTACTCGAGAAGCTTGGCGAGCTTCTGTTGGTCCGTCAAGGACGACTGAATCATCAACGATCCATTATTGGTGACAAACTGCAAGGTGAGGAAGCGTGCAAATAGGGTAAAGTCGACAAGCTCCATCTGCGCGGGATCGTTCGCCTGTGGAACCTCTGCATATCCGTTCTCCTCTGCCGCCTTATCCAGCTCCATTTGGCGTTGAGCGCGCTCCCGGGCGATCATCGAGCGATTATATGTAAGGACGGCGACAAAGATCCGCGTTACAGACTGAACCAGAGAGAAGTCGGTCGTTGGGATCAACAAGCTTCCAGAGTTCTTCGCGCAGAATTCCAGACCTACAGGGATGAAGATGCTGAACAGTTTGAGAATCAAGCGTCGGAAGTGATCATAAAGCATCGCTTCGAGGTTCTTCTCGCAGTCCTTCGGGGCAAGAACCGAAGCATCTGGAGTGATGTGCGGATCACTTGGACTAGCATCATCACGGAAAGGACCATACCCAACCTCCCGAAGCCCAGAAACCATTCGAACACGTTGATCAAACTCTCCTCGGAGCCAACATATGACATAAGCATCCCAACGAACCATGCATGCAGATAGGTCACGTGCATAGGCGAGACCTTGAGGCTGACTGAAGTACACCATCCCGGCTCGAGAGACGGTCGCAGGAGATGCATTCCGTAGATTCTCCACCTCGAAGACGATCGAGATGTACTCGTTGATCTTCAGACGCTCCGAGTTAGCGAAGCAGATAAGCTTGTTGTCATCGAGCAGAGTGTTGAGGGACTCGATCCAGAGTGTGTCAACGGGACCATCGAAGACGAGCCATTGCTTATGCCGCGGCAGGGGTAGGCCGGTCTGCTCGTCTTTCAAGCCACTCGTCGTCTTCGCCAACATGTCTCGAATCAGTACTCCAACCAGACCATCCTTCCACTCGCCCGAGACATCGTTGTAGCTTCCATAGAGTTCCGCCATATCAATGGACTTCGGATTCAACGTCTCGAGACGAACGTGGTTAACAACGTGGTCTGGATTCGCCTTGAAGAAGGCTGCTCGCGCCTCAGGCGAATATTCCCGCTCAACTTTATCCCGAAGAAGTCCTAACGCCTCCTGTAAGACACGCATGCAGACGGTCTTCCCAAGCTTTGCCCCGCCAACCTGCATCACCCCATGGCGCACCTGCATCGTCTCGTGAAGTTGGACGATCTTCGCCACCTGCAGGGGGATCGGATATAGGTTCTTACGGCGGAGAACAGTCTCAATACAAAGCGCAAGATCTCCATGCTCGACCGACGGGATCTGGACCCCTGGGAAGAGGTCCTGGACAATACCCATGAATAGCTCAATGTCCGCCGCAGTGAACTTCGGGACGTTCGCGTCACGCATCGCACGGATAAGGACGACATCCTCGCTGAGATGTTCGTACTTCCGGCGTAGTCCACCCGCCATGACAAGCACAGACTTGATCGCACGCATACCAAAATCGTAATGGTCCTGTTGTGAGAGCTGTTCCGAGCTGAGCTTGTAGAGCTGAACCATCTTTCGACTAAGAACTTTGGCCGTCGTGAATCCTTCTGAGAACAGGATGATCTCCGCGATCAGGGAGTAATCGGGGACGACCATAGAGACCGCGCGGAAGAGGGCCTTCAGGTTATCAGGCAGTTCGACACGTCCCGCATAGCCCGGATTCATCGTGATGAAGATCCCAACGGTCTTATTCAACGGCATGTCAACCCCCTCGAAGATAAAGCGCTCCTGACCCGCCTTGACCGCATTCTGGATGCAAAGCACTTGAGAAGCCACAACGGATAGAACCTCAAGGTCGATTCGATTGAACTCGTCGAAGCAGATCCACGCACCAACCTGTGAGAGTCCTGCGAAGAAGCGGCCCATAATGCGGTAGTCGAGAGATTCGGAACAGTTAAAAACGATGCAAGGCATGGCCAGTGCCTTTGCAAGGTCCTTCGTCGTCTCTGTCTTTCCAGTCCCCGCTGGTCCTTGTGGGGCGCCACCGAGATAGAAGCGGTGTGCAATCATGAGGGTCAAGTAACAGAGATCTGTCAGGGGGGTGATAACAAGGCGGGGTGAGGCACCAAGATACTCGCAACCATAGACGAAGTGGGCTGCGGACTGGTGGATGTGCACATGGTTGTCGGACGCATTCCAATAGTAGCGAAGCAGCTTCTGGAACTCGAAGGACGTGACCGAAGTCACCCGCGCCTGGACGAGGTCATAAAGAGTATCTCGGGAGTGGACATCAATTGTTGCCAATGCGGTAACCGTGCAGCGCTGAAGCTTCGTTAGATTCGGGTTTTGGATCAAACGGATGAGCCCCATGAGGATCCGCTCAAAGGCCGCAGCATATAGAGCCAACGGGTTCTTATCTGCACCCTTCTTCCCATGAGCCGTGTCAGTATCTACACCCAGGTCAATCCCACGCTCAGAGACGCGAGTCCCACCATATCCAGCATATCCCTCGCTATCTAGAGCTAAGTGAATCCCTTCGCACCAGAAGATCTGACTGGCACAGATAATGCACTGTGCTGGATGGTCCAGGATCCACTCCGAACGCCGCTCGATAGAATAGTCCTCGACGGCCGCGCGGCAGTGCTTGTTAATGGTCTGTCGCATCCGTTGCTCGAGGTTTCCTAGCCAGGCCGTGACAGACCCTCGAGCCTTGATGGGAATGGTGAATGCAACCCTTTCACCCTCCTCGGAGAGCATCGCCGTGATGTCAAGTCCTCCCGATTGCCCAACGGTGAATTCAACGGATTGAATGGCGTCGAAGATCTTCCGGATGTGGCCCTGAATTGCGTGGGGGTTCTTCGATTGCGAGAGGATGTCCAGAAGCTCCTCGTCCGACAGGAAGTAGAGCCTAGCAAAAGACATCCGTTTGTTCTGAAGATACTCGTCGAGAGACTTCTGAATCGAGTCGAGAATCTGTTCGTAACGTCGAAGAGAACTTTCCAGAGGCGCCATATTCCCAGGTGCCGCCGCCACCGCTGTCCCGATGAGATTGAATTGTGGAACATCAACGGCCTTCGGATAGTCCTGCGCACGCGCGAGCAACTTCTTCCAGAACCCGTCAAGCTCGAGGAAGAGCTTCGTCTCGTTCGGTAGCTGTCGCTGGATATCTCCTGAGCCAAAGATGTTGAGGAGGTACAAGTACCCCTTTTGGACATTACACCAGACGTCGATCGTGCTTGACAATTGGGTCAGCTGCGTGTAGAGCCGGTTGACGTCGTCCTGAATTGGTTTGACATAACGACTGGAGACGATTCCGGACAGAACGAGAATGGAGTCGTCAAGCTTCGTGACAAAGTCGGCGACGTCGGTGAGGACGAAAATATCAAGGGAGTCCTTGTAATTCGTTGTCGAGATCTCGATCTTCGCCCATTCGGACTCGAGCTTTCGGAATCCAACCTCGAGGCTCGCCTCATTGGCTGCAATGTTCGAGACGGCGGAGAGCTCGTCGCGATACGCCATCGCATCATTGTGGACGAGCCATGCAATGGTTATCATCGGCGTGTCCTCTTGTAACGTCACGGTCGAGTGTTTTGGAACCAGGTCTTCGGGAGCTGCACGTTCCCGCTCCTTTTCTGTGAAATATAGCTGACGAGTGACGTGAATCGGGTTCCGTGCGTCTTCTCCAAAGCGGGGGATCTCGACATCCAACGCTTTCCCAACATCCGCCCAATGCCGTGGCCTAAGGTTTGCATTATCAAGACTCTGGACGACGGGAAGCAGCTGGCGGAACTCGTTGACGCGTAGCTTGAAGAGCACGACGATATCGACGCTCGAGAGCTGCCGCTCGCACTGGAAGGCGATCTTTCCGCTATCTGCGACGAACTTTGCCATATAATCCAGGTCAAGTTGCCCGAAAAAGAATGAGCGCAGGAAGACCACCATATTCGAGAGCCAGAGGTAGCACGTACTCCAGAAATTGTCATAGAGCTTGATCAGCTGACTTGTCTCCTCAAGCGTAGGGAAGGCCATGACCTCGATGTTCAGGAAGGTCTGGTACTTCTGATTTGTGCGGATTGCGGCCTCAATCTCCGTCAGACGCTGGCGCAGAGCCCCCGTCTGCTCGGCGCGTTCCTTCAACTGAATGGCAGAATTAACAAGCCGTTGGCGACTTGTGGGTGAAAACTGGGCCGGGGGCATCGAGCGCATGATGGAAGCGAGGTCGGCACGGGAAAGCTCTTGAGTACGCCCTAATGCTCCTGATTCCATGGTTAAGTTATCGACAGCCACCTCTGACGCGTCGAGAGTGCTTGCGGCCGGGTCTTGATGAATGGTATCGCCTAGGTTCGACTCGGTGACGGTGGTGAGCTGAAGATCGCCCACATCCGGCTCAATCTCAAGCGGCCGAGTCTGCTGAAGGTCCGTCTGCCCCAATGACTGATTTTGGACGTCATTGATGATGTACTCAAGGGTAAGGACGAGAAGTCGGTCCGCAAGAGTAGGAGCATAGGCTTCAGATGTCTTATCGTCCTCAGTCCCAATTTCAGCCCCAGTTCCAGTGTCTGGTTCTGGGTCGGGAGTATCAGTCTGCTCAGTGGCCAATGGAGTTTGAGCCACAGATCCAGGAGGTGCTGTTGAGGATGGCTGTTGAGGATTTGCGGACTCATCTTTCTCGAAGAACGTGATATAATCGTAAACAACTGCCGCAACCTCCTCAAGGGAACAAAGCTCGACGGCACGGTTGAGCGTCGGATCTGTCGCATTATATGCAAGCTTTGCAAGGTCGGCGCTGATTTCCGTCCCCTTATCGTTGAGAAGCCCGACCCACATGTTCAGCTGCTGATCGACAAGTTGCTCCGACGAAAGGATCGTGTTCCGAAGCTGCTCGAAGTACTGAGAGAAGAGGGTCTGAACGGTCGAGAACTCGGGAGGGAAAAAGACCCCATGGTTGTCACGAAGCGTCTGAGCGAGTTGAAAGACGTTGCCCGAGATGAGGCGGGCGTTATCTAGAACCTCCTCCGTAATGAGGGAGAGGCAATCCTTGTACGTGATGAACTCCTCGACAGACTGACTGGTGCGTGTTAAGAAGCTTTGGATCTGAGCCATGTTCAGAAGGAGGATGGTAATCCGGCGGTAACATGCAAGAGGGATGAGCTGATGGAGATAGTCGAGAACGCGTTGTGGAGCTGGTGCGAATGCGTCATGAAGCTCCGTGAGGTCGAAGGCGAAGGCTCCAAGGTTGACGCGTAAGGGCATCGCATAGAGGAGAAGGCGATACTCCTCGAGCCGAGTGATGAGCTGAATGATCCGTTCATGTTGATATAACCGCTCGGTAAGCGCTGCGCGAGTCATCCCTTGATAGCTCGTCAAGGGGATATCTCTTCGAGACTGAACCGCAAGGGGAGGGATCTGGAGAAAGGCCGCCTTAATGTCGTACCGGTAAAGGGGATCTGTTGGCTTCTCTTTTTGAGCTCCAAGGAAGTCTCCAAGTGCACCTCCATCCAAATAGCCCCCACGCGGAGCCGTATCGCTAGGTGGCTTCCGAAGGCCAAGAGCCACCCCATAGTCGAAGATATTCGCCAGAATGTCGGGGACGCTAACGCTCATGAGGTCTGTGAGCCCCTGAGGGAGGACCAGGAAGGACTCGTCGATGGCATCGACGTTCAGCGAGATGATATCATTATATGCGTCAAAGTACGCCTGGAGGTTCTTCATCCAGTCGAGGGCGGAGTCGTACTCGGTCCTCAGCTGGTGCGCAATGCTGGTCAGGACGTTATGAAAGAGGGGGTTATTCGAGAAGAGTGCGGAGAGGTCTGGGGCCGCAATATCATCACCACCGGTCCCATCTCCCCCATCTCCACCACTAGTCGCGTTGGCCAATATCCCTCCGGCTGTGAATGGGCTTGTGACGTCGGCGAAGTCCTCATGAGCCACGAGCCGGCGGACGGCCGTCTCGACGGAGAGGACACTCTCGACCATCGTCTCAAAAGCCTTGTAGAACTCCTCGAAGGAAGGGGCGAGGGCAAGAGTGGCAATCTGGCCCGGGAGGATGACGGCCCCTGGCGTCTGAGGGTCATCTAGGTTAGCCAAAGAGCGGAAGCCCCGGGAATATCCGAATGAGCCAAGTCCAGGTGCGTCTTCACCGGCTCTAGGGTTAAGTTGAGCTAAGTCAGGTGAGGAGAGACAAACCACCCGGCCCATGAACGTCACGGCGGAGTCGTCACCGACGTGATTGATGAGCTCCTTCGCGGAGTCAACGTCGCCAGCCGGGGTTGGTGTCTCCCCGAAGACCTCCTCCTCATCCTCGACGGGGCCAAAGTGAATGATTCCGAGCCGTTCTTGCTCACGTAGGAACTCCATCGTTGGAACGGCCTCCTCGTACCCCGGAAAGTTGAGCGTCCCAGCCAACTGGAGGCGCCCGTTGAGGGCGCAGAGATTCGCGTAGGCGAGGTCGTAAAGGCCATCCATTATCATAAAGTCCGCCATCCGGAGGAAGCTGACCATCCGTTTGCACAGGTTGAGCCGAGCGGCCCGTTCCGTGTACGTGACCTTTCCTTCTCGACGGGCCTGAAACGCCGTGCTCTCCGCGGCCGTCATAGTCATCGTTCGAGTAAGGCTTCCGCGATGGGTATCGAACTCTTCGAAGTCAAATCGAGCGCCTCCCTGATTGTCATCATCTGTCCCGCGGTCTGTTCCGAACGTCGAGACGATCACGCCCGTGATGGCCTCGCGTATATGGATGGCGACATATGTCACGACCGCATCAAGACTGACTGCCAAGTCACGGCAGCGAGCAACGTACATCGTCTCGAAGCCGCTGAGTGAGAAGGGGTATGCATACCCAATGCTGTCCGAACCCACCCCTAGCATTGTTGAGACTAGCCATTGTTCAGGGACGACTCCTTCACTAGTCCCAGGACGAGAGGTATCGAGGTCTCCGAGTGCCTGTGAACGCGCCTTCTGAACTTGTAGACGTGCGCGCTCGACGTCCTGGTCCGTTATGATCAAACGAAAGCTTCTTATCTTATCGCAACAGAGCCCGACCGTCTGGATCGCGGCAAACAAGATCGGGTTCAGGCAGAAGAGGTTCTTCGAAAGGTAGTTGTACGCCCGGGTCCGTCGGTTCTTGATAACGGCCTTCTTCAGGAGGCGAAGGGCCTTCCACCTGCGGAAGTTGGTGAAGATCGGGATCCGACGCAGCTTCTGGAGCATCACCAGGTTATATAGCCACTCCTCAAGCTCTGTGAAGTGGGAGACACCGCCAGTGAAATGAGTGACGCCCTGACTCGAGAGGGTATAATAATCATCGGGGGAAGTCCAATCATTCGGGCAGACCAGGACGTCCCAATCATGATATGTCGTCCCCCCAGCGATATATGAGGGAGGGAAGCGAATACACCCGTACCGCGACATATAAAGAAAACTTCCAGGAGGCGAGTCCCGTAGCATCTTTGCAGCATCCGTCGGATGCATCAAGTCGGTGACCGCGGGCCGAGCTCTCGCCGGAGTGGTCCCTAACACCCGCGTCTCCGGCTTGGCCTGCTTGATGGGCGGTGCCGCGTGCTGTTGTGCCGCGTGAAGTTGGGAGTAATGGTCTGCGCCCGGGGCGGTCGCGCTCAGAAACTTCCAGCCACGCTGGGTCTTGACCCTATGGGGCAAGGTTGCGTTGGGAGGTGGGGGAATTGACGCCCCCGAGCTCTGGGAGCTACTCTGGGGGCCCGCCGCCGTCCCCGTGCTGTAGAGCTCCGGCCCCGAGAGCGAGTTCGCGTAGAGCCTAGCGCGCAGGATGTCGGCCGGGCCTTGAGAGGACGATGATGGGTCTGGCATTTAAAAAACCGAAAGGATGCAAATCCTCCTTCTCCTTTGCCTCGCGCTGGGGGCGCGCTACCCACAGCCGCTCCCGCTCAGCCGGTGCAGGGGGTGCAGCGCCGAGCATTTCTTCGAGCTCCTTGTCCGTGCGAATGCAGACCGCCTTGATGAGGTTATTCGTCGCCTCCAGCATGATCTGGTCTCCGACGAGCTATACGCACACCTCATGGGAGCGTTGGGGACGAGTGCAAACCCCTATGCCGAGCTTTTCGAGCGCCATATCCCATCTGCCTCACGGATGGACTACTTCGTCTACGCGTCAGTGATGCACGTTCTCACGGAAGGGATGGTAATGCTTATCTCACAGCCCACGGGGACGGCTCTAGGCTATTCTCTGACCGTGAAGGAGCTAGGGGATTCAGACCTTACGAACTACCTATATCAGTTCGTGCGTGATGCTGCGATCGTTGCGGACGCGAACTCCTTCAAGGGCCTTATGATTCCGGGAGTTCCCGGGTTCTTGGCGGCATACTCTGTGGAGGCACGACACATTGCCACATATCTCCATGATGCTTTGTCAGGGGTTCCGGATGCGTTTACGGACAGTTTGGCACTGGCAGAGTACATCGAGAAGTCGGCCTTGGCCCTAGGGAACGGATCCATCCTTCCGACAGAAGCGCTTTTCAAGTATGTCTCAGAAGCTCCACGAGAATACCCCGGCCCATATCTGACGGGGACCCGCTTTACATATCCCTTTTCGCTCATGTTTGCATCGACCGGGCCTGGGTCCTATGATGGAGAGGTCGTCTTCTCCAATGGAACCGTCCTTCGTAGGTTAAATCCTTTGCACGGCGTCTGGCGCATCGTACAGACAGATGGCCTTTTCAATACGACGAACCCGAAGCGGTCCGACTTCCGGATCACACAATTGGAGACGGCCCTTGACGCGGCCCTCAACCCCACGAGTAGCTCAAATGACCTTTATAACGTCATGCGTACATATCCGTTCCGCACGGAGACGACTCCTCTCCTCGCCCTCTTCACAGAGGACGAGGTCCTCGCGGATGCACAGCTCTGCATTTCCATCAAGGATGCCGCACGGAAGCCGGTTGCTTGCTCCGATATGCCCCCTCCCACGAATTGGTTCTGCGTGCTCTTATCTTTGGTCCTTGCCGGGGGTGTCATTGCTCTTTGGGTCATCGGAGTCATCTCTGCACGACGGCTGGAGCGATATGAGCGTCTAAGAAAAGAGAACCCCGAGCAGGAGCTCCCCCCTCCAGATTTCTTGTGTTGTAATCGCAAGACCATCAAGAACTGTCTCCGCCCACGAGGACGCTCCGAGTAAATAGTTCTCACGTCCCTCTTCGGTGCTTCTGTATGCAAGCTAGCAGTCGCGAGGCATCCCGCTTCGGAACTGAGGCAAGTGCGGCATCGCAGAGGTCGATGCTTGTCTTCCGGTCCAGTGGAGCAAGAAGCTCCACTAACTCCTCGCAGTATCCATTGGCACATGCATAGTAGAGGGGACCATATCCATCGTCCTCAAGGAGATTGGCTTGGTCCAAGAATAGCTTCACACAGGCCAAGGACCGGCTCTTGATGGATTGGATGAGAGGGGTTGTCCCATAAGGACCTCGAATGTCGATCTCATGCGGTAGCAGTCCAGTTACGAGCTGAATATGGCCATGGCGTGCAGCGATCAATAGGGCCGTTGTCCCATCCTCCAAAGCCTTCCCCACTTGATCTGTCACTTCCATGACATGCTTGAAAAGTGTCATAGACCCTAGCTCGCACACCTGCATCAAAACGGTCCTCCCCGTCGACATGAGTGAGTTGACTTCATCAGTATTACACAAGACTTGCGCCACCCCAATGTTATTGTGGAGAAGAGCATGTTCAAGAGCGGTACGACCAAGGATGTCACGCATGCCGACTTGCGAAAGGAGAAGCCGTGCACATGCGCTCGAACCATTTTGAGCTGCCATCATGAGAGCTGTCTCTTGATTTTCCGTGACTAAGTGTCCTTCCTGTTCGACTAAGTCCTGTACTATTGCGTCGTGTCCCATCCATGCAGCAATATGAAGTGCGGTATATCCGTCTTCATCACGCACACCCGAAAAGTGAGGTCTAAGCAAGGAAATAAGGCTGGTATGACCAAAGGCCGCAGCGGCCATTAGAGGGGTATGATGAGTGGGTGCCAGGGGGATGGTTGGAAGGCTAGATGAAGCCAATTCGATACGAAGGAGTTCAGTGACCTGCTCCTTTCGCCCAGCCATAGCCGCATAGAAGAGCGCCGTGACCGGTCCAAAGGGTTCTTGCGAGATGCAATCTGCAAGCTCCCCGAGAGGTTCTATTCTCTTATTCGTTAGAATGGCCACCATGAGCTGGGTCCAACCATTACCATAGCGCCCACAAGCGGTGTCTCCAGCTAATAGGGCCTTGGCTTCGGAGGAGTGTGCGAAATCCAGAGCGCAGAACTTATCATCTCTTCGAAAGCCTCGTTCTGGAAGTAAAAGACGGATCATTGGGAGATCATTCTTTGCGGCTGCAAGCATCAAGGCTGTGGTCCCATTAGGGCTTTGAATCCCCATCTCCTTCCGGTATCGAAAGACACGAGAAAGTGACCCACTAAGAACTGCGCACATGAGTCGAGTGACTCTCCGTACGGGTGTGTTATGTGTCCAGGTCCTATGACCATCGAAAGAGAGATAACGAGGACGGAAGGCTTCCCAATACTCGATCTGTCCTCTAGGCGTCGGGATCTTGACGCGCGAGTATCGTTCAGGTACATACTGAAAGACGACAGGATTGTCTAGAGTGAACCACAAGTTCCTCCCGAGCCCTTTATTATGGAGGAGGGAGTTGTGTTGGAACCAAGGCTGTTGTAACCGATGTTCCTCTTCATACCGTTCAATACTGATACTATTCGTGTGGAACTCGCCGCCAACGGTGTCCAAGGACTCCTGAGGCTTAAGCCACCACTTCTGACCCATGGGCCAGCTTGGCCAATAGAGACGAAAGAGGAGCTCCTCTGCTGGATGTGTCCCCAAGTCCTTATTGGAACAAATGCTAAGAGGGAGTACCCTTATATCAAGAAGGTCTTGGGTGGGGAGAGGAGAACGTTGGCAATACATCTCGAGCTCTGCGGCAATAGAATACAGGCCGTTGGAAAGGGCATAGTCCATTGGAAGTTGGTTTGTAGGGTCACGAAGATCATGCTCCAAGGGAGCAAGAATACGCACTATTCTGAGGCTTTGCCGAAGGGTTGCAATCCATAGAGATGAGAGGCCCTTGTAAGCACTATTCCGACAGAGTTGCCGTGTATTTTCTCTAAGTAGAAGGACGAGTTGAGGGTCATCCTGAATGACCGCATACATCAAGGCCGTGTAGCCATCGACATCGTAACTATAAGGAGCATCGTCCTTCCAAAGATGAACCAGCTCTGGAAGATTAGCACGTACCGATTGAATTAGAAGAGTCGTCCGTGCTGTATCAACCGCAAGCAATCCATTATCTGCGAAGCGCTCCCGTCGTTCATAATACTTCAGGACGTCAACACAGTCTTTCCGACCGTTCCTGACAGCCAAATCAATTGCCAAAAGATCATCTCCACGCCGTTTGATATTTGATTCAGCAGCAGCCAAGATGGTAACCTCACGCAAGCAACCTTGTCGTGCAGCACATTGAAGGCAGGTCTCTCCATCCTCGTTGTACCTTCCCGCCTCGAAACGGCTAAGAATAATAACCGCCTGCCAATACCCCAGTTTAAGTGCCAGGTGCATCGGAGACGGTCCATTCTCTGCGGCATAACACTCTGTCATCGTCACGTAGTGGATCGTCGCTAGCTCGTTACACTCTATCGCGGCCAGAAGCCAGCGAGAGGCTGTAAGAGACCCACGAGGCGTCAGCTCTCGTTCTAACCGATACTCCTCACGATATAACGCATCCGCAAAGATAAGCTGCCCTCCCCGAAGAGCATAATAATAAGCCGTGTGACCCTCATCACACATACATCCCTGTTCCTCTAATAGGTATGGAAGAGCCTCCACAAGCCCGCGTGATGCCGCAAGCATTAACGCTGTCCTCCCACAGAAGTCCCGCTCCCGTAGAAACCGCAGGTTAGCAACCACAGCCTCCATGTCCGCTGCAATGACCGCCAAGTGAAGTGGAGTGAAGTCTGGGCGCGGTGCTGAATGAATGACGAAACCTCCATCTCTTCCTTGCCCCTGAAGGACTATCGAATCCCCTCGGGAAGTGGGTATAGGCGAAATCATCTTCTCGATCATATTCAAGGCCTCGAAGGCATGTGGCCGAAGCGTATCCTCAGGTGCCGCAAGCATATCAATAAACCCCCAAAGCTGATCCGTATAGGGTAAGTTCTCCCGCCGTACCAATCCATCAAGGGTGCAGATATACTGAAGAAGTCGTCCAACGGCCCAGATGTCAAGGGCCCATTCGAGGTTGTGCGTGATTGCCGCCGGTGTCGACCATGCCTCGGGGGTGAGTAGTATTCGCTCCCCTAAGGGTGCGACATAGCAATTCCGTAGATCTCCCACATAAAGAAGACCACCACGATACCAGACGGTCTGCGGGCAAAGGCGGAAGTGGAGGAGCCTAACCAAACGTCGCTGGACGTAGAAGCGTTCGTGTAGAGCCGCGAGACTGGAGATGAGGCAAAATGCAAACTGCCAGACGATCCCTTCTGGAAAAGCACCCTCATGCCGAGCCCGCTGGGAAATGGTCTCTGCCAAACAGACATAGCCCTGGGACTCGTCTTGCCACGCCGAGGTGCCCGGGACGCCAGGGGAGACTGGTAGGGTGAACGCGCTCCGACTCGTGGTGACACGCTCAATGATGAGCCGTGCGGCCTCCTCAGGCTGACGCCAGAGCGGTAACCCCGCGATCGCGCAGCCGACGTCCTCTAGGAGCATGCTCTGGTTAGCCCCAGCGCTTTTTGGACTTCGCTGCGCCAGGCCTGGTTCACTCCACGGAGTTCAAAACTCGCACTCAAGGCTGTCGGCCATCGGTTGAACGCGCCCACTGAGCCGGGTGAAGGAGCTTGAGGCTCCAGGGCGATCCCCATTGAGTGTTCCATCTGCGAGTGTACGTTCAATGCCACGAAGGTAGCCGACCTGTCGGGAGAGCGACTCGATGGTCGTCGCGCGTGCTTCTGCCTCACGTTGCAAGGTCCGTTGCTCCTCGAGGGCTGCTTCGTAGCGCCTTTCAAGGTCTTGGCATCGTTGGGTAAGGTTTGCTGTCTGTTCCTGTAAGACATCAGCACTTTCCGCCCGGAGTCGGACCTCCTCCAGTTGTAGGTTGGTCTGAGTGAGGGTGTCTTGTAATCTTGTGTTCTCAGCGCTTAGGACGGTATTCTCGGCACGTAATCTCTCAGTCTCGTCAGTCAAGCTCTGAATCCTACTCGCCCGTTCAGTACTTAGGCCTTTATAATAGTTCAGTTCCGCTACCGTCTGTTCATGATCATTGGCCGCCTGTTGTGCCTTCTCAAGCCGTTCAATCGTCTCCTGATGAGCTTCACGTGTGGCTTCAAGTTCAGCCTCACGCTCAGCAAGTTCAAGAACGAGCGCGTCAGCACGTTCATCATTGACGTTCTGCATAGTTGGCTTGATCGTCATGTTCAAGGAGTCTGCATAGGCCTGGCATGAAGCTGCCTGGTCAAGAAGGCGTTTCAATTGCGTGAGTTGACCACTTAGTGAGAAGATCTTATCATCTTTGAGTCGCAAAGCCTTTTCCAGTTCCTCAAACCGAGACTGATTAGTGTGTACAGGTTCAGCGGCCACGGACTCGTCAATACGTGCCCTAAGCTCACCAACGAGCTTGTTCAAGGCTTCATTCTTCGTGAGTTGAGCTTCGTTCTGTTTGAGAGATTCTTTCAGCAGGAGTTCAAGCTGACGCATCTGTGACTTCCTTTTCCCAAGGTCTGCCTCAAGGGATTGAATGTACTCCAATTGGGAAAGCCCAAGCGTCCGTTCTGTGACATCTCGAGCGTCAGGAGCAGGGTTCTCAGTCGTTATCTTCGGAGGAATTGGGACGGCATTTAAGATACTCGCTACTTTCTCTTCACGTTCGAGATGTGCCACATGGGCACTATGTAGGACATCATCTGGGCAATCCTCCACCCGCACAGACTCTGCTAAGCCGTTTGAAGTGGCTAATCGCGAAACGTTCTCATTTGGTTTTTCCATTGCAGTCCGACTAGTATCCAATAGCCCACGAATGATCTTGTTAGAAGACTTGATCTGTTCGGTCACGTATTGAAGTGAGGCGTCTCTTAGGCCAGAAGATTCCACCTCCTGAGACGTTGTCATCCCTTGACTCCCTCGCATCATAATAGAGGATGGACGTGCAGGGGATTGCTGCGTCCCACTCCCCCAAGTCTTTGGGACGGAAAGGGAATTGAGAAGAGAGATACATGGCTCAACCTCCTCTTGAGTAGTAATCTCGGAGAGACATAGAAGAGTAGCAAGACTTCCCAACGTCGGATGGAAGGAGTCTCGGAGAACCGAGAGAAGTCGATGTTCTCTCAATGGTAATCCCTCCTCCTTGCCTTGATTGATATCGGTAAAGATGCGACCAAGAAGAGATGTTAGAGAGGCGTCATATCCCTTATGAGTCGGGAAGACGGCGAGGTCAACGTACAGGATGCGCCCCGTCTGCCCTTTAATCTGGCAATCGATGATCCAGAGCTTATGATACCACGAGTTCGGGCTAGTAAGAGCAGCATGTCGACGAGATAAACGAATCAAATCGAAGACGTCAGTGGCCGTCCCAACCGAGATCCCACACCCAGGAAATGCCACTGAAGGGTATGCGCGAGTATTGAACAAGGGTGCTACTGCTATAGCCGTTTCGGCTGGTGTCAGTAGATTCAAACAACTCGTCTCAGATGGAGTGAATCCTAAGCATGAGATATCGACCACTCCCGCCTCATTTGCCATGAGGTAACTGACGGTATTATAAAGGAGACCAACAAGTGCTTCATCACGTGAACTACCCTCAATGGTATAGCTTTTTCCAGTACCACGTGGACCACAGATCAGAAGGGTAGGTACTCTATCCTCCAGAAGAGCTTCATCAATGAGAGGGCTAACCAGTGTACTGAATAGAAGCTGTTGTGTGAATCCAGTGCTTAGAATCTGGTCTGCACGAAAGGAGACTTCACGTTCTCCAAGGATTGAAACGGCTTGTCCATCGGAGCTTGTATGTAACGTCCGAGCCCGATCGAGCTCAGAACCAATGGCTGGACGAATGCGAAGCCAACATCGTCTTCGCATCCTGATTTTTACAGGCTGGTTGATGCTTGATGACTTCTTCTTTCCACTCCTAATACCTATAGGCATGAAGAGAAGATGTTCACTGACGAACGTGAGAAGGAACATATTCCCTAGATGAAAGAGCATAATAATCATGGGGCTCCCTCAACCAGAAACCTATGTAGAAGGTCATTGGCCTCTCTAGGGTCGTCAAGAGTTAACGCGTCGGTTAAAGCTTGTCGCAATTCCGTTAGAATCAAAGCGCGAGCTTGTAGGTACGCGTTCCTGAAGAGTTCAGCGTGTTGAGTATCAAGCTCAAGCTCTAACCGTTTTCGTCGTGCTCGTTCTTGTTCAAGCTCTGCACGAGTTTCTGAGACTTGTTTCAACAAGGTCTCGATCCTTGCTCGGTCTCTACCTTGGACCGCCTCGCTGGCCGCCAACGCAGACCTATTGAGTGCCGCATTGTATGGGAGCTCCGCCAGTAACTTGTTGAGCTTGATGAAGTTCTCCACTGGGGGGAGGTTATCCTTATTCGAGACTAGAGTCTGAGTCCCAATCTCACGTACTCTCGTTCCTTCAGCGATCAACGTCGGTGTCAATAGCCCGATCGAGTAGCGGGATGTGGCACCACTCGAACGAGCTCTTGGTTTCATGACTCCAAACATTGGTGACCCACTACTATCTCCGGCTTGGATAGAGGTCATTGAAACATCTGAGAGGCGACGCTTGTACGCCTGGCGAACCAGGTCTACGTTCGCCTTCGTCGCCGACATCGTTATTTCTCTTCTATTGAAGAATAATGCGAAGTCTTTCTCCGACGATGTACCTCTCTTCTTTAAGCCACAGGAAGAATAGATTTACACCTGGGATGACGAGGGACTCAATCAACCTCCTGCTGGGCCGCCTCCTCCCCGTTCTCCTGCGTTTGCTCCTGGCCCTCCTCCTGCTCCTGCGCATTATGAGACCCGCCCCTTCTAGTGCGTTGAGACCGAGGCTCGGGCTGAGGTAAGTCGACAGGGTGATCGACTCCTTCTTGTTGTTGTCCTTGGCCTTGACCTTGGGGTAAGGCTTGCATCTGTTGCCTGCGCATGTATTGGGAAACAAGCATCGAGATGATCATCATCATCGGGCTCATCATCTTTTGCCAAACCGAGGGCTTGTATGGCTGGGCCTGCTTATGGATTGTGAGCGTCTGAACGGTCCCTCTAACGATACGATGGATGGTGTAAGCATGGCTATTGACAATGGTGGCCATGAATGGCGCCCCAGTCTTGTCCTTTCCACGTGCGGAAACACTCCCCGTCTTCTCATCCGTAACAAAGGAAAGGTCGAGCCAATGCTTCCCATGAACGTCAATGCTCATCGACGTCGCGTTGATGACCTTGATGCTGATGTTCTGTGACTTAACGACGTCAACAGTTTCCTTCTCAGTTTCGTCCTCCCCCTTCGTGATGGTGGTACGTACCTCCTCCAAGACACCACTCGACACATCCGGTGCACCATCCTCTCCGCGAGAGATCGTAAGACCCAGACGGAACCGATGGCCAGGCTCCTCGAAGTTCTGTGACGACTCGAGCGTATAGTTTCCAGCCAGAAGCTCCTTGACGTTGAAGTCGGCACGACGCTTCGCCCCAGCCTTTGGTCCCATGGGGAACCCGAGCACTAGACAGATGAGACCAAGTACAAAGAGCATTTTGGCCTTATTTCAATCAACTCGCCATCACTCTAACAGTATCGCAATCGATCCGCCCATCACCACATGGAATTCACTGGAACTCGTTCTTCATCGTCTCCCAATCCCCTCCAATCCCAGGGGCACGCCAGACGCAACCATCATAGTCGCGGACCTCGTCAGGGATCGGGAAGGCAACGAGGGTATCGAGAACTGCCGACCCAAGACGCGTCTCGATCTCGTGCTTCTTCTCGTTCGTCAGGAAGTCATTACTGCGGCGTTGGGCGAGGGCGATATGGCAAGCAGAAGCATAAACCCGACCGCAAACCTTCTCGTCGACACAGCGGGCGAGGTCGCAGAAGTGAGAGCTCTCCATCTCCATGAGACTGAAGCCCGGAACGACCTTGACATAGTGATCAACCAAGTCCTTGTTCTCATCGCGGAAGTTCGGGTCCTGGCGTCCCTGAGATGAATAGAACGAGCAGCATGATAACCCAGTCCCAGAAAACACCTTGTATCCAAGCTTCCCAACTTCCTGACGAAGTGCCTGGGTCAACTCCTTTGATGGAAGAATAGGCTTCGAGATGAGATAACGCTGGTCAATTGAGAGGGAGGCTCCGGAGGGGCCGAAACCATCGGGATTGCGAAGGACCGTGCGATACTCGTCTGGGATGATGAGATCTCCAACCCTAGCGTCATCCAAAGGAGTCCCACACGTACCGATACGAACAATGGCATATGGACCACGGATGCAATGACGAAGCTCACGCATCGTGAAGTCCGCGTTCGGGATCCCCATGAGGCTGGAGATGATCGTCAAGGGGACTCCCTTCCACAGGCCCGTGATAGTCACGAAGAGTCGAGGCGCACGACGAACAAACTTGATATCGAAGCCAGGGGTGCGAGCGATCTGGATCGCTCTTCCAACGTCGCCGACCGTCAGGACGCGGTTCGCTGCCTCACCAGGCTTAATGTACAGGTGATAGACGCGGCCGTCACTATCCGTGGGGAAGTTGGCGTTCTGCATAATTTCTTCTTTGGGGTTGACCAACCTTGACGCGGGTTGACCAGGCTTGACCGCAGGGGTCTATGTAGCTCAGCTGAGAGCGTATTCGAAGATCGGCTGACCCTCGGCACTGATGCACTCGATCCCGGGTTCAAGGCCGAAGACGACGCAGACTATGAGCTTGAAGAGGCGGTTGATATTGATCCCCTTCTCGGCTGAGGTGAAAACGAGGGGGCAGTTCCTCATGGCCTTGGCGTACTTCCTAGCATGGGCGATCAGTTCTTGTCGCTTAGCTTGGGGTTGTTCTACAAACTTGTCATACTTTGTCCCTATAAGGATGGGAACCGCCGTCCCATTCAGGGCACGGGCCTGCTTATACCAATCCTTGACGGAAGCAAGACTGGACTTGGAACTAAGATCGAAGATATAGAGGAGGACGAGTGCACCATCACAGACCAGGGGTAACATGTTCCGGAACTCGGACTCGCCACCCAGGTCCCAGATCGATAGGAGGACGGGGTTTCCTTGTAGAGTTATGTGCTTCTCCATGAAATTCACCCCGAGAGACTGAATATAATTGTGATTAAACTCGCCCTCGACGTAGCGGACCATCAGGGACGTCTTCCCCACCTCCGCGTTTCCAAGGAGGGCGACCTTGACAATGATCTGGTCCGGCCCGGACATATTTTTTTCACTTCTGCCCGAACTGCAAGATGAGATGCTCGACGCGCGCCTCGGGGGTTTGCAGGGTCTGGACGACCGGCCCACTCGAATACGCAAAGTTCGAGCAGACGAAGATTGCGACGATGAACTCTTCAACTGTTAATCCTGGTAGCAAGGAGTTGCGGTCTATGCGAGAGTAGTTGCGCATCACAACCTCGAAGGCGAATTTAGGGGGCAGCACATGTCCAAGTTGCGCCTGTTTCAGTATCTTATGTAGGTTCCGATAGTCCAATAGGGCGCCATTTGGACAATGGGTTTGGAAACAACGCTTGATTAACCCTACATGCCTCGTCATGACCTTGATGCATTCCGGATACTTCCTGACGTCAGGGGTGAAGAGAGGCTTATTTTCGGCCAGACCGAAGCCCAATTGAGCCTCCGAGAACTCCCGATCAACTAGTGCCGCGAAGAGATAAAGGACGCGCCACAGGTATGCGACAAGATGGAAGTCCTCGAGCTCAAGGATGTTATCGGGGATACAAAAGGGGTCATAGGGGTTCTCAATATCCTCGACGTTGCAACGCGCACTCTTATATAGAATCAGCTGGTCAGAACCACGAGGATCTTCTCCCTCTCCCATACGTCCAGTCCCAAAGCCACTTGTTGATGTCGAAAGGGTCAAGGCTAGTCCACTAACCGAGATCGTCATCGAAGGCTTCCGTTGGAGGCTATCTGAGACAAGGCGTCGGCGTTGTTCACGCGCCTCGTTGGAGCGCTTTGTCTCTGCCGCCTCATGGATGTCGTACGTCCCTGGAGCCGCGACGGTCTCTTGTGCCTGGTCGATACGGCTGGGGATCTTGAAGGCCGTAGTGTACAGCTGGTCGCAAAGGTAATAGAGAAGATACACGAAGCCGATGTAGCAGATGCGATTGATACTCATTGTGGTGGGGAGCTGAGGAGCGTTTGCTGCAATGTCTTGTGCCTTGTAAAGGCCGAAAAGACGGCTTTCCGGGGCATAACATGGATAGCCGAGTAAAAGCCGTGTCTGTGTTGCAATTGCCTTTCGGAAGAGTGTAGGTAGGTCCGTGGGGCGAAGATAACGAGGGAAAAGGCGTAAGCTCGCGAATAGCTTCTCGACATCCGTCAAGAGAAGAGTCACCCCCATTGCCTCTCGAGGAATAAGGCGTTCCAGCATCCCAACCGTCTCAATGAAGGTGTCCCCACCAAGGTTTTGAGGCATTATCGGTTTGAAACCCGTCTGAGTCCCATACCTCGTGACAATGTCCGCCAAAACGCTCGCCTGACGCACAGTCCTAAGCGCCTCGATGAAGTTGACCTTGCGAAGATGGCTCTGACGTCCCGATGCGGTCTTATTCGCCATCCTTCCAGACTTCCCACTTAACGATAATGATTGGGCGAGTGCGGTGTCCCGTTCCATTGCTTCTGTTAAGTAGTACACCTTATTTCCCTCGAAGTTGACATTGACGTTGTGGAGCAGCTCCAGAGGCGACGGGGGGAGTAAGATGCTTCGTGGGGCCATCGTTCCTGCTAGATCTATGGCCTTCTTGCTAAGAGGACCAACCTCCTCAAACTCCTTGACAAAGTTCCCGAGGTCCGAAAGGACGGCCCCGGGTGCCGTCAGTGAACCGAAGCGTGCGATGAGTCGCCCAAGGCCTTCGGGGGACTCGAGTTCGGATGCCGGTAGACTTTCGCAAAGGGCGCGAAGAAGATTCCCATATGCCTCGTCTTGCCTATCCGAAGGCTCCCCACCGCCCCCCTCCTCGATGGCCGGCTCATCCGAGGCATAATGCACGCGGGACCCCTTCGACTCGGCCCGATTCCGATCGATGCTAGACGACATCGCTACTCTCCCAAACTCCGAAAGCCCCCCAAAACATTACCTCAAAACAACGTATTTGCTCAGCAGGCCGTTTGACCTCTAACTTTGCCGTTTCTGGTCTCGAAGGAACCGACGATGGGCAGCATCGATCTCGGCTTGCGTGTGGCCCCAGAAGCGACGCCAGCACGAGCCGCGAAACCCGGAGATTCGGCCTATCCAGCCGTAATCGTCAAGCCAGTCCTGCGTACAAACGTCCAGGTCCTTGTACCCGAAGAGAAACAGCATGTCGTCGTTCGTGTAGTGGGTATAGACGCCATGGAGAGCGTCGGCCATATACATTCCGACACGATCGGCAAAATCCTGAGCCGTCTCGTCAGGAAGTTGAGCCAAGGGCTTATGAAAAGTCACCGTGATGAGGGTGATCGGGTTCGCAAGGATCTTGAAGGTGTTGACAATGATGTTATCGGTCAGCCAACCAATAGGGAAGACGCTTCTGTATTCTAAGGTGACGGGCTGTACTGGGACCTGGAGTCTGAAGGCACCCGTCCGGAACCTAGCCAGGATCTTTCCATTAGTGATCGTCCCCTCTGGGAAGATGACGAGCTGATGCCAGCCTTGTTCGCGATGATGTGCACGCTCCCACATCGATTGGGAGACACTACCGATCCCATAACGCTTGCGCATCGCAAGGATCTTCTGGTAATTGGCCACCTTCGCGATCGTCAATGGATTGTTGTGTTGCTGAACAAGATCGTCAAGCTTCACGGCCGCAATCTCCGCCTCAGATGCACTTGGAGAGGTCACGTGTCCGAGCGCCTCCCGTACCTCCCGACTAGCTGGACGCTTAACCAAAATGACACGCGCGGCTAGAAAGATCTGACGTGCAAACCAATTGGAGATCACTCCTTCCTTTCCGATCGGATGGCCGAAGCACAAGAAAGAGAAGACGATCCCATCAATGTTCGAGCAATGATTCGAGACAACCACAGGAGCATCAGGATGATGACGAAGGTCTCTGTTCTTCACTGTGTACACGCACCCGAGTATCACACTGATATACAGCCCGAATGCTCGAAAGAGCGCTTGGCATGCGGCATCCCGACGTGGTGGGAGGGGTCGTGTCAAGTCTGTCCCAAGATTGACGAAGAAGAATGCCACCGAGAACACTGGGACGGCGATGAGCAGAAGGATAATACGCAGGGGCACGAGGAGCGGGCTAAGTACAAGTGTCGGGATGAAGAACAACCGCGAGAGTAGCCCATGCAAGGGAGTCGGGCGCTGATATAGGAACGGGCAAGGCGGCATTTTTAACGTCTAATTTGTACATCTTTGCTACTCAGCCTTCTCAAGCAGGTGGATAACTTCTGCGTGCCGCCCCATCTTCGCATACTCCACCGCCATTCGTCCACTCTCATCCCGGAAGGATATCTCTCGATCCTTCAGAACCATGACTACATCAACGAATCCACGTAGGGCTGCTAGCATCAGAGCCGTTTGTCCCCTAGTAGTCTGGCACCCGGTCTCCGCCAGAAGCAATTTCACGCACTCTGCGTTCCCAGCCTGTGCCGCAAGCATCAGCGCGGTCCAGCCTCCCTTCGTTTGCATCCCGATCTCCTTTCGGAGAGTCTCGACGTATTCCACTCGTCCAAGGTGTGCTGCAAGCATCAAGGCACTCCACCCGTCAACGTTGACATGGCCCGCCTCGACAAGAAGAAAAGCCGGTAAGGGCTCTCCAGGTGGCAGCCGTTCGACTGCCAACATCAAGGCGGTCCGTCCAGTCCCATCTTGGAGAGTAAGTTCCGCTTTGAGCTGAAGTGCGCAGGCCAGATGCCCCTCGCGTACAGAATACATTAGTGCAGTTCTACCTTCAGAATCTTGAAGCCTAGGCTCAAGAGTAGCAAGTCTGGTGACACCAGGGAGGAAGCCGACACGTACGGCAAGCATCAATGCTGTCTGGCCATTAGAGAGCTGGGACCGAAGAATACCTTCATCATCAATACATTGCTCTAGCCCTGTCTCGTCCTGTGCGGCGCAAGCAAGCATGAGGGGAGTCCAACCCCTCGGAAGAGCTCCAACCTCCTCATATCCGTAAAGGATTGGAATGCAGCCGAGAGACCCGGCCTGTAATGCGTGCCAGATGGCTGTATGTCCGTTTGTGTCCAGAAGTCCGGCTTCCTGGTCCCTTAGATGCTGAACCACTGTGACATTGTCGTGGAGAGCTGCAACCATCAATGCGGTACGTCCCATGGGATCGCGAAGTCCCTTCTCACGCTCAAGGAGTTGAGAAAGCGCTGGAGTGTCCTGTGTACACCAACGAGCATAAGCCATGAGGGCGCTGTTGGTTCCGGCTCCACCGTTAGCTATCCATCGGCCTGGCCCGTGCTCTAGGAGTAATTCAATGGCCTCTGAGATACCCAAAGCGGCGGCGAGCCGTAAACTATCATATCGACCGTCTCCGGGGGTTTCCCGAGGACCCTCCCTCAAAAGGACTCGAAGGATATCTATGTTTCGGGCCGCAATGGCATATGATAGACTAGACCACCCGTCGTTATCAAGCAGACGCCCTTCGGCTGGAAGGAGGATGGGAATGATGGAGACGTGTCCATGCACAGCGGCATACATCAGGGCGGTTCTCCCATGGGAGTCGTGCATCCCCACCTCGCGCGTTGCTAAAGCTCGAGCTAAAGCGACATCTCCGATGATGCAGGCGTACATCAATGCGGTTCGCCCATGGGTGTCACGCCGACCCCACTCCTCTTTGAAGACGGCCTTAGCGACGGAACGATTCCCCATTGCCGCGGAAAGCATGAGAGCGGTCATTCCATTAGAATCCCGTTGTCCAGCATCGGTTGAAGTGAGTGTGAATGACTCAAAAGAGGTAGATGCAACGGCGGCGACCATTGTAGCGGTCCATCCGCTCTTCTGGGTTAATGCTAGCTCCGATTCCAGTAGTAATACGGCCGCGGTGAAGTTACCTGCACCAAGGGCGAGAAGAAGTGCCGTCCGTCCTCTCCGGTCCATACGCCCCGCCTCGACGCGTGAAAGATGGTTGAGCAGAAGGAAATACTCCGTCGAACAACAGGTTGAGTCGATCTGAAGCACTCGAGTTAGATCGCAAGTGAGGCCTAAGCCAGTATCAAGAAGAGCCGATCCCTGACCCACCAAGAGCATCAGCGCGGTCATTCCGTCATCTCGTGTGAGTCCAGCCTCATGTTCCAAAAGAATGAGGGCGGCTTCATAACGACGTGAGGAAATAGCGAGCATGAGGCCGGTCTCTCCTTCTGAGAGGCGTGTGCGGGCGTGCCGAGGAAGGGCACGACGAACCTCGTGGGGCGTCCCCCAGCGGATAATAGCAGGCCAGTCTGCCTGCATCTCCTTTTGTTCACAGTTGGCTATCGAAGAGCTCCGTGAAGCAGATGCACCCTGCAACCACCTCGAAGCTTAAGAAGACCGTCCCTCGGCGTGCCGCAAGCTCGCGGAAGGTCGGGGCATATAGTAGCCGAGAGCCGTCCCCCGCGAAGAAGTTCGTCCCCAGTGGGCCCTGAGCATAGAGAAGGAACCCACCTAGGAGGTATGGCGAGCCATCAGACCCCATAGACGTGCTTACCCCCATGTGATACCGATGAATCGTCAAGTAACTCCCCCCAACATCCTGATAGACCCGCCGAAGGTTTCGTATGAGCGCTCGGAGGTTGAAGACGACCGCGATCGAACTCCCAAGAAGGGCAGAAAGGTCGAACTCTAAGACGTCCTGTGGAACCTTGTCATTGAGGATGTACCATTGGACGAGTAGCCAATACAGTTCCGTCTTCGACGCTCGTGCCGCCTCAATGGTTTCCTCGGAGAAGTGGGTGCTGAGACAATATGCTAGTTCCGGACTCTGCGCCCCGGCTCCTACGGAGCTTGACGACGGTGTACTGCTCAAGACCGATGGATATGCCGTCAACTCGGAGATGAGGTGCGCATACTCATAGGCGTTTCGCGCCGTATCCGAACTCAGTGGAGGTGCTAGTCGGAATTTCCGAAGAACCTCCTCCTGAAGGTTTGCAGATGAGATTCCAGGCTCAATGCTCTCACAGAGCTGGCGCGCAATCGTCAGCCTGGAGATGAGCGTATGGGCAATCCGATACAGCATGTAGAGGTTCGCATCGATGAGACGGAGCGACTGAGACTCATTCACCTCAGGGGAGGCATCGAGGAGCGGCTGGCAAACAGCCTGGAAGAAGGCTTCGTTCGTCTCGGAGCTCAGGCTATCATCCGCAGGGCCTGCCGCGGCAAGCGCAGGCCGCAGAAAGGCGACAGCCTGTGAGGCATAGTGCCGGATATTGAAACAAGCGTGTGGAAGGAAATAGCAACGGTGGCTGCCCGCACCCAGCACGGGCTGGCGCGCCCTTTGCTGCCCTGCACCACTCTCGAGGGCCCGTTGGACTCGCAAGAGAAGAGCCGTCACCGTGGAAGATGTCGACTCGGGTATTGGGGCACCATGAGCAATGCAGGTTGACGTGCACCCAGGAGCCCCTTGCTCGTAGAGGAGAAGCCGAAGCTGTTCAGGTGAGACTTCGCGTTTAGCCCGGAAAGAGGCATGTGGACAGTCGTCATCGTCGCCCCAAAACGGGATCGCCCCGGGCGATGAGGGGACGCGGAAGGCGTTTGTGATAAACGCGACGAGATCTCGATTCGGAACCTCAAAGCGAGTTTCCGCACCCGAATCGTCAGCAACCGTCAGCGGGTCGTCGTGGAAGAAGCCAAGTGTGTCAAAAAAGCCCTTATCGCTGAAGTAGTCGCTGATCTCGTAACTCCGATCACGCCGGGTCTCGAGGTCTGTCAGGACTGCCCGGAGGACAAAGAGACGTTTGTCGGCCTCGGCTTGACGCGCGGAGAGGTGATCGAGGTTTCTCAAGCTACAGGCTCGGAAGCGCTGGGCGATGACGGGCGCCTGGCTTGCATTTCGATGTCGCTGGAGGTCGCGAAGTAGAACTCGAAGCCGTTTGAGGATAAAGGGCGTCGCGGTCTTCGGATCTGTCACGAAGGTCTCATAATACTCGGGGGTGATAATGCTTCTGATCAGATCTAGCGAGACCTGAGGTAGATCCAAGCATGCGGTCTCCCCAAGTTGTTGGTCCTTCCGGAAGTGCTGGAGGATATCGACGGCCGAGGGTCGATTCCGGCTCGTCGTTGCGATCGTGCTGTTCGACAGGAGCGAGTAGATATTGTGCTCCTCGGGGCCTCCATAAGGACGCTCCCGTAGGATGAGCGGAGAGTCCACGGCGAACGTGATCGCGGCCGGGGTACGAGGAAAGTCCTTGTGGGTAGTTAGAATTGGGCTTGGAGGATCTTCCTGATCCACACCGTTATTGGCATCTAGCATCAAGGGTGAAAGCTGTGGGCGTTGGTGAACTGGCTCGTGCTTGAGTGAGGGCTCCGCGGTTGTGACGAATAACCCCTGAGAAGGGGCCGGGGATTGCGTTGGAGCCGCCTTGGATGGCGTCATTGGCAGGTCAAGGATAGCGTCACGCTTCGAGATCCTTTCGAACATCAGGTCGTCTCCGATCGCTGCTGCCTCATCAGCCGCATCGTCCTCATCAAGGCCACGTCGGCACTCGGCTTGAAGGAGATGCGGGCAATACTTTGCGCAAAAGACCTGAAGCCGCTGTTCGATTAGCTTCAGGTTGTAGAGGAACACGTCAAACTTGATGAGCTCCTCCTCGAGAGAGGCGATGTCGTCGAGCGTCTGAAGAGTTCGACGGTTGTCCTCCATCAAGTGCCCAACGTCAATAAACTTCGCTCCATGACGCCCCCCTTCTGCGCCCATCGGGAAGAGTCCATAATAGAACTTATTGAGCGCGGACCCGGGGCGTGACGCCCGAGCGGGATGACGGAAACGATAGGATGACTCCGCCTCAACCTCAACAAGCCGGGCGATCCGTTGCCTCTCTTCGAAGGTTGGGCGGTTCAGGCGCTGTTCAAAGTACGTGAGTTGTTGCCGCTCGTAGTCGGCCCCGTGTGTTAAGGAGCGGAGCTCGAGGGCCGGTTCGATCTCGTCGACGTACTGGAACGGGCGTGCCTTCTCGACGCTTTCCGATTGGTTGAAGAAGAGGAAGATCTCGTAGACGTCACGTAGGTCCAGCGTCCTGGCGCGAGTGTGGCAGGCGTGCAGTGTGAAGACGTCGTCATTAAGGCGCTGGGCGAGCGCGCGTTGGATGTGCCCGTAACGTGGCCGAGCAGTCGCGGTTCCAGTGACGCCATAGAGGCTCGAGACGTGGGCCGCAGTAAGAAGCTGCGTATAAACAAGGTAGCAGTCATCGGCCAGGATCCGGACCGGATAGTTTATCGTCGCATTCGCACGCATGTACTCCTTCCCGATGTACTGCCAGAAGGAAGAGAGCGCCGCCGCTCCGTTGATGTCACCGACGCTCGCCAACTCGAAGACCAGGCGCAGCCGGTGTTTTAACTGGCAATAGAGCAAGTTCTCGATGAAGCAGAGCTTCCCATTGTACCGAGGGACGATAAGGAGGAACTGCTGTTCCGGAGAAAGCGCGGAGAACGGTGCGAGGAGTCTACGAACCCCCGATATATATTTGCTTCGCCGCTCAAAGAAGACGTCTGCGGTCTCAGGGGTGAGCACGAGCGGCTCTCCCATCTCGAGATCGGAAAGGCTATCTTGTAACCCTGTAAAAATACTGGGGACGATGGCGGTCTCCTGGAACACATAATAGAGCTCCCCACGGCGCAGTCGTTCCCGAGTCCGTAGATCGTTGAGGACTGGGACGTGCACGGAGCAAACAAGGTTCTCGCAGACGTTTTTGATCAGGGGTCGGTGACATGGAATTCGGATGTTGAGAACAGCATGATCAGGGAGTGTTCGCGCCCCGAGGAGCCTGTCGAAGTACCTATCGGTATGCTCTATCACCTTCGATAAGGAGTGAAATTCTGTCCCCGCGCCAGGGAGCTCCAGGGCGTCGCGAAGGGCAGCAACGAGATTCCGGCTCTGAGGGCTTCCCTGTGGCCAGCCCTCGGAGCTTGAAGGGCCTTTCCGGCTGGCGCCCCGGCCGCCTCGGCCGGTCTGACCCCGAGGCTCTTCTTGCTGTGCTCTTCGCATTCTAGTATGGACAATGGACCGGGTCTTGGTGAAGATCTTCTGGGACTTGGTGAAAATGTCAGAGTACCTTTCATGAATCTGATGGATGACGTCCTCACGCCAAGCTCGGACCTCGGGGGAGAGATGGGCCGTCGCCTCTCCGCGATCTATCACCGCCTCCATCGCCTGCTCGATGTTCTCGGTCTCGGGAACGCCGTACTGACGGGTGAAGTCCTCGAGCGTCGGGATCGAGAAGGACTCGACAACGAAGGTCTTCCAGTTATCGGTCAAGTACGAGGTCAGGCAGGAGAGGCACTCGGGATGGTTCATGAGGAGATACACGCTGTAGATTACGAAGGCGAGAGACTCGATATCCTGGTCCGAAAACGCGATGATAAGATGCCGGAACTCGAGGAACTGATCGGGGCTGAGGAGGCGAGTGATTTCGCTCATCAGGACGTTCTCCCGCTCGTCCTCCTCACTGTCCGAGCCATGGTTATTTGAACAGGTACGATGATGTGCTTCAAGGGCGGGCGAAAGGGCGGCGGTGGAAACCCCGCGCTCCGGGTCGTACTGGACGATGAACGCGCAGTCGTCGGGTAGGTATCGGTTGAGCATCGACAGGACCTCGGGGACTTCTGCAGAACAGAGGTGGAAGAGGCGAATGCAGGTGCAATGAACGTCCTGCGTCGCGAAGTCTCCCACGGCCTCCTTGAAGAGCCGGAAGCGGTGCCCCAGCCCGCGGCTGACGAAGAGCTCCTGGGCCCGCGCGTAGACGTCTCGGATCCCGTTCAGGTCTGCAATGCTCATTTTTTCGTCAGAAGACGTTCTTCGCGAGGTTAATTGGAGCCTTACAGGCGCCAGGGCGGACGGCGATCCCACGACGGCCAGTAGTCAAGGCGCCGAGGCGGCTTTGGGCTCCGGACCGGGTGGCACTTCCGGCACCAATTGGACCGAGTCTTGGTGCTGACCGTGGAGCACCGATGTGTACGGGGCTATCGGAGTCGGGAAGAAGCCCATCGAGAAGGGGCAAGGACTGGTCTTGGATTTCACGAATAGTTGAAAGTTCAGCTTCGTGAAGTGTGAAGAAGAGGGTGTTGAAGGCATCTCTTTCGAGATGGGCATATTGAATGGCTCGCTCGAGGTCGATGTAGAGGGAGGTATCAAGAAGGCCTTTAAGAAGCTTCAGGATCAGGTTACATCGTTCTTCGGTTTCAGGCTCCATTACTGCCTTTTCGATACCGAGCTTCCGACCGGGGCTTGGACTGGCCGACTTGATGAAGTTTTCCTCGGCTAGGGCTTGTGCCTTGGCCGCCTCCGCCCCAACCTCTCCATGCAAGGCGATCTTAACGACCGGGTTTCTAGTCCTACAGTCGACGGTCAGGATCAGGCATGCTAGAAGGGCGGGCTTCGCCCCAGACCCCTCACCACTGACCCCGATCCTTAAGAGCTTCTCGATAAGGTCCTCGCGTTCCTTGAGGCCACCATAGAAGGTGGAAGCCTCCAAGAGGCAAGGGAGAATACACAAAGTGATGGCATATGCATGCCGATCCAATCGACAAGTCCCCAAGGCCTGAAAAAGTGGCTCTTGCAGCCTCTCAGCGCTTCGGACCAGGATCTTCTCGTTCTCCTGAGTGCAGATCACACGACACAGACGATACGTCATCAGGTTGCTCAGCGTCTCCAGCAGTGGCAGGGTTAAGTCATCGCCACCATCCAAACGCTCAAAAACCCGGTAATCGAAACATCCCTCATGCTCATGTAACTCGCAGATCACATCTGTTAGAACCTCTAACCCTCCGGCGAAGAGAATTCGCTTCTTCCCCTGGAGATAGAAACTCAGCCCCTCCAATGCGAGAATCGCCGTCATAAACAGCCCAGGATTGTGCTTGTAAAGCTCGTAGTCCACTAATCCCAGGATCAGGTAGATCAACCGGTCTGGAGGCGAGTATTCCCGACCAAAACCGAAGCCATCGAAAAAGCCCTGCTCCCCATCCTTCTTTTCCTGGTCCAACGCGTCGAAGTCCATAACTGGCTCCACCGTTAACCCATACGTCGTCGGTTGCCCACCAAACCCGAGGAGCGCCCCCGCTAGGCTTTCGCAATGGCACGACAACGCGACAAGCCGTAGAAACGCCGCCAGGATGGTAGACTCCTCTTGTATGGCGAATACCATTGAGCCAAGGGCGTAAATCCCTTCCGAGACGCCCTCTGGTACCCGGCACGCCGGTGGGAGCGCGCGCGCGTGCAGGCACAGACCTTGGAGCGTCTCGAGCGTCGGCGGTGTGTCCGTGGCCTGCCGAAGCGCGGCCATCAAGGAATCCATCCTGAGTTTGATCTCGGTCCCAAAAAAAGGGTTCGACCCAATGTCACTGCCATACGATGGCCTTCTCTCGCCTCGGCCGAATCCGTGGGCGCAGATGGGCTGGCTTGACGAATCCGGCGTCGAGGTCGCGCCCCCGGCCCCGGCACCTCACGGAGAGCCGGTCAGGCTTACTCCAGGAGAGGAGAAGAACTTCGAGTTTGTGGACATCTCAAACAAGCAGACGGGCACTATCCGGCGGGGTACCGTGGCTCTTGGCGCTCCCCATGTCCCTCTGGTCACCGCATCGATGATCAGTAGCTCTTCAAGCGATTCACTGCTGGGTATGGCAGAGGCAGTTCATACTAACGACAATGAGGACGATACTTGCCTTGTAGCCCCTGCACCACCCGAACCGGTCCGAGTGGACTACGTCGTCAAGACCGGGTCGGCTGGAACGCTTCCCGCGATTCCGACGCTCGATGAGTTAGCAGAGCAGATTCGAGCCGAGAAGGAGCGTGGGGGGGTACGAAAGCGTGCGGCAAAGCAGCTTCGCGTTGCCCCAGCACCACGGTCGGGCTTTCCTCGGAACGTTCTGGTCCAACGAGCAGCATCCTTGTTAGAGGGGGTGAGCTTGCCAATCGCTCCTTATCAAGAGGATGCGGCGGCGAACCAGACGCTCATGGACGAGTGCCTCGCGAAGATGTCGCTGGCTCTATCGAGTCTTTGAGGCGAGGGGGCGGAGACTAGGATGGGAGGTCAACGCATATCAGACGCACATGTAATCGAAGGGTGGGAACTCCTCCCAGGGCTCCAGAAGTAGTTCTGGTGCCTCCTCAAAGACATCTGTGATCGTTGGCGTCCTATTCGAGTCCTGCTCGGCAGAACGAGTGATGGCCGTTCGGACAGTTTCAATTCGACGAAGAAGTACTTCTGGCCGGTGCAGGCTACGAAGCTGCGCATAGTAACGCGAATCCTCCTCCGCCTCCACCTTGACCTGGACCGCATGCTGCTTGGCCGAGAGCATCGTAAATCTTTTGACTGCATCCCGGTCCGCGGCGATAGTGTTCAGGTCCCGGCTGAGTTGCCCGGGGTTCCAACCCGGAGTCCCTGAGAGTTTGACAAGCACGTTGAAGAGGAAGAAACTGGCAAAGACGAAGTCGCTTGTGAATGGCTCGGGGGCGAACCGGTACCCGAGATGCCGCCGGATCCCGGTCATGACCGTCCGGTGGATGCCCGCGAAGTGCGAGTCGCGACGGAGCCGCCCAAGCTCGGTCCCGCGTTCGAGGAAGATCACGAGGAACCGGTCGAGGAAGCCAAGAATCCCATTGCGACGAGCCATTTGAGGATTTTTTCCTCTCCGGCTCTTCTCCCGGTACGTAGACTAGTTCAGAGATACTTCTCCATGGCCTCGTCAAGGAGCGCCTGGTAGACCAGAGTTTGGTCCTCGGTCTCCCCGGCGAACATTTCTGCCGATTGGGTGAACTGAGTCTCATCCAAGCAGACCACTCGAAACCGTCCCTGCCCCTTTGGTTGTAGGAGGCAATCACGCACGCGGATCTTACGATGCCGAGGAGGAGTCTTCCGGTACATCATGCTTGTCCTCATCAAATCAGCCTCTGACGCGCTTGCACCGGCACCGGATGCGGTAACTGAAGGAATCGTTGGCACTAAGACCTCTGCCATTCGGGGTGCCTGTAGTATCTCATAGAAGTGGAATAGGTGTTGGGATTCCGTGCTAAGGGCATAGCCATAGAGAGGGTGGACTGGGCCAAACAGAGCTGTTGAGCCATGGCCATAGAAATATAGCGCTAGTTCGCGGAGAGGATGTAGACTCCCATCGGTGGCCTCAAGGGCTATTCGTCCCTCGCGATAAAGACGGCCAAGCTGTTCTCGTAAGCGTTCCTCCTCAGCCTTAAGTATGGCCGCCGAGGAGGCGGTTGCTCGTGAATAGAGGACCAAGGAGGGGCGCAGTTGAATGATGTCCAGATCGGTCAGATACGTCCCAAATCCGGTTCCAAAGAGCTGGATCTGCAACCCAGGATCAAGTTCCTCATAAGCGTCCGCCTTTGCACCGTATTGACGAAGGAACCAGCAGGGCAGGTATTCGGCCTCAACCATCCCCTCTCCATCCTTTCCCAGTTGTTGCTGGGTCACATACGTATCTATGCTGGACCTAGTCGTCACCAGGACACGCCGGTACTTCACGACTTGACGGTCCTCATCCTCGCGGAAGTAAACGATCGGGTCGAAGATCTTGACTATTATGGCCTGCGTGTGTGGCACTTGAGGGGCTTGTTGGCTGGGCACATTCCAAAGACTCTGCTCTCGGACGTGCACAAAGGCATCCTCTAGTCGAAGAGATAGGAAGGGCCGCCGAAAACGCCCCAGAGACTCCCCAGGCATGGCCTTTCGCGCGTTAAAGTAGGTGAGGAAAAGCCCACCCTGTACGTTCGCGTCTGATTCGATGGTCGGCTCGGCCGCGGTCCCATAGCCCTCGGACCCGGCCATCGAGACTATGACCTTCTCGTGTGGATGGAAACCATACCCCTTCCCCCCAAGGTACCGTTGGAGCTGAGGGCTGACGATACCTCTGACGAGGTAGAACCCATCCGTCAGAAGCAAGGTCTGCTTCTGGTTCTCGGAGTCCTCGTCGACAGACAGGACGAGATAAACCCCGGTACAGATGCCAGGCTGCATATCCTGCCGAGCAAAGAGGCTCAGGATCGGTCGATAGACACTCGTGTACTCGACCGCATACTTGAGCATGCAATGGATGAGGACACTGTAGGGATTAAGGAGGGTTCGATTATCGGGGTCAATGCTTCCTTGAGAGTCAAGAAGGATCTGCAGCCGCGAAAGTCGAAAGATCGCCAGTTGCATCTGAAAGACGACCCAAGCATAGGGGCATCGGTCCGGACGAAGGCCGAGATGAATGAGAACGAGATAAAGGCGATTAGGGGTCAAAAGACCGTCATCGTACCGAATAAACTCGGTATGCAGGAGCCGAATGAGGTCCTCATGGCCAGAGAGTGTGGCGTTGAAGTGGCACGATGGAAGGACAGAAGTATGCGACTCAGCACAAACGAGTAGTTCCCATGGGTCATGAGTGTAGGGTAGTATCACAAATCCCGAATACCGACTCTCACCCACCTCTTCTTCACCCTCTGCCTCGTTTGCCTGCAGAAGGGTCCCATCAACACTGTATAACGAGTCTTGTCGGCCTCCCCCTTCAAGAGTAACTTCGGGACTCGTCTCAAGAAAGGCCACAGATTTGCAGAGCTTGAATGACTGCGACAATAAGTATGTCAGGTACGCCTGCCGCTGCCGAGCATATTCTCTAGCACTTCGTTCAAGCGTGGCTCCTCCACGGGCTCCAAGTCCGACCGCGGGCGGTGGGGGATCTGGATATGCGACGGTGCCATATAGATAGGAAAGCCTCGGAATGAGCTCTTGCAGCTCCGCAGCGTCCGCGCTCGAGACGGGATAGAACTTGCAGAAGCTTGGCTGTCCGAGCTCGGTGTGGCGCGCGATCGCCCGTTGTTTCCCGACGGGGGGCTCAAGATAGGGGTTATAAGTGCCCTGCGACGCCGCAAGAAACCGTGGAAAACAAAGCTCGGGGTGCGTTTCCCCCCTTGCGGTTATATAGAGTTCCCCAAGGACGCCGGGGGACAGAATCGGTGGCGGTAGTCCACGAACGGCTTCGATCGATTCAAGCCGTCGCGTAGCCTCGTCCCAGAAGGCGTGCAACTGGAACGCATATGCAGAAAGTGACTGGAGCAGTGGGCCCCGCGGTCGCACACGGGCAAGAAGAAGCGCTACTTTCCGCGGGTCTGCAGGCTCTTTGGCTATCGTTTCAAGGAGTCGTGCCTCAAGCAAGGCCGTGGACGAAAGTCCATCTCCTCGGGCTGTCATTCGTTGAGGAGTCTGGGAGCTCCGCGTAGGCGTGCATGAGAGGCTTCCCCCGGCCTCTCCGGCACCCTTTCCGGCCGGCTGGATTGTCGTCATTGCCGTCTCCGGACCTTGCTCGACAATGCGGGTCCAGACCTTTCCTAGCAGCCGTAATAGGGTGTGGGAGGCTACCTCGGGCACCGCCTCGCGCCGTATGTTGGGGGGACGGCTATTGCTTGCACCGACACGGACGTTTCGGTGTGATGCCAAAGTCGCCTTTCGTCGAGGCTCCTGAGGTTTGATCACCCCCGTCGGTGCCAGAATGGCGGCGGCGGATTGAAACAACCCTGAAGTCTCGTTCGACTGCTTCTCGAGGTCAGCAGCCGATTGAAACATTAAAGCGGGATGTGCTCGGGCCTGGGCCTGAGCTCTGCCCCAAGCTTCAAGCTGGAGGAGTTCCTATCCTATCTAACCCCTGGTCCGAGCCGAACGACACCAGGGCCAAAGCCACCCTCGTTACCAACCCAGATTATCGACGCGGATTCCTGGAATCGGTTACGGACAAGCTTTCTCGAGTCCTGTTCGACCCACCTTCTTCTTGCAACAGACCCGAAGTCATACCCGTTGGAGACGTCCTCGGTCGTTCTCTTCACCTACTCAGCCACTCTGACTGAGAATGTCATCTATGCCTCTGCCCTCCACGTCGCAGGACGACTGGGGGTTCCTGCCGTATGCTGCTACCTCGGGTCGCGTGTCCCCGTTCGTGGTCTTGCGAGCTTCCTCGACACCAATTACCGGATGTGTCTTATTCCGCTCGATATCGACGCCTACGGGGGCCGGCTCAAGGACGTTGTCCTTCACATCCTCTGGTATTTGTCAGCACGGGTCGCCCTCGTCGAACTCCCGCCGGAGATCCGTAGCGCCGAGACCAAGGCTGGCGCGGGGTTAACGGACTTCCAGGAACTCGTGCTTTCTCTTCAACAGTTCCTCCCGACGACCGCTCTTCTGACGGTTCTCCCCTTCCCCGTCCGCGTCCAAGGGGCAACACCCGACATAGCTGTCTATCTCACGGGGAATCTTCCCTACGCCACACGGTCATTCCATACCTTACGGCCTCCGCAACCCATCGACCCACGACTACGGACGGCTATTGGAGCGCTTGCGGCCTTCCCAGCCGTCTTCCCCTTCTTCCGCAAGCATCGGCGTTTAATTGCCTCGTACATCATCCCCGAGGGCCGAAACACACTCTCTCTGACGGGTAGCTCGGTTGCGCATCGCAGCCTCGAGACCTTTCTGACAGACGTGGTCGCGGAGGCTCTTGCCCTTGCACGGTACCCTCAACGCTGTTCCGTACCACCTCTTGTACCCTCGTCGCGATATGGATATGAATCACTTATCCAGGAAACCATCACTCTCCTCTCGGCTGGTCCTATGGCCCTTGATAAGGAAAAGCTCTTCGCTATGGGCCCACGGGCAGTTCAACGGCCACTTCAATGCGTCCTGGTGGCTACCCTCCTTGGAATCGTCTCTCTTGACGCGTTCCTCATGATCGCGGGAATACCTGTTGCCAAGGGTCTTGCAGATGGGTTTCTCGAGGTGTATGGGACCTGGCTACGTGGCTCTACAGATTCGGGGCCTGTTCTTGTCAAAGAGATTCCAGACTTGCTCTATGATGCCTGTTTCGAGGCGCAGCCAGTGACATTCTATCAACAGATTTCACGCATCGATACGAGGAGGATGCCGTTCGTTTATCCCCATAATGCTCATGCCGTCCTGGACGAAACGGCGGTTGCCGCACTTCAGCTTTCCCTCCTCCTGTCCTTCGGGACTCCCGCCTCTTTAAAGCGCTTCCTCACTCATCTTTTCCTCACGAGCTTTCGTTACAAGCTTCCGGGCCTGACCGCGCCGATGCCGATCCTTGGGAGGCAATATCTTTCCTATATCTCAGTCATCCGGATCCTCCTACCCGTCCTTGGCAAGAATTACCGGAAACCCTATTATTTCTTCGCCCTCAACGTCGCCAAGGAGTTGATTGAGGCCTCCACGGCCGGCGTCGCCCGAACATAGGCGAGGACCTAGAGGTCCAGAAAGATGCAATTCAACGCCTCCTCGAGGTGCTCGAAGCAGGAGTAGTCGAAGGCGTCGAGCGTCGTGATCTGCATATTACGGCAACGCTGAAGGCAGGTGATCAAGGTCTGGATGTCGGCCCTGAAACTTGCCGTATAACGATCCACGAAATTGAAGACGGTGCTCAGAGTCTCTGTGAACTCGAGAGAGTCGATCTGCTTCGAATTCTGGAGCTCTCCGGCGACGTGCCAAAGGCCATCGACAGCCGTTCCTAGACGCTCGATTGCTCCATGGAAGCGTGGGAACACCTCCTGCATCGTATTTGTAAAGAGGTGCTGGGGGTTGAAGACGTCGTGAAGCATGACAGGCTCGTCTCGCGGATCCTGTGGAGCAGGTGCGGGGCGTTCTGGCGTTGGAAGGTGATGGTACTCGCGTGCGATCAGAAGCTTGTAGCATAGCGTACGCACCGCGATGTCATGCCAGTAGATCAGTTCCTTGATCGACTTCGCACGCTCGGAGTGGGCAAGGAGCTCCCGGTATGCTGGATCGATGCAGTCATGACAGACGTAGTTCAAAATGGCCGCCAGTGCGTTCTTCGTACGATGTCTGAGAACGTGAAGCTTGAGCAGCGCTCTCCGATACCCTTTGGAGACCTGCCGCGAGTACGATCCCCAATTGATTCGGATCTTCCCGTTAATCCCTGCTCTCTGCATTAGCTCCTGTCGAACGACGCGGTCATAGCTCGTCAATAGAGCGGTCACCTTATCCAACTTCCCGTCGGCCGTACGTAGCTGCCATTGCAGCCGAAAGATGAACTCGTACACCTCAATTTGTCCAGGGGTGATAATTGCGGAGAGTGGAGAGTCGATTCGGTATGTCAACACGAATGCTCTACCCTCTGCGACGACGCGAACGCCGACACATGCCAGAACATAGCCGGGCATATGCGCAACGTTGCACGCCGCGATCGCCCCATCGACAAGCTCCATCATACTCAAGTGATGGAACCGGTCTGCGGGGCTTCTGGTATCCATCATCCCAAGAAGCGCGGGGATGAAATCCCCCTGCTTCCCTAAAATGATGTGCAGGAGACCTGAGTAATGATCGAGAAGGTTTGCTTTCCGCTTCAAGGCATCGACGAGTGCCGTACTCGTTAGGTCATTAACCGCATGTAGAAGGCGTAGGATTGGGTCTCCGACGTTGATCGCTCGTGTCCCAAGGATATGCATGAAGTCTGCATCCCATAGGGCTTTGACCAAGGGTTCCGGGACGCACCAATCCCGCATCCGACAACTCTCACGAAGGAAAGCTGAGGCACGCCCGATCCAGAAGCATAAGCGTAGGACACTGGGATCGAGTAAAGGGGCTGTTTGGTTGGCATGCCGTGCACTTATGTGATAACCGTTATACCAGAGGCTATTAATGCGGACGGAATGACTAGCAAGTCTTTCATCGGCGGGGAAAAGAAGGATGTCATCAGAACGTTCCGTTGTCCGCACGAAGACAAACTCCCTCGCCACCTCATCGAGGACACCCGTTATGATCCACGTCTTGAGATAGCCAAAGAAGGGAACGGCAGCCTTTGCTAGGAGGGCGCGGCCGATTGAGGCGATCTTCGGATCCCCATGCCCGCTGAAAAGGTACAAGCGGTTGAGGATCTGTAAGGCGTGCAGGCCAGGACGGCGGTCCGATGAAGAATAAAGACAGCTATCGGAGATCATCGTAAGAACCGAGATATCTTCCCGTATGGTATTTGAGACCGCCGCCAGGTCTGGGAGTCGGATATCCTCCAGTTGTACACGTCCATCAATCTGACTGACCAAAAGCTTATATTCGGTAAGGGCTGCACTGACACCTTCGGCAAGAGCGTTACGAGTCTTTCCCATATGGCTTCGGCCACTGGCTCGGAGCAGCTCCGTACAACGTAAAAAGAAGAACCCACAGCTAGCAATTCGCTCGCAATAGTTAGAGAGGACTGGGGCGACGAGTTTCCGTGTCACCCCCGGTCGCATCTGAAAGTGTAAGAGCTGTGAACGCTCGTCACGTCGAAGCTCAAAGAAGCTTCCGGAGATCCCTTGCATGGCATAGAGAAGATCACGGACTAAGAGGTGCTCCGGGATCAAATCTTTATTGAGTTCGCGAAGCTCTGCCGCCGCATCAGCCTTCACGGCTTCAGCTCGTTGCCCATAGTCTGGGCATTGAGGATCATCCCGCTCATCATCCTCGGACCCACTAGAACCGAAAAGGATGGCACGTAGATGTCGCTTCTTATTATGACGATTCTTCTTAGAAGGAGGTGAGGGTTCTTGTCGCTGTGACTGGGCTTGATCCTGTACCTGTGCGGACTCCACCTCTAACGATGCCCCAGGCGCACTTAGTGCGGCGATATAACAGTGCTGCTTCATCCCTGAGAGCGCTCTGAGAACGTAGAGGATGGCCCCTAATCGTTTCACACCCCCAGCCTCGTGGAGCTCTTGTATTATTGTCTGGGCGCGACGCCTCTCAAGGCCTTGCAAGTCGAGAAGAAGGGCGACGTCGGTGCTGAACGTATCTAGTGGCGGGGAGGGGTAGTTCCCCGTCAGGATTGAGAGTACGAGGCGCTGCTCCATGAGAGAGGCGGGCCGTCCAGTGAGGGCTTGGACAAGTGAGAGTGCGGCTGCGGACACATCCATTTTCTGGTTTCCATCGAGATCAGAGATCAAGTGATCCTCATCCCAACCGGAATAGCCTCCTATGGAGATGGTTATCTGTCCTCTTCATGTAATCGAGCTCTCCTATTGAATGAAGAGTGTAACGAAAATGGATGTGGAACACATCAATCTCGCCTTAGCCCTTCAACAACGACCCGCACATCTCCGATGCGTCTGCATTTGCGCCCACATTGACCATGGGAAGACGACCATAATGGACTCTCTTCTCGCCTCGAACCAACTGATTTCGTCCGAGAACAGTGGGACGCTCCGGCATATGGACTTTTTGGCATCGGAACAAGAGCGGAATATCACGATGAAGGCCGCAGCGGTCTCGCTCCTCCATATCACTCGGGACCCATGTATCTCTACACACTTCGATAATGCTCCTCAAGTCCCACTCCTCCTGACTGTTATCGACACGCCCGGGCATTGTGACTTCGCAACAGAGGTTATGGCCGCCGCAGTGGTCTGTGATGGCGCCATCCTAGTCGTCGACCTGGTTGAGGGTGTGTCCTCACAGACAGTAACCGTCATTAAGGCAATTCTACGTCTCAGACTGCAATCGGTCCTGGTCCTGAACAAGCTTGACCGGCTTCATGGGGAGTTGCGCCTTACCCCCTTTGAAGCCTTTCTTCACATCACTCGAGTCCTTCAGGACGTGAACGAAACTTATCGAACAGTATTGAGCGAGCTCTTGGAGACAGGTCAATTGGTTCGAGGGCCACAGGATGAGGCCCTAGACGCAGAACAATATAGTCCTCTTCATGACAACGTTATCTTTTCCGCGGCCCTTCACAACTGGGGTTTCACACTCCGTGACTTTGCAGTCCATTTGGGACGACAATTCCCCTTTATCGACGAGCTCGATATGGACGCCGTACTGTACGCCCTTTGGGATTCCTCAACGTCTGTCGACCTAGTGAAACAGCGGTTTGTCACGATGGATGCGATGGGGGCCCCGGCGTTTGCAACCCTTGTCCTCGAAAGTCTTTGGGCCGTCCTTGGCTGTGCCGCCCTTCCTCCCGACAAAGCCCTACGAAAGGTACGCAGAATGTATCGGAAATGTTTGAACAAAGACCTGACCGAAGAACGGCCAGGGGTCCAAACACCGGAAGGTGCGATCCGTATCTTTCTTGCAGATTGGCTTCCTCTTAGTAACAGCATCTTCACAGCCATCATCCTCTCCGTCTCCCCGCCGTCATCTACGCAGAATGCCATCTGTGTGAGTGCTCAGGGCGCCGGATCTCTTCTTGGTTCAAATCCAACGATGCTCATCTGTGGGAAGATCTTGAATTCGGCCGAGTTCACGGTGATACACCTTAATGGCACTCATTCTAAGCGTTTAGATGAGTCACAGGGTGGTCACTTTGTGCTCTGTCGTGTCTTATCAGGAGTTCCGAAAGTAGGCCAGAGATTTACTACACTCCGGTCCGAAGGCGCGGTTGTGCAAGCGCAAGAGACCAGCATTGGTGGATTTTTCTGTCCCATGGGCCAGAATATCATCGCATATCCATCCGATGCGGCCCCGACACCTGGGAGTATTTGTGTCGTGCAATTCGATTCTCTGATCTCCTTCTGCTCAATACTCATCGATACTACTACACTCGAGGCGGCCAAAGTCGAGAAGCCCATCTCGAAGAACATGGAGCATTGGAAGGCCCTTTCTAGATCCATGGACGCTCACCGCTTGATGAACATCCCAGTACCTCTCATCACAACAGCTGTCATCCCGGGAGGGATTGAGATGTATCCTCGAGTCATGAGTGCCTTGACGGAACTCTGCACCATAGACACGGGGACACGCTACCACGTCAACCCCGATGGAGATCTTATTCTGGCGACTTCTGGGGACGTCCACTTATCACGTTGTTGCGAGCAGTTGGATGCTATTCTCGAGCGGCTCTATCCGGGGTCGGATACGTCATACGTTGTCACAGACGTGGCATTACATGTTCGTGAGCATGTCATCCCAGGCACGTGCATCCAGGCTACGGATTATCTTACCCGGCCTGATAACCTTGAAGCTCTCATCACCGAATACCTTGCTAGCCTTGCCAACCGCGATGCCGACGCCATCGTAGCCCTTAGCACTGACTCCGAAGCCTGGTCATTCGAGGAAGAATCAAATGATGAGACCGAGGAGGAAGAGAAGAAGGAGGAGCATCTGGATACTAAGATATCCCAGACCTGTGTACTGGATGCTTCCAAGACGTGTACTTCCAATGGACCAGATCCCCCTGATATTAGCCCTGATATCCCAGCAGAATTGACACATCTCTTCGAGCAACTCGACAAGGAACTTGCTCGAAACTCCTCTCAGAGTAGTGACCAGGGCTTACTCCAGAGCGTACATGCATATTCTTCGCAGATTCCGCCTTTCCCTAACGACCCTGCCTTAGAGTACTACTTCCATGTCTGTGGGTCAAAGATCTATGCAACGTTTTGCGGGTCAGCAGAAGGTGTTCTCTTTGGACATCCAGCTGGGCTTGAACTGCTCTTTTTACGCGTCCAGGGTGGAGTGGTTCACCTAGATGTGCATGAGATCGGACTCATATGTACATCAAACCGTGCCTTGACAGAACTTCCCGAGGATCGGCGTATAGATCTTCGTCTCGTTATGAGGGATGAAGATGTTCCTGAGTATCCATCCTCTCTGTACCTTACGGCAGACTCCATCGATGATGAGGCGTTCGGTCATGTCATATCGACAGTCTTCCAAAAGCTTCTTCGTATTGGCCCGTTATGCGAGGAGCCCTTGATCGATGCTGCTATTATTGCTAAGCATGTGATCAGCCAACAGGTGGTGATGACTCCTCTTGAATTCGAGACATTTCGTGAGACCGAGCTTGTCATGCGTTCGAGCTTGCTTCCAGGCTTCCCCATTACGCACCCTGCGACGTCCTACGTCTCGAATCTGCTACTATTCACTCGCCTCGCACACCTTGCGGCCTTAGGCTCCAACATCCGCATCGCAGAGCCATATCTTCAGGCCATCATCCGTGCACCTCAAGGACGACCCCTTCAAGGCACATTGACCCGTCTGAGGTGCGTCAACCTTGAGGTCATGCATAGTGCAGGACGAGACGTGGAATATATTACCTATGTCCCTGTCGTTAACTCTTCGCGCCTACAAGCCGAGCTACGAGAGGATTGCAGTGGACAGGCCACGATCTCCTACGTAAGTCGCACTTACGTCATCCTCGATGATGACCCAAGGCATGTCGATGTTGCCGCCGACGAGGACGAGGAGGTTGAATGGGGAAGTCAGGGCCGTTTCCGGCGAGAAGGTACGAAGGCTACTTCAGGCGGAAAGATGAAGGCTGGCGAGACGCGGGATGAAGACTCCTCACGGATCCTACTCCGAAGCGAGGGTATAGTCTGTACGCATTCGGCCCGGTTTATCGTCGAGGCGATTCAGCGAGCAAAAGGGCTTCTTCTCATGCAAGGCGTCGTCGTTGATGCAGAGAAGCAACGGACGATGAAGCGGAACAAGTAAATGGTAGAAGCCCCAGTATGGCCTCACGGAGCTGGATCGCCACGAACTCCGTAGTCCTGAGTGCCTCCATGATAGACTTGAGTGTCAAGGTTTCAAGCTGAAGGATACGGGCCGGTGAATGACCAAAGCCGCATAGAAAGTGCCGTCCCACGAAGATCGTTTCATGTCTATGATCGCACTCTTCACAGAGCCGAACGAGAAGGCGTGCCGCCCGCTGCTGCGCTAGAATGCTCTCCCAAACCTGCACATACACCGCACGTTTCTCACGGCCATAGACAAGCAGTCCACCCCACTCTCGAAGCCTTGTCTTGAGGCGAGGTGATGTGAGTGCTGGAAACAAGAAGATTGCAGTCGTAGGTGTGTTAGGAAAAGTCTTTGTAGGTTTGAGTTCATCATGAAGCTGTTTCAAGCCTTCTTCGGCTTTGGACAGTTCCTGATAGGCGGGGTGTTGAAACCCACTTTCTAGAACCTCGAAGCTGGACTTGGAAGGTGTGGGGCCTAGAATGGTATTGATAGTTAAGATGTTATCACGTCCACGTTGTCTTGCCTCGCCTGCCTTTAGAAGAGATCTTCTAGCATGTTCACGTGCCAACCGAAGTGTACGTGAACGTCGCTTCAAGGTACGCTTGGGTAATGATTGTGGGAATGTGCACGAGGAGGGATTTGATTGCCCAGGCATTGAGATGGGTTGAGACTCTTTCTTCCTACGTGAGATGTCACCATCGGCATGAAGCCTATAGCGAGAACGAATTGATAAACTGGCAGAGGCTGTACATCGATCAAGGTATTTCCGGCAGAGGGTGTTATCACTGGATCCTTGGAAGAAGGCCAGGACTATATCACGTTCGTCCACCCCGAATGTGTTTACAACCCCATCAGGATTCATTATTTATATATCAAGGTAGAGGCTGCACGTCATTGAAGGCGACACGACTGGCGCCCAGTCCAGTGCCCGACGATGAGGTAGGCCTCTTTTCATACACGCTGAGTCGGGATGGCTGAGTCGCCTGCCCATTGGCATAGAGGGCCTCACCCTGTCCAGTTGCAAGGACAAACCGGCCTCCCTTCAAGTAGTCAAAGGCGCTAATGGGCCCGTCGCCCGTCAGGACGACCGCCCGCTCCGACTGGCCGTTACTCGTGGCAGTAGCGACTTGGTATGCGACGGAGTTCCCAGTAGTGAAGAAAAGTAGCTTCTCATCAGCCTTGTAGGCCGACGCGAGGATAGGCGTGGAGGAGGAGTTACTAGGGTTACTATAACGGTTCCCTGGGGTATCATAGATATGTAGCCCTTTTGTCTCGGTAAGAATGACCACCCTGGACGCAGAATTGAAGCATCCGATGATGGGGGAGTCAATGTTTGCGCCTTGAGAGCTGGGGATATTCTTCGTGGTGTCCTCGGTCAACGTCTCCGTCCCACTACGGGCCTGAGAAGTATTCTTAAGGAAAAGGTATGGTTTGCGCTGGTTATACAGAGGGACAAGAATGCTAAAGTTGCTCGAGGAGTAATAAGTTGCATTCGTTATCGTCGCATGGAAGACGCCACAGCAAGGCTGCGGCGTACTCTCGCTTAGCCTCTTAAAAGTCCCATCAGTCCCATACGTGGCATGACAGATCTTATAACCAATCATCTTCGAAGCCGGCGTACTCACTTGTCCCCAACCCCCAGCCGATTGTGCATCCATCGTCACGTACCCCGGACCATCCCGAGCAGCCTTACTATAGAAGATGTGGAGGGGTTGGGTCGAAGAACCCGCCGTGGATGATTGAATGGAGAACACGGGACATCCATCTGACACGTCAAAATCCACCGGAGTGCTCGTCCCCTCCTTCAGGCCATGCAGTCCTCGAGCACTTCCGATAAGCAGCAGGGTCCCATCAGGACTACGGGCGAGACACAAGATGGGGCCACCACACGTGCATTTGACCACGGGTGCTGGATTCTGGAGGCAATATACCAGGACCTCGCCCTCGAGCGTCCCACACGCGATAGTAGTATCACTCAGTAGTGTAACCCCCGTCACCGTCCCTTGGACTTCTGTGGTGAAGAGAGGAGACTGACGTTGAGTGGGTTGGCCTATCGTCATCCCAGTGCCAAAGAGGCTACCAGCGGGCATATTCGTCCCCGATGGCTTGAAAGACCAGAAGTTATTCGATTGTGGTTGCTGTGGTTGTGGCTGAGTAGAAGTTACGGGCACACCGAATCCAAATCCTGCATTCCCTCCAAACCCAGTTGTACCAGCACCGGTTCCCATAGTTGTACCTGCTGGTTGACCAAACCCTCCAGAGACTCCTGCCGCTTGACCGAAGGAAAAACCCTGGTTGGAGGGAGGGGGGAAGTGAGCCCCCGCAGGTGGCTGACCAAAGGTCCCACCTCCAGTGCCACCCTCTCCGAACTTAGTCATCCCGGCCAAGTTCGTGTTACCTTGGACACGCTGCATCCCTCCAGAACCGAAGGTGAAGCCCGTGGTGGGCTGCATCGACAATTGAAAGCCGGTTTGCCCCGTCTGAGGCTGCCCCCCGCCAAAGGGATTGGTCCCCAATGGCTGTGAGGAGTTATTCGGTTGGCTAGGATTGGCAAAACCAAACATGAAGACTTAGAAAAGGGAATTTTTTGGGAGTCCGAGCTTTCTCTCGATGATCTCCCAAGCGCAAAGGGACCGGACGGTCCCGCTCAGGGAGTCTATAAGACCGAAGCCGAGAGCATGCCCGGCACATAGGCGCATGAAGTAGAGAGTGTAGACGCCGCAGTCATACCCATTTCTCTGTACCGGGCATCGCCGCATTAGGTGAATGTACCGGCACAGGTCTCGAAAGCGGCCCGCCTTCTCCTCGATAAGCCCGAGGGCGACGATGAGCGTCCGCAGCTTCAGGGGAGACGGTTTGAAGATCTCACTGGACTTCATGAAGAGGGTTCCAAACACGGTCTTATCGATGGACTCGAGGATGTGTCGCAGGTCATCATCCAGCCTTTCAGGCATGTCCTGATAGGAGGACAACTCCCATAGCTGATGAACAAGTTCCGAGTCGATGGGTTCCACATATTCCGGTGGTGGGAAGAGCACATGCATGGGGACTTCCATCTCCTCAAGCTGTATCGTCGACGGCTCGGACGTGGTCGAGTCCGAAATCGAGATGGCCTCCCCCTCATCCTCCTTTTCTTTCTCTTCCTTCTCTCCCTCACGCTCACACTCATTCCCGACATCATCACGTTCATCATGGGAGGGATCAGAATCGTCCGTTGTTATTGGGAGGTCCTTCAGCGGCCGAAGCTCGCCACGAACCAGAAGGTGACCACTGTCAAGGAGGGTGCTGATGGAGAACGGGATATGGTCCTTATTCTTTCGGAGAATGGAGAGGATCTTCTGGACCATCTCTGTGGCGAAGACGCTCATCGAGTCGAAGCCGCAGAATAGAAGGGCAGGGAGGTAGAGGCAGCAAGAGACCCAATGGGTGTTGGCTATGTTAATCGGGATGATAATGGTTTGATGGTCCTTCTTCAAGTGCCGTAGCCAGGAGCGGACATACACCTCGCCCTTCGTGCAGGCCAGAGAGTAAAAGTGGGTGCTGAAGCAATAAACGGTCGGGGCGGCCCTCGTGAGAGCAGTACCATAGACATTGATGCTTTCATCCGTGACCCACATGGTCCTGCCAATAAGGGCGTCCAGGTCCCGCTTATGGATCTGGGCGCCCGTGAGCCGTGAGCTGTCAAGCTCTCGCAACCACTCCGTCTCCCAGGGCCCTAACCGCTGTAAGAGCTCTTTATCAATGGTGAAGTAAATTCGCTGAAGGAAGAGCATCAGGGCCGCGTGCGCGTGCTCCACATCGAATCTGCTCTTCATCAGGGCCTGGGAGATGTTATCCAGGGAGATATGGTGATCGAGCCGATGCTCCGACGAAGCATTGATGGTACGGTCTTCCCACGCCATTTTTTGACTTGCAAGTCTTCCCGAGTCATCTGGACTCTTGATCAAGATGGTCTGCTATCTACTCTGGGCGGTGCACATTATAACCACGATTAAGAAATATTCTTTGATTAACATGAAGACTTGGCCAGGATGAAGTCCAGCTTCTACCCACCCTTCAGAGACCCCTTCCGACAGGCCCAACAAGCCAGGGCCTCAAGCAACTTACTCATAGGAACGTTCCACGAGCTTTGTGCTCCAGCCGGCCTTACTTTAAGCAAAGGGTTGAGAGAGATCGAGAAGGGTATGAAAGAGATCGCCTCAGACGTACGTCGGACGGGCCTTGATTGATAGGATGCTTGCCTTGATGTCAGACAGCTGCCAGACGTTTTTACGAGAGTCATACTTACATGCGGATTCGATCAAGAAGTCTCGACCCTTGGTCACAGACCCGTTGATGACCCGGCTTCCATCTAGAACCGCGTATCTGGCGGCGACGACGGTCGAAAACCGAAGCTCCCCAGTCTCGGGGTTACAACCTATGCAGTTGTGTGATCGAATGTGGTACAACTCGAAGAAGGTGCTCCACCCGAGGTCGAGCCGTTCCTTCAAGGCCCCAAGAAGCTGTAAGGCTGGCTTCTCGGTAAGCATGCTTCTTAGATGCGCAATGGCAACCGTAGGATCGACGGGATCTGGTCCTATGCTCTGCAAGGGCCCTAGAAAGTATTCCCGTAACACTTCCGCTAACAACTCCCGCGAGATGCCATGGATGACGTGATACAGGTTCATACCAGGGTATTTAGCATGAAATCTATGAAGATCAATGGCCAAACCGTCACGAAGACCCTTGGCGAGTGGTCGTAGAAGCGAATAGCCTTCTAAATGGGAGATAACACTTTCGAGGCGGCTTGTACTAGGAGAATAGTCGAAGTTAAACGAATCAGTTACCTCTAAATCAATTAGAGCGTTTGCAATTGTAGTTTCAAGATCTCGGAGGTCGTTGGTGATACACGCCAAGTATTGCTCTCGAAGGGCCACAGGGACGATCCCACTTGACACCGTTTGAACCCCCGTCCCGAGAAGACGTCTCAACCATGGTCTATTCAACATCCCTCCTCCCATCTTCATGCTGCTCCTTATAGAGTCGAGGAACGCCGCCCCCACACCCTCCAGGAGGACAAACCGATGCTTCGTCAAAGCCTGCATCTCCTCGTTCCTTCCGATTCTATTGCAAACCTTAAAATGATAGCCTTGTTGCTGTTAGTACTCACCCTTGGGGTCCGCTTCTCAGCCGACGAGAACGTCCGTCTAAGCCGGCTGGGGACCTTCGCCGTCAGCTCCCGTGACGGGACGGTGGTTCTCCTCAAGTCCGATTACGTTTCCGGCACCGACACCTCCCATTCGACACTTCATCTTCTCACACCCCTGGGGATCGAGGCGGTCTGCCCCGAACATATCCATGCGAGCAATCTCATTTATAGCGCGGCAACGGATAACTTCTACTTCACATCTCCTCTGTCAGGGGTGACCGGCCTTTACGCTCTTTGTCCACGTACGCTCCGTTGCTCCCCCTTAACAGACCTTCCAGTGGATATCTCCTCGGTCCAGCTTTCCCCAGATGCCACCTTCCTTGTCTTCTCTGCTGATGTCTACCTTTATACCGACCAGACGGCCCCATTGTCGGCGGCCGCCGCAGAGACCAAGCGCTTGGAAGGACTCCCCTATAGCGTGAAGGCCTTCGATAGCGCGTATCTCCTTCATTGGGATGAGGAGCTCTGGCCCGAGAAGTTCCGTCACCTCTTCGTTGCGCGCATCCCTGAGAAGGGCTACATCCGCGAGGAGGACTGCTTCGACGTGATGCCAGGCTTCGAGGGAGATGCCCCCTTGAAGCCCTTTGGGGATATTGAGACGTTCTCCATCTCCCCCGACTCTAGACGCATCGCCTTTGTCACTCAGGTCGGCTCCTCCCGTCCATGGACGACAAATGACTCCATCTACCTCGTTGATATCGAGACGGGGCACGATCCACATGCTTCCTTGCTTCCTTCCGAGCCACGGTGCTTGACATGTGACAATGTGGGGCGTGACGCCGTCCCTGTCTTTTCTCCTACAAACTCGGATATGCTCTTCTACCTGTCGATGCGTGAGGCGTCTTCGGAATCCGATATGCTTCGCCTCCAAGCACTTGATGTCAAGTCAGGAAAGAAGTCGGCCTTTCTCCTGGACTATGATGGGTCCTTCGACTCGTTCTTCATATCACCAGACTCTTCGACCCTTTACCTTAGCGCTGTGGAGAAGGCGCGGAGCGTCGTGTATGCTTGCGAGCTCGATGACATTTTGGAGAACGAGGAGTTCTCTGACGCTTGTACGCAGGTCCTTATAGGTGGGGCGATTTCGCAGGTGGTGCGTTTCGAGGATAAGCTGATCTTCAGTATGAGTTCTCTGGTCCACCCCGCAGACATCTTTGCAGCACACAGTCATGGTGGAGAACACCGGCAACTGACCCAGCTGAACGCACACATCATGGCAGACTGGGAGCCGCTCCATGCACCGGACGAGTTCTACGTTAAGTCGAAAGATGACGGTGCTATGGTCCATTCCTTCTTCCACTACCCGCAGAACGACTTCGACCCGGAAAAGGACGAATGCAAGCTCGTTCTATATATCCACGGAGGCCCGGAGTCTCCCTGGGAGGACTCATGGTCATACCGTTGGAATCCTCAGACTCTCGTCTCAGAGGGCTACTGTGTCCTGGCGACGAACTTCCACGGAAGCGGAAGCTTCGGAGAGGAGTTTCAGAAGGCGATTAGAGAGCACTGGTTCGACATCCCGGTGCACGACGTCATGGACGCGTGGAACCACGTGCTCGAACACTATCCCTTCGTCAATCGCGAGAAGACCTGCGCAATGGGCGCCTCATACGGCGGGACGCACGTCAACTGGCTCATGGGCCATGTCGATAACATAACATGCTTCATCTCGCACGACGGGATCTTCGACCTGACAGCCTTCGGGCTTGACACGGACGAGCTCTTCTTCCCGATCCGTGAGATGGGAGGCCTCGTCTGGGATGCCTTCGAGACGTTCGAGAAGTGGAACCCGGCACGGAGTGCAGGCCGGTTCTCGGCGCCCGCGCTCGTCATTCACGGGGGCTACGACTTCCGTATCCACAAGTATCACGGGATAGCCCTCTTCCAGGCCCTTCAGCTGCGCGGAATCCCGTCTCGCTTTGTCTACTTCCCCACCCAGTCTCATTGGGTTTGGCAGCCACAGGAAAGCCTCGTTTGGCACAACGAGGTCATCGGGTGGCTACACAAGTACCTAAACGACGAGTGAATGCCGATTAACCCTCCTACGGCCGTACCTTCAGTCATAGAGCGCCACGAGAAGGCTGTAGTCTTGAAGGTCCTTGTTGCGCCTCTGCACCTCCTCGTCGAATAGGATGTCATGGAAGACGTGCTTCTGGACGCGCAACGGCCCGTCAAGCATCGAGAGCAAAGCGGAGGCAACTCCTTCCCGGAACTCAACACTGGAATGGCGGAGAGCCTTGAGGAAGCCCTGCTGCATTGCCTCGAGGCTTGCGGGATGCTTTATCGCCTCCCAGACGTTATTGACCGCCGCATTTGTGGAACAGATGCGACCGAACGCCAATGCGGCTGAACGAGCGACATCGGGGTGAAAGTCGTTGAGAAGGACAAGGAGATTCCGGGTGAGCGTCCCGGTGCTGAAGTTGATCGCCGCCACACTATCGAATATTATTGCGCGGTCAATGAGGTTATTGAGTGCCTCGACCGAGCGAGGAGGGACTCGAAACCCCCGGTCCGACGCCTCTATGAGGAAGTCGTAGAGGCGCTTGAGCTGCTCAAGGAAACCGTTCGAAGCAGTGCTAGTTAGGTACCCAAAGCTCTCGGCCGTGGCTGTGGCGACGTTGTAGACCGTCGGGGCGACGTACTGGAGTGCCTCAAGCTGCTCGTTCGTCAGTGTCTTGTCAGTCGCGTTCGGGTCTGCGTCTTCAAGCAGCTTGGAGATGAATGAAGCGGTCACGCTTATGATTGTCTTCTCGTAGCTGAGAAGGGCGTCAGGCTCATAGGACAGCTCGTAAAGGATGCGCCAGAGCCCTGGGAAGGACACACAGTACCGGAATGCAAACGTGCAGACCTCGTCGAAGCGCTCCGAAGGTAAGCTTCGGATCGTGGCGACACCTCCGCGCGTGTCGATGGTCCGGACGATGGCGTCTGCGATGCGCCGGCGCCAGTGATATTCTGGCTCGTCATGGAGCCCTTTTGTCGTCTCATGGAAGAAGTTCATGAGGACCGTCATAAGCGTGGGGTGCAACCAGAACTCGTGCGCTCCGATGGGGATCGCGGCGTGGTTCTCGAGCTGGCGAATTGCCTCGGAAAACGCTTCCGGAGTTACATTTCCTGACTTATACGACTCAAGTGTGTCGATGAATTTTGGGTAGAAGAAGACGTCGCAGGGCGCGGAGAAGATCTTCGGGTCTTGGGGACGTGGATTCTCATGCGCCTCCCGACCGTAGAGAAAATCCAAGGTTTCCTGGTACGAGTAACGTTGAGCCTGCATCTTTTTAAAGTTCCAGCATGAGTTTAATCGAGGAGGTCTTGGCCAACTGCCTCGCCTTAGCCGCCCAGGACAAGATTACGTCCAAGAACTGTTGGTCCCTTCCCCTTCTTGAGCACCTCGACGCCGTCTTCGCCCCAGGCCAGAAGCTTGACTTTGTTCAGGCATCAACTACCGTCTCGGCATCAGCAAAGATCTATGCCGGTCGTGTCGACTCTTTGCACACCCTCCTCCAACAGGCGGCGTTCTCCGCCATTCCCACACGCCAGGAGGATAGCGATGACAGTGACACCCCACAAGCACCGGTCCGTCGTGTACGCAAAAGAACGACGGGCCTCACTAAAGACCCCGCCCAATTACGGTCGAAGCCCCCTCCTCCGGAGGTGATGCTTCGCCTCTCCCCTGTTTATGATTCCCTTCGTTTGAAAGAGCTTTACTGCACAACCAAATCTCTTCCAATCTTTCATCAGGAGGGACTACCTGAACAGCTTCTCCTTTCTCCAGAACGCGCACAGACCATACAACGACTGATTAAAGGGACCGTCATGCAGATGACAAATGCCGCACAAGCCTCTCTCCTTGCAACTCCCATCCCGCAGGCCGAGAGCTTTCTTGATGCTTCGTACCTGCAACCGGCCGAGGGAGCGGAGGAGGTCTATGGACACTTCGAGTCTGCATTCTCTCACATCGGGTCTCAACCCTCTTCTCTTGCGCCTTCGATGCTTGATCCAAGCGAGGGTAGTGACCTTAGTGGTATTGTTGCCGAAGATTTCACTCGTCTGAATACGGAGAACTCTATCTGGTCTGCACCACCGAAGCCGAAGAAGCCTCGAGCACCAAGACGGCCCTCCGCCCCACGGGCACCACGTGCGCCACGTGCTCCAAGAAAGAAGACGAAAGAGGGAATACCTCCTAAGCCAGCAGCTAGGACTCGAACAACTTCATTGCCCATCGTCGATGAGCTCTCAGACCAGCCTTCAATTACTTCATTCGTACGCCCCTCATCACCAGAGAGCTTCCAAGTAGATAGCGAGCCCGACTTTGAGCCACGGGAGTGGGCATCTGCACATGACCATTCAGCGTACAATTATCCGACTCCTGATGGTGAGCACGAACCACACCCTGAGGCATTGGCTGCTTCGGGGCATTGGATACCACTGGCGACCAGGATGCTTAACATCGCTCGTACCGTTTCGCTCCCTTCACTTGCCGCGTACGTCGACACTGGAGCTCTCTGTGATGTCATTCGGCCCATCGCCGTTCAAGCTCAGATGCTTTCAAACCTGGTGCGACAGTATCCAAAGGTTCATACGCTGCACGTGGCACAAAGCTCGAAGGACATTAAAGTCTCAATGTTATTCAGTGTACTATTGCAACTGGCGAGTGAGGGAGCACTTGCCATGGAAGGATCTGACGGAGATGTGCTTCTGACTGAGCCATAGTAGGGGTTCAGCTATGTCTTGAGGAACTCTTCGACAACCTCTGAGAATATGGGTGCAGGCTCGAGGTCGGGGTAGACGATTGAGCAATATTCTCCGTTCCAGGGGAAAGCACGCATGTCTCCCGTTATGCGGTAATGAATCACCGAATCCTCCTCATTTGCCTGATAAGTCGGGCAGAACTCCCACAAGAACCAGCCGAGGTTATTGTTCTTGAAGGCCTCGAGCTGTTCCCGCATGATTTGATGTCCCTTCACCCTTCCGTACGTGGTATCTCCGAACTCTCCGATCAACATCTGTTCGAACCCGCCCTTCCGCATGCTTTTCTGGTGGTTCCTCAATATCTTTGTGATTGAGGGTCCTAACCTTCCGAGGGGCTGATAGCAATGGGGGGCGAAGACGAGTCTTGTCTGATCGAGGGAAGGGATGACTGAGCGAAGCTTCTGAACGAAGCCGTCGAGGCCGAGGCGAAACCTGGTGATGTAGCTAACGTCGTAGTTAAAGGGCTCGATGAGAAGGTACTTTATATTGTAGTCCTTGAGGCGGGTGCAAGCACGGATGTAGAACTCTTGTAATTGGCGGATGCGGTGGCTATTGTTCATGATGAGGAAGCGAGCGAGGTATATTTCCGGCAAGCAGGGTTCGTTTATGATATCGATGGCATCAATCTTGCAACGCTCCTGAAGTGCTTGAATAACCTTCCCGATGCAGTCGACGTATAGGTCTTGGACGGGGAGACAAGGCCAGTCCTCAAGAGGGGCGATTATCTGGTTCTCCCAGAAGCTTATCCAGCACTCGGCTTGATCCGAGTCCAATAGGGGTTGCGAGCCCCAAGACTCACCGAGGTGGGGGAGGATACGGTAACTTTGGCGCAGGTGGGAGGGTAAAAAGGCATCGGGCAGGCCGCTCCCACCAAGACGGCGAGAATAATTGTCTTGGTGAAAGTCTATGAGGAGGAACAGGCCATGTCTATTGCAAAGGCGTGCAATGCTTATGACGCCATCGAGGTATTTCCAATTCAGTTTCCCAAACGGTGTGTAGCAGCCCTCGAGAAGGAGGAGGAGGCGAACGGCATTGAAGCCTAAGCTTCGAATGCATGCGATACATGCCTCGGAACTCAACTCTCCAAAGGGTCGAAACTCCTCCTGTAGAGGCCCGAACGGTTGTAGACCGATTGGATCAAAGACCATCCCCTTACTATACGATGAGACATTGACTCCTCTTAACTTCCCAAGAGGCCCATAGGATAACGCCCCCTTTTCAGACATCTTCTCCCTCCAGAAGAACTCCCTATGATAAAGAATGAGACATGCGTATACGTTTACCGTTCCAGGACGCCTCGGACGTCTCCTGTTAACAACCACACCCCCCTTTGGCACCGTCAGTGGTCTTCGTTGCCGAGGAGACGTCGACCGGCTTCGCCCCAGTCCCTCCGGTCCCCGCCTTTCCAGATGGCTTGACACCACATGCGTCATCATTGACATCGATCTCTCCCGCAGCTATCTTCTCGAGGACCGCGCGAGCGGTTATCACGAACGCCTCGTCCACGTTCGTGTTCGTCTTCGCAGATGTCTCGATGAAGAAGAGGTCGTTCTCCTTTGCGAACTTCTCACCCTCGTCATACGACACCATGCGGGCCTGGTCGCGGTCCGTCTTGTTCCCGACCAAGAGCCCGACCATCTTGTCCCCACCGTATTGACGACACTCCTCGAGCCAGGTGGCGACATGCTCAAAGCTGGCACGGCGGGTGATGTCGTAGACGAGCAGGACGCAGCAGCTTCCACGGTAGTAGGAGCGTGTGATGGACTTGAAGGACTCCTGGCCACACGTATCCCAGACCTGGACCTTGACCTTCTTGTCCCGTACCTCGATGGTGCGAGTCCCGAACTCTACGCCGACCGTGATGTCGTGGGCGTTCTGGAAGCGCTGTTCCGTGAACTGGAGGAGGAGGCACGACTTCCCGACGGCCGTATCCCCAACGACTATGCACTTTAACATGTAGTCGTAGCTCATCCCTTTTTTTGATCCGTTTTCGTCAAGCTTAGAGATGGATGAGCTCAGCGCATACGTCCGTGGAGTCTCGCGCTCAAACATGCCCTCCCGGCTCTCCGCGGCCGAAATTCTCCAGGAGCTGACCTCCCCGCACCCAAGCCTTTCAGACCCATTTCTCCCCATGGCAAGTTGTTCTCTTCCCGAGGGAACTAAGGTGGACCAGCCGCCGTCGGGAGTTGAGGAGCCCACGTCGAGCACGGACGACTATACCTCAGTCCTACAAGACATGTCTGTGCTGTCTATGGATACTCAAAGTGGTATTGCGCCGGAGCATTTATACGCATCTGCAGGCGTTGGGACTAGCCTGGTCGACACGGCTACGAAGGGGACCGGGGCTAGGACCTATATCTTACCACTCGAGTCCTTCGAGCACCCGTATCAGCATCCCCATCTGCAGCCCACCAATCCTATTTCATTCAATACACAGGCTCAAGTCTCCGAGGCGGATCGGATTGCGCGGCTCCTTGAGGCCCTTCGAGTGCGCCTGGTTTCAGGGGTGGGCCCTCGAGATGTCCTAGAGCGCCACTACGTCCAGCTACGGAGGCTGTACCTCGACATCCTTGAGGGGGCGTTGCTTTGCTGAGCGGAGGGTATAAATTCATGTATTATCTTGGCCGTCTGCGCGTGCAGAATGTGCGGAGCTATCGGGAGGCCTCCGAGGCCATCAGGTTCGCCCGTCACTTGACCATCATCCAAGGGGAGAATGGTTCCGGTAAGAGCACCCTTGCAGAGGCCCTACTGAACCTACTTAAGACCACTCCAATCACCGGACCTCTCATCGATGAATCGCGCACGGATCAGTTCAAGGTCTATTTGGAATGTACCCTGCACACAGAAACCCCGACAACCACGCTCCCTTCAAAAGTAACGATCACGAAGAGTAAGGATTACTCCCCCACTCGGTCCACTAGCTTCCGGACAGATTGGAAGCCGAGTATCCAGGAGATGAAGGACCTCGTCGTGCAGAAGGCTGGCCTCCTCGACAAATGTCTAGTCTGTCCGGTCTCATCGACGTTATGGATGTTCGATCAACCCGCAAAGATGGCGGATTCTCTCGACGCCATCTTACAGACACAACAGATGAGTAGCGTTATTGATCATATCAAGCGGCCTAACGTTCAGGAGGAACTACAACTCTACGAGGATATTCAAGGAACTTGCAAAGAGAAGCGTGAGGAGCTGAGACAATACGCAGGGAAGCGAGAGGAAGCACAGAAGAAGATGGAGGACTTCAAGCGGTTCGCTCAATTCCTGAACACACAGATCCAACAGTATGCACAGGAGATCCCCAGAAGCCTTGGGAATATAAGTCAATATGGTAAGCCCTGCATCTCTCAGTCCTTGCTTTCGAGCGGCTGCCCAAGCCTATTGTTCCGAGCTCATCGGGCTCTCGAACACGATATCGATAATGAGCTCTGGGACGAGTTATATGATGGCTGGTCTCGGACCTTATCTCCCAGAGAGAAGACCCTAGTAGCCACGGGCGTGTTGCAGACCGTTGCGGCTACCCCCGACGAGGTTGAGCTATTCGCTACCCTTATTGAGCGGTTCCTTCAATGCATGGACCAGAAGAACGAACAACTGAAGGAGTCCACCAGGCAGACCGATAGAGAGTATAGAGATGCATTGGCACGTCATGATCCGCAATGTATTCGGAACTTCGAGCAAAGTTTGAACGCGTTAGTTCAAGTTCTCGATGACTTTGCGAGTAAGTCCGCACTTACTCCTCCACCTTGTGATGGGCCGATCGTCAGCTATCATGAAACGGTTCTGGCGGTGGTACAGCTCGAACGGCGTCATTCACACGTCTTACATTCGGTACGAGAAGCCTTAACGCAGGTCCTACCGGAACAAGCCATCACCTGGTCTTTGGAGGACATACTCACTGAGACGGCAAGTCTTTTCGATCAATTACGCGAATTTCAAGGTCAGGCTCATGCAAGCGTAAAGCAGGCGCAGAAGGACTATGAAACTTCCAGAGATGCCATCCCAAACTGCGAGGACGCAATCAAGCAAGCCGAGAAGGAGCTAGCACAGGCGTCTCATTGCTTTGATATGGCTAGAGATTTGAACGACCGTGAGAATAAGCTCCAGATGGCAAGGGCCGAGTGTGTCACCCTTGAGAAGACTCTCGAGTTGGATCTCCAGGCCTATGACGTCGAGAAGGAGAAGGTCTCCGGCTTGAAAAAGGAGTATCAGTCGTTAACCGCGGAATTGGATGCGTTGAAGCCAATTATTTCTGAGCTTCCAAGTATAAAGGAACGGATGAGGCACTTAACCACCTTTGAGTTCTTACCATTTCTGACCCTACTGGCCGACAGAACTCTACCAGCACATCTGTTGGGCACGCATGATGCTAAGGGTATTGTCGACAAGCTTTCGAGAACATTGGGATCCGTCACCACTGCATACCAGAAGCTCTGCAAAAGGATCGATGGCGAGATCAAAGGTGAGCTTGGGCATTCCAATAAGCTCTGCAATATGGAAGGACTCGAGAGGTGTTTTCAGACTCTGGTTGCAGACGCACAATACTTTGATTTTGACGCTTGTCTTCTTCAGACGAAGAGCCTTCCGGAGTCGTCATCTATCTATATTGCCGTCCAGAAGCTGGGAGACTCGCTTAGGGCCGCTATTCAGCAAAGCCAAACGGCAGCAGGCACGATGGATAAGGTTGTCCCTATTCTTCGGGGTAGATTCAAAGCATTCGTCACGGAATACCGCTCTTCAATCTCTCCAGAGGTTTTGGAGCATGCTTTTCTGGATTTCTTTGATTATTGCACTAAACTTAAAGACACGAAGGTGCAAGATGCCTTGGATCGCCAGGACACTCTTTGGAAAAGCCTTCTCCAGGTCCTGATCCCAATCTACCTGGTCGAGACTGTTACAGGTCATTCCATTGACACATTTTTGGCAGAACTTGATGAGGTCTCAAGGGTTCTTCAATTCTTTGAGAAGATCGACCTCCCTATGAAGTTCTCGTGCCTTTCACAGTTTATTACAGTACAGGAGATTAAGGCGATGGACGATGGCTTATTCTGTTTGTGGATGTCAAATAAGGCCGAAAAGACCTTCACGATTTCATTCCTTGGGCGTTCCTGGCCCCTGTCCTTATTGTTTGTCGACGGACCAGTCTTCCAGGAGAAGGCAGAAGCCTTTCTAGAGGGCTTAAGGAAGTATTCCATGAGACTAGAAGAGACTCGGTCCAAGTACAACATCAAGGTTTTGGAGAGGTCCTTAGCCGAGAAGCATGAGAGATGTAACGCCCAGGCTCTCAAGCTGGAAGAGTTGCAAGCAAGCATAGTCAACCAAGAGAAGGACCTGAGAGAACTTACGGAGAAGTTTAATGCCAGCTTTCAAAGACCATACCATAGCGCTAATGTCTCTACATATGGGCAAGAAGTGGCCAATGCCACCTCGCAGCTGAAGATGCTTCAGGATCAACACGACCGAGCCAATCAATCTCTTCCTCAACTGGAGAGGGCTTACCATACAAGCAATGAGGCGTTTCAGGCTCTCGAGAAGTATCTCCCCAAGGACAAGGATATAAGGCTAGCCCTGAACGAGGTAGAAACACATCGCAAACAGGTTTGTAATCGTCCTACGGACGCACAATTGGATCGGCTCCATCAAGAGGCCACAATGGCCAAGGAATTGAGTGAGAAGTTCGAGTCCTTTTATGAAAGCTTCGATGAACTCGCCAGGTGTGTAATAGAAACTACTACTCTTCTGAGAGCCGTCACAAATATCTCCACCGTTATATTGCCAAGTACTGACGCAGTAATGCAGCTAGACGAGTATGGTGCCCTTGAAGAGAGCCTAGCTAGAGTTAGAAGGCTTTGTTCCTCGATTTGTCGCCAGCAGGAATGTTATCTCCACGACGTTGAGGAACCCAAAAAGTCGGCCTTAATCCCCGACCATGTACTTACCGATATCTCCACACTCTGCGTCAATTATGACTCACTCCACAAAACCCTCGAGGGGTTAATCCTAGGCTTGCAAGCGGAGCTAAGTACGCGAGACGAAAGATCGAAAAGTGATGAGGATGATTACAAAAGGCTATTACGGGACCTCGCCAGGCGCCATGCCAAGGTCATCATTGAAGGAGGGTTCTCGCGTTTAGTATCCTTAATCCAACGGCACATCAATGAGCACCGCATGGCCGTCCTGGCTGCAGTCAATACGCGCCTTCAAGCGCTTTGGACGCAGTGCTATAGTGGCGCGAACAAAGAGACGTGCGACATCCAAAGAGTCTGTCTTGAGCCGTGCAAGAATGAGAAGAACTCCGTGGAGGTACGTGCGTATTACAATGGACCGGCAGGTATCTTCTCCCAGCCGTTGCGGGACACAGGCTCGTCCGGACAAAAGGTCATGCTTTCGATCCTCTTGCGAATAGCCATCAGCCAGGTCTTTAATACCCGCTTATCGTTTATAGTCCTAGACGAGCCGACAAATTACCTCGATGAGCTGAATGCAATGAATCTGGCTGACATGCTCGCGACTTACGTCCAGAGCGTGCAGCCTCTTCAGCTCGTTGTCATTACACACAGTTACGAATTTGCTGAGAGACTCAAGGCCCATGCTGGGACCGTTGACGCCTATCACTACGTGGTACGTCTAACAGCAGATGGTTCCGTCGTCCAGAAGCAATAATGTTCCTGGTTCTTATACCCTTCTTTTCGCTCTAGGACTACGATGTATTATTCCTCTATCTAGATGTACTAAGCAGACCTCCTTCCCAAAGGGCTCATCTTCCTTCGGCAGTATGCTGTCTGCGTGGGCGAGTACCGAGCTCAGACGTACGTCAACGTCGCGCTCGTCCTGATGTTCTGCGTCCACCGGTTGGACCTTGCGGAGATTCTCCTTCGTCAGGTCATCCAGCACCCTGGCGCATCTCTCCTCTCGAAGAGCTGTCTAGAGGCTCTCAGCGGACTCACAACCTCATACAAGGCGATAATCAAGGACTACCCGTACTTCGTGCTCCAATCCCCAGCTCGACCACTTATCGGGCTTCAAGTGGACAGTGACGAGGGAAGTGCCATTCTTGCCGCATACGGTCTCTTCCTTATATATATGGCCGTAGGTTCAGTCGAAGAAGCAGGGCGAATCATGGATCGTTACCTGACGCATACTTTGTCCATTAGGGGTCAGTAGTGCACACCTTTCCAGGACTGGATTGTAGAAGATGTCGAGGGGTAAATTAGAAAGGATGGCAAAGACGAAACTCGATAGCTCGGTCTCCTTTATCCGAGAAGAGAACGTTGTATCAACCACGTTTAGAATCATTTTCCGACTGCACTTACCATCAGAACTAGATAGTACCTGACTACTCTTCCTTAGCATTTCCCAAACAGAGCCAATGTGCATTCTGAATAATTGACTATCATATCACTTCTCTTCTCCTATTATAAGAGAACACAATCCGAGGCAGTGTCAATGAATACATCTTCCTGTAGTCTCTCCATCGGATGCTCCAGAACACTTCTCATGACTTAAATCCCGTTTCGTTTAGAAAAGACATATCCCTGACTTCCACATAGCCTTGTTTCTCTATAACAGTCGGGACATTGGATTTGGCTATGGAACTCACCAGTAAATGGAGCTAATCACTTCTCTAGATATCTCCGGCTCGACGAGGAACGAGAGACAGTATCCCATACAAAGAAGGAACCGATGCCGAGTACTGCAGGAGGAGCGAGTGCCTGGCTCTGGACACCCTCGGAAGCGTATGCAGGAGCTTGACTGGTCGAAAAGCTCCGATCGATAGAGGTGGTGCTGTGAATCCGGCTAAGACTGCATCGAGTGCAGCTCGTGGTAGCAGGGCATGCACAGCATGTGGAACAGACATCTTCCCTTTCGTTGAAGGATCCAGCAAGGCCCCTACTCCCGCATGTCAGTTTTCCCAGATCGTCAGCGTGCAGAGAGGAGTATTGATCGGGGGGTGCTCCTACCTCTCCAGTGATGAGACGAATGGGGTCAAGAGCTTCCCCGAGTGAGCGGGCCGTCCTGGGGGCGTCATTCATGGAGGAGGCCTACGATCGAAGCGCCCTCCAGGGCTTGTTCGAGGTTTACTCCCGACTGTCAGGGATGCCTCTCACTTCTTGAAGGCCTTCGAGAAGTACTCCTTCTTCTTCTCGGGGTCCGGGTTGATCGTCGCGTTGTTCTCGGGAGTCCAGCCACAAGGGATGTCGCCTCCAGTCTTGTCAGCATACTGGAAGGCCTGGACGAGGCGCTTGCACTCCTCGATAGAGCGGCCGACAGGGAGGTCGTTGATGCAGACGTGGCGGATGAGCCCCTTGTCGGAAACGATGAAGAGCCCGCGAAGAGCAATGCCCTGGTCCTCAATCAGCACACCGAAGTCGCGGGCCATCTTGTGGTTCGTGTCGGCGAAGAGGTCGCACTTGCAGGCCCCAATCCCGCCCTCCTCGTGGCCCTGGAGGCACCACGCGTAGTGGCTGTAGACGGAGTCCGTCGAGCCGATGATGATCTCGGCGTTGCACTTGCTGCGGAGGAAGGTCGAGAGCTCCGCGAAGTGGATGATCTCCGAGGGGCAGACGAAGGTGAAGTCGAGTGGGTAGAAGAAGACGACGAGGTACTTCCCCGCGTAGTCCTTGAGACGGCGTGTCTCGAACTTCATCGACGGGGTGAGGACGGAGACCTCGAAGTCGGGGCAGGGCGTGCCAGGGAGAGGGACGGGCATATCTTTTCCGGTGTCACCTACCAGAAGACAGACTTGTGGCAGTTAATCACTAGACCCCACGTACTTGTCGAACGCTATCAGCCTTGATCTCTGCATTCTGATGCTCTGCGGTCTCCTCTCCTGTGCCGGTGGGGAGACGATGGGATGGGGGAGTTATTGACCCCTTCCACGACCTCGGAGGAATACGAATGCACTTGGAGCCAGTCGTCCTCCGCCCGCTCGAGGAGCCCTCATTTCGTGAGATGCCTTCCTTCATGGGCAGGTGTGCAGAGAACGTCCTGTCGTACTCCTTCAGAGAATGCCGAAGCCTTTTAGAGCCTCTTATAGGGACGCCAGGTCCTGGGAGTTCGTTCAGCCGTCTGAGGTATGAAGTGCTCGGCCTCTGGGACCGGAAGAATGCTGGAGATGTCCGGGGTGTTGAAGGGGAGTTCTCAATTGGAGAGTGAGAGGTTGATGCTTGACTCTCAAAAATGTCCGGCATAGCTTTGATAAGGCGGCTAGGAATGGAGACCTCGAGGGCGTGAAAAGGAACCTCAATCAGACTGGGAAGATGGACGAAGATGGCATGACAGCTCTGATGAATACCGCATGGAATGGTCGCGCCAACCGCATCTCTCTACTCGAAAAGGAGATCAAGATGCAGAACAAGTGAGAACGGGCCCCACTAATGAGAGCCACCTCCGATGGTCACTCTGATTGCACCCTCTACTCAAGGAAGAGATTGGGAAGAGGGACAGATATGGATGGACGGCCCTGATAAGAGCTGCAAGATGGGGTCACGCCAACTGCATTCCTCTCCTCGAGAAGGAGATTGGGATGCAGGATAACTATGGATGGACTGCATTGATGAAGGCCGCCTACAATGGAAAGACAGACTGTGCCCGGCTCCTCTTCTCAGAGGCGGGGAAGCAGACGACGAAGGAATGGTATGGATTCCCTTCTGGAGCGACTGCCCTCATGATAGCAGCCCACGAGAACTGCCCCGATATCGTTGAGCTCCTTCTCCCCTACGAACAGGGACTTAAGGATTCTGAAGGACACACAGCTCAGTGGCATGCGAACAACAGTTCAAAGGAAGGTGACTTCACTCAAGTCCGAAGGCTCCTCGAGAATGAAAGGACAGAACGAATCCCTCCTCCGAATCCTGAACTACTCATACTACAGTATCGTGTCAACGACCTCACCACTGAGAACGACTCCCTCAAGAAAGACCTCTCCTCTTCCAAGAATACCCTAGAGGAGACAAAGAATGAGCTATCCCAACTGAATCAGGAAAACTCCTCCCTCAGACAACAACTCCAGAAGGCCAACGAAGAGAAGGACGCCCTCCACAAACAGTTAGAGGACAGGACAGGGCTCAGATCGATCAGCTAACTGCAGAAGTCTCCTCCCTCAAACAACAGCTCGACAATACTATCAATGAGTCCAAGAGGCATGCGGAGATGAACGAGGACCTTCGGAAGGCCTCTGACCAGAACCGAGCCCTCATCAACTCCCTCACCACCGAGAAGGCGACCCTTCAGGAGCAGCTCGCCAAGACCACTGAGGACCTCAAGAGAGCACTTGCAGACCAGAAGGCCCGGATCCTCGTCCTCGAGAAGGAGAACGCCCGACTGAGGACCGAGAACCATGACATGAAAGACCTTCGGAGACGCCTCGAGGAGGTGGAGGAGGAGAAGAGGATCCTTCTCCAGAACCTCGCTGCTGTCGGGGGCAGGCTTCCCCCTGCACGGGAGGACAGCTCTCTCATCTCATCTGCCACTTGGGGAGACATCAATGCACTCCGAAGGCACCTCGACCAGGCGGGACAGAAGGACTCATCAGGCATGACGGCCCTGATGCACGCCGCCTCCCGAGGCCAGACCGAGGTCGTCCGCCTCCTCCGGCCCCTCGAGGCCCGCCTCCAGGACGGGAAGGGATGGACGGCCCTGATGCATGCAGTGGGGGGAGGACACGAGGAGTGCATCGGCCTCCTCCTTCTGGAGAGGGACCTGAAGGATGGGGAGGGCAGGACGGCAGAGGACGTCGCCAACGGCCTTCCCGATGGGAAGAAGAAGATCACACCTCTCCTCAGAAAGAAGGTCCAGCTACCCGACCTTCCCGATGAGCTCTCGTCCTTCCAGCTTACGGGGAGGCTCGGAAGGGGGGCCTTCGGGACCGTCTTCTCCGCCTGGTCCGAGGATCACGGGAACTGCGCCCTGAAGGTCGTCGAGTACGAGGAGATGGAGAGGACGATCGTCGACTCCCTCCGAAGGGAGATGGGGACCATCCCCTCCCTCGAGCACCCCCACGTCCTCCGCTACCACCGGGTGCACGACGACCCGGACAACGGGACCGCCTACCTCGTGATGGAGTGGTGCTCCGGGACGCTCCACGACGAGGTCCGGGGGCGCGGGGAGAGGGGAGAGCCCTTCAGGGACGATGAGGTGTGGAGATGCCTTCGGGAGATGGCGAGCGGTCTTGCCTACCTCCACGAGAGGGGGCTCGTCCACAGGGACCTGAAGCCGGAGAACGTCCTCCTCTCTTCCGATGGTCGGTGCATCCTTGGGGACTTCGGACTTGCAAGAGCGATCGAGAACTCGTCTAGGACGAAGACAACTGCTGGGACTCCCTTGTACATGGCCCCCGAAATCCACCAAGGGAAGAGATATGACAATTCCGTTGACGTCTGGGCCCTGGGAGTAGTGGCGCATGAGTTGTGCACTGGTGAGCTCCCGTTCTTCACAGTGCCCGCGATTATCGAGGAAGAGCCCCCAGCCATTGAGGACAGAAATCGAAAGCTCGTTGACCTCATCTTCCGGATGCTCTCGAAGGATCCCAAAGACCGTCCGACAGCACGGGACGTCCTCGAGGAGGCGGAGAGGCACCAGTGACCTGGAGGAGTGGTCAGGTCAAGTCCTGGGAGTCGTGATTGGACGTTTCTTGCCTCTCTGACAGCACGAGACGTCCTCAAGAAAGCCTCTTGACCTTCCTCCCGAACTGGGGCCCCTCACTATCACAGGACTCGTCGGGAACGACAAGACCGGGATCGTCTACACGGCGTGCAACCGGAGCCATCGGAACTGCCTCCTGAGGGTCGTCCGGTACTCCAGCCTTCCCGAGAAGACACGACGCGCCATCGGAGAAGAGGTGAGGATCCTCCCGAGTCTTCGTCACGAGAACGTGCTCTCCTGCCTCGGAGTGGTGGACGACCCCCCTCAGCAGACGGCGTACTTCGTCTTCCCCTGGCACCCCAAGGTACTCCTAGAGGAGATACGAGACCGCAGGGAGGCAGGCAGGTCCTTTGGGACTGACGAGCTCTGGAAGTGCATCCGTCAGATCGCGAACGGGATGCAGTACCTCCACGAGCACGACTGGTTCTGCAGGGGTCTCTCACCCGCAAGTATCTACCTCTCGAAGGACGGGAGGTGTGTCCTCGCACCCTTCGAGCTCGCCCAGCCACTGGACGCTCCTCTCTACCTGGCCCCCGAGATCCAACGGGGCTCTCCGCACGATCCTGTCGCTGATGTCTGGACGCTCGGAGCCATCGTCTACGAGATGTGTGCTGGAGTGCCTCCATTCAAGAGCGTTGATGAGATCTCATCCGGAGCCGTCCCCCGCATCAGAGGGAGGCCTGGAAGTCTCACCGACCTCGTTGCCAGGATGCTCTCATTGTCTCCCGAGAGCCGTCCTTCGATTCAGGAGTGCCTGAGGTCGGTGCCACGGGGATCCGATCCCCATCCTCCCCAAAAGAGGAGTGAGGACCGCTTTATGGAGGCTCTCCGCTCTCGGGGCCGTGAAGCTTACGAGGAGGCCATGTCACTCTTCGAGGACGGTCTCGAACTGTCTCCCGAACAGGAGGCCGAGGCCTGCAGACTCGCCATTGCGAATGGATGGTCGAGGATGGCGGAGCAGTTCGAGGAAGCATACCGTCCCGAAGAAGGGAGAACGACGATGCTCATGTGTGCGGCGATGGACCGGAACCTCGGCCTACTCAGAAGGTATGTCCACGAACGCAGAAGGCAGGACGAGAACGGCTGGACGGCCCTGATGTTTGCGGCTCAAGCGGGCCATCTCGAATGTGTCCAGATTCTCCTCCCCGAGGCGTGGATACGGACAACACGACCCGCTTCGGATCTCGCTGAGAAAGGGACGGTCATGATGCTCGCGGCACAGGCTGGACACGCAGACATCGTCGAACTTCTCTGGCCGTATGAGTGCTGTGGGAAGGACGCGAATGACCACAACGCCTATTGGTATGCTCAGAAGGCAGCGAAGAACGGGGAACGGATCCGCGAAATCCTCGACCTCGAGGGCCAAGGGAAGGTTCGACGTCGTGAGAATATACCAGCAATTGAAGACATCCTAGGTCGAAAGGAATAGGACCTCGCCAGTCTATCGTGGGGACGTGAGCGGTGACTACTAGTGACTAGCCACGTTAGTGTTACAGCGACCACCCCCGTACCCTCACGAGGGACTGCATCTCCGGGTCATACGATCACCAGTCCGTGGTGAGAGCTGAGGAATAGTCCACATCACGCATGGCAGACAGAGGGAGTCCTTCCGAGTGGTCATGGCTCCCCCGGCTTCCAGCCGATGAGGAACGGCGTCAGACGTGCGTCCCACCGGGGCTCTCCGAAAGGATGGTGCGTCGTTCCTTGACAGGTCGAGGAGCAGATCGATGCTCGTGGTTCGGGCCTGCTCTCCAGGACGTCCCGGTCCGTCCTGGTTGTTCCTGGACACCTCAGGAGAACGGGATAATCACACAGCTCCCCGGCCTGAGCCCACCAGCTGCTCGGGGAGGGGCCGATCGGACGGACTGCTACCACCAACGAGCAATGGACGAGTCCCCACCACCCCCTCCCTCGGACATCCCGGAGCGAGTCTTCCCCTCTCCCTTCTCTGAGGAGGATGACCGAAGGGCTCCAAGCACATCGGCCTCCCCGTCGAAAGAGTCTCCAGCCCCCGGTCGACTGAAGGCATCTCCCGCCACCTCTCTGACTGGGACGTCCCCCACCGAGCCAAGGAGCGGGGATCCTGTCTGCTGGCTCCCTCCCAGAGCCGGCCGTCAAGCGGGAGGTGTGATCGACCCCCAGGGGAAGCCTCCCGGACTCCCTGAGGACTCTTCCCCAGAGGACTGGACGCCAATAACCCTTCCCTCTCCCAGTGGGGGCATAGGACTGAGAGTGCTCCTCCCCAGCTATTCACACGTCTTTCGTCCGTCCTGGTGGAGCACGATCCCCAGGACTTGGGGAGTTGAGAGTGTCCAGTCAGGCACCCCACGCACTTCGTTGATGTTGAAGACAGGGGGAGTGTGAGATATGGAAGTCTTAGATGTATGCTTTGATGACGCTCTCGATTGGAGTCCTGCAGAGCGGGCAGGTCTGGTTCATGATCCGCTCTGCACAATTGGAGCAGGCACAGAGGTGGCCACAGGGCTGGAGGAGCGTGTCCTTCGGGTTCATGAGGCAGATGACACAGGTTGTGATCGCTTTAGCCTCTTCGGTCTTCTGGTCCAGGGTCCTCCGAAGGCTTCTGTTCATCTCCTGGCACTTCTCTAACCGCTCCTCGAGGGAGGAGACTTTCTGGCTCATTTGAGACGGCTCGTTATCCGCCTCTTCTTGGGCATTCTTGAGTGAGGAGAGGCCCCTCTTGAGAGACTCGTTCTCGACGGCGAGTTCGCTGACACACTCTCGGAGTTCGAGTACTTCAGAGTTCAGTGAAGGAGGAAGGCGCTTCGTGCCTTCTTTCTTAAGGAGCTTACGGACCTGGGCGGAGTACTCTTTGTTGTTCGCATGCCACTGAGCTGTGTGTCCTTCAGAATCCTTAAGTCCCTGTTCGTAGGGGAGAAGGAGCTCAACGATATCGGGGCAGTTCTCGTGGGCTGCTATCATGAGGGCAGTCGCTCCAGAAGGGAATCCATACCATTCCTTCGTCGTCTGCTTCCCCGCCTCTGAGAAGAGGAGCCGGGCACAGTCTGTCTTTCCATTGTAGGCGGCCTTCATCAATGCAGTCCATCCATAGTTATCCTGCATCCCAATCTCCTTCTCGAGGAGAGGAATGCAGTTGGCGTGACCCCATCTTGCAGCTCTTATCAGGGCCGTCCATCCATATCTGTCCCTCTTCCCAATCTCTTCCTTGAGTAGAGGGTGCAATCAGAGTGACCATCGGAGGTGGCTCTCATTAGTGGGGCCCGTTCTCACTTGTTCTGCATCTTGATCTCCTTTTCGAGTAGAGAGATGCGGTTGGCGCGACCATTCCATGCGGTATTCATCAGAGCTGTCATGCCATCTTCGTCCATCTTCCCAGTCTGATTGAGGTTCCTTTTCACGCCCTCGAGGTCTCCATTCCTAGCCGCCTTATCAAAGCTATGCCGGACATTTTTGAGAGTCAAGCATCAACCTCTCACTCTCCAATTGAGAACTCCCCTTCAACACCCCGGACATCTCCAGCATTCTTCCGGTCCCAGAGGCCGAGCACTTCATACCTCAGACGGCTGAACGAACTCCCAGGACCTGGCGTCCCTATAAGAGGCTCTAAAAGGCTTCGGCATTCTCTGAAGGAGTACGACAGGACGTTCTCTGCACACCTGCCCATGAAGGAAGGCATCTCACGAAATGAGGGCTCCTCGAGCGGGCGGAGGACGACTGGCTCCAAGTGCATTCGTATTCCTCCGAGGTCGTGGAAGGGGTCAATAACTCCCCCATCCCATCGTCTCCCCACCGGCACAGGAGAGGAGACCGCAGAGCATCAGAATGCAGAGATCAAGGCTGATAGCGTTCGACAAGTACGTGGGGTCTAGTGATTAACTGCCACAAGTCTGTCTTCTGGTAGGTGACACCGGAAAAGATATGCCCGTCCCTCTCCCTGGCACGCCCTGCCCCGACTTCGAGGTCTCCGTCCTCACCCCGTCGATGAAGTTCGAGACACGCCGTCTCAAGGACTACGCGGGGAAGTACCTCGTCGTCTTCTTCTACCCACTCGACTTCACCTTCGTCTGCCCCTCGGAGATCATCCACTTCGCGGAGCTCTCGACCTTCCTCCGCAGCAAGTGCAACGCCGAGATCATCATCGGCTCGACGGACTCCGTCTACAGCCACTACGCGTGGTGCCTCCAGGGCCACGAGGAGGGCGGGATTGGGGCCTGCAAGTGCGACCTCTTCGCCGACACGAACCACAAGATGGCCCGCGACTTCGGTGTGCTGATTGAGGACCAGGGCATTGCTCTTCGCGGGCTCTTCATCGTTTCCGACAAGGGGCTCATCCGCCACGTCTGCATCAACGACCTCCCTGTCGGCCGCTCTATCGAGGAGTGCAAGCGCCTCGTCCAGGCCTTCCAGTATGCTGACAAGACTGGAGGCGACATCCCTTGTGGCTGGACTCCCGAGAACAACGCGACGATCAACCCGGACCCCGAGAAGAAGAAGGAGTACTTCTCGAAGGCCTTCAAGAAGTGAGAGGCATCCCTGACAGTCGGGAGTAAACCTCGAACAAGCCCTGGAGGGCGCTTCGATCGTAGGCCTCCTCCATGAATGACGCCCCCAGGACGGCCCGCTCACTCGGGGAAGCTCTTGACCCCATTCGTCTCATCACTGGAGAGGTAGGAGCACCCCCCGATCAATACTCCTCTCTGCACGCTGACGATCTGGGAAAACTGACATGCGGGAGTAGGGGCCTTGCTGGATCCTTCAACGAAAGGGAAGATGTCTGTTCCACATGCTGTGCATGCCCTGCTACCACGAGCTGCACTCGATGCAGTCTTAGCCGGATTCACAGCACCACCTCTATCGATCGGAGCTTTTCGACCAGTCAAGCTCCTGCATACGCTTCCGAGGGTGTCCAGAGCCAGGCACTCGCTCCTCCTGCAGTACTCGGCATCGGTTCCTTCTTTGTATGGGATACTGTCTCTCGTTCCTCGTCGAGCCGGAGATATCTAGAGAAGTGATTAGCTCCATTTACTGGTGAGTTCCATAGCCAAATCCAATGTCCCGACTGTTATAGAGAAACAAGGCTATGTGGAAGTCAGGGATATGTCTTTTCTAAACGAAACGGGATTTAAGTCATGAGAAGTGTTCTGGAGCATCCGATGGAGAGACTACAGGAAGATGTATTCATTGACACTGCCTCGGATTGTGTTCTCTTATAATAGGAGAAGAGAAGTGATATGATAGTCAATTATTCAGAATGCACATTGGCTCTGTTTGGGAAATGCTAAGGAAGAGTAGTCAGGTACTATCTAGTTCTGATGGTAAGTGCAGTCGGAAAATGATTCTAAACGTGGTTGATACAACGTTCTCTTCTCGGATAAAGGAGACCGAGCTATCGAGTTTCGTCTTTGCCATCCTTTCTAATTTACCCCTCGACATCTTCTACAATCCAGTCCTGGAAAGGTGTGCACTACTGACCCCTAATGGACAAAGTATGCGTCAGGTAACGATCCATGATTCGCCCTGCTTCTTCGACTGAACCTACGGCCATATATATAAGGAAGAGACCGTATGCGGCAAGAATGGCACTTCCCTCGTCACTGTCCACTTGAAGCCCGATAAGTGGTCGAGCTGGGGATTGGAGCACGAAGTACGGGTAGTCCTTGATTATCGCCTTGTATGAGGTTGTGAGTCCGCTGAGAGCCTCTAGACAGCTCTTCGAGAGGAGAGATGCGCCAGGGTGCTGGATGACCTGACGAAGGAGAATCTCCGCAAGGTCCAACCGGTGGACGCAGAACATCAGGACGAGCGCGACGTTGACGTACGTCTGAGCTCGGTACTCGCCCACGCAGACAGCATACTGCCGAAGGAAGATGAGCCCTTTGGCAAGGTGCTCTGCTTTTGCACTAACCTTCTTTGACTGGCTGTACTTGATGTGCGCTATTGCAAGCATGTAGCAAACCGTGCTTTGCAGCTCTCGCTGAAGGCGGGTAACTTGAGTTGAGGTAAGGTGTCCATACGATGGCATTATGATGGAAAGGGCATCTCCAGTGAAACAGAACTCACAAAAGTCTGTGTACACGCAGATACATTCACCCATCAGGCGATTCTGGAAAGCGATCGCTGCAAGCGAGAGGCGAGCAGGCCATAAATTTGGGTATCGTGCTCGCAGACGCACAAGAAACTTTCGAAGTCGCCCTTCAACACCGTATCGGAACAGCCGGAGAAAGACAATGAAACGAGTCATATCAGCCGGATTTTCGAAGCAGCGAGCACGCTGGTAACTGTATTGTAAGACGAAGGTATTGGTCTTTTCCGTAAGGAACGTCGCGAGGGAATTCAGTGCGCCTGAGTAATGTTCTGGAGATGGACGGTCTGCCATACCCATTGCACCCTTCTCAATCGCCTGGAGGGTAAGACTGATGATGGCAGAAAGGCGTATGTAGAGGTCTGCTATCGAGAGGACTCCGGGGCGAGTTTCTAGCTCTCGGGCCTCAATAGCATACTTCAAAACTTCAAGATAGAAGTACACCAGATCGTAGTACGTCGCGCTAGCGTCTGTAACTAACGAGCGATGGGCTCGAAGGCCATTCCATTGCACGTGAAGTTCCCAGAGCATCGCCTCTGTTTCCACGTTAAAGAGAACCGTTGTGGTTGTGCGCAAGGGAGAAAAATCTCCATCGCTAGCCTGCTCACTTTCTGAGCGGATGAGGGACGACATGACTCGATAAGTCCACGTTAGTGGAGGGTTCACCCGTGCAAGAACGAGATTCGCGTAGATAAGGATGAGACATACACAATATCCGGCTTCAAGCTCAAGATCTGATGTGGAGATTTGGGAATGGTATTGCTTACAAAAGCCGGCGATAGATAGGCTTGGGGTTACTGCATGGAGCTGGAAGAAATGTCGATAAAGAGAAAGGAGAGTATATAGCTGGAGGACCACTGAACTTCCAACCTCTGGGATGAGGGAATCGCGTTGTGAGTGCATCTCGGCTGGAGGAATCGAGATGCGCTCATAGGCGGCATAGCTCCTCTTGGCAGGAAGTTGGAAAAGAGGTACATGGATCGTCTGGGAAAGAGAGGCAGGTGGGAAAGCAAGACGCAACAATCGTGCTAGAGGTTTTGGAAAGTCATGCAATTGCGTCGAGTCCAACTGGGACCAGATGAAACGTGCAAGTTCTCGTCGTATCAAGACCGTCTGCACCTCCTTGAAGGCATTTCCGAGAGCCAAGGCAACGTTTTGAGGTGACTGACCCAGGAGGGCAATGACACGTGCTCGGGAGGCATGTACCCTACTACGAATAAGAGAATCACCATCTGTGTAGATACTAAGGATGTGAGTTAACGAGTTGAAGATAGAGCCGATGAGAGGTTTAAGTTCGTCCTCGAGCTGAGCAAGTTTCTGTCTTCTACCATGCTGAAGCTCATTTGACTCGCTTGCCTTATTACAAGATAGGGCGTAACGTGCTGCAAGGTCAACGTTCAGAAGGAGTTGAGTTCGCATCGTGGATAGCCAAATTAAGTCCACAAGTGCTTCGAAGACGTCTACTAGGACTGAGATTACATCCAATTCTCCAAGAAGCTTTCTCAAAACATCTTCAGAAAGACGAGTGAAGAGGGATAATGTCCTGACCGACAAATAGCTTGTGCAGGTCAAGGTCTGAGCACCCTCAGCTTCTATGACGCTCCGTATCGTGAGGATGAGCTCGGAATACGAGCGCTGAAGTTGGAGAGCTGTTTCGGACCGCTTACCTTTGACGGTTGGGAGGATGTTATCAAGGAGCATCAACGCGTCAAGATGCCTATCAGCGGTATAGAGATACCCGAGGGCCTTCTGAATGAGCTTCGTCAGGATGAAGTTCAGGCCGATCATCCGCACGATCTGCGATATCAGAAACTGAGTTCTCTTACTAAGCGAAGAACGCCGCATGTCATCCAAGAGGAGTAGGGTCTGTTCTTCCGCGAAGTTTGGCGTGGAATATGCGAGGCAAACCTTTCGTCGCATGCTCAGAAGCAGCTTTTCGGCCACGTCCCGCTCATCCGAGGGCATATCGTTCTGCTCTATGTACAAGTTGAAGATGCGGCACATATCGAGCTGGAAGGTGTAGAGCTTCCGGTCTCCATCTTCGTCATGTGGAAGACAGGAGGCAACCAACGCCACAAGCCTATGCAGGCAATACAAGGCCTGGCGAGGCTCGCGAACCGCCAGAAAGTCTGTCACAAGATTAGTAAACCTTTCAACGGAGGGGCTGAGGATGGCTGCTGCCAAACGGAACTCAAGAGCCATTCGTAGGACGCCCTCAGCCGCCTCTTCTGTTGGGCTTTGGCCAAGACGCAGAAGCCTTCGAAGCTGAGGATCCGTATATGCCTGATCTCGGACGATGTTCTCATAGATGTCGGCAAGCATATCAAAGGCAGTGTATGCACGTGGGTTCTCTGCGAGGCAGTTTCGGAGAGCTTTGATGGCCCCATAGCTGTTCCCATTATCGAGTTCCCCAAGTGCCTCTGCAAGGCCGGTGTCTGCAAGCTTGTTCCGTGGGATTGGAGGTTCTTCGGACATCAACTCCGCTAGTAGTCTTAGGGTAGGGTACTGAGACGTGGCTTGTTGTAGAAGAACTGGGACGGGTGCGTCAGCAAACTCGTAGTCTTGCGTATCAAGTGGAGGGTGTACTTCAAGTTGACTTTCGTCTGACATGCTATACTCATCTGATGTGTCGGGTTCATAAAGATCCGTGTCTGAAGCAGAACCCGCCTTACCCTTTCGATCCTCTTTCACCGAAGAGGGTCGATAACCACTAGAAAGGGCAGAGCTGAGGGATAACGCCCCTTTCATCCTTTAAAAATGTCGCCGCCCATGATCTCCCGCGTCGGTTACCTCCCAAGCCTGGCACAGGAGCTCATTGGGCGCGGCGAACAGCAGGTAATTTACGTTACTCCTCCTCGCTTCTATTCACGAGGAAACCCTCATTTCTCAGCTCCTACTCAATTACGGACGGTATACCGACGTCCAGAACGCTTCCAGAACCCCGCACCATCTCCCGTCGTTCACACATTCAATTTACCTTGTGAGGGAAGAGGAGTGACCACAGAACGACCATACCCCCATGCCCCATTCTATAGCACCCCTCCTGCATCCGTCGCATGCAGGGCAGCGAAGAGTGCGCTCCTGCCTGTTGCAAGCCCACCGGAAACGCCAGAGCTACCACAGGAGGAGTCGTTTCGGGAGTTGGATTCTGTCGAGCCCTTGGTAGAGGATGATGATGAAGATAGTGCCTTTAGTAATGAGATTGCAGGATTCTTCATTACTGAGGCGCCTTTAGCAGTTCCGGAGCCGAAACCCGTGGCAGATCCTGAGACACCTATCTATCCAAAGTCGGAACAACTTGTAAGTGGGACTGGCACCCTTACCAAGGCCGTCTTCGACCCAGCCTTTATGCGGGCTACAGATCGATACAGCAGAGACGACAAGATGCGCGTCGTTACTCAGTACACGGATGAGTATATCAATCACCTCCCTTCTAGTACCCGCCGCACCGAGAAACGCCCAGTACCGGAAAGTAGGCGACGCCCAATACACTCAGCACGGTCCGATTACGGTCAAGGCGAACGACGAGTGCGACCACCTTCAGGAAGGAGTATTCTTTCTGAGCCATGTCCAGTCGATTCTGCCCTACCTACTCGGCCTTCCACAGCCTCGTCTGCCGAAAGGAAGTCTCGAGCTACCAAGTGCCTTCCTAACACGCCTCTGATTGCGAGCATGTATAGGGTTGAGGGAAAGACTATTGAGTGCAGGATTGGGCCAGGGCCGGGGCCGGAGGAGGCATTGCAGATGGATCCATTTCCATTGACCAAGCATCAAGACCCATTGTGGCATGTCCCGAAGGCCCAGCAGGAGTCATTGTCGCTTCGTGAGATGTGTCCCTTTTTCTTAGGACGTCAAAGGTTTCCTGACTTGTCTCAAGATATGAAAGATGTGGCACGGAAAGAAGCCGTTCGCATCACGGAGACGCTCTTCGACGGACCCTCATGGCGTGGCACGGCGTTGCGACAGCTCTTGCTTTTCTGCAGACAGTTTATCACACTTTCCTTTTTCCGCTTAACGACTCGCGTCCCCAATCCACTTGGCCAAGGGCCGGCATATCAGGACTGGAAGCTTCACTGCGAGATCATTTTGAGTGTACTTCGACGGCTTCATGAGTTCGGAGCGTCAAGGGCCTTGCTTTTACAGGTTTCTGACCAATTCCCATTGGGATATGTGGAGGCAGTCTTTCTTGGCCCCTTCACGGCCTTTAATCTCGATGCTCGGACGCTTCGGAAATGCTTCCTACCCTTGGAGCGACGGGGGATAGGGCAGATCTCGGAACGTCGGCTTTCAAGTCCTACCAAGGATGGGTCGCGAACGACCAGGTCAAGTGCTCCGCCTCCATCCGATTCCTCCCAGTCTTCCGAGTCCTCACCTGGACGAAACGATGTCTCGCATGTCGTCGACTCATCAGGCGAGTACTTGGCGGTACCAGCAATCGAGGTTTTCATCTCTGTCCTGAGTATGTTAGAACACGCGGTCCCGACCCTATCTGAGCCTGTGGAGGTGGAGGGTGCTGATCTGGTTGGACTGCTTGTCAACTCACTTGCACTCATGAGCATTTGCGATCCATTGATATACCAGTGGATGATTACTCCCATTATAGATATCTCCGCCCCACCTACCTCGCGACTTCGAGTGCAGAGTGTTAGGTCATTACGGGAGGCGCCCGTGGTGGTTCTGATAGATTACGTCTGCCATGGGATGCTCCGTGATCTTATTGCAAGCTATGATGATGCGTCATTGTCACATCTGCACTATCTGAACTGTGACACAAGTATTGAAGGATATACCCTGCAAACTCCGCCCATAAGCTGGGGCGTTGGGAGCTTGCTTGACGTCCTTATCGGCCCCATTTCCCGTGCTTCTAGAGGGATGACACGAGAAAGGTTTTCTTTTGAGCACGAGTTTTTGCTATCTTTCAAGGCATCATTAGGCTTCCGCCCAATCGAGGCCGTTGCGCTTGTTCTCTTCAATATGCCACCAGTATACCGCTCTGCGCACTTTTCGCGCCTCTGCCTACTTCTGTCTCTCACATTGACGTATGTGAAAGGGCTTGTGATCTCCTCTGCAAGCCAGAAGATCCTTGGTACCATCTTCCAGGGTTGTCGGATTCGCGAGCCCTTTCTTCTCGCCAATTGTATCTATCTCCTAGCCGTATGTATTGGCTCTTTGATTGTTCACCTAATTCAGGCTCCGAAGCACGTCCGCCGTGCGCATGCCGACTTCCTCTCGCACGTTATTGCAGATTCATCCTTGATTTGTGATATCCTGGTCAATAGACATTGCATCAGCTTCACATCCGGACTTGAGCTTCGCGGAATGTCGATCCTATTCAATTCACTCCCCGGGACAGTTGATGGGTCACTCCCACCCTTCATCTTCTTCCCGCTGGGGAGTAAGCGCGAGGGGGATGTCGTTATTGATCCAACGCAGGCCTCATTGTTCCTTCATTACTATGTTGCAGTCTTCGCGATGCGGCTATCGATAACGGCGTGCTGCATTGAGCGACGGCTTCGAATCTCACCAAAGGCTTGTCTCCGGCAGTCTCTACTCATCTCCCTTGGTGAGGAGTATGCCCGGTATAGAGGGCGGTATGCTCTTGTGGAGTCATTCTGTGCCACCATCTGTGAGGACCACCATCTATTGGATGAGAGGGAGGAATGATCAATCGGACTCGCTTTCGACGTGCATGTCGATGTTTGCGCCTAGTTCCTCGAAGACATGGTCGCTCACGTCAGGGACCGCGTCAGTCGTCGCAGTCTGAGGCGTACGGGTGCGCCCTATTCCAGGGTCGCTTAATCCACGGGACTTTCGATGCTCGCTCCGCATCGGCCGGTTTGGAGAGTTGAGACTCAGTCGGTCAAAAAGCATGCTCTGTGAACGTCCACCCTCGAAGGCGCCCTCCATCCTGTACTTGATCGTCTTTGTTTGCGTCAGAAACGCGTCGAGTATCCGGCGGTGTGGTTCAAGAATCGAGACGTTACTGATATCGTTCATATCTATATCGATGGTGCTGGAAAACAACGCGCTATTACGGCAGGTCACGAGCTCGTTCTCAAGCATAAGGACCATGCTGGCGCACTCACTCATCAGGAAGCCCGCGTCATCAACAAAGCAGTGGAGGCTTTGGATGACTGCGTGCTCCGTCGTCCCACGCTCTATCATCTTGAGCAACTCGTCGAGACTCCCAACGTTCAGCTCGGGCCCGGTGATCGCATTCATGCTCCGTGATGCAGGCCGGTTTGTTGACCGAGACGTTTGTAAGGCGGCACGTGCCCGTCGACTCCCAAATGGCAAAGGAGAACGCAAAATCGGCGAGCGCTGCTCCTGGGATAGATAGATCTGAAGACACATGTCAACGAGCAAGTCAGTTGCTTTATATGCGCTGAGAAGGAGGCTAGTCACCGCGCGTAGGAACGACTTCAGAGTGAAGATGGTCTCATGTGCTGCAAAGTTATGGACGGCCCGATGAAGGCCAGCGGTCGCTTGGGTCGCGAGAGCATGTAGTGGAGGTTCTCGTCGTGGAGGTGGGTGCTCGCGTCGCATGAAACTGAAGCCCGTGGCGGGTGCTCCACTACGACGGCTCATCACGGTGATGACACGATCTCTATCGCGGCCCCCGCTACGGCTCGCAGAGCGTGTGGATTGAGCCTGAGGCTGTGCCGAGGCTTGTCCGCCTAGACGGCGGATCTGCTTGACGGATAGTCCGGTAAGGACGCGCTGCATGTTCTGGACGCTTCGTGCCAAGACCGAGAGTAGGTTGTGGCGTGAGGCGTTATCGCAAGCCAAAAGAAGCTCTTCGAAGTCGGTCGTGCGAAGTTCCGTCATCTGGGATAAATAAGAGACAACGATCTCGCACGTCTCTGCCCACATCTGGACGCAAATACCTTCGGAGTCGCGGGTGACCGCGCAAGTCCGCGAAATCATGTGGGTGTTAGGCCGAACATTATTTGTGTGATACACGAAGGCTTGGGAGGCGAAGAAGGAGAAGTACTCCAAGAGGTTAAGGAGGTCTTCGAAGGAAAGGGTGGCGGGAGATAGCTCGATGTGGCCGAGAGACTTTAGGATGGTAAGGAAGAAGGTCAGTTGTGTCTGGGTAAGAGACGTGACCAACCTTCGTGTAGTCAGAGGCTTGACCACATCGTACTCCTCTGTAGCGTCCTGGATTTGGGACTCGAGATAACCCCGGCTAGAGCAGCTAGGGACCGCAAAAAACATGAAGTCCTGACCTCCAAAGAAGTAGTTATCCAGGTAGATGAGACCCTCCCGTGGGAAGATGAGTAGAAGAACGCTATAGCAATGAGCCACGAACTCCATCCTGCCAAGGCTTTCCACGCTATGGACGTAAGCATCAGGGTAGATGTTTCCGTATGTTGGCGTTGGCGAGGCCAAATACACGCTAGAGCAAGGCAAATGGAAGTAGGACTGGGGGATCGGATCGAAGTTATCGGGAGACCCATAAATGCTAGTGTGAGTGAGGTATGCGTTACACGGGTCAAGGAGGCGGCTATAAGACCGTGTGGGGGAGACTCCGAAGATGTCCCGCGGTAGGTACACAAAGAGGTAAAAGACAACCACGTCTAGGAAGTGAGTGGATAGAAGATTCTCCTCTTTGAGCTGGAGGAGAAGCGCCCGAAAGAGCTGGGATACGAAAGACTGCAGGGCGCTGAAAATGGCCGTCGAAAGAGTCGAGTAGTAGGAGGAGCAGAACGAGAAGATCAAGAAGAGCTCCGACTCGAGACTCAGGCACGCCGCGTCCACGAGCAACGGGATCTTCTGCTCGAGAAGATGCAGGTACTCGCAATGGAAGATGGTCCGAAGTGCGTCGAGCATAATTGTCTCGTCTCCTATGATAACATCAAGCGATAGGTCCGGAAGAAGAGCCGCCTCCTCTGGAAGGCTTGAGTACCTCTTCCTCGTATAGAGGTGCGATAGATGCGGTCCAGTAACGGAGTATGCCAGAGGCTGAAGCCTTGAAGCCTGGAAGTTCTCCGCGACCAGCTCAAGAAAACGCTCGTCGGTCAGGTCTGCGAACGTCTTGCTCAGCTGCGCCAGTGCTGCTTGGGCCGTATCCGCAAAGCCCGCGATCTGCATGCTGAAGTGCGACATGTACTGCCTCTGCCGTTCACGCCCGACCTCACTGACGTTCCGGGCAGTCGGGGCCTTCAAGACGATTGGAGGTCCACGAGTCACACGTGGGAAGTCTGGCCGTGGTGTCTCTCGCGGCGTCGCATCGCAATGGACAGGACCGCGAGCAGTCTTCTTCGTCAGAAACTCATAGAGTCGCGTGAGGATGGCTACGGCCGCGACTTGTGCGTCTCCCGCGTCAGTAACGATCGCACTGACCTGGCGCGACCATTGGCTCGTGAATGGAAATCCTAGCCGCGCAAGAGTCTTCGTCAGATACTCCCAGTTCTCCTTACGTTCACGAACGACGCCCCCCGCGGCCAGATTCTCGGGTTGGCAGGCGTCACGGTGGTACTTGTTAATGAGCTCAGCGACCACGTGTCCGGAGGCTAGCATGTGCCGGAGGTTGCGAGGGAGCCTCTGGAGGTCGCCGGAGTTCAGCCACTTCAGGACGTCAAACGATAGGCCTGACATTTTTGTCGAGACGGTACATGATCCCAATGCTTCCCGAATACATGGATGAGGAGAGCCTGACGGAGTACATGGGGAGACTGGACCCTGTGGGGCTGCGCGCGCTCAGAACCATTGAGAGGCGTGACGCGGTCCAAGGGGATTCGCACCTGACGCTACCACTCTGCCTTTCCGTCAGCTATACGGAGACGTTGGCACGGAAGGGCGGCCAAGCCTTTATCCAGGCGTTGATGCGTAACGTGGCGATCGAGTCGGATGTCTTTTCAGTTATCACTCATAGTCTTGCCGAGGCAACGTCCATGGGCGTCACGAGTGGTACTGTCGCAATGGGAACCACCCTACTGACCCAACTGACCAATGACCCGGCATTTGGGGCGGCCCTTGCAGCCATACCGAACTTCAGGAAGTCGGCGTTTGCAGGCCTTTCTTCTCTTATCCTAGGACCCTTGATATCTCGAGTGATGGGATCAACGTACCAGCGAGTGATGGGGTCCTGGCAAGAGCTACGACAGCAATGGGGACGAGGGGCCAAATGATTGATGAGGACTCGTTACAGAATAACGGTTCACTGCTCCTGGGCCTCTTCAATCTCGATCTCAATCCCACCCACCAGTGAGGGAGCTCATATAGGACTCGGGTGGGAGCTCACGTTGATCTGCTGGGACGGCCTCGAAGACACGGAACTCCTCCTTCTGGTCTTCCCGAACTACCATGATACTTGCACTATTCCGGGTGCGATAGGAGTAGTTGGGGGCGCTCCAGACCGTCACGACGGTGTCGTTGAAGTACTTCTGATAGCCCTCGACGGCCAACTGGTGAGCGCGTGCAATCATCCCGAGGTCATTGATCCGAAGGAACTGTTCAACAGCGCGAGCACCGAAGAGGTAGCCCGCCCCGCGATACGAGTGCTCCCACGTCTCCAAGGAGGTGCAAGGGTCGGACCATTGAAGGTCTGCAAAAGGGCCTTCAGGAGGAATTTCGGAAGTGCGGTTTAGGGTTCTGATATCATCGATGGTTGGGAGTGAGGGGCTCAAGCCGCCATGGACACAAAAGATACGATCATCAATGATGGCTGCAAGGGGTAGCTGGTCAAAAAGCTCCATGAACAGCTTCCAAACACCGGCATGGCCATACTTTCGGAAAGCTTCGTCGTAGAAGCCGTAGGTCTGAGTCACTGAGCGGCATTCGTGGTTCCCACGAAGCAAGTAGATGGTAGTGGGATAGTTGATCTTAAGGCAAATCAGGAGGGTGATTGTCTCGAGTGAATAGTACCCACGGTCGACGTAGTCTCCAAGGAAGAGGTAGCGGGTGCCATTGGAGACCTTCCCGCCGAAATCCAGCATGTACCTCACGTCATAGAACTGGCCGTGGACGTCGCCGCAAACGTTAAGGAAGGGTTTGGAAGATAAGGGGATGACGGTCGGCTCCTCGGAGATCACCTCCATGGCGCGCCAGAGGATGTCACGGATCTCGTCCTCGTGCAGGATCTCCCGCTTGAGACAACGGTCGAGGAAGGTACTGAAATCGGGCATCCTTCTTTTTAAGTCCCCCTTAATCACAGGAGCTAAAAATAAGCCCTTTACTTTCCACTCCTGATCGCGTCCATGTACTCGGGAGGCAGGTCCCCATCCTTGTATTCGTACGCCTCGAAGACGCGGTACTCTTTGACGTTCCCATCCTTGACCATCATGATCGACGCCTTATTCTTCGTACGATAGGAGTAGTTGGGGGCGCTCCATACCGTCACCAGCTTCTTGTCGAAGTACTCCTGGTAGCCCTCAATGGCCAACTGGTGAGCGCGTGCGACCATCTTCAAATCGTTCATCACTAGGAACTGCTCGACGGCCTTCTGGCCGAAGAGGTAGCCTGCCCCACGATACGAGTGTTCCCAGGTGTCCAGATTTGTGCAGGGGTCAGACCAGTTCAGGTCTGCTAACGGTCCTTCGGAGGGAATCTCCGTTGTACGATTCAGAAGAGTAATGTCGTCGAGAGTGGGCAAGGCTGGACTTAGACCACCATGAACGCAGAAAATGGCGTCGTCAACGATCGCGGCGATTGGGAGGTAGTCAAAAAGCTCCATGAACAGCTTCCAAACACCAGCGTGACCATACTTGCGTGTGGTCTCCTCATAGAAGCCGTAGGTCTGAGTCACCGAGCGGCATTCGTGGTTCCCACGGATCAGGTAAATCTCGTTTGGATACTTGATCTTATAGGCGAGAAGCAGGGTGATTGTCTCGACCGAGTAGTACCCACGGTCGACGTAGTCTCCAAGGAAGAGGTAGCGGTTCGAGCTCGAGACCTCCGATCCGACCTCGTCTATCATCTTTTTCACGTCCTGAAACTGCCCATGCACGTCACCACAGACGTTCAGCTTCTCGCCCGACGAGGTCACGTGGAGGACGTTCGGCTCCATGATGAAGATCTCCATCGCCACCCAGATCAGCTTCCTCAGCTCCTCCTCATTGAACATGTCGCGCTTCTTGGCCCTCGCTAACCACTCGTCTTCAGAGCCCATTTTTTTTTAAAACGTGTACTTTCAAATGAATCCATGTGATCGGCCCCGGCCCGCCAGCGTCGCCATCATCTACCCGGGGGTGCCGCGGGCATCGCGACGGCTTCGAAACCACGTCGACTGCTACCTGGAGCGCGGGTTTCACGTTGACGTCTTGGGGCTGTACCGTGGTAGTCTTCCTTCCTGGCTACGCCATGAAGGACAGCTCTCTTATTACTATGTCGATACCGCCTTCCCCTCCCCCGCCCCCGACAGCTATCTCTTCTGGCTCATCTTTCCTTTCCAGCTTGTATTCGACTACCTGTACGCTATCGTGTATCTATCGCTCTTCTGCCGCGGGCGTTCAAGCGCCATCACTGTCTTCGCAGCCCCCTTACGCCCGGGCCTTATCTCCGGCTCGCGCTTCATGGCGAAGCTGTTGGGTGTACCGTTCTGGATTGACATCGGTGGTCCCTCGCAAAGCAGACAATACTCCGGGCTGAGGCGCCGAGTCATTGCCCGGTATGAGCGACGGGTGCTGCGCCCTCGTGGGAGGCGGGAACTAGCACTTCTGGCTTCAGATGTGTTGGTCGCCCAATACAACGTGAGTCATAGATACATAGTTCTGCCCTCAACCCCTGCGACCAAGGGACTGGTCTGTCGGAACCTCCAGCCAATACAGCACCACTCTCTTCTTTCTCGTCTTCGGTTTGCACAGCCCGAGAAGACCTTCATTGGGGTGCGCACTGTGTTCCACTATGCGATCCCCGGCCCGGAACAGAAGGTCCTCCTTAAGCTGAACGACGCTAGGCCCGCCCTCGTGGTTTGCCCATGCGGCTTCGCTGGTGCTGATGACTACTCTGCGATCTTCGCCTTCATTGATGCGCTCAAGGATATTCTTCAGCACAACAAGCGTGCTGGCTTCACGAGCGCTATTGTAGTCATCACTGGCCGCTGTGACCCTTGGGGGAACCCTCAAACGCGCAAGGAACACAATCGCTTGATACAATTGATTCGAGACTATAATGCAGGCAAGCACAAACGTTCTGAGGCCCCCGTCATGGACCCGGACTATGACTCGGAGGAAAAGGTTGCCGCCCGCAGGAAGGAAAAGGTTGCGGAGTACCGAAAGAGGGTCGTGATAGCTAAAGAGCGTGGTGGAGAGGGGTTGAACTCAGGGAAGACGAAGAGGGGTGAGGATGAACAGATCGGTGCCGGAGTACGCGTCCATAAGGCATACTTGTACGACCATGACTATTTTGCCCTGCTTGACGTCGCAGATTTAGTGTTCGTTGGTAGACGACACGAGGAGGCGTCTTCTTATCGAGGTATTCCCACCTCTTTGATTGACGCCATCATCTCACACAAGTTTGTGTTCCATAGCTGCGGGCTCGATGGGTCTATGGCCCTGGGGACGAATGAGTTTCTAGACGACATCTTAAATTGCACGTTCGATGTCAATGCCCCTGATAGCACAGAGACGTTGAGTACTCTCTTAGGTTATCGGAAACATCTTACTGAGGCTGGGAGTACGACTCCATCGCTCGTCAAAGAGGTGATGGAGCGTTTGGCAGACGCCTCGGCATCGGTTCTTCGCCAAGGGTTTGCGCGTGTCTTCGATGAGTCTATACTTCCTCAAGTGGGGGGTCAAGAGGAAGAGGAGGAGCTCGAATAAAGGCCAGCATTCGGGTTTATCGTCAGTGAATGCATCTAGCCGTGCTCCTCCTAGCTCTTCTTCAGTCTACGGTCGTCCATGGGGCCGAATGCCTCGTTGCCGATGCTGGGCCATTGATTCTGCTGGAGAACGGGACTGTCTTCATGGGATTCACTGGTTGCACCGAGGCACCGGAGGCCGTCACCGTCAGCTTTGCGACGTTTGCACGGACGCTCCCACTAACGCAGCAGAAGGGGTCTCCGTTTGTGTACGCCGCCAACTTGAATTCGACGTTAGCGAACGCATTACCGTTGGTCACGGTCGTGTACTCTGGGTATATGGACTCAGCGCCCATCATTGTTGAGATGCATCCTCCGACGTGCTTAGTGGCTGGGAACCTTCTGGCGGGGGTTCTGGATGAGACGGTGTACATCTATCCAAAGAATCTGACGTATGCAAACCAGGATGCGGGCAAAGATCTACCCTGTGATATTGTGTATGACCCCTATCTCAAGGTGATTAACTCCAAGGGGGAGGAGGCCTCTTGCACACATGAAGGGCTGTTCTATATGTGTCAGGCCGCTTCCATTGGGTCTGGGAGTCTTACCGTTGTATTCTTCGATGGGAGCACTGAGACAATTACCCCGCAGACCCTTCCATGGTGCTACAATACCGCTGGTGCAACGCTCTCCATGACCATTCATAACCGAACTAGGTTATCCTTCGAGAACGCTTATATTGATAGGTCGTTTGGAACTCCTACGACTTGCATCCCAGTTTCGACGAATCTGCTGATCAGTGATTACGTCATTAACGAGTACAACTTCCATTGGGCTATCGAGGTGGACGACCTCACTAAGAAAGAGGTGGAGGCCGTCGTTACCCTCAGAACATTGGTGGGGGGGAGTGGAAGTGATGATGGGATCACCTTTGGGATGAGAAACCATTCCTTTACCATCTCGGTCGATACGGCAAGTACCGCAACCAACAGCCTGTGCTATCAATCCTTCGACGTCAGCCCAAGCTATTCTGTCCCCTTTGCGTCCAACATCTCGCAGATCTTCACGATACAGAACCTACGTTATTGGTACAACAATTATCAGCTTGCCATAGTCCCCCAGGAGACCTGTGACGTCCTACCGAACATGTATCTGCGTGTCACCATTCTCTATAACGGAAGGAGCTATAGCACATACGCGTTCCCTTACCCAGCCCTTACCGACGAGAGCGTCCTATTGGGAGTGATAGATAACTACAAGGCCATCTCCTCAATCGCCCTTTACGTTCCCCTTTACCAGAGCCTGACCATTGGGATAGCAAAGGTAGTTAGAGGCTATATCAGTTTGTTTTTCCAGCTTCCTAGCCACCGCCTCCCCTATTGCGTTTCAACCTCCTTCCCAAGGTACTATTGCATAGATGACACGCTCTACGTCTCCACCTATTACCCGTGCACGGACAACGTCACAATAGAGGAGATCACCTTACAGCTCTATTCGAGCACGGGAACCACAGAATACAAGCTGAACTATAATAAGACCTTCACGGAACATGTGCACTACATGCTGAATGTCCAGGATTGCAGAAGCCTACCAATTTGGAAACCGGACGAGTATCCTATCGTCGGAGTTCTCTTCACTATTGAGAATGAAAGCATCCCATTCACAGAACTAATCCACACGTACACAGACTATTGTCAGATCACTGACGCGGCCTTCGACTTCAGTGCTTATCTGCACTATGACGCCATCCACATCCATTCCCGTTGCAATCTCACCGACTACTACTTCATAGATACGGTCGTGGGCTTACAGCGCCGCCTTATAGGCTCAAATCCTACGCGAGATGTCACCATGAAGGACCATTACGATTACGATATCGATAACATCTCCTACAAGCTTCTCCCATACATCTTCTCCTTTCGTACGAGTTTTGAGGAGTCGGTCCCTGGGTACACCCTTTCTGTCGAGTACTATCCAGAGGCTTACGGATTCATGCACCGCAACCTGGTCGGGGACGGTAGCACCTGGTTGACGTCACAGACGAGGTTACCGTACATCTCTTTCAATCAGTACTACCCGGCCAACGTGAATATCCCATGTCTGGACCAAGTCCTGATAGGAGATAACCAGTGGTACTTCTTCCTTCTTGTCGACATCGATAAGGCGCTTCTCTTCTACGAGTACACATCTCTCCTTTGCAGTACTGCCAACGTCACCTTGGAGTTCACGCTTTTCACGGGCACTCTGGTACGAGGCGAGCTGGCGATAGAAGACGTCCTGATCGAGAATGCGTCAATGACCAGTGGTGCTGGCACCACAACCGGAGCCGCTGTTGTAGACAAGTACATGATCGGGGCGGATACCGACGCATGGTCGATCATCGAGAGAGAGTTGCCGCGACTTCTTGGGAAGTCCCTATCGTTGTATGCCAACGTCACGTATTCTTACATTCGAGGAGGACAGGGGATCAACCTCGTACCGGTCCACGTCAACGCCCAAAGCTGCATCATGCATCGGGAGACGATGCGCTTCTTGGGCTTGGACTCTCGGACCTTGGTTCTGGAGTATCCGGACCGTGGGACCTGTTACACTAAGACGGACTTGGCATACATCGTCATCCCGACCCTAGCGACGATGCCAGAAAGAGATTGGGAGGAGCACATGCAATATTTCCTCTTACTGGAGGAGCGATTATTGAAATCCTTTGGGTTTGAATCGGTGGTGGATCTGGATCGGCTAATTATGGATAAGCCGGTCTTGGATGTGCTGCTGGGTAAGGTAACCAGAGGAAAGTCGTCAAAGAGCCTTCTATATGAGAACCGCTACATATCGGATGAGATGATGTTGGACTTAAGCTTCTACTATTCGATGCGGCAATCGACCCTGCTATCAACGGGGTTGCCGACGCTGGAAAACCTCATCGAGGACGCCGTCAATGATCGTAGGGTGTACGAGATGATCGTTGGGAACGAGAATCGTGATTCCTTCGTCACCCCCGGGTTCTATTCCCAACGGGCGTTGCCCTTGACCTATGGGGGAGGCTTTTCTTACGTACAGCACCTACTCGACAACGAGCTACTCTCCCCCAAGTACACGCTAATCACGTATGTCACGGCCACCCCCGACGATTGTATCCATGGCGCCTACTATTACAACATGTCGCTCGTTAGCGGAATGAGCTTCAACCCCATCTCGACAAACATCGAGACCTTCCAAGCCGAGGTGATTGGCGGTCATTTGACCCTCTTTTGCACCCAATGTACGATTATGGACCAGCAGGTCATAGTCCAATTCGAGACCGGGAAGTTGCAGGTGGACACGGCCACGATGCTGGAGGTCTACAACTTGAGCGTTCCCTTGACCCGAATAGATAGGATCAGCAGCGTGAGATACAACATCACGTACTCCTTAAGTTTGGGGAGTACCCTTCTGGCCTTAACCCTGGAAAGCTTGAAGGTCTACTTGCCAGTCACGAACGTAACCCTGGATTTGAACGTCCAGCACCTTTCAACAGAATGGATCAAGAGCGACTATGCCGAGTGCACATATAAGAACGGAAGGTTCATCTACAAGACGATTGGGAAGAATGCTGGCACGAGGAAGATCACTAACGTCAGGCTTCTCGTCCCCATCACGATCCCCTACGTCGAATACCCCTTGATAGATTCAAGTACCGCAAAGGAGGAGTTGTACTTCACCCTTGACGCAAGGACCATGAACCCCAAGGACTTGGAGTTTGTCCTCAATAGTACCTCGGTATATATCAGATGTTTGATTAGTCGAACGGAAATGACCACCTCCGTCCCCTTTCTGGCGTATGAAGGATCCTCCCTCCTCTTCTTCATCCTCCTCGTCGGAATCACATCCCTCGTCATCCTCATCCTCTTCCTAGTCCTTTTCTCAGTTCTCCCCTATTTCCTTATAGATGTCGACACATTACAACTAAGGATGCTTCAATACCGTGATTGGGAGGCTCGTCAGCACCCATTTAAGCCTATAGACGTTACCATGGCCATCGATTCGCTTCTACAACAAAGACGTCATCGTCTTTCCCGGAGCTTCAAGGAAGCGCTTTGGGCTTGCATCCAGATACACAGGGACTACGGGATCCCAGACTCGCAGATCTCCAGCTCGTACCAGATACCTTTGAGGGTCTTTAGGAAATTAGAGAGGCAGGCATCCAAATTGAAAAATGCCGGAGTTGGCCCACCACTTCACTTTCAAAACGATCCTGATCGGTAACTCGGCCGTCGGGAAGTCCTGCCTCGTGATGCGGTACGTCGAGAAGAAGTTCGAGCCTCTACACGACGTGACCATCGGGGTCGAGTATTGTAACAAGACCATCACCCTCGAGACGGAGGGAGGCGAGGAGCGCATGGTCAAGCTCCAGATCTGGGACACGGCCGGGCAGGAGCAATTCCGAGCGATCACTCGCTCCTATTACCGCGGTGCCGCGGGAGTCCTGTTGGTCTACGATGTGACCAATCGTGAGTCCTTCGATGCTCTCACTCAATGGTTGACTGACCTATCCACGTCCACGGGTGTCGACATGAAGACCAATGCCTCCATGGTTGTCGCCTTAGTCGGAAACAAGGCGGACTTGCATGAGAAGCGCCAGGTCACTACTGAGGAAGCTGAGACCTTCGCCAAAGAACATCATCTCCTCTTCACGGAGACCTCGGCGAAACAGGACGAAAACGTTACTCAATGCTTCGATACGCTCGCCAGGGAGATCCTGCGTCGAGTTGATGATGGGACTCTTGATTGGAGAAACACCGATTGCGGGATCAAGCTTGGGCCAGCTGGTGGGGCTAATGGCTCTGGAGCTTCATCCCGTGGTACTCAAGGTGGAGGACTACAATCCCTTCTCAACCGATGTCCTTGTGCATAATGTGAACGGGTATGGGCGTATCCACACACCTTTTGAATGAGGAAGAGCACTTTTTTGACTACTCTTTGAAGAATGCCGATAAGGTCCTCACGGCATGCACCCCTACCCGCCAGGGCGGCGCTCTCGTCATCCCCCGCGCTTCATAGCGCCTCACGGCCACGCACGAGCGGAACGGGACTTGGACTTGGGCGTCCTCCTTCCGCCTCGTATGCCACGCCAAGTACCGTTCGAAAGGCACCCTCGCATTATCGAAGTTGCGGCGTCGTGGTCCCGAAGATCGAGGAGACCCTACACATCCGTCCACAGACCAGTAACATCCAGAGGCAGGTGGAACTTCTACGGCGTGTTGATGCTGAGAATGCGGATAGTACTCGTTGGAGGATGGGAAGGGCCATCAAGGCCGGCCTTCTACCCTCCGCCCTTTTGGAATGCGCAAAGGACGAACCATACTACGCATACCTTCTCACGAAGCTGGCAGAGGCGGTCGATCGATATATGGACCCCGAGGCCGGCCGTGTCGACCCAGGAACTGCCGCGCCATTCCCACCTACTGCACACCATAATGGTGCAACAGATGCCGTCTCCCTAGCAAAGCTAGTCAATCGGCGAGAGCTTGAGGGCCGCATTTATCGAGAGCGTGTGGAAAGCCTTCAAGGAACCTTAGCTAAACTCGATACCGAGATACAGGTCGCGGAGACAACGGTCGAGTCGCTTCGGAACGAGATCCGACACCTCAACTCCGTCCGCCAGATCACCGTCGATGCGCAAGCTCCAGGCCCTCTCCGCCAGCGCATGCTCAACGTCGAAGCGACCGCGAACATGCTACTCGACCTCTAGAAAATCTATGGCCACGAACCACACGTCTGCGCCCCTGACAGTCGCAGGCCGTGTCGTCGCCTTCTCACGAGAGGTCGCGAGCCAGATCGAGTCAAGTGCGCTCCAGCAGGTCGATCAGGTCATCACCGCGAACAAGTCCCCTCAAGCCCCAGCCGTCATGTGCGGATCCAAATACACCCTGGGAGACATCTACATGGAACTCTTTGATGCCTTGCGGCCCAAAGAGGTGGTGCAGCAGTACGATGGACTCACCTGCACGGAATTGAGAGTATGGACCTAACGTCTCTTCCCACTCCCAAAGGAGCCTTTTCTGAGCGTCGGTAAGGCTCCTGCACTGCCTTGCGAGGGCAGAGAGAGCCGACTATCCTCTGACGACGGATGAGTGGATTGCCCTTGTTGTCCCTGGTTTTGAGACTGAAGCATGCTCAAAGTTCGTAATAGCTTAGTCCGCTCCTGGCACTCGTTATAGACGGTCTGTTGTAAAGCCTTGACCTTGGCCTCGAGCTCAGCGATGGTCTGTTGGGCAGCCGCAAGTGCCTCAGTAGTGAGTTCGGGTTCTCGAGCTAAGGCCTCTGCCTCTGCGGCCTTTGCGGCCAACTGTCGCTCAAGGTCAGCGACAAGAGCGAGTTCCCGTTCAAGGTCGGCATCGGCTGTTGCGAGCTTTGTCGTAAGCTCGTTCTGTTCTTGTCTGAGCTTAGCTAGACGTCTATCAAGAGTTTCACATTGCATCTCCAGCTGACCATTCTCGCGTCTCAAGGCTTCAATCTCCCGGCTCAGTTCCCTCGTAGACTGCTCGTGTGTGTTTGCCGAATTGATAAGAGCCTCCTTTAGACTGGTCAGCTCTGCTGCAAGCCGGCTGTTGGCCTCCTCCGTCGTGTTAAGACGTGTGCCAGCCGTCTGGGCATGTTCCTGCTCCTCTTGAAGGGATTTCCGAAGGCTGTGAACCTCCCGTTCTAAGCTCTCAATCTTCCCCTCACTCGTGGTTGATAACTCGTCGAAGCTGTGCTGCAACGCCTCGAGGTTCCGGCTTAAACCCTGCAGCTCGGAGATAAGAAGCTCTATTCGGGAGTCCTTCTCGGCCGTGGTGGCCTGTAATTGGATGACCAATTGACGAAGGTCATCGACGGTCTTCTGGAGCGTCCGTGCCTCCTCCTGAGACGTCCGAAGGTCCGCATTCACGGCTCGGAGGTCTGCTTCTTTTGCGGAAAGTTGTTCTGTCAAAAGAACGATCCGTGCTCGTTGTGTATCTTCAACAGCCGCCCCATTCTGACACTCCATGACTTTCGCCTGCAGCTGCTTCTTGAGAGAGTCGACGTCCGCCATAAGCCGCCTATTCTCGGCCGCCAAAGATTCCTTTGTAGTCCCCAAGTCTCTGACGCATTCTTCCGTCTCCTGGAGTTGATATTGTAGCTTCTGAGTCAGAGTTTCGAAAGAGTCGGCTCTTTTCCTCAAATCGGCTATTTTCTCCTCACTAGTTGCTCGAAGAGTCGCTATCTCCTCCTTTAAAGCACTCAATGCGGCCTCAAGCTCCTCGGTGTGCCTCTGCTCCTTCTCAATGACACGCCTGTACTCTTCCCGTAACGTCTCGAGTAACAGGGACAAGGTTTCGAGAAAGGTCGGAATTTGAGAGAAGTCTAGGGCTGCTGGCTCTGCAACAAGGCTACGCAGTCGGGAAACGTCTTGGCGACAGTGTTCGAGCCCCTGCCGCAGCTGGGCGACGCACTGGGCGAGCAGGTCCCCACGTTCTGTCGCTAATCGCTCCTTGACTAAAGCATCATCCCGCTCCCGTTCCATCAAGTCCGCTCGCCCCTTGAAGGCGTCTGTCAGGCCAGAGAGCGCGTCCATTGACGTCAGGGTGTGACGCGCCGATTGCTGAGCACTTTCATGCGCCCTACCAGCAAGTGCCAGCTCACCTTCAAGCTCGCGAATTCGCCCCTTCAGGCGCTCCACGTCGTGGAGGATGAGATAGCTGACTCCACAGAAGGAGCAGCACGTCTCCTCCCGTCCCGCATTCGCAAGGTCATCTGGCAACGGCCTCAGCATTCAAAAAATGCCGAGGAAGAAACAGTCCGACGCGGTAGTTACCGCCGCGAACGACCCCACGGGGGCAGCGATATCGCAGCCGTTCGACCTTAAGCGCGGGATCAGCGTCCGGTACGATCCCGAGACAGGGAAGTTCGTGGGGCTTCCCGAGGAGTGGCAATCGCTCGGGATCATTCCCCAAGCGATGGTTGGTGACCACGAGACGCTCCTCACGATGTCCCAGCGTGCGAGCGAGACGGAGCGCGTGGTGAGATTGTCGAACCAGCCTCTGGACAAGCAGCTCGATTTCCACACAGGTCGCATCGCCCCTTCGTTCCTGGCGACTCACGCGGCCTTGGATGACGTCTATCACATCGAGCAGATGGACGTGCTTACCGACGCCGTCAAGCCGACTCTCCCGAGCAAGCGCATCCTTCGCTCCTTACAAACGCAGAATGTTTTCATCAGCCGTCCCGTCGGCTTCGTCCACAAGACGCACGTTACGGTCGATCCGAACAGTGCGACGGGGTACATCGGGCTTCCTGAGGGCTGGTCCGAGAAGCTGGCAGCCGCTGGGATTGACCTGAAGGAGGTTGGGAGGAATAAGGATGACCTTGACGCGCTCTGCACGATCATGGACAACTTCTATGACTCTCGGATGCCTCCGAAGCACGCGGATGAGGACCTCATGCTTCGTGCCTTTGCTGGAGAGGTGGATGAGGCTGGTAATCCAACGTATGCCCTTCCCAAGTTCCGAAGCCTACCTGACGCCAGCGAATATGACCGGATAGTGGATAAGCTTCACGAGTACTTCAAGGAGATCAAGTCCATCGCTGAGGTCTGCAAAGATCTCAAGGAAGTCGGGCATGGGTCATCTGGGCGTGTGTATCGGGCCATTGAGCTGTCGACAAACAAGACCGTCGCGGTCAAGTCCGTCTCCGCGATCAACTTCCTTGTCGACGACGCCAAAAAGATGAAGGACCAAGGAGAGGCCGAGGCGGCGACGCTTTTGAGCCTGAAGAACGAGGTCGCGATGATGTTCCTATCGAGCGACTGCGAGTACATCGTCAAGCTCCACAGCGTCTATTTCTCGCGCGCGGCGAAGGAGTTCTACATGCTCATGGACTATTGCAACGCCCACTGCCTGACGACGATCATCTCGAAGCACGGGTACATCCGCCGGGAGCGCGTCTCTTGCATGATCGTCCGCGACATCCTGCGCGCCCTCGCCCACCTCCACGAGAACCACCGGATTTATCGCGACCTGAAGTCGGATAACATGCTGCTCGACGTGGAGGTCGTTACCGACCTGTCGGCGAGCGGGAAGGCCCAGAAGCGGAGGAAGTACTCGCTTAAGCTCTCGGACTTCGGGTTCACCGTCCAGTTAAGCGCACAGCAGCCGACACGAAAGTCAGTGGTTGGGACTCCCTTCTGGATGGCACCCGAGCTCATCCGTGGTTATCCGTATACGACGAAGGTCGACTGCTGGTCGCTTGGGATCGTCGTCCTCGAACTATGTGAGGGATTACCACCCCATATGGATCTACCACCACTTCGTGCCGTCTTCAAAATCGTCACTAGTCCACCTCCAGTGCTCAAGAAGAGGAGTGCCTGGTCTGCTGAGTTGCATGACTTTTTAGCACGATGCTTGACAAAGGACCCGGAGGTCCGTTGGTCTTCGGCCCAGCTTCTCAAACACCCATGGATCTTGAGCGTTGGTGACGACCCTCTCGACCTATCTGATTACCTCTAACCAGTAAATGCGATCCAGGTCATTACTGAAGATCATTCCTCCTAGTCACGTGCTTGCCGATTCACCCGTTCACGGTGCCGTTGAAGAATACCCACACACTCACTCGAAAGTTGAGGACCGCGTATTCTGACACGCACGCTCTCGTATGAGGCGTGCGGCTCGTCGACATTCTGCTGGGTTCCAAGCAGGAAGGCAAACAGACGCTCTTCTGCCTCTGTAGCTAGGGCTTCGAGGTCTGATTGCTCTGTGAACCGACCCGTCGTATGGGAAAGGGTTCCAGCAGTCTGTAGGGTGGCATTCTCTGCGGCCTCGTCAATGTCAGCTAAATGGTCAGCGACGGAATCTCCTTCTTCTTGGGAGGGGGAAAGAGACATCGCAAGATGGTCGCGGGAGACGGAATTGGAGCACTTCCGTAGCTCGTCAACATCATCTTCATGGTCACTGGCTTGTTGATTGGCACAACTATCAGTAATGAAGCGTATGGGCTTTCCAGGGAGTTCCAGGTCGCAGTTAGCCGTCATATATGCCTGCTCTCCTTGTACGTCCGTTCCCTGGTACACTGGAGAGGAGCTTTCTCGATCCTTATCCTCGACGACCGTGAAGACATTTCGACGGGATGAAGAGGAATGGAAGGTGTCGCTTCTACTGCGTAGGACGGAGCAGGCGGCAATGGCGCTGTCCTCCTCTTTTGGGGTGACATGCGCCTCATCAATGCTCGTATCCGTAACCATCATGATGTTGCTACCGAACGTGCTACTCACCCCCGGTGGAAGGGCGGAACCTTCACTGCTCCGACTACCGTCACCTCCAGTCTTTGCCTGAGAGTTCGACGTCGTTTTATCCAACGATGGGATCATAGAAGGGAAGTTGATGGACGAGGGGCTCTCCTTCTCCACCCGTATCTCCGAAAGCTGACCGACCAGGTCCTTGTGGTTACAGCCACAGACCTTACAGATGAAACCATGGCTTTCTATCGCATACTTCTCACGTACTTCTGGGGCCGCCAAGATGCTCCCAAGGCTTCCGGGCGTCTCCTCATCGAAGAGAGACCGGAGTCCAACGACGATATTCCGGATCCCCCACGTAGGGTTCCACGTTTCAGGGTGAAAGTCTGTAAAGGTCGTGCAGATGGCCTTGTGAGTCTCGAATCTACCGCTGGGGTTACAGAAGCGCACCTGGGGCGGGCGACTGGGGTAGTCCTGTGGAAGGATGATCAAACCGTGATAAAGACCATTTTCGTAGGCCGTAGCCGGAGGCCCGAGAAACGTGAAGTGCACCTCGTGGACGTTCTCGCCGACGGGATAGACGCGGAAGTAGGGCTCGTGCTCATCCGCGATCTGCTTCAGCTCCAGCAGAATCCTTTTCACTGCACTCGATGACATTCTTCTATTAAAAAAGATGTCCGATTGGAGGTACGACGATATCTCGGACTTGGATTGGGACGACGACGAGAAAGCCCCCTCCCCCGCTCCTGAAGACCAGGAGGTGGCATCCCAGGACATAGCCTCAAAGGCCCGGGACCGTTCATCCCATGGTGGTGAGCGTGGCCTACGTAAGCGTGATTTCCATCCCAAGAGAAATCAGGAACAAACGAACACTAATAGCCGTCGAAATAAGGCTCCAGTCGTATCGCTCGGCCCGATGATAAGCCGGAACAAGATGGGACACACCGTCGTCGGCCCCTTGATTGATCATGAGAAGAAGGAAGAGAAGGAGGACTCGCAACACCATCCCGAAGAGACACAGAATACTGCGAAGAGGCGCCCCACAAAGGAGAGAAAAACGATCGAGACTAGCGAGGTTCCAGCTAGTAATCCTGAGACCGCCGTGAGAGCACCAACCCCTACAATACGGAATCAGGATACTGGCCTAAACCTCGTCATTCCACCACACACCAATACCATGACTGGGACTGGGAAGAATAGGCCCAAGAAGACTGAAAGGTTCAAGGTCGGAAAGATCGTTGTCACAGGATTGATCGACGACTCGAAGCTCGTGGTTGGGGGGAATGCTAGGGTAACGTTGTGACTGCCATCCTGCATTGTAAACTTCTCGGAGCTAAGAGAACTCATCACACACACACACACACAGACACGTGGGAGAGAGGGAGGGAAGAATGAGATGGAGAAAAGGTCCAAGGGCCTCTCAAGAATGTCCCCCCACGATGCAGTGTTCACCCTGGTCTAGTCTAGTATGGTCCATCCCATCCCATCTTATGTGAGGCCCGTGAAGCTTCTCATTCCAATACTGTTTGTTGGTGGGCTTGATCCTCTCCTCCTCGGAGAAAAAAGTAAGAGAGACGCTTCAGACTGTGGTCTGGGGAAGGTCCAAGGGCAAGCTCGCGAGGAGAGGCGTGGAAGCGCCAGGGCCAGACCAGAAACGCATGCCCGGGGGATCGCGAGACTCTATGAGTAGCGGCCGAGGCATCTGGAAGCGGCCTGCCGTCGTCCGTTCAGTTCGATGCGTCTACCCCCTTTCCATATGGAAGAGGGACCTCAATTTGGACTACTCCTTACTTTCTCAAACGATGATGATTCTCTATAACTACGGCTATGTGCACCGTGAAGGGTGTGTGCCGATGGCTTATGAGATCTGACCCTTTTCTCAAGAGATGGTCGTGTTGATACTGGGCTCGCTATATGGCGTACCATTAGAGCAGAACGAGTACAATAAACACGGTATTCGTTGGTTTGAACAGAAAATGGATTCGGATGAATCAGACGTCCTTGCGTCCGAGCAAGCGATTGAACCGCTCCCATTTGGAAGGGTGTTCAGGAACGTTGTGGGCGTCTCCCCATGTAAGTTCCTCTGGGCGACACGCAAGCTTTTGAACCTGCAAGTGACACACTTACCATTACCCTTGACCGCCTTGAAGAACCTCGAGGATATCCGCGCCCTATCGGCGGCGGCCAATGTCTTTGTACCCCCGGCTCTTAGGTGGGTGAAAGAGAAGCGGTCTGGGATAATGCGGTGTCTTGGGTTCCTGGCTTCACTTGCTCCGAATTATAGTCAGAAATATAGTCAAATCATCACCAGGTACGAGTATCGTGTCCTTGCAAGGGTCTGTGACGTCCTGGGGATTGGTACCGAAAAGGTGCTGGTCCACAACCTGAAACGCTTCACAGACGTCTCACTCAATTGGGCCTTGTTCCATGATGAGAAGAAGCACCGAGTGATTTGTCTTGTTGAGGACGTGAGTTTAATGGTTTGGCCATTGATGTTCGATATGGATCTTGTCGCACTTCAAGATGGGCGTGTACATCGTGGTGCATACCGCGCGGCCATGCCGATCTGTGACGCCCTCACCCTGTACTTGGGCCCCTATCTATCTTATCGTGGAATTGGACATGAGCTCGTGTTCACTGGGTGTGGGTTTGGGGGGTCAGTGGCGGCCGTCGTCGCACTCCTGTTGCAACCGTATCTGGAATCGACGGGGTATGCGGGGATCAGATGCCATCTATTTGGGCCTATGCCAGTTCTTGAAGGCACTTTTGAAGCAATAGAGAGTGGAGACGTCCTGATCACGTCATATGTGTTAGCGACCGATATAGTGCCACGGCTCAGCCTTAGTGCTGCGCGCAATACGTACCAGCAGGCCGTTGGGAGGAACCGCGATGCAGAGTGCTTAAGTGATGATGAACGATTGCCAAATGGTAGCAAGATGATGGAAGGGACACTTACCCTGGGAGACTTAATCCTCTTGCAAGCCCAGGGAGACGAGTGGCTGGCACATAAGGCGACCTGGACCGATATTTCGACTCTCCGCATATCAGAAGCGGTCATCGAGGCACATTATCTATACGACGACGCCTTCAAAGCCCTTCGAGGAGACCAGGAGACATCATCTGGAGAGTAAAAAATGTCTGGCCATAGCCAATGGGTATATCAACAATTACAACGAAAGGAGGCACACCTGATGGTCAGCCATATGGGCGTCTTCGAGTTGGTCACCCTCACGACCACGGGGATCGTCCTCTCCACACGGATCGATGGCGCTCTTTCCAGTTACGGGCTTATCTACTGCCTTTGGACAATCATCACTCTCATCTCCCTCACCTCGATCGCAGACGGTATCGCCTTGGTTCTAGCATACCGCTCGACCAGCCCATTGAGATGGATGCCTCACTTACGCCCCTGGCTCATCGCCGCCATAGGAGTTCTTGTACCACAGTTCGGGGTCAGTGTCCTCCTCTTCTTAGGGCTGATCTTCCTCTACACGGACCTCCTCCCATCGAACGAGCTCGGTGCAGCCATCTCTGCAGGGGTGTCAATCTACGTCGGAGCTTGCATCATAGTGGCAGGCCTAGCCTTCTTAAGGAACAGATATCTGGGGTATATCTGACTCCTTTCCATCTCCTTAGCGCCAGCGTAACACCATCACTCCTCCCTTTGCAACCACAGATGGAAGTTCGAGCATTCGGAAAGCTGCTTCCTCAACGGGCTGAAACGTGGGAGGTCAGCTATATACTTCCTCACCTGTTCGCGGGTACACAAATGCGCATCGATGAGGTACGACCACAATTTGATCAACCCTTCGTCTGGGTAGAAGAGTTCCTTCCAACGTATGGAGACAATCGACATCAACGCCCCGACAGCCAACTCTGCACCCTTGCACCGCCTTGCAGTCAGTTCAAGCCCCTCAACGACATCATCGTCAGAAAGGACGGTGAGGGCGATTGAGATGAACGTCGAAATGCATGCTTGTGCATCCTTCGCGTTTTCAAGGAAGGAGCAAGAGTCCAATGCCGATTTGAAGCGTAACAATAAGTTCGAGCCATAATCAAAGTATAAAGAGGGATCTCTAAGCCACACAGTCAAGTAGCGTTGTAGAGTCCCAGAAACAGCGTCCAGAATCTTTAGAGTCTGATAGACGTCACTTAACGTGCATTTCCGACCTGGGGGCACATCAGCCATCACTATAGATAGCTTATCAACCGTAAGGTTGAAGAGGTGGTCATCTAATACCTTATTCAGGTCCCTTGTCTGTTGTTCCACGACTGCCGCGCAAAGAGCTTCTCGAAGCTTATCGCAGGCGTCGTCTGCATCATCTCCAGCCGGGGTCACGAACTTAATGATGATCTGCTGGCCTAACGCCCTAACGGACGGAGCCTTTGACTGGGAGGAGAAGGTGTTGATGATGGCATTGAAGGAGAAGATATTCTTCCGCATGAGGGAGACGAAAAGAGTATGAGCAGCTGGAGTATAATCGGGATGCTCCTCAAGGACATTACACGTCTTCCCAAGCAGGATATCAAGGAGGGGGAGGTAGAAGGCGTCACACTTCACAATCTTTATGTGCTCGATGACATCTGGAAGGCCGTTGACAACGCTTGTGACGATCGTGTCCTGGGTGGGAGACTTTCCAAGTAATCCCACAAGACAAACAGCCAGGAGTAGGGGCCAGTTCTCGCACCGTTGTTCAAAGTGCCCAGTAGTCTCATCAATGGTGAGGTGCAATACATCCTGAAGTGCACATTGCAAGTTCGATTCAAGAGCAACTTGACGGATGGCTTCGACCTGTGCTTCGTTAGGGACGTTGATGCTGGCCATCTTTGGTGCGATGGTGAGGTTGATTCCTTGTACGTACTCACCTCCTTGCTCATTAGAACTCCCACGACTTTTCAGAGAGGCTCGGTATTCACGCACACGACTCACACGCCCCTTCAGGTACGCGATCAAGTCACTGGAGGTTACAAGTGGGGAGCTAACGTAACGTGTAGCACAGTTCTCCTCGAAGGTGACCAGAAGGAAGTGGAAATGGGAGCTCAACGTCTCGTCAGCCTTCAGATACCCTATGTACAGGTCATAAATATCCCGCAGCCTCTGGAACAGTCGTGCGGAGCGCGTAAGCCCTTCGAAGATCTCGAGCTTCTCGGCAAGAGCGATTGCCAACTCACCTTCGGAAAGCCCCGAGAGGGTAGTGCTATCGAGCATGGCAGTGCGATCCAGAAGGGCCTTTGCTAGCTCCGGCCACTTTCTCGCCTCATTACTGCATTGCAGGAGCGGATAAAAGTCCACTAGGACATCGGTTCCATTGAAGAGATGGTCAACGACGAAGTTGACAACCTTTTCCGACCGTAGCTTGAGAAAGGTGGGGTCTGCCAAGAGCTTCTCGAGACGTTTGGCCTTATCCTTATCCTTATCCTTCTCGACCTTCAGAACGCTCCGAAGGATCCCGACGAGGCGCTTCAGACAATAGATCGTGGGATAGTACTGGTAATGGGGGATAACAATGTTGAGGAGGGCTAAGGCGGCCTCGAGAAAGCTATAGTCATGATCATGGCCGAATGTGGCTTGGGAGGTCTGAGCATGTATGGCCACCGTCCCCTTCTTCAGGAGAGCGTCAATGTAGTGCGCATTGACACAAGGAAGATAGTTCGGGTCGAAAGGCTCTCCACATGTGGTCTTCGTGGGCATCTCGTGACGGCCCAGATGAGTACGGGCGGTACTGAACAGACACAGGTTCGAATAGATACGAACAAGGGCGTCCTCGTTCACGAGGCGGGTGTAGGTGAGTCTTTCAAGGGCATTTGCCGAGATGCTCAAGTAACCGGCAAACTCCGCAGCTCCGATCCGATAAAGGCGTTTAAGCTCAGATAGATAGGCCGCAATGGCTTCCTGTTCCTTCTGTTCGGTGGTTCCCGTGGCCAATTGACGCTCAACGTTCTTGAAGAAGGCGGTGTCTAGAGAGGCATCATAAAGCGAGCTCTCAAGTGCACGCTCCATAATTGGCATCAGGTACGCATTGAAAGTATGGGCTTTGAACTGGTCGGTATCAGCCTTTCGCTCGTTCTCTGCAACCCGTTTAAGAAAGAAGGCTTGGTATGTGGGATATTGAAGCATGGCCTCATGGAGTGGGAGATCAACAGAAAGGAGGAGTGCTAGGCTTGCATAGACCTTCGAGAAAAGAGGTTCCATCGCCGCCTTCTTGACGATCTCATCGAAGACGAGAAGGAAGATGACTAGGGGGTGCTGGGTGACTTCCGGGCAGAGGACACGTAAAAGCTGCTCTCGTACCTTCCCTAGGGTCTCAGACAGATTATTTGGAGCGACCACGTTCAGAATGTACCTAAGCTCGTTCTCGGTCTCTCCACAGATGAGTGATGCGCTTTGATAGTCGTCGAGACTTAACTGCACGAGGATATCGAGCTCCGCGTCAAGGGGCTGGCATGGTTCAGGAGCGTAGACGTACCCAAGCTTCAGGTGATTGAAATTGGCATCGGTCAGGATCGTGGTCGGTATTGGCCGGTGTCCGGAGGTGATGACGTTACGTGTTAGAAGTCTCGTTAGGGGATAGATGGGCGTCGCCGACCCGAACAGTCTTGTCTTGATCCTTTTCTTGGCCTGGTTCCCAAGCATCCGGTTGAGGGCATGAGTGTCCCGCTTGATGGTCCGACGGATCTGTTGAAGGACCTTCGGGTCAATGATCTCAAGAGATGAGGGAGACGCCTGCTCCTCTGCCATAACGATCGCCTCGGGCTGGTATATCTGCTTCGAGACGTCAGTGCTCAACAAGACGACACCCAGGCGTTCACGTAGCCTCTCAGCTAGCTGCAAGGACCCTTCTCGGAACGAAGCGAAAACTTTATCCCTATATTGCTCGTCAGTCATCTCCTGGGCTATGGGTAAGGTCTGTGCTAGTCTTTCGAGCATCTCCTCATCCTTACGAAATAGTTCCTCATAGACCTGTGTCCGCGCTTCCAATCCTGAGGGTATGCCAGTCGTCTCGGGGGCCTTTAACTCAGCAGACACCTGATCCTCCTTCCTATTCGCAGGCTGCTCAAGTCCATCTCTGAAGTGGACATGCTTCTCGGATGTCCCATCTAGGTCTTTGCTCTGCAGAACCCAGGAGGCCGTTGTCCTCGTCTGTCCTAGCGTTCTACTGGCCTGCATCTCAACATCTTCGGTCGAGTGTTTGGAACCCATGGACACAGACGCCTCAGAAGCCCCACACGCTTCGGGACGAGACGGCGTGGGATTCGCTTGGGCCGAGCGTGGCGGAGGGCCAGTCGGCACGTCAGTGAACACGCTGCTCACCGTCGGCTGAGCGGCCGTCAGAGTTACAGCCTGATTGGAAGCGTCGGTCCGAAAGGTCTGATTCATTTTAATGCCGTTCCTCTCTCTTCACTCCCATATCCCGATCACACCTCCTGGAGGGGCGAATCCTGACAGTTAGTAGAAGTCCCGGAAAGACCGAAAGCAAAAACCAGAATATGAATCTACCAGCCGTCGTGGAGGCTCTCTCGGGCTCATATCGCGAGTGCACGGGGATCTGGGCCGGCCTGGGGCTCTCCGAGGAGGAGAGGGAAGACCGCCGACAGGAGCTCTTCGAGGGTGTCGTCTCGCTTTGTCAAAGCTTCTTAGGACGTCAAAGAGTCCAGGCGGCAGAACTCGACGTTAAGATCGAGAACCTCGCCACCTGCATCCTCGAGACCACCCATCAGCTTGGTCAGAGCATTGTGATCCCAGATGCTGAGACGAAGATCGAACGCCTTCGTATCCTCGAGGATTCCCACCTTCGTGCGACGAAGATGCTTGCAGAACGGAAGAAGTGTTGCGCCGCCCTCGTCCAACAGCTCACCGTCCTCACCGATGACGCCGACGACCCCAATTATCAAGCAGAACTCAAGAAACTAGCCTCTCCTCAGGTCTATGACGCCAAACACCTGGCGGCACTGGAGACTCGGGTCGCAGAGGCCGAAAAGCGCGCGGCGTTGGCCGTCGAGAGGATGCGCCGGGCTCTTGATGAGCTTCTTCTCCTCTATTCTAAACTGGGCCGTGATAAGAACGTGGCGGCTGCACGCGACCCCATCATCGCCGAAATGCTTCATGGGGAGTTCAGGCCTCGTCATGAGCAGCACCTCACCAACCTTCTGGAGGTAACGAGACAGGAACTCAACCTACGCGTAGAGGAAGTCGCCAATCTACGTGCCTCCGTCATATCTGCGGCCGGACTCCTCGCTGAGATATCCGAAGACCCTCAGGCTCCTCCCATCTCATACGTCGCCCAGCCTGTCAAGGAACTGATTCAAAGCACAGATATCACAGATGCAGTCCTCGAGGCACTCTCTACGGAGCTCAGGCGACTTCAGGAGGAGCGCCTCAAGCAAATCCCTCGAGTTATCAAAACTCTGGTCCGTGATATTGCCACACTACAGCAGAGAATGTATGGGGAGGATAAGACAGGTCGCCTCGATACAGACCCAACACTCGAGAACCTCCTTCACCTCGAATCCGTCCTGAAAGACCTCAAGGAGCTGGAGGCAGCCTACGAGCCGCTCTTCGCCGCTATCCGACGCTACAACGAATATGGCGCGATGCAGCGCGAACTCGAGCTGATCGTTGCGGATAAGACCCGCTTCACAAGTCGCTCTCGCGAGGCCGCCCGTACGCGCCAGCGCGAGGAGCACTTGAAGAAGGAGCTCAACCACTCCCTCCCACGGATCTTGGCAGCCCTGACACTCCAGCTCGAGGAGATGAGTCAATCGCCATCGTGGGCGCAGATTGAGCGCGCCTTGGAGCGCGACTACGCCTCGGAGATCTCCGCATACCTCGACCAGAAGGATGGGAAATTCCGTCGCCGCTATGAGGCATATCTAGCATCTCATAGGCATTCTTCCGGCTCCCTTGAAGACCCCCGACGACGAGGTGGCGATTCCGTTTCAAGTACAAGCACCTTGGAGGGGACTATGGAGTGTACACTTGGAGACTTCAATGAGACATTGGGAAACGAGTTATTGGTCTGCTGCCATCCTCCCACTACCCAAGAGAAGGATACACCCGATGGAGACGTCGAAAGCAACTCCTCACGAATTCGTGGCTCTCCAGCGGTTCCTAGAGCCTTGAGTGCCATGGACGCACGTAACAGCCTCAATCTGAACATCAGTGCCCTACCGCACTCTCCTCATGAGACTAGCCTGCAGCCCGGAATCAAGTTCGGAAGAGTCACGAGGATTCCAGGACTGACCGTACCACACCCACGCGAGCCCTCGGCAGTGCCTGTGCAACGGGCGTGCACGGCCGGCGCTCCGGGCCGTCGACACGCACCCTCGTGGCAATAACTTGATTGAAGGTCAGGAGAATGGATCTTTGTGTCTTCAGCGGTAAGCCCTTAGACAAATGCACTTTCTCATCATTTTTTGGAGCCCAGGAAAGAGAGCGGAATGCATCCCGTCAACTATCTCCCAGGTCCAGCGACGGTCAGAGAAAATGTCCGCTTTGCGCGCGCACAGGAGCCCCCGGGGATAGAGGTCTATGGAGAGGCCGTCCGTAAGCTCAAGCACTTGGTTGGGACGGAACACGAGCTACACATCTTATGTGGAGAAGGGATGGTGGCTCTTGATGCGGCTGTCTGCTCGCTGGTCGAGCCTGGGGACGACGTTCTAGTGATCACCAATGGTGTCTTTGGTTCCTGGTTTGAGGATCTTGTAGCAAGACATCGAGGTATTCCGACCGTTTTGGCATGCCCTTGGGAACGGCCAGTCTCCCCTGCCACCCTTGACGCGTTCCTCCGACAGACGGAGAAGTCCTTCAAGGTTGCTACTCTAGTTCACTGCGATACTCCGACTGGCGTCCTTAATGACGTCCGCAGTCTCGTCTCGTTACTCATGCGCCGCGGAATCCTCACGATAGTTGACAGCGTCTCCGCCGCCTTCGCGACGCCCCTTGAGATGGATGCCTGGGGGATTGACGTTCTCCTTCTTGGTTCTCAGAAGGTACTCTCATGCCCGACGGGACTAGCGATGGTTGCCGTCAGTGCAAGGGCATGGGCGGCGATTGAGACGCGCAACACTCCGATCGCGGGCTACTATACGAATCTGCTCCTCTTCAAGGGATGTGTTGAAACTGGGAAGTTCCCCTACGCCCTCCCGAACTCTGAGCTCGCAGGACTATTAGCTGCCATCAACAATATCATCCAGGAGACTCCCGAGGCCTTACAAAAACGTCACAGGACCATCGCCGCTGCGGTCCGTACTGGACTCCAAGAAAGCGGATTGCGCTTATTCTTAGATGATGGGTACAGTCCGACTGTCACCGCGTTCCGTATTCCAGAAGGCGTTACAGCCCGTGAGATTGTCGCAGACATGCAGAAGCTTTTCAATATCACGATAACGTGCGGTCTCGATTCTGTCACAGACACAGTCATTCGCCTTGGGCATTTGGGCGAAAACGCCCGTGTAGAGACGACTCTCTTTGTCCTCAAGGCTCTAGGAGCCGTTTTTTCACGCCGAGGAGTCCCTCTTCGAAAGGATCCTGGAGAGGTCTTCTTCCGAGAGTATTGCAAGATTGTTGGGATCAACTCATGACCTCAGATCCCCGTGGGCGTGGTATTCGAGTCTGTCGCGACCAGAGATGTCCGGAGATTGCGTTCGGAGCCTCTTTTCCAGCTTCTACACGGTATGGCATGGAGTACCCCTAGCTCTATGGACGTCGGGTCCATATCGTCTAGTAAAGAGGTGTAGTTCTGCTCCACGAGGTACTCCGGCTCGCTGGATTGCTTAGAGGAAGTCATCGATGATGGCCCTGGCCGAAAGGAACGTCCGGAGACATGAATCGGTGTCTTTCTGATGACATCTCGTCCCCGAGCCTCACGTATGGCCTTGGTAAGCGTCACGGTATTTCTGGCGGCCGTTTTGGTCGGCCGCGTGGACCTCGAAGTTGCACGATCATTTAACGAGACTGATCTAGACACTCCATCCACATCCCGTAGTGTTCGTGAGTGCGGTCGGGATTCAGACTCAGTATGTGGCTCCCTAGCGGACGAGAAGAGGTCCATGAGTTGTTGTCGCATCTCATCACTACCAAGTGTTGGTGCACGCGTACTCATTGAGGTCGCTTCTGATGCCAGGCCACTTCCAGGCTTGGGCTGTGAGAGGGTTGAAGAGGATGGGACTCCAACCCCATAGGAACTGGAGATACATTGCGGGTCATAGACGGAAAGGCGTAAGCCATCGACCCCGGTTGGCGTGAAAAAGATGCTTCGAATGCATGGGATTTCCGGCTTATCGTCCATATGATTGACTCCTCGTATGGTGGATAAGAGCGGGGCTGTGTGAGCGCCACTGAAAGATACTCGATCTGTAGCTGTTTCTGCTCTTCTAGGTGGTGGTTCTGTCAAAAAGGTATCAGTTACCTCACCTCCAGAAAGTCGAAGATCGAGCGTGCTTGTGGTTAAAGCTGTACTAAGACCAGAACGAGTGCCCCCAGTGGCAGTCGAAGGTGGTGCAGAAGTCAAAAGTGTTGACCTCCTACTGGTCTGCTTTGGCCGTACAGTGGATTGCCTTGAGCTCCCAACCCTTTGTCCGGTTGTTTGCCGTTCAATATTGAGAGCGGTTTTAGTGACGCGGCTAGATCCCGCGGCACGACTGGCTCGTAGCTGTGCACTCGTCGCCCTGGTCCCAGCGACCATCAACTGCTCCTTCTTTCTATCTACCTCCATAGGATAATGACGCTGACTAATGGCGAGAGCCCTACGGAACTCCCCAAGCGCGCTCAGGCTAGGTAAGCGGGTGCGCTGATAATAGAGGTCCTCGAGCGTCTCCCGCTGCTGTTTCGTCCGGTTCAGAGGGCTGATTTCATCAATTTCTAAGTCATCAAGTCGTAGATGATCGATCGTATGAACCGGCCGCACGAGGATCGGCTGGGTCCCAAGAGCACTTTGTGCATGTGCCCGGTGCTCCCAGGCCTCCTTCTTGTTCTCGTGGGGCTTCCGTACGTGCTCCTCATAGATATCCTGCGCGAGCTTCAGACAATGGGAGTCCTGGCGCACGGCGTCCGCGGGGAGGTAGCGGACCTCGTACTCATAAAGGAGCGCGTTGTCCGCCCGCTGCGCCGTGGGGACCTTATGCAGCGAGTAGATGGGACTAAGCATAAATTCTTATGCACTTGCAGCGGACCGACCTGGCCCTGCGGTTCCACACGCTCCGGAACGTCGACTGCATGATGGAGGGCCTGATGAGCATTGTCGTCCGCTTCGAAAGCGCCCAGCCGGATGGTGTCATAGCGACGCGCTGCAACCGTTTCGCACCCCCTTCAAGTTTCAGCCATTATCAGCATCGGGAAGGACCGCCACTTGTAGGTCGGGATGGGATGAGTACGGGCGCCTTCGCCCTGCGATATAGCGACCAGCGTGTCGAGCTCAAATTGACGCTTCATTTTTCGATCTTTCACCTGTACAGTCTTCCGACCCGGGCCAACCTCATACTCGAGTGTTACTTCTATCGGGGGAAGGCCGAGGCCCTACTCGCTGGCCCCTGTCCGCCCCTCAAAGAGTTCAAGCGCCTATCACATAAGACGTATGAGTTGCAAGATTTGCAGCTTCCGTACATCTGCACCTATAGCGAGTGCGTGAGCTACCTGTACTTCGTTGACCTGTCCACGACGGTTGCCTGGTGGCCCGTCGAGACCATAGATCTGGACAGGACCATCTTGGGACAACTCAAGCGCAAGACGGCGGGAGACTTCATTCTCCAGACCATCGTGGCGAAGGAGAAGAACCTCCACGATGCCACCTTCTGCTGCGAGCAGGAGGTCCCGGATAATCGAGCTCGACTGATGCGACGCCAGGACATCGGAAGGTCTCCTCAAAATACCGAACTAATTGAGGATTTTGACTCAGGGATCTACAAGAAGTCTCCGGTCCTTCGTTCTCAGGCGCCTACCCCGAATCTTAAGCTGGAAGACCTTGATCCTTTGCCGCAGAACCCCTCCTTGAATGGAGATGGGCACAAGAAGAAGCGGAGGGGGTCGGAAAAGGACGGTCAGTGTAGCCCTCCATTCAAGACGGGAGGCCTTCTAGAAGACCCATCGGAACTACGCCTCAAAAGTTATTCGCTATGTACTCTGCATTGTAGCAACATAGGAAAGCTCACCAGCCTCTTCAATAGCCAGAAAGATGGAGAGCTGCTCCACTTCAGCATCTTACAGCGCGCAACTCTATTATATCTTGCTAACGCCCATGATCAAGCTCTTGGTGACTCGGGTAAGCTTGGCCAGAGCAGTTTTAGCTGGGTGCACACGCGGTTCAATACCCGATCCTGTGACGGGCTTTCTCTGGCATACGAGAGTACATGCCTCGATATCCTCTACGAGGTCTTCACGATGACGCATGCCCCCCTGTCGCAGAGTGTTTTTCAGGTTTTACAGCATCAGTATGCACGACTACAACGGTCCTGCGTGAAGGAGCTGACGGATGTGCTTCTAGGAACCCTCACTCCGAGAGCATTGAAGGATCACTTCCGGGATCATGCCATGGAACGCCTGGATGAGAGATCGCAGGTGCAGGATAAGCTCGTCGATATTATTGCGGAACAACAAGCGTCCTGCTTCAGAACAAGCAATACTAACGTCACCCTCCTATATAAGGCTTCCGGCGGCCAGACCTTGCGACATAATGGAGCCGCTAGTGGTCTTGGCAGTCAAGTCTTCGGGTCTGTTGTCGCCTTGGACGGGAAGTTCCATGCTGCGAAGCCAATCATCCAAGCCGAAGAGGCACGTGACCTTACTGATCAAAACAGCCTAGCATGTTATCAACTTGTCACGGCCCTCGTCGATTGGCTCAAGACGACCCAGGATAAGTTCCCCAGAATGCTCCCCTTTCATGGGCCAGCATCCGCACCACCCCCTACCGTTATCCATGCACGCACGGGTGCCGGAGACCCTGCGGGTGAGTATCACATCCTTAACGAGATCATCTCGAGCGTCGAGAAGATTGAACGGATCGCACGGGTCAGTCGTGCAAACCAGCCCAAGGACGTGTTTATCATGGCCCATGGCTACCGGGGAGATTTCTGTGATCTCCGACTGCTGGCGGACTGTCTCCGACAGCATACCCTATGCGGACGCAGTGCACGTCATCCTAGGCTCATTGATCAGCCATACCTCATCCTGGCTAAGAGCTATCAGTCGAATACGCTCTGCAGCTTCTTAGAGATGGGGATACGCCTGGCGGACGAGGTCGTTACGTCCTTGGAGGCGGATAGCATAGCTATCAAACGACTACATTTCATTGGGCACAGTATGGGAGGGTTAGTCATCCAGGCCTGTCTTGCCACAAGCAGGATGGAACCATACCTCAAGTATCTTGGACATCTTGTCTGTCTTAATAGCCCCTTGGGCGGTGGGGCGTCCAGCAACGGCCTTGTACGCTTCGGCCTGAAAATGATGGCTGGGAATAAGAAGGAACACTCGATCAAGGAGTTATTGGGTGGGAAGGTGACGAGAAAACTTCTTCAACAGGTTCAACCCTCATACCCGTGGCTTCAACCCGGTCATATTGGACTCCCCGTTCTTGAGGTCCTGACCACCCACTCCCACCTGGACCTGTTCAAATATTGGGTTCTGATGTCGTCTTTACAAGACGGGTATGTCGATTACTTCAATGCGTTGTTATTGCCACAGGAGGCCACCCCGATTGGAAACTTACTGTTGGAGAAGGCACGGATTGGAGACGTGAGGATAGACCGATACCTCTTCAACTTTGACGAGCTCCCAACCATCCTCGTCAACGCGACCGGGATCGACCGGTCCACTGGAAGGGATGCGCACATCGCACACCTCTGCAGTTACGAGCTGATGCTCGCCGTCACGGAGCTGGCGTTTGGGTGGTACATCTGTCCTCCAAGTTAGTCAGATCCACTTGAAGGCTAAAGACCCCATCTCGTACACGTATCACTTCATGGGCCGGACAAACGTACGGGCTCTGGCTAGAGAACCAGCCCACGGCCGCCTCCCAGTTACGCATCGTCTCATGGTGAGTATCGAGCATGAGACTCGAGAAGTTGACAATGGCACGGTGCAAGCTTTGAGTAATGATTTCCCTGCAGTACCCCATTTCATATGTGAGTACCGTCTCGAACACGACTCCGTAGTGAATACTCTCGAGGAAGGCTGCGTATACATGCTGGTAACGCCCCAACAAGGTCCTCTGGCGTTTGGAAAGGTGCGAGTGATCGATATCGGGGAGTTGGACTGGATCTTTCAAAGGGTTGCGATGAGGCTGTAACAGTGCAACGGCCATTTGGACCTTCGTCTCCCAATCCTCTGGAGTCGGTGTCGCTGCTATCGCTGAAGTTCCAAGCTCCTCAGATAGAATAGACTCGATGAGGGCATTGAGCTTACTCACCTCTATATCTGTAACTTTGGCCTTCTGGAGCTTCAGAAGAAGGGTATTAAGCCGATCGTGAAGATACTCGATGAGAGCTATCAGGTCCCGTCGTATCCTCAAGAGGAGGTGGACGAGTCCGTACGTCTCCTTCGCATACGTGAGTTGCGCATGCACCATCTTTCGGATGTGACTGATGCTCTTCTGCCCGATCGCCTGGCAATGTGCTGTACAAGGGACACACGCACAAGCGGCATTGACTAGGCTTTGTGGGAGGATCCCAGCCACGTGTTGCTGCACCGTCATCGTCGTATACACGTCCGAGAGGCGCTTCGAGGCCTCCGAGCTCCCCTCCTGCGCTCGGATGGCGTCAGCGATTGCAAACTCAAACCTTGCACATATACTGAGGATGTGCTGCTGCTTGCGTGCCTGAAGTAGCGCTCTCGATAGTAAGTTCCGTCTAACTATGTGGCAGGAGGACGAGTCGACCTGCCCATTGAGGAAGGAATGCTCAAATGGCTCCAGATCAATGTTAAACCCATGTGCATTGAGATAGGCCTCTGAAATGCAGTCAATCGTGCGATACTTCTTCAGGCCACGATAGGACACGTCTTTCCGGTCAAGAGCCGCAAATATGTAGCGTCCCGGATACTGTTCGGAAGAACCGGAATCGGATTCAAAGGAGAGTACCCGATCCCTCTTGGAAAGGGCTACCGTCTTCTTCTTTTCAAGAGAAGGAGGCTCGTTCTCGACAAACTTCTCTGTCTGGCTCAGGAAGACCTCGGAGGGTTGAGTGAAGAGGAGACGGACGAGCTCGTGCCGCTTCAGACGTCCGTGTGCCAATAGCAGCTTCAAGAAGTTAGCGGCAGCATAATCAAGCGTTGTCGTGCAGCTGGTGGGAAACATCAAGGCAGATGGAAGGGGTGGGAGAGCTATTACCTCCTCCCTCGTCGAGAGACATAGACAGGCATGTAGCCGTAGAAGGTGACTAACGGTAAGGTCAATGGCCATTGGGGTCGGATCCGTGGCTATGGTTAGAGAGATACTCAAGACGATCTCGTCTCCTTCGTGCGAGACCGCGTCCACCAGGACTGTCGGACCATCGACGATGAACTCGCCATCCGGAGAGCTTAGAGTGGACCTATACGAGGCTACGAGCGCCTCGTACTGCAGTCCTGTTAGTCTTGGCATTATTTTCCTCCTTGTCGCTTGAAGACGTTAGTGGAATGTGCCAAACTCGAGGGGATGTGCCGAGATACTGGTCTCATAACCGTCTAGGGACACTAGCAGAAAATGGATACCGACCGTACCCGCTCTAGAGAATCAGGACTGTGACCTAGCAATGCGGGTAGTACGGGAGCACATCTCTGGGAAGAAACGACTGCCTGCCGTCCGTACCCTTTGCTATTGTGCTATCAAACAATGGGACTTGAAGGAACTAGCAGACGTCATTTCCCAGCACTTAGACCGCATGAATCCTTGCAATCCGAGCGTGCCTACCTTCAGCACCGTACTGGAGAGGATCCGGGTTGGTGTCTTGACGAGCCTCCTAACTTCCCAGCGGTTCGGCCCTACAGGTTCAGTTTGCGCTGGATCAGTACAATAGTGAGCGCGCATAGTCCCTTCTGGCAGAGGCCCCGACGTCGCCTCTCAACCTCTACGCTGCTGGACGTGGGTCTTTGATGGCCCCGATGGCCCTCTTGTAAAAAACATGTCTCTTGAGGTCGATACCACCTTCCAAACGAGCTATAATCGCGCACTAGCATCTCTGACTAGCATGGCCTTCACAGAGGCATTAGAGTACATCGCGGGTGCCATTGAGCGTTATGAACGTGCCCAAGAAGAGATAACTAATCGTCTTCGTACTGTTATTCAGGACGATGAGCGCATCAGGTTGATCTTGCTATCCACGACATGTACCTTAAACCTGGTTCGGCAATTCGCCCGCGTTTACACTCGCCAGACCGTCAGCGACACAGATCTCATCAGCATCTCACGACGTATCCGCGAGCTTGATGGTTTCATCCCAACGAAAGAGGAGTTGAAGGCAGCGGCACAAGAACCGTTGCTACTGCCATCCAACCCTTTTCTCGTCCTTAGGATGTGTTACAAGTCCATCATCGTGTGCAGAGCGCTTGTTTTTGCTCCAGGTCAGTTCGACCTCCAGAAGAGTACTGACTTCCTTCACAATACCTATGTCGATGAAGAGCTCAATACCCCCGAGTTCAATCAGTACTTCTACTCGTTGCTACGTTTAGATCAACGATATCTTGACGTCCCATTGCCACCAGGGACGGATGTCAGCGAAGAGGCCCTGCTGACCCAGATTTCTACCGGAAATGGGAAACTGAGCCGTTCTACGTGGCTTCTGATCCTTCTCGCGCAACAGGGAGAGAAGGGGCGTTGTTCTGGGACGATTCCGTGGGATAAGGTGGATCTTGCACCCTTCCGTACCCTGGACTGCGCATCCTTCATCGTCACGGCATTATTGAGCATGAACTTGACTAGAATAGCCTTTGACTTTCTGCGACGGCTTTTCGCCCTCGGAGAGGTGAGTGACGGGCTCGACCTGTTGAGGCAACGCGTCTTAGTCGCCCTTCATCATCAAAAACTCATCTGCCCTGAAGACTTTGACCTTCCACCGTACACTGAGGCGGAGGACGAGGCCTTGAAGGCCGACCCGACCATCATGAAGGCATATCTCGTCATCCCTCCAAAGGCTCGTCAAACCAAACCAATGCCTGAGCGTTGGATCAAGAAGCCGAAGAAGACGACGCGTAAGGTACGGCAAGGAGCGACAGCTGAGAAGGGTGAGATAACGAAGGTCGCACGTACAAATCGCCACAAGAACCGTTGAGCTCCGTTGCTCACTGACTCAGTGGCGGGTCAGCCCTTCTCTGCTTTCCCTCCTTTGAGCATCATGATGATGTCGTTGACCAAGCCCCTGAACTCCGGGTCGCTATGGGTGTTCATAACCTGGCGCATGTATCTGACCCCATTGATGTCGATGACCTTCTTTCTGACATCCCGGTTGAGGATCAGACGTCCGAAAAGACTGACGGCCACCTTCTTCACCTCGAGGGGCTTTGTTCGGATGCATTCAATGAGGGCGGGGAGTATATTGTGGCGTGTGAACAGCCCCATATTGAGGTGCAGAAGATAGATGAAGTTCAGGATGCTTAGCAGAGACAATGACAACTGAACGTTCTGGTCCTGTGAGATGTACACAAACTTTGAGAGGAACGTCTCCATCGCGGTCTCAATGGCATCCAAGGCAACCTTCAGGTCGGGGGTGAGGACCACATCACGATAGGGATCGGAAGAGAAGAGCTGCTCCACGTCGTCGGCTTCCTCCTTTCCCTTCTTGTTCTTCTTCTTGGTAGTCGGGGGTAGTACTGGAGGCTTATCCGGGGCCTCACCATCCGGATCGTTCCTCTCTGTTTCAACCTCTTGATTAGGTTCAGGACCATCTTCATCCCCATCCCCATCCCCATCCTCAACATTGGAATCCCTATGGAGGGCAAGACTACTACTCTGACTAGGCTTGTTCTGGTGCCTTGTGGCCGTTTGCATGGGAGTGGGTCGAGATGGAATGGCAAGAGAACCACTCAGAGCCGGATTCCCACGCATACTAATCGACCCCATCATGCTAGCTCCAATCCCAGGTAACATCCTGGATGCTGATAAGCTATTTCCAACGGCCATGAAGGACCCTAGGCCAGAAATGCCACCCGTTAGGATATGTGAGCTACCAAGGCTTGTCGCGCCAGAACCAATGGGAGTATTCTCCTGCTGTGACCGTTGAATGGAATCCAGGTCGAAGAGAGTCGACTCCGTACCCGTAAAAAGCTCCTGCACGTCCTTGAACCGCTCAAAGTGGATGATGGAGTCGAGAGACCCCGTCGTGCGATGGGCATGGGACTGTGAGAGACGAATGGACATACGGCTGTCTCCCATCCCGGAGATCAGGGGCCTTCCATGGGCCTCGTCAGGGGTTGAGTGCGACGGCTCAGATGAGTCCACCTTCAGCTTCAGGAAGGGTTTGAGGCGAATATAGGTCCCAGCGATCCCGGAGTTCAAGATGTCAACGACCGACGCCTGAAGCTTCTGGTCCTCGATATCCAGGCAGGAGGCCAGGAGGTTCCCGAGCTCGACGATGATCTCGTAGCCGTTCTTCTTCGAGAGGAGCTTAAGCGGGTATAGGGCGCGTGTGATGAGTCGAGTGGCCGTGTCCTCGTACATCGTCGAGACGTTGTCCTTGAAGGCGAGGATCTGCTTGTAGACGCGTAGGAAGGGGGAGACGTCACGGGTGATGGAGTCATGCTCCACTGCGTTCCGCAAGAGGATAGTGATGTCTGTCAACTCGGTCATCTTGAGTCCACGAACAAAGTCATCATCTGAGATCACAGAGTCGTTCTGTTGCACCGGCTTGCGGCACTCTTCAAAGTAGTCGTAGATGAATAGGTTGTTACAACAGAGCTTATCAATGACCTGCATGAAGTTGATTCCAATAGAATCACGCCAGAACGAGTCCAATAAGGAGGCTTCCGAGACATAGGCCAGAACCGCCTGGCGCGCTTTCGCCTTCAGCTCTATACAGCCATAGATCAAAGAGTCCTTCAATTGAAGAAACGTGGGCATCGTAATATCATCCGGTTCCAATAGCGTGACCTTACCGTTCTCCTTGACTAGGCGTGCCCGACAGCATTCGCGTAGTGCCACAACCGTGTCAACGAACAGGTCTGTGGTGACGTCGATCCCACGGTGTTGCCAGACGTACTTGATGTAGTGGTAGTCAAGGGCTCGATAAATGATCGGTAATAGCTGAGGAAAGCGGGTATGGGCCGCCATCTTGACGATCGAGTTGATCCCGTCGATCCCAAAGGCTAGGGCGCGAGAGGTATTCGTACTGATCAATACCAGCTGTAACGCCTCGAATATGAAATTTGAGAGCGGGTGTGGGCGTCCAGGATATGCCTTAGGAGTCGTCGAGAAAGACCTTTGTTGTCCTCCGCCAAGAATGGCATGAGGGTCTATGGTGGGGACCTTATGTGCGTTTAGAGAGATATGAATGGTGTTGTCCTCCCGTTGATCAAATAGGATGTTCTGTTCAGCGATTCCATCTGTTGGTTGAAGGTGGATACTCAATTCCGAATGTGATTGCATTTCAACGGGGGTGTCCGTGTCATATGAAGAACGTGCGGCAGACGTTGTAATCGAGTTGGCAAGGATCTCGTGTTGGTCGTTTTCGTCTTGTAGTTCATCCTGTATCGCCTGTGGATTAGGAGTCTCAATATTTGTCTGATCAAGAGGCTCAGGAAACTCAAGTATCTCAGGTAAGTCTGGGAGGGTTTTTTCAGGATCTTCTGGGGTCGGTTCTCTTCTTACTGAGGCTTCGACAAGCTCCTCTTGTGGTTCAGGCTCTTCCACCAAATCTGCTTTCTGGTGCACGACACTATCGGTTACCTGCTTCCGTTGCTTCTCAACAGACTCCGTAATGGGGAGGGTAGATGTAAATGGTTGATCCCTTTCCTGGACCATCTCGAACTCAGCAGATGAGGAGGGGGGTGCAAGCTCAGCTTGTCGCTTGAACGGGTTCATCTCGTCAATGTCCTTGTAGGTGAACTTCATGATCTTGAAGTGTTCTAGTTGAATCGTCATGACCAGCTTAAGAGCTTCATATTCATAGCAACGACAGGTGAAGATATGGCTTAGGAAGATCACGAGATGGTCTGCGATCCCCTGGCCTTTACGGGAGGGTGGCAGGGACCAAAGGCGTGGGTTATTTGATGAGAGGACGGGTGAGGTGGCAAGAAGCTCAATGGTATCGACAAAGTGGTGTGGGATGAACTTTAGCATATCCCGATAGATGTACGACAGGTTGAAGAGCGTTTGGATAACGATGTGGGGTTCCGACTCCGTGAAGAGCTCTCGTTGCTGGTTCAACTGATAGGCCTGCATCCCACGTAGCATCGTTAGGTTCTGGCTGAACTGTTGCAGGTAGACCTCGAAGATGGCATTGATCAGATGGATACATGTGGAGACGATCCCCATGAAGGAGGGGTGTCTTGAGGCTGTGATGGATCTAACCTTCCCTCCCGGGTCTGAGAACGTACTTGAGCCATCACGATTCAGTTCTGTCATCGCTCCGAAAAGGATATTATTTTCGTCGTCGTCCTCCTCTTTAGTATGCCGGGTCTGCCCTCCCATTGCATACAAATCGTTCTTATCATTCTGAAATCTCCCATGCTCCGGTATAACACCACCGGAACGCTCAATTGATGCATAATAGCTGGCTTCAACCATGATATGAAACGTCATCGACAGAAGCAAGTCCGGTGAGGTGACCGTGGTATGCCTCAGGCGCGCATAGACGTCAGTGGACATCAATGAGGCAAGAATCAAGACGATCTCGGGGTCGAAAAGAGAGATGTCGGTATAATAGGCATGAATGAGCCGCGCTATGAGGGTCAGGTACGTGTCATTGATCGTTATTGAATCCAGACCCGTTCCAGAGTGTCTATCCTCCGAACGTTGATTCCGATTGAGTCCGACCTGGATTGGGGCGGTCATGCTTGGAGGAGGTAGTCCAGGGGCTCTCATAGCAGTAGGTAGCTTCGATTGCGTCGGTTTCGTCGTTGTCTTCTTAACTGGCTCCGCCTTCGCAAGATAGTCTTCGAAGCACTTCCTAATAACTTGCTCAGCTGGAGTACGTATTGGCATGGAAAGGATTCGGGAGATAGCGCCTGGGACGATTGTGGCGATCCCATATGTGCTTGTTAAGTCCCCCTCGTCGTTTCGGGGGAGATCTGTCACCGAGTCCAAACAGGCTAGGATCTTTGAATGATTCGCTCCGGACTCGCGCAGAATTAAGCCGAAAACGAAGCTGATGTCACTATCAACGGCGCCCAGAAGGGTGGGGACAAGCTTACGCGAGAGTAGCAGGTATCCCTCATAGAACACGCGGAGGATGAAGGAGAAGCCGTAGAAGTCCGTGAAGAAGGTTTCACTCTTATTCTTCTCCATGGCGAGGTACTCATTCTCCAGGCGGCAGTTCTGGCATAGTTCCATTGATGGATAACAGAGACAAAAGGGTTTCTCACATTGTTGATAAAGGACAAGCATGCTCTGCTTATACTGTCCACGGGTATCAAGGGTATCATACCCATCATCCCCGCCAGGTCCTAGGTTCTCCGTGGCATCATGGACGACGCTTTGTTCGTACGTCCGGAACATCGTTTGTTGCTCCACTGGGTCTATGTAGAGTGGGACGCTGGCATAATAGTCGATGGGAGTACGTGCCTTTGAGAGGATGAACTGTAACGCTTCAGGAGACATCAAGTTCCGAAGGGCTGTGAAAGAGAGTTTCAGCATCCCATACTCAAAGTTATCGGGCTGGGGTGCTGTATTGACCAAAAGGGCGTTGAAGGTGAAGGCCGTTATGTACACGGACGCTTGTAGATAGCTATCCTCAACCGTATTGACGGTGTTCCGTTCCAGACAGCTACGGAAGTTCAGGATACGTGGGAGCTTCGTCACGTTGACGCGTGTGTTGCGTTTCACCACCGTAGTGTTAAGATCCAAGATAGCCGCATCGACGTAGGAGATGATGGCAGAAAAGGCGGATATGAGCCCTTCTGTCGGGCATGCAATGGTGGTCATGTTTGGAGCGACTACGATGGGCGCGGTGAACTTCTGAGGAATGCTGTCCACCGATTGATTCGTTGCTTGTAAAACTTCGAAAATACTCGTTGTGAAGTAGCGTGAAAGGCTCCTCACGAACTTGTACGTATCGACGTCGCTAGTACGCAAGAGGATCGCCTCACTAAGGTTTGCTAACAGACTATTGAAGGTCGATGAGAAGTCTGGGCTTTGAACTGCATAAGAGAAGAACATCGGAAGCGTCTTCGCTATCAGCACCTCAAGCGGGGCAAAGTTATAGGTCGTCAAAGATTGCGCGACCTGTGTGATCCTGATGTTGTCAGAATACAAACTAGGATCGAGATGGGTATATCGCGGCTCGACTAGTTCGTCCTCATCATGCGATTGGCTATAGGTGAGATTGAGTCCCTTCCGTGTCTGACTTGCCTGAGAATCTGCACGAACATGGGTACGATTCGCCATGCTTCTGGTAAATCCAGCGATGCTCTGATCCGAAGGTGCATTAAATACGTTCGAGGCCGAGGGGAACATACCCGGATTTGGATCGAGCTCTTGAACAATCATTGAGGCTTGTGGTTGCTCACCTTGACCACGTCTTCGTCGAGTTGAGTCCTCCTTCTTTCGAGGTAGTTCTGGCTCGAACTCCTCAAAAAGAGCCTCAATGGTGAAGCTATCGCGCATCGATAGGATATTGTGCGACGTGATCATACAGAAGGTGAGGTCGATATAAGTGAAGAAGAAAAGGCACCAATAGAGGCTGATCCGTGGAAGAAGCGTCCCGTCCTTGATGCAGACGTGCAACGCCTCAAGAAAGGTGGCCCAGCGATCAAACCCGATGCGTCCAACCACGTTTGCAAGGTGTCCGACGGCGGGGGGAACGCTAAGCTCCTCCCAGCTCATAGGGACTGTGACGGGGATCGCGTTGAACGGGAACTCGCGCCCACGGAAGAGGTAGAAGGGGACCTGGATGTTAATAGCAAAGAGACGAAGCAACATGATTGCCTCCATCTCCTGATCCGCGGTCATGGCCCTAGTGTTCTTATGGATCGTCAGGATGACCTTCTCCAGGGCCTCGTACGCTCCCTGAGACTTCTTCTTCGTGATCGCGGTCTCCACGAAAAAGTCACGGGGTAGGGTCAGCTCGATCAAGTCCGAGTTCTCCGAGCGAGTACTGAAGGAGCCTATGCGGGAGATGTCCTTGTGCTGCTTAGGAGCGTGGCTATTCACGCCCACGAGCTTCTCGATCAGGCTTTCCTGATCGGGAGCCGCATATTGGTTCTCTTCAAGGTACCCTTGCAAGGTATCTCGTTTCCGTACCTTCTGACCGTTGATGGTCTCGAGATGGTAGCCCGTATGCACGACAAGGAGCTGGGGTGGGACTGAGATGAGTCTCTCCTTCCCATCTTGAAGGATAATTTCGTTATCGTTGACAAAGGTAATCGACTTGATCACCTCCCCCTCGCTAAGAGAGGTGAAGCGTGCTAGCTTCCGCATCAAGCCTCTGATGAGCTGTGTAACGACACCGTAGCCCAAGGAGACCTCCGGGCCCTGGTTGATCTTGACAGCCAGGAACGTTGCTGGACGCTCAATGTTCAACAACCTTGGAGTCTCTAAGCGTAGCCCATCACGCTGGGCTTCGACACAGACTTCGCGCAGTGTTGCCTGACGGTTCATCCGTGTCGTGTTCGTCATGTGGGCGATCGTTACCAGCTTATCAATGATCCCATCGGCACTGAAGATCTCCATCGTCGAAACCCTGTTCAGGATCCGATTGATAGTCTCATTGATCTGTGCGGCTGGATCTGTTAGGTCAGGAGCGCCAGGAAGAGGGCGTTGGACGACATCATTTCCGTAGAAAATGCATGGTTCTGCAGCCTCAGGAACTGGGAGGTCGACATACACGTCATCGGCCAAATGCTTCCGGACACTTCTATCACCCTCTGTACTACTCACATTTGCACCACTGAAGATGGGAGTCGAGCCGGAATCCTTCGTTTCTGATGGCTTGTCATCAGTTTTGTCAACAGAAGTGCTACTAGTATGAGCATCTGGCGTGACGTCCTCCTCTCCCGAAATGTTTGCTAGCATCCCCGTCGAGGCCCCAGCAAGTGCAAATTCGTCATTCTCCGGTTCTTGAGTCCTCGTTTTCGAGGCCAGATAGATCCGAAGGTCGCGTGTGTTGGAGCACTCGCTGACGCGAAAGAGTCGGAACCCAGTATCCTCCGCGGGGATGAAGGAGAACGTGTTGATGTATGGAGCTGTGATGATCGAAGGCCAATGGCAGGTCTGGACGACGTTAAGGACGAAAAGGAAGAGGACGTCGGACGAGAACTCTTCACGAATGTTCTCTAGGTGGAGGGAGAACAGATCTCTGTCGAAGGGGGCTTGGGAACAGCGCTTGCTCCCAACGAGGTTGCACCCGCTCTTCTTCATCAAGGGTGGAAGCCTTTTTGCTTGGACGGCGTAGGTCGGAGCTGGCAGACAGCGTTTGAGTACGATATCGACGAGGCAAAGGAAGTCGTACCACTTTGGATAGCAAGTATAGCATTTGTACTGGAATAACCCAGTCAAGGAGATGGAAACATTACCCTCTGGCAAGATGACGAGCTGACGGAGTCCAAAGTACCCCACGGTAATCTTCAGCTTATGAAGAGCATAGAGCCCCATGGTTGTCGAGTAGATGGCGAGGTGTAAAAGCTCGGCCGGGATGGATGAATCGAGAACCTCGAAATCCAGAAGGGTCATCTCTGGCCGACGTGAGATGACTATGAAGTCACTCCCTTGGATAAAGAAGTCATAGACAGGCTGGACGAATGGGGGCTGCGCATATGCAAGCGTCAGGGCACGGTACTTCATAAACTCACATTGGACCGCAGAGTGAATGGGGAACCGATATGCACAGAGTGGTAATGAGACGGTCTGAGAGTCGACGGGGATCCAATAGTCATCCGTCGCCCGTCGTGGCGATAGAAGATAGCAACAGACACACATTTTATTCGGGCCCGATGTATCGAAGCACGTCATCCTTCAAAGTTTGCAAGTCCAAGTCGTCTGAGAGAGAGGCTATCAGAGGCGCCAGGTCACTTTCCCGAAGCATGACCCCGAACTCGTCTCCTCCGACCATACGCTCCAGATTTGCTCGAAGTAGAAGAAGGATGGCACATCGCGTCTCACGGTTATCTCGGTGATATGGGATCTCGCTAATGATCCCCTTGATGCACTCGTGGTAGACATCCTCGTTAATGCAATCCCCCATGATGGGCTCAAGATCATCAGAGGTGAACTTCTGGAAGAGAGTGATGGTTTGATGAGTGACCTTGCCAGGTGCCTTGCGGCACTGCTGGCAAAGTTCCCAGAATGTCGAGGACAGACGTGGGACAAGTTCTGGATAGTCGAGAAGCGTTGTCACTATCTCTGCGTTGAACCCACGAAGCATGCTAGACTGTTCCCCAGTCAACAGATAATGAAGGAACTCAGGGGTAAGAAGAGGTGCTAATTGTACCTCCGGGTTAGTGCAGCTCATCACCACTCTTTGGAGGCAACGAATGGCTGGCTGTCGTACTCGATGATCAAGCAACGAGCCGAAAAGGACCTGTGCGATGAAAGTCAAAAGGCCGCCATCAAGGAAGACATCTGCGCAGATGTTACTATGCGAGGCATAAAGAAGGGCCCAAAAGGCATAGTAGACCTGTCTAAAGGAATCGCCACGCAGCTTCTGGCGGCTTCCAGAGACGTCTGGATTAGTATCGTCCAACAGCCCTTTGAAGAGCCCAATCGCGTACTGCAACGAGACGTTTGCAAGGCTGACCTGCTGTGCGACAGTCAGGGTGACCGCCTTATCACGGATATGTCGATTCAGGTTACAAAGAACCCAGCCAAGATCTGTCAAGAAGGGGGTCTCAAGGGGCATCTGGATTGCGGTCTCCAAGAACTCGACGATTCCCGTTTCAAGCAGGTGCTCCGTCGCCCTTGGACCATCACCTATGAGGTTCCCAAGAATGACTACGTATTTGTGCTTGTATGCAGAGGTGTCCAGGAGTAGACGCCTTAGGATCAACTCGATGAAGCCGCTATTGAGGATGGCGTCAGTGGGGAACGAGAAGTTCGACGTGACGTGGCACAAGATATCAAGGGACACATTCTTCAGCTCGTATTCTGAACCAGCCTCGGAAGGCGCAGGGTCGTTAGCAAGGAGCTGGGTAACGATCCCGACGACCTTCGCGACGGCGTCCGTGTCCGAGCACATCGATATCATGTATCCCCCGTCATCGATGATTCTATGCAGATTACCGGTTAGGACCTCGCGGTCGGATTCCACCAGAAGCCCGGCTAGGTCTCCGTTACAGACCTCATGGATGACAGGCTCGAGGCAAAGGACGTGTCTCAACGAATCCTCAAGCCAGCGCGCATCGAGTGCAGCCAAGACTCGCATTTTTTTGGCGGGCCGAAGTTAGTCCCCTGCACTCATCAGACCCTCTCGATGGGGAAAAGGAGGATCGTTCCCACCTTTACTCTTTCCCAGGAGGGCATGGGGCGTGGAGACAAGCTTAATGCTTCTTGAACTTCTCCTTTGTAAGACGTGCATCCTTGCCCAAATGGCACGGCCTCCCAAGCTTCTGGAGCAACGCCCTGTACTCGACCGCTTGTTGCTTCGAGCGCTCACGTGCCTCGTAGCGAGCCTTCAGGAGTGCGTGCTTCTTTGCGTACTTCTCGTCTGTCACAACACGCTGGACCTTCGGATACTTTGTGCGCGTGACCCCGTTCTTCGACGTGACCTGGCGTCCAATCTCTCGGATGAGGTCGCAGACGATTGCCTGGTCCTTCGGGTCAACCTTCCTCGAGGGTAAGCCAAAGAGCTTACGGATCCTCGAGGCACGCTTCGGAAGAAGGCGTTTGGGGACAGTGACATCAGTGAGGCCCTCAATCGTCTTTCCCTTGCTGTCGACGAGGACGAGGGAAAGAGCATGTAGGTCCGGCCCAACGATGCACCCTCTAACGGACCTGCGCCTGCGCTCTCCAGGCCTCTTGAAGTGACAACCCTTGCACCCCTCCTTCAAGAGGAGGCGAGCACGTTGGGTCTTAAGCACACCCTGGTACATCGGGAACCCTTGCCCGTCGTTCCCCCCGGTGATCCTGAACGTGCAGTCTGCATACTCATCTCCAAGGACTGCCCCGTCGAACTCCGACGCCATACGGAGCCCATGCAGGGTCTGGTACTTGCGGAAGTCCTCGATCGTGAACGACTTCTGGGCCCCGGTCGCAGGGTTGGATATGTTGACCTTGCAGAAGTAACCCTTTGGCATCTTCTCGGCGAGGAGAATGAATTCGCGCGCGATTCCGATTCGAATTAAATCCATGTCCGCGATGAACGTCTTTCGGATCGCGGGAGACCTTTTGCACGCGGCGTCGCGGGCGCTCCTCGTCCGCCGCTTGCGTGGGACCGGGTCCTGTGCAGGGATCTCGCTCAAAACGCAGCTGGTCTACGCGTTCGTCTTTCTAACCCGGTACGTCGATATCTTCTGGAACTTCTCCTCTCTTTACAACTGGGTCTTCAAGATCTATTACTTGGCGATCACCGGGTACACCATCTACCTGATCGCCTTCCGCTATAACCAGAGCTACGAGGCGGCCCTAGATAAGATGCCCGTTCTGTACTTATTGATCCCCTCCTATCTCCTTGGGCTTATTCTGGCGCGTCCCTGGTCATTCTTTGAGGCGTTCTGGACCGGGTCCCTCATCCTTGAGGCGATCGCGATGACCCCGCAATTTCTGATGCTGTATCTTTCGCGAAACATAGAGAACTTCACGGCGGACTACGTCGCCACGCTCGGGGGTTATCGCTTCCTGTACATCCTGAACTGGTGTTATCGTACCATCCGTGGAACACGTATCGGGCTGATCACTTGGTTCACAGGAATCGTCCAAACGATCCTTTATGGTGAGTTCTTTTACTACTGGCTTCGAAGTAAGGTAGAACGGAAAGCCTTTAGCCTTCCAAGCTGAGTGGCTCGCAGGATTAACTGGTACAGCGCGCGTCTATGATACTGGCCTAGTTGCCTGACCTGCCTCACTTCGATTCAACTAATGTTTCCCTCTCTGCTCCCAAAAGGCGCCCCCTCGGCTAAGGTAAACCCTCCGGGACAAGAGAGAAGGTAAGAACACGTCATCCGGGCGTCCAGGTACAAGTCAATGATAATCCCTCTTCATTGGACAGACCAAGGACTGTCTCCATGCCCCAAATACAACTACAAGCCCGCCCTATCCATCTATCCACTCTATTGTGCCTCTGATTCCAGGCACAAAGTTCCTTGGTGTAAGCCAGACGTGATCGCCAGGACACAAGGTGAGGCTGGAACCTGGTCGACAAAGCTACTTCGATAAGCCTCAACGACGTCTGAGCTCTCCAGGAAGGCCCGATACTCCGAAGCCGTGATAAGGACGTTCCACTGGATAAGAGTCAAATACTGCTGCTCCAACGTCGCAAGGAAGCTTACGCCATAATGCGAGAACGTCAGCTTGTCCCAGGACTCGAGGTCGTACACGCAGTCCTCCAGGAGGGCCACCGCGACTATCAGGCTTATTAGGGCGATACGATAGATATTCAGGTGGGTCAATGGCTGCCTAGGATTAAGGGTGTGGAACCGCCGGATCAAGAGGATGGAGGCGATGAAGCATTGCCGTTGGACGCCCGTCTTCTTCGCGAGTAGTCCCAGGAACTGTTCGAGAGGCATGTTTGGCTCCGTGTTGGCCACCCCGGTCCCAGTCCCAACTTCATCGGACGGCCCGGACAGGAGCATCTCGACGAGACGGGTATAAAAGCAAGAAAACTGCCAGCCCGTGAGATAATCGACGGCCGGGAGGTCGCCTGCCGTCCGGGCGGAGCTCAGCGAGGTGGATCCACTCTGTTGGATAAACATCCAAGCTTTTTTTGTACTTATGTTCAGTTGTCATACGGGAGCGTGAGAGGACTCGAGCAGGAAGAGGGCTGAGAGACGGAAGAAGAAGGACCACGATTTTACCCAGACCCCAGCCGTTTCAGGAGTCACTTCACTTTCAACTTTGTCGTGGTATGAAGCGTTGCAGACGCCAACGGGTGTATTTCTTGCAGAATTCGTTTGAGTAAGGCATAGGACTCGGGATGAACGGAGCCATTGATGAAGCACGCCCCCTGCTCAAAGGCGGCCGTGGTATGATCAAGAAGAAGACCACACTCCCGAGTACAACGAAGAAGACTGTCCTTAGCAACTGAAAGAGGAAGAGAAAGGCAGACGTCCAAAGGCTTCGGGATTATAAGGTCGTGGTACTTGGCCTTCAACCTCTTGATGACGTGTGCCGCCTGAGCCGATGGTGGCTGAGTATTTGGACGGTAATGTAGTAGACGAATGGCTTCTTCAAGAACTGGGGTTGGGAAGGGGCCACCGGTCGCCCCGTTGGTAGTTCGGGCGCGTATGAGAGTAACCAGCTGCGCCACTAAGCGCTCGGACTCTGTGGAACGCTCGATCAATGAGCTCTGCAAACGGCCAGTCCTGACAATCCGATCACACACATCTGCGTAGTTGGAGGTTCCGAAGGCCTTTTCGAGCGCCTCCGAGCTATGGATGATCCCCCTCGCAGCGTCCGCGAAGACCAGGCGCGATTGGAGGACGTCGTCAATGCTCCCCTCAAGATTATTCCGATACAACAGTGCCTTGTTGTGGTAGCACGCCACCTCGAACTTGAGACCGTTCCGAGTCAGGTGGGCGATGGAAACGTTCGTGTACAGCTTCTGAGTGACTGGCTGGGTCAGTCGTTGACGCTGTCCTCCTGTCGCCATGATAAAAAAGAAGCTTCATGTACTTACAGCGGTGCACGGCCTGCGACACGCACACGCTCCAGGAGAGGTGCCCGAAATGTGGGGCTGCGACGCGCAGTGCGCACCCGGCCCGCTTCAGCCCGGACGACCCATACTCGGAGGAGCGCACGACGTTCTTTGCTCGCTTCCCTGGGATCAACCCGATGACAAAGCCCCCCTTCGACTTCTCCATCTGAAAGAACCTGAAGGAAGAGAGAGGGAGGGATGGTACTTGTACTGGCTCACGACTATAGCTTGAGCTTGCGCCGTTGGGAATATAGCTTGGTCGAATGAATGAGCTTCATTTGCTGTTCGAGGTGTCTTCTCAGGCGTTCCTCGCGGTCATGAGTGAGATCGAGCTGTTTCTGGTACTCTTGAGGTAGGATCGCCGGAGTGATGATTTGGCCCTTTGTCGATGCTGCGTTGCGCTGGATTGAGCCGTAGAACCCGGTGACAGATTGCCATTCAGGTCCTACTGCAGTGGTTAGATAAGCTGCATAATCGACATCTGAAACTCCATAGATTCCCTTGGCAGAAAACATCTCCGTTGCTTCTTTTGTTCGTGCTTCGTTGAGGGCGACATGTGACAGCGCCAAATCCTTTCGGAGTTTCATCTTCTCGGATAACTCCGCTGCTAAAGCTACCCGTCTGGCCATTTGCTTGAAGCTGATCTGTCTTTTCTTCCGATCCGACATCCCCTCGCCGAACCAGCTACCCCAGCCATGCAAGAAGGTATCCTGGTCCTCTCCATCGGCCCTCACGTTATTCATGATCATCGCGCCCTTCTCCGCCAGGAACTCGTCGTTCTGTTCATTACTGGCAAACATAGTCGCCAATGCCGTCTCCGTCGGCGCTTCGGGAAGGGTTGTGGTGTCGATCTCTCCCGTAAAGGTGGAGGGTGGCTCCTTCACCTCATCCTTATGTAACGCCTTCCGTAGAAATGGGTTCTCTTGTGTCAAAGGACGTCGTTGCCGTCGCGTGGGTCTGATGATCACTTTAGGCTTGAAAGGATCTGTAGCATTCTGGACCGGGTGTTCTTCATCAGCTTCCTCTTTAAGTGGCTCAGCATCAGCATCATCGCCGTTAGAGGCGCTTCCGTCCTGAGGTTCGACGGGAAGGCCCAATATTTGGCGTCCCATCAGGCCAACGCTAGGCTTTGGTGCTGCCTGTGTGGGCTTAGCATTCTCTTCCTTTGATTCCTCATCGAACATCGTATTGAGTTCTTCCAGGTTTTGTCGAAACTCCTGTTGCTTTCGAAGAGCCTTTCGCATGAAGGCAAGACCCATGACGCCTTGTGTATCCTCCTTGGCTTCAGGATCATAGTCGGGGATCTCATCGTCCTGTAGTTGTGGTTCCAGTCGTGCTTGTTCTCGTTGAAAGCGAGTCATCCCTTGTGTGGCCATAGAGTATTTCGTGTCGAGTTGATCCACCAATTCGTCGTCAAGGCTATCATCAAACTCCATTACCGGGTGGGCATCAATAGCAGCATGACGGTTCTTCGCTTTCTGCCGCTGCTCCAAGGCCTGCAGCCTCTTTTCACGGTTGTGAATGCGACGAAAGCTTTTCGACTTGATCTTGGACCAGGCTCTGAGCTTCCTCTCGTTATAATGGATCAGGGCACGAAGGCGAGCAACCTCTGCATTCGATCGGGTCATTTCCTGTTGGGTGACCGCCTGGGACTCAAGATCCAACGAAGGGGGGGTAAAAATCAACCCGGCCTCGGTCAAGGCTGCCGTTATCTCATCATTTTGTGGTTGCTTTATCGACTGAAGGGTGGAGGTATCCGTATCGCGGTGATACTTCAGATAGACGTCGGGGCCGGTTTGGGCCTCAATAACAGGCTTCCATTTGTCCAAATCGCCAAAGACTTGTTTCTGAACCAGTCGTCGTTCTCTAGCCAGACGCTGAGTCGTTGAGACGGCTGTGTTGGAGACATCCACAGGGTCTGAGGACTTTAGCCCATACTGATTTGCTAGGCGCGCAACGAGGTCGTTATCATCCGTCATGGTCATTAGGTCTCGAATGAACCCGGAAAGATTGGAGTGTTTCACCTCATCCTCCTGCGGGAGCATCTTTCGGAGTAGCAGACCCGTGGTCTCGTCATCACTACTTGAGGAGAAGCTGGCAGATCTCGATGAGGCTCTTGAAGACGAGTCCGTCATTTTCTTGATTCACTTCACATCATTAAGGTCCTGGCTCTGAGAAGGGCCTGTTCTTGAAGCTTAGTTCGCCGTCACAGCCCCGACCTTGCAGGAGGCCTTCCCGCAGCAGGTATGGCATCCCGGGTGCTCATTATGGCAGCTACCCGCGTCCAACCCAGCACCAGCCTCAGGGTCGACGAAGAAGGTACACATCCCATGCTCCTGAAGAAGTGAGGCGGGGCAGTTGACCGTTGCCGCGTTCTTGATGGAAGCGGTAACCGCCGCCTCCTTCCCACTCCCGGTTGCAAGAAGGACGATCTCCCTGCTGCTCATGATCGTGGCGATCCCGGCGGAAAGAGCCTGGGTCGGGACCTTCGTCTTGTCCCCACCGAAGAAGCGTGCGTTCGCGTCTATTGTGCTCTGGGTGAGGTCGACCACGCGCGTACGGGAAGTCTTAGGAGAGCCGGGCTCGTTGAAGGCGATATGGCCATTATGGCCGATCCCAAGAAGCCAGATGTCACAGGGGCCGATCTCCGCCAACTCCTTCTCATAACGAGCACACTCCTCGGCTGGGTTCGGGGCCATCCCGTTGAGGAAGTGGACGTTCTCCTGCTTGATGTTGACCTTGCTGAAGAGGTGCTCCTGCATGAAGTAACGATAGCTCTGGTCATGAGTCGCAGGGAGACCAAGATACTCGTCAAGGTTGAAGGTGGAAACCTGAGAGAAGTCGAGGCCCTCCTCACGGTGCATACGGGCCAGCTCGTTGTAGACGGGGATCGGCGTCGAGCCCGTCGCCAGTCCAAGGACGGCGGAAGGTTTGGCCTTGATGACCGCGGCAATACGACGAGCAAGGGAAAGGGCAGGGGTCTCGTTCCTGACGACTGTGATCGGCGCCATCTTTTTCTTTTCTTCCGGACGAGTAGCCTTGCAGACTGTAGCGCATCACTGAAGGCTGTAAACTGCAAACCTATTCAGTGGTTAAAAATGCAGACCCTAGATGAGAGAATCGCATCTGCTTTGAATACGTCTGCCGACTTCCTCGAGGCGTTCAATAGCCGCTTGAATGCACCTCCAAGAGAACAGCCAATCACCAATGAGCGAGATAGGAGTGCACGCCTATCGACTCTTTCATTAGCCCCAACGTCCTGTGTCATCGATGTCCAACCGGAGGAGGTCTCCCCAGTAATCCCAACGGCTGAAACCCTTGTTCTGACGACTAAGGATCGCGAGGACATCAAAGCATCATTGCAAAGTGATGTTAATTTCCATGCTCTTCTGAAAGACCCTACACGCGCGTCGGACCTGATAGTGAGGATCTTGACCGATCGTAGTGCGATGAAGGCTGTCACAGACGCCCTGACTGCCATTCCGCGGCCAAACGTGCATCACATAAGTGATCTTGATCTTCAACGGTGTCTTCTAGACCCTGGGAGTGGCGAGACTCTTTCTGTAGCCGCAGCACACTTCTTCAACGTCGAGTCTCGAATCTTCGTCTCTATCATCTGTTTGATCTCTGGACTAACGCAACGCTATTTATCTGTCATTTTACATCGCACCTCAACGGTTTCCGGTCGTTGCTGGGTCAATGACTTGCCAGATACTCATCATCTCCTTTCCACCCCTGACCTCAAACTCGTTGCCATTCATCCACTTTTAAGCCTCCCTACCGCCTTTGGAGCATACGACGACCTAGTCCTCTATGGATTCTCAACCGGGGAGGTCACCATCTTTTCCCTTCGTTCGACAAGCGACGCTTGGACCCTGCCTTGTCGGTCCTTGAGCAAAGCAGTCCTTCCATTTGTGAAAGGAAAGCTTGCCTCGTCCCATACCCCACTTCTTGAGCTACCAACAGAGGCCTCATACAACACCCCAGTCCAATTGATTACTGGACTAGGCTTTGTGGACTCGGAAAGCGATGGGACACGTACCGCCCTCAAGGCTATGGTCCTCTTTGGGAGTGGGTGTCTCCTTATGATGACAATTTCTCTTGGTGCCCGTGTCGTTAATGGAAGGCTCGTCCCAGCACATGCCTCCGTCACCCCTGCCTCTGCAGAGGAGTATTCGAGGCAGTTGAAACTGCCCTACGATAAGCTCGCCATCTTCATGACCGACGTCACTGTAGCTCACCGTTGTGTCACATCTCGAGCACAGGACCTTGATCCCACCCTTGGAACCTCTCCCTTTATCCTCTCCGGCCATGTGGTCGGTACCGTACTAATACAGAGTAGTGCGGATCTCATTCCGGGATATCGTGCTGAACGTGCAGCTTCATATCTTCAATCGGTCCTTTTCACAAACTGTGCGCCATTCAGTGGTCCTGTTGTCGCCATCAGGTCGGCATGGTCCTCACAATGTTGCACAGATGCTGAGATCCTCGTCGTTGCCGGAGATATCACTGGCGGCCTTTCGGCTTGGCTTGTTCGCCAGCTGAACTGTCCCGCAGGCCTTCCATTATTGGCCGTCAGTACAACTGGGACCGATCTTGAGGAGTTTTACAGCTGGTGTGGAAAGATTCAGTGCTCGGAGGCCTTATGCGACCTATTGCTGATAGGGAACCAAGTGATGTGTCTCACGACGAGTGGACAGGTTCTCTCCTTCCGAGTTACGAGCCGTGGCTTCGTCGAAGCCTCGACAAGTTCTCCCCAGACCAACCTAGGAGCATTGACAACGTTGGCATCGGCCTCTTGGGCGGTAACTAATGGCGATCCACAACCTATCCTCACGGCTCGTGGTTCCGTTATCCGTATCGACCAGCTATGAATTGTAGTTTTCAGGGCTCAATGGGGCGATCTGTCGGCATGTTGCATGACGGCGATGGCTGCATTTGAGCGCATGCATATGGGGCCTGCGGCCCCGTCCTCTTCGGCTCGAATGATATTACTGTCGAGCGAGGGGCTTGCGGCGGAATGGTGCAGATATTCCTCCTCAATGGGGATTGAAGACTTTCGGATGCTATTCGGCTCGCTACCGATGTACCACCGTAAGGTCTTTGTATTCAAATGATAAGTAGCTTCAAGTCCGCCACCCTCGATGGAAAGGGTGTTCTGATTCAATGCTGATGCGGTATGGTATGCCGACCCGGGGGGTTTGTCCTGCGTTTCCAACAACTCCCACTTCTTCTCGTCGAAGAGGAAGGTGTAAGTTGTATTGAACCGCCTACCAGTGCATAGACTGGAGAAGTAGTAGCCCGATGGATAATATGCAGCATGCTCACTGATGGTCTCTCCACCATGAAGGAAGAGGCCTGTTCCGACGTGTGTTAGGGATGCCCCATGAAGGGGTGGGAGCTCTGGGCTATGGAATGCAGAGATGTTATTGGTACACATGTTGATTACGACTGTCTGTGAGGAAGAAGACTTCCCGGTCTGGTCTGTGATGCAGGTATAGACGACTACGTACTCTCTACAGCGGGCCAGGCAGGAGGAGAGGATTTTACCCGAGATATAGTCTTTCAGGGCAAAGCTATGGGTCAAAACATACTGTCCGTCTGGACGCCTCGTCTCCTCCTGGAGCGTGCTCCCCTGCAGGCTGTAGCGGAGGGCCTCGGGGGGAGTCGTCGGTTCCATTTTATTCTCCTCGTAGGCCTGAGACTGTAAAGATGAACTGGGACTTAAAAATGATGGGCCTGACAAATCCCTTGAGCTTCGAGCTGGTCCAGCATATCGACATCTACGACGCCCAGGTTCATTCGGGCGAGGTCGACGAGGCGGTCGAAGTCGACTCGGAGGCGGTTCAATGCGGTGCCACCCATCCTTTGTACCCAATGTTGTATGCTTGCGCAGCTGGTAGTACGATCTTCCTCATCGATCTTCGGACAGGAAAGCAGCACTTACGCATCCCCCTGCGCAACCTTGGAGTGATTTCCGATCTGGTCTTCCTGACTCCTATCAAGCGTGTGATTTACCGTACTGCCCTCAACGATGATACGATTGTGAGGGAGAAGGTCGCCCTCTATAACCCTAACTTCTGCGAGACCTTTATTGCGTTCACCGTCAGATCAATGCCAACGCAGGCTTCAATGGTTTTCTTATTGGATCTCGAGGCGAACAGTCTATACCGACTAGGGACACGCTCTCCGGTCTGCGGTCTAGCAGTCCCATTGGCCGGCGTCTCCCACAGAATCCTTTGTAGTAGCGATGCGTATACTCGTGCGGCCTCGAATACGTCCGACATCTCGGAGGCGTTCAGCCCTCGCGCGTATCAGATCGAGCCGCGAAGCAGCGTTCCCTACATGGTATTAGCAATCGCCCTGCAATCCCAGGTCATTGTCGTGACGTTCACAGTCCCAAAGCCTGGTGCACGTCTGGGCAACATGTACAAGCTACTGCTGCAGCTCCCCCCTCATAACACTCCGCGCCCCGAGATCGCGTTTGGCGGTAGTCCTCGTGAGTTGTATGTCCGACTGGACGACTCGCTCATGCGGTACGATATGGGGACCTGCGGAGAACGCGAGGAATGGAACCGTGCGACCAGCGAGGCGGCCGCATATCGCGAGCTACTATTACAGCAGTTGCAGAGGAACGGACTGCATTCCTACGGCGTGGAGTACTTCGCCGCATACACCTTCGTCGTCGAGTCCATGTTCCTTCCCTTCTCGCAAGCGCAAGCCGTCTCTTGGAGCTTCAGAGACGTCATCCGAGGCGCCCAAGCAAAGTTCTCTGCTCACCCCTTCGTGGCACGCCAGCTCTCCCTGACTGATTCCCATCAGTTTGGGGTGGAACGGATGGCCGTCTCTCCCTTGGGAGAGCTCATTGCCCTCGCCACCCGAGGCTTCATCATCCTGTACCATTCTAGTAAGAAGCAGATATTCGCCATTCTCCTTTATCCAACCACACACTCGAGTCAATATGTCGATAGCGCAAAGATCGCCGAGTTCACCCTCAGATTCATGCTTACAGAGGACCAGGGCCTTGGGAAGCCGGATGTTGGAAACATAGACGATTTCGCAGACTTCTTCTTCGGTGATGAGGAACCAGGCTTAAAAGGCACGCCTGTAGAGCCCGAAATCCCGTCGAAGCCAGTTCTCAATCAGGACGTCCTTCGGCAGCTACATGCCTCGTCATACTTATCTCAAAGCAGCCTGCTATCAGAGATCAGTTATACCGCTGCCACGGTTGGGTCGGAACAGGATGGGGCGGGACAAACGCCCTCCGGCTGCGATCCCCTAGCTTACTTCCTCAACGAGAGCACCGTTAGCTCATATTTCAACGGAACCCTTCAGAGATCAATGCGCCTTCTAGAATTCCTCCAGGATCACAAGCACATGTATTCTATATTCTACTCTCTCTTTGAGGTCCATACACGGCTCGGCGCGCGCACTGAGATGCACCAAGCGCTACAAGGCGCCCAGAAGGCAAATCCGGTTTCTCTTCTATCGGAGAACACCGTGACGATGGACCTCCGTGATGTGATCGACTTCGCGGCCGGGCAGACGTTCTGCTTTTCGCCGGATAACGCACTCTTGACACTCTCCTCACTCAATGGGACCGGCAGTCCAGTCGTCTGGGACTTGCCACCTTTCGAGTCCCATCACGTAGCGGTGGTCCAGGGGCGCTTCTGGACGTGCGAGTTCATCGGGAACTACGACCTTAGCGCCTCAAACGTCTGTAGCTTCTGCAGTGATGCATGGCTTGTCATGCGGAGTCTTGGATCGCAGCTCCACATCTTGAGTGCGCCCATTGCACGGTCAAAGTAGGAGAGGGTTACCTAGTGGTCGTCTCTCTTATTGGCCTTAGCCTTCCACCGATTGTCAGTGACGACGGGTGAACGACTAACCAAAAATGTTCTTGTTGCTTCTAATAGTCTCTCTGGCTCTAGCGCTTAAGCCAAAGGAGGTTATCACCCTTGATGAGCTTTCTAAGATGCTGGACTCGATCCCTCTTGACATCAAGGCCGTGGCAGACCCAACACTTGACACCCTCATCAAATTGGTGGACATGTATGTTTTTGATGAGATGGCAAAGGATCCGATCCCACCCTTCGGTGGTATGGACCAGGGACCGGGGTATGCGCGTCTCACGCCCGTCGATCTTAAGGCTCGCTTGAACTCCATTCGTGGACGAATTGATTCCTTTGATAATGACTTCTCCTTTCATAACGAATTATCGCACGCCTACCTTGACCTCAAGGACCCACACACTGTCTATGCCAAACCGCAGGGTTATGCGGCATTCCGCCTCGCCCTTCCTCTCACCCTTTCTCCTAGTCTTCAGAAAGATGGGAAGATGGAATATGTCCTGAGCGAGCTCCCGCCCGAGTACTCCTTCGTTACCCAAGCTTACCGTTTACTCTGCCATGAGCAGGGAATCTCCCTTGATAGCTTCATCGGTGGGACTGTAGCGAAGATCAACGGAATTGACGCCCACGTTGCAGTACAGCAGTTTGCCGACGACCTGGTTTATGTCTCAAAGAACCCACACGCGCGCTACAATCGCGCCCTCAGCACGGACTTTTATCTTCGTAGTCTACGGGTTTATTGCTGGCCTGGCACGACAGGTTCTCCGCTGGATACGGAGACCTACACATTTGAGTTTTCCAGCCTCGAGGGGACATTGGAACTCCCTCTTTTGGCATTCTCAACCGTCGAGTTTGAGGATGCGTATGCCATTGCAGAGAAGAACAGGCCCTCAACGGAGACCGGTGCCGTTGAGACTCCAACTAGCCCTCTTCGCCGATTCCTGGCGGCAGATGTCATTCCCGCCCCCACTCTAGAAGATGAGGATAATATGGAGTTCTCCGCCATACACACCTTCTCCGACCTGTCCTTGTATCGCCTCACACGCGATAACAAGCTGGTCGCGTATCTACTGAACATCCTTACGTTCGCCCCCGAGGACCCAAATGCCTTCGTCGACGCTTTCGAGCAGTGTATGCAAGCAATGGATGATAAGCAGTCCGAGGATGCCTATCTCTTCGTCAACCTAGCTGAGAATGGAGGTGGGTACGTGACGCTCGGATATCGTGTCCTCCACGTTCTTGCACCCACCGTCGAGCCACTCTTCGGGAACTACACCGTTCGGAAGAGCAGGTATGCGGAATACTACGCATCTGCTGGGCTCTTCGCCAGGCAGGCCCGTTATCGCTTGACAGATTGGATGCGCTACCGAAACAACGCGTGGTACACGGGTGAGACCCAGACCTTCACTTTCCCGACCTCCCAGGCCGTCGATTATTCCGGAACCTACACGTTCGACCTTGCCTATGATGAAGGTGAGTTTGTTGAGGCCCTAGATCATCTGATGAGCGTCAAGCCCCCCAGCTTCCTTCAGAAGTATGGGGTCTCCCGCCTAGTCTTCCTTACAGATGGGACATGTGGCTCCACGTGCGCCACCTTAGCTAACCGTGCGCGTGAAGCTCGAGCTGGACTATGGATTGGCATTGGTGGTAATGTCGAACTGCGTGACAACATATCAATGGTCGTCGCGAGTTTCGCCGGGGGGTCTGTCATGGACACCGACTACATTTTCTCGAAGGACTTCCTTGAGGATAACGTGGAGGAGCGGCTTTCTATTCGACGACTTCCGACCTCTGCCATTCACCGTTGGGCCTTTGAGCAGCTGTTCTCGTGGAATACGAGTCAGAAATATAGTCCAGTGGCCACACCGTTGGAGTTCGTGAATAACCCGGTCGACCTGTACGTCGATCTTTGGCCGACGCCAAAGACGGGGATGAAAAGCCCCACCTTCTACAGGGACCTGAGTAATGCCGTGTATGACACCGTCACCACTAAGGGCTGCCTCGACTTCCAAGTCCAACTCGACACCGAATATTGCCCTCCCCTTGGAAACAAGCTTTTCGGCCACCAATGCAACCCACTAACGAACACATATTCTCCTACGACCTGCGCCTTCTACTCATGCATGAGCGGCTACATCCTTTCCCTCGCGGATCTTTGTGAGCCCGTCCACGAGAAGTGGGATCAACCTCAGACCGCCATTGAGCGGGGAATATACGCTGGACTCGCCGTCGTCTTGGCCCTCCTCATAGGGGCCCTCACCGGATACTTTGTATGGCGCTGTATCGTCTTTGCCCGAGCTAAGCGCACGGCATCTATAAAGAGTGCCGAGATAGGCGAGACGGGTGAGACCTCCCTAAGCACAAATAACCTTCTCGTTGATGAGGACGACGATACCGAGACACACAAGCAGGAGTAGTAGTAGGGATTAAGTAAATAAGGCGGCGGGGCTACTTCTTAATTCCTGGAGTAAATTGAAGGGCTCCAGGGGTCATGATGACGGAGCTTCCGGGGACTTCCGCCCGTTGACGCGTCTCAACGAGTGATAACACACGGTTAACCTCATCTCGAGTCGCAGAATCTATACGTGCACTTGGCGGCGCAAAGGAAACTTCTTTAAGTGCCCGTGCCTCAGCAAGGTTCCGAGGTCGGTCTCTACTCCAACGGTCAAGCAAACTTAACAAGGCGTTGGCCTCGAAGTGTATGTTTTCCAACTGCGCGTTGCACTGGTCTCGGAGCTGTGTGAGCTCCGTCCCGACCATCTTGACGACCTCAATTTTCATGCGATCGCGGAGCGTCGTGATTATCAGCCGAAGTTGGCTATTCTCGCGCTCGACACTGGCCAGCTGTACGGCGAATTGATCTGCTAGACATTGCTTCTCACGTTCAAAGAGGGCGCGTTCCTCCGCCCTGACCGCCTCCCGTTGCCGCGCCATCGCCTCTGCTATGAAACGCCCGATCTCGCTGGCTGTATTCTGGAGGAGAACGAGGAACGGATCGCCAAGCTCCGTGGATTGCTGCGTCCCCCCATAGAGCAAGTCGACGCCTGTAGTATTCAAAAGACCTCTGCTAAGCTGCAAGCCAGACTGGAAGGCTGGAGAGCGAATGCTAGATAGCACCAACTCCTGAAGCCCTTTAACCTTCCCCTTCAAGTCCGAAAGGGCCTCGGCACAGACGCGTACAAATGCCCCAAGCGGGATTCTCCGAGTACTATCCTTCTCATAGTGGGCAATGGTCCCTTGGTAGGCCTCAAGGTTCTGAGAAAGCTCGGCATTGATACGACGGAAATGGTCCGCCTCCGCCCCAGCGTTTGTGAGGGCGGTCGCTAATCGCTCAAGCTCAATATCCTTCATCCCAATAGAGGCCTTGAGGGACATGTTTTCATCCCGTACTCGTACAAGTTCGTCGTTGATCTTGGTGACCCGCTGGGCCGCCTCCTCTCGCATTGCATTCCGAATCTCCGTCTCCTTATCAAGAAACTCCTGGCGAGCTGCTAGAAGGCGTTGCTGGAATTCCTCCTGAGCGTTCATTAGGATGACCCGAGACTCGAGCGTCACCTGCTGGCGCATCAGATCACACTCAAGCTTAACGGTCTCATAGTGCTGTGAGAGAGGGATCTGACCACTTCCGCCAGGTGCACCAATTGATGGACGAACGGTATTCGTTGAAACGGGGCCTTCTAACCTAAGAAGACTAATCTCATCATTTTGTCGTTGAAGCTGCTCACTCAACAGGGTAAGGACTCTTCGTTGATCTTTGAGTTCTTTATCAACCGTGGCTGCCAGGCCATCAGCCTGTGTCTTTTCCTTCGATGACTGCGCGGCTGAGCTTGCGCGCACGGCGGCAAGGGCTTTATCTTTGCTTTTGAGCTCGAAGAGGGCCATCCTGTGGTCGGCCTGTAGTTTGTTATGTTCGGCCACTATCGTATTGTACTTTAGCTTCAGGTCATTGAGCTCATTCCTACACTGATGCATGCCTCCCTGATCATGCTTGAGGAGCTGGTTCTCGGATTCGAGCTTCTGGTGTGCGTTCTTGAGCATCGCCAACTGTGATTTATACTCCTCGTACTTTAAGCGGGACTTGTGTTCTAGGGCCGCATACCTGCTTTTCAACTCTGCTAAGGAGTCTGTCGCATGCTCGGCCTCCGTAAGCTTCTTCTCCAGCTGCCGAATCCTTTGCTCGGCTCCTTGTACTTCCTGCTTGAGTTTGGAGCAAGTAGCATCCAGCCGTGCGCAGTTCCCGGCAGTATCGACGAGCTTCTGGTCGGAAACTTCAACGAGAGAGCGGGTTCGCGCCAACTCCTCAAGAAGGTCACGAATCTTGGTCTCCTTCTCAGAATAGAGTGAGGCCTGGAAGATACGCACCATCTCTCCGGTCAAAGTGAGACGAGACCCTTCTGAAATGCCACCTTGTTCCAGATGAGGCTCACCTGAATCTAAGGAGAGAAAGCAGACCCGATTGAAGAGCTCTCCAAGCCTCTGGTCATATTCTCTCTTCAGGTTGTCTATGTTCGAACGGTAGAGGGCCGCCGCGTCCTGGGGCGTGGGGAGGACTACTGGGCCCTGCATAGGCCGTTTTTTTACTCCCAGCCGCTGAATTCCATGTCATCCTGGGCCGGCACATTGGGATCTGGGCTATGGATCTCCCCGGTCACCGGGTTCAACCTGACCGTGTTCTGCTTCAGCTCGGGGATGGAGAGAAGGAGGAGGGCTAGGGCGTCGATATGCAATTTGGCAAAGTTGGCCTTCTCGTTGCAGATGATGCAATTCCATGCATTAGTGTCACGATAATAGTGGAGATACTCGCTTAGGTCCATCGACCGATTGAAATGACGACAAGTCTCGGAGCGGACTGGAATTGAGATTCTTTGGCGTGATAAGGAGGCCTCGAGATGGATAAGCTCGTCCACGGAGCAGATATCACTGTCCTCCTCATCATCCTCAATAGCTTTGGAGTAGACGCAGGCGATTTTCGACAAGAACGCCTGTTGCTCCTGTTCTGAGTATGTGGTACGTCCAAGATGCTTACGAATCACCTCCATGTACCGTGGTGTCGTTATGAATGGCCGGGTCTCCAAGATGGCACGTAGCTTCTCGATAGAGAGCTCCTCGGCAAGATAGAAGGAGACGTAGGGCAACTTGTATTCCTGATGCTCTCCGTGATCGGGGTGCACGGGGAACGGGACCCCGGTGAAGTCGACATAAACATGGGTGGTCTCCTTTAACGAGGACCTGATGGGCCCTGTCAAGTCGATGGGTATCGGCTGAATCTCTAATGCGGACCGATCTATGTGTAGCCTCTTGGACTTTGACGAGGTAATGGCGATGGCGTGGCCATTAACCGAGATGGTCAGCTCCGGCCCATCCGAGGTGGGCGTAGATAGGTAAATGACGGACAGATATGGCATCTTCTGGTCATTGATGGCCTCGAAAAAGGTGTATGCGAGGACCCGCGCGCTCTCACAACGCTCTAGGACAGTCACCACGTCATCCGGAAGCTTGAACGTGAGAGAATTGGCCCTAGCCCCTTGCTTCAGCTTGAAAAGCCCGATACTGGCCGCGATCCGATAAAGGGGAGAAAACGACCGCACTATGCTTGAATGGAAGGGCATTCGATCAAACCTGATGAAATTCGACTGAGTAGAGTCAGCGCTATATCGAAGCCAGGTCACCTTGAAGTGATCGGCAAGCTCCAAGTACACATCTATCAACCGTTTGTCCGAGAAGCTATCGGGAACACCCCAGCGTGAAGGCTCGCTTGCACATCGTTGCCAATTCGTTAGGAGGAACTCGACTAGCATCTGCTTGCGTTGTGGAAAGGGGTGATCCAAAAGGAAGATCCATGACAGGAGGTATGCCATCTGCTTGCTTTCCTGTACTTGAAGACCCCTTGTGAGGCGCTGAAGATTGAGCGTCCTCAACCCCTCCCTCACCTCCTGCTCCCTCCGAGGGGCGAGACGCCGGATGATCTCGTCAAGGATCTTGGGCGATTCAGTCACGGGGAGCGTTTGGGTATCCATTTATTTGCGCTGTTTCAAGTGCTTCAGCCTCCGAAGCTGGTCCGGATTCATCCCCCCCATGCTCTGCATCGCGCGCGCCATCTGAGCGTCGTTTGGCAGGTTGAGTCCCATGGCCTGCATGGCCTCCCGCATCCCCTGCTTGGACATCATCTCCTGGATGTTCCCCATCCCCGCCATCATCTGCTGCATCAGCTGTGGGTTGATGTTCATGCTCCCCAACATCTGCTGAAGCGCTGCTGGGTTCCGCATCTTCTTCCCCATTGACCCTATCGTCGTGCTAAACTCCTTTGCCTTCTCCATGAACTCCCTAACCTGCGGGACTGTGCAGCCACTCCCAATGGCGAGGCGGCGGACACGTGACTCGAAGCTGGGAGCCAAGCTATCCGACTGAAGGGTGGTGGTGTTATTCATGAGTTCAAGAGGCGTCATTGAGTCCATGATGTAACGATAGAGCTTCGCAGACTGTACCTCCGACTGGATGTCCAAGTCGTTATCATGTGCCATCTGTGACATCCCCGGAATCATATCGATGATCTTATCCAATGGTCCCATTTTCTCGAGGTTCCTTAACTGCTCACGGAAATCATTGAAGCAGAAGCCCCCCTTCAACATGCGGCTCACGGTCTGAAGTTGCGCTTTATGGTCGATCTTGGCCGTCTGAATAGCTTCTTGCAGTCCCTGTAAGTCTCCATATCCCAAAAGCTTTGCAACGAAGCGCTGGGCATCAAAGACCTCAAGGTCATCCATCCTTTCGCCAGTACCAAGGAAGATGATTGGAGCATTTGTCGCACTGACTGCTGCTAAGGCACCTCCTCCACGCTTATGCCCGTCAAGCTTCGTCAGGATGATTGAACCGACGTCGACCGTTCTCTTGAAGGAGGTGGCTTGTTCAAATGCCGCTTGCCCAATTGAGGAGTCCAGAACGAAGATGTGTTCGTCAGGCTCGATTGCCGTCGAAATCTCCTGCATCTCTCGGAAGAGGGCTGCCTCTTGACGGTGACGTCCAGAAGTGTCAATGAGGATCAGATCGAAACCAAGTTTCTTGAAGTGTGCAACTCCCTTCTGTGCAAGACTCACTGGATCCTTTTCCGTGTAGCTGCCATAAAAGGGAATGCGCGTTGCTGTACAGTTCTGCTTCAGCTGGTCGAATGCCCCTGCTCGGAATGTATCGCAACAAACGACTCCAACGCGCCATCCACGAGTCTTGTAGTACAACCCATACTTGGCGCACGTCGTTGTCTTCCCAGCTCCTTGGAGGCCGACAAACATGACCGTATTTGGCTTATTTCGCACCAGTGAGTACGGTTGACTACGTGAAGTGACAAGGGCGACCAATTCCTCAACGACGGCTCTTTGGACCGCCTGAGACGCGATCCCTCGTCCCGCTTGCTCGTCCTCCACAGTCTTGAGCTTCTGGGTAAGTGACCGTCGAATCTTATCCAACTGTGAAACCGGTACATCCACCGCCTCCAGGGCCGCCACAAGCTCGTCCACTAGGCCGCTCACGGTCTCACTTGTCCCCCGTGACTTGGCGAAGCGCTGGAGCGTCTCGGTGATCCTCAACCCGAGCTCGTTCAGCACCATGTAATTTCTTGCCTCCCTCTTTCTCTCCCTTGGCTCAGCGTTGTTTACTACCCGCACTCTGAGGGAAGGGCCTGAACCCCGGGATGAGCTGCGAATACCATGTGGAATGGCAGACCAGTCCGATTCACTCGAACTGAAGATGATTGAAGAGAGATCGGGTAGCCCATCTTCTTGTAGATTTCGTTCCGAGGTCCCCACATGCTCACGACGTAAAGGCCTCGACTGTGGACAGAACCATTGATCTAGCAGAGAACTCTTTTGCTGGACACGATATTGGACCATCTCATCATCAATGTCTATCGCTATGAGGATAGGTGCCATTTGTGGCCCATGAGGGGACACCTGGTCCAGTGAAGCCATAGGAGGGACCACGTTGTAGACGTCACAGGAGATGATCCTATCTCCGATCCTAGAAGCCTCACAGGGTGTACTTGAGTCCAAACCCCCTAAACGTTTGCAAAGAGAGCCTGCATCTCTGGGCTTTTGGCGTAGGAGCTTGCGGGCTTCCGATACAAGTCATAGAGGTCGTTCTCCAAAGGGAGTAGGATTCGAGCAGTCTCAACTTGGTCGGCCTGAACCGCCAATATGAGTGCCGTCTGTTGAAGCGTGTCTCGGAATCCTTTCTCGGACGCGGCAAGTAAGCTTACTATCGAAGCGTGCCCGGCGGTTGCCGCCTGCATTGTCGCAGTCCGCCCATCATTATCGACGAGTCCCACCTCCAGCTCAAAGAGAGCCTTACAAACGTTCAGGTGACCTTTCTCGGCAGCCGCCATGAGAGCCGTCCCTCCACTAGTTCGCCTTCCTCCTGCTTCTGTCTCCTTCAAAAGATTGACGGCGGCGAGATGGCCACGAGACGCCGCCCAGATCAATGCAGTCCATCCGAGAGGATCTGCAGCTCCTGCCTCTCTGTCATGCAGAAGAGCAACACACTCCGTATGTCCGCCCTGGGCTGCCATCATGAGAGCAGTCCAACCCTTATCGGACTTAGCCTTGGACTCGTTGAGTAGAAGGGCGACGACGTCTGCATAACCACTTTCGGCTGCAAGCATCAAGGCAGTTATTCCATCGGAACGAGCCCTTCCACTCTCCTTGAACTGGAGAAGTTTCACCGCCTCAGCATCTCCTCGACTTGCTGCTAACATGAGTGCGGTAGTCCCATCTTTACGGGCCGCACCCGCTTCCTTCCGTAATAACTCAACGATAGTCAGATGCCCACTCTGCGTGGCCCGCATCAAGGCTGTTGTCCCGGTGTCATCGGTTAAGCCTCCCTCATGCGCTTGTAATGCGTGGATGCCTGGCAAATAGCCATCCGTTGCTGCAATGTCAAGAGCACTAAGTCCGAGAGCGTTTCGTCTGCCAGCGAGAGCATGGCCCAGCTTTAATAGAGCATACTCCGCGTGGAGCCTGACGGCTCGCATGAGTACGGTGTTCCCAGAGGCATCGACCTGTTCCCGTTCAGCCTCTAGCATGCTAAGGAACGAAACCACATCTTTCTGTCCGGCTTCCAACGCAAACATCAGGGCATTCATGCAATGGTACTTATTTTTAGCTCGAACCTGTATCCCAGCCTCATGGGGGGCCAGAATCCGAACACTATCCAAATGCCCAGCCGCCGAGGCGTGCATCAAGGCCGTCCGTCCCGTCATGTCGGTTTCCTTGGCTTGTTTTCCGACGAGGCACCAGACAGTGATGATGTCGTCGGCCTCTGCAGCCCGCATCAGGTCTGTCTTACGGCCAGAGACGTGGGTTGTGTCGGGAGCTGTTGCTTCATAGGGAGTCAACACTTCTGCGGCCTCATAGCTTCCAGCGCGCAAGGACATGCTCAAAGCCGTCGCCCCATCGTTACGAGTGAGTCCTGCTTCATCGTCTAACAGCAACCGGATGGTGGCAAGGCTGTTGCAAGCAGCCGCATACATGAGAGCTGTGATCCCTTCATGGTCCCGTTTGCGAACGAAGTGCTCCTTGTACTTGTGCACGTAACTGGCATTGTTGATCGTGGCGGCAAGGGAGATGAAGGAGAGTCCGAACGTCGTATCCAGAAGAGGCCCCTCCGCCGTGTACAGAAGCTTGCAGACCGCCCCATGCCCTGTCAACGCTGCTAACTTGAACGCACATGTCCCATCGAAGCTAACAAGACAGGCCTCCCGATCAATGAGCAAAGGAATGCTGTTGGTAGCTCCGGACTCACTTGCAAACATCAAGGCTGTTCGTCCTTGTGGGGTGCGAAGTTGTGCCTCATAGTCGTGAAGTACTTTCACCACCTCGACGAGATCATACTTTGCAGCCAACATGAGTGCGGTCATCCCTTCTCGATTGAACATTCTCGCCTCACGAGGCCCAAGTGCCTGAACAGCCTCAAGAAGCACCTTTGTATCAACCGCATACGCGGTGGGGTCTGCCAGCATCTTGACGGCGAGATGAAGGGCAGTGTCTCCGGCCAGGTTTGCAATGCGTGCCTCCTTGACCGCCAATACCTGAATTAGTGAGCTATCACCGGTTCGAAGTGCATACATGAGGGCCGTCTCCCCATTCGCGTCCTGTAGTGCAGACTCCTTCTCAACTAGTAATCGTGCAACGAGACCGTGGTTATTGGCGATGGATAGCATGAGAGCGGTGGCCCCGGTCCTACGAAGCTGAGCCCGTGCTTCACGCGCCAGAAGCATCCGGACGACGGCCACGTGTCCAGTCTCTGCAGCATACATTAAAGCGGTCCGCCCACTCACGTCACTAATCCCGGCCTGAGCACTATAGAGGTGCCAGACTGCCACGATGTCTCCCGCCTCGGCCGCGTGCATCAGCTCTGTCTTTCTGAGCGTGCGCATTGACATCTGAGGGGTCACCGCGGTCTTCAAGCCCTCGAGGGGCGTTAGGAGCTTAGCAATATGAAGTGCCCCCGCTCCCAGGGCCAGCTGCAATGCGGTCTCTCCGGAGCCCTCCACTCGTACCTTCCCTTCATAATTGAGTCTCTTGATGACCGTGACACAGTCATTTGCTTCAATGGCCCGCATGAGAGCCGTCTTCTCCTTAACCTCGATGAAGGCCTCGCGTTGATATGGGTCGTTCTCGGCCTTCTGTGCCGCGTCCCGGACCTTAGCGACGCGCTTCATGGATGCAACGATCTGCGGGTATTGCAAAAGGTCGCTCGCACTTGGCCGCTCGGTCGGGTTCTGGGCGCACAGGACGCCGAGAAACGTCCGGAACTCCGAACTGAAGTCGTCGAGGGTGCGTGGGTCGTAGCTATCGATTGTCTCATGCGTCGCTAGGTGAAGGATGGTAGCACCGATCCCCCAGATGTCGGCCTTATCGGTTGGCTGAACTGTGGGGTCACGAAGCTCTGGGGCGACATGTGGTTTCGAGGAGAGGCGTTCTCGATGCTTTTCATCCCGCAGAATGCGAATCCCTTGGAAGTCGATCAGATAAACCATACCGCGGGGATCAATGACGACGTTCTCGGGACAGACATGCATATGATAGACGCGGTGCACACCTTCGGCATTCGCCTTGAACATGCTATGCAGATAAGCGGCGCAGTCGACGAGCTGGGCGGCGATGCACCACAGAACCTTCTCGGGGAGATGCTCGTTCTTCTCACGTTGCCGCTCCACGTATTCTGCAACGGTCCCGACGCCCAGAAAGTCTATCAGGGCATAGAGGGTGTCCGCCTCGCGGAACACCGCCTTGTAGCTAGCAACGTTCGGATGCTTGACACGGGTTAGCACGTTAGCCTCACGCTCAAGGGCTTGCTGCCTCTCAGGCGTCATCCCCTGCATGGGGATCGGAAGGCACGCAAACACCCGGCCGTCGGCCTTCCGGGTCATCGGGGTCGCCTGCCATATGCTCGGAAGCCCAGGGAGGATCACCTTGTCGTACTCCTGGTAGAACATCGAAATTTGGAAAAAATGCATGTGCAGTCAGCGAGCTCCTGGAGATCGTGTTAGGCCATGCGATAGGCGCCAAGCCGCCCGGGTCTTCCGGGAATGGTGAGGCTCGCGGTATCTCGAAGCCCGAGTGCCGCCACACCTTTTTTGAACCGATTGGCTGGGTTGCAAGGTGAGCAAAACGCCGTTTACTTCCGTCTCGAGCTTGCCGAGGCGTGCCTCTTCATGTAGCTCGCAAGTGTCGCGGAGATTTGGGTTGGGTTCTGAAAGAGGTCAAGTACGGTACTGGGATACTGAGTAGCAAGTTCTGATGATTCAAACTGGCCCATCAAGTCGTTGGAGACCTTGAGGAGGACGTCTGCACGCTTCTGGTCTGAGGGGAAGATCGAGCAATTCAGGCCGGATGCTCCAATCTCACAGCTCTTGATGGAGAGAGGGAAGACGAGGGCGGGGGCGGAGATTTTTTTCTCGGTGTCCAGCCTGCAGTCAAGAGAGGTGAGAAACTCCCCCTCAATGGAGATGGCAAAGACTGGGTCTTCATGGTCAGCACAGTATGAATTTGTTGATACCGTCACGAGGGATCCACCCTGCTCGTACGTATAGGTGTGGGTGTACTCCTTGTGCAGTTGGGAGAAGCCAAATGGGGAAAGTAACGCTGATGATAGTCGCGCCTTACGAACCTGGTTCTGAAGGGCGGCGCGACCCTCATCTTCTCTCCCAAGCTCTCGATAGATGAGAAGGGGTGGGTAGTCATCTAGGAGGACGAGGGACGCCGGGGTCGCCATGACATACATCCTTGGGTCTGTGCTGACGCGTGCCCACTCAGCACAGACGTCACCACCGTAGCCGTGCCCTATGCAGTGGAGGCGCGCCACTGTCGCAACGTCCTTGATCCCGTTGTTCTGGAACAGGGTATAGGGGTATGTGGGGTCTCCCTTGTTCTCAAGGTTGAGATAACTACTGAGGATCGAGAGGAAGGCTATGTGCATGGTGTAGCCTTCCTCTCCAAGCTTGAAGGGGAGGGAGCTGATGGAGGAGCTCCCAATCCCTGGTCTATTGATGAGAACCATCGTGCACTCGGGAAGCTCCCTCTGCAACTCCAAGGCCAGAGGGCGCAACATGTCGTTCGTGGACCCGGTATCCGGGAGGAAGAAGACTAAGCAAGGAGTCCCATCTGCCGTCGGGGTCATATTGGCATAGCGCGTATGATGGATGTACATCTTGTATTGGTTATTCTGGTTCTTCAAGTCTAGGTGGTTACGGATGACCAGGATGGAGCTGCGGTCATGCCTGATGAGGTACCAGACCCCGTCGATCGCTAATAGGAGGAGAAGGAAGCCGGAGATCGTCAGGAGGACCGTGCTCGCTATTGGATTGAGAAGGGTACTCTTCTTGATTGTGCAGGCGCACCTCCTCCTATGGGCGACCGTGGAGGCAGTCCCCACCAACGCTTCCGAGATGGTGGCGCTCTGGAGCCTCCCCGTCCCCTCGTCCTTATCCGCGATCTGCTTGTAGGACAGCGTGGGCTCAAGCACCGGCTCATCCGCTGTAGAGTTTCGAAGGTAAAATCTGGTTCCACACCCTATCAGGATGAAGTCACTGATCGATAGGAGAAGCCCACCGATGGAGATGGAGACTACGTCCAAAGACCCATAGGAGGCTATGAGAAGGACGAGCGCAATGACGTGTATGGATGCTAGAACCCCAATGACAATTGTACCCCAACGGTTTAAGCCGCCACCCCAGAAGACGATGACGATGGTGGCGTAGAGGGTGGCCGCCGTATGAATGGCGTTACTTATGGCTAGCCAGACGTCAACCCAGGGCCCATACAAGCCATAGAACCCACCTTGAATCCCTGTTGAGAGTGAGAATCCCAATGCAATTAAGGCTTCCAAGCCCCCAACGATGAGGGAGCAACACACGACCAGGGCGAGCACGAGCGGGGGGCGCCTTCCTTCGGCCAGCATCGTTTCTTTTCTATTCTTCGACTATTCACACGTATTCATGCAAGCTATGAGCCTCTGATGACTCGGAGCTTTTCAACGAGGCGGCAGTACTGGCAGAGGTATCGATCTCGGCCTGGCAGAGATCCGAAAAACGAAGTTGTGGACGACTGGTGCTAGGGTTGATCGAGATGCGGCTGTCCGCGTCACGGTAGCTCTCGCGGAGCTGCCTATTGTACTGGGCAACCAAGGACTCCCCCGACCCCATGTTAAGGGCCGGCCTGGTCATATCATAGCTAAGTCCATCTAAAGACTGGTGCAGACAGTTACATCGACGTCCATAGAAGCAGAACCCGGTCTTCACGTAGTCGTGGCAGAGGGCCGGGGCCTGGTTCAACTTGCGCCGGACGGTGGGCTGGAGCTCCCGTGGCGAGTGGACAAACTGACACTTCTCTCCATAATCGCAGTGCCCGAACTCGGCGTAGCAGTTGCAGAACTCGGTCTTATACTTCTGGGAGGCCAAGACTGGGGCCGCAAGGGCGGGGTCCGGGGCTTTCGCGGCGATAATGCGTGCTACTGGGGTCATAGTTTTTTTCTAGAACGGGTCACCGGAAGGGCGACCCAGTCGGCGCGCATGAGGAGCTCGTCGATGCAGAGGTCCTCCCACCGTGGCAGCTCTCCGGCACTCTGGATAGATTCGACGTAGGTGTCCTGAACGCTTTGTTGTCCCGCCTGAATTGTTTGAAAGGCTGTCATGAGTGCATCTTCACGTAGCCGCAATACAGCTTTGAGATGCTCGCGTATTGTCAGTGGATCTTCATCGGAACGGACTTCTGTATCGAAGGCTCTTAGGAGCTGCCCTAAAACAGTATCATCAACGGAGTATACTCCATGGAGTAGAGATATTGCACGTGAACTCTCAGATAGGAAGGTTTGGACCTTCTCGTTGATCTTCTTCTCTAGGACTAAGCTCAAAGCACACTGAGGAGGAGAGAGCACGATCTGCATGCCACGTATGATGAGAGCGCTCCCATAGATGGCATCTGGAGTCAACCCAAGGTCGATCAAATGTAGGATGAAAGTGGAATACGCACACCGTCCCCCACGCATCCGTAATTTGTCACAACTTCCCTGGACCACCCCCAATAGGTCTAGAAGGTCTCCACACTCGTTTGGTTTGACGACGCTCAAGACTAACAAGAGGACTTCATCAAATGTTACAATCGGCCTGTCATCAAGGCCAAGAGCGTCCAACAAGTCATCAGCCGCCCCAATGAACCTCGTCGCAAGATCAGGGTCAGAGACCGCTTGACGAATGGCTGCATGCAACAAGGCCCAAACGAAGCGCTGTAGGACGTCGTCTTCCATCGTTTCGAGAAGAGTATCAATCGCCGCCTGAGAAAGTCTCTCCCTCCCCTCTCCAGGATCAAGTCTTGACACCTCCGTCGAGAACTCCGGGAGCGTGATCCGTTCCGCCTCGAGTAGGAGGAAGAGCTGCGTCATCCGTTCGATGGCTTGGAAGCTGGACACCCGCATGGCCTCCGCCTCCGCCACCACCGCCAACACAAGCCCGCGTGTCATCAAATTTACAGTTTCAGTATCGCAGAGGGTTGGGCATTGAGGCCTCGTCGAACGTGCCCGAGGGGAGCTCGGCATAAGCCTGGAGGGTGGTAGCATCCAAGTGGGGTACGGCAAAACACTCTACAGTCCGACACCAAAAGCAATGTTTTCTGTTGACGAGACGATCCACTAAGGCCGGATCTACGTGGGTGTCGACGGCTGGCAGCTGTAGGTCCGGATCAAGCTCTCGAAGGCGTGCAAATGTTCTTCGTATCGTCTCGGGAGCGTCGACGTTGAACTCCCCAGCAGAAACAAGTCGTAAGCAAACCTGCTCTGCCCACAGCATGTACTTCCCATCCAGGATGTCGTTCTGAAGAAGACGAAGACCGGCCGAAGATAGTTCTCCGCCGTACTTGGCGTGGAGTTTCTCATGCAAGTCAAAGATCGCCTCTGCGAAAAAGACGAAGGCATCGGACGTCGAAGCTAACGTATCAGACGTGATCTGAGACATGATTTCATACCTTCCTACCCCCTCGGATGAGGTCTGGTTCCTTGCTGGGAGGAACGCGTAGATGGAAACCTTATCGCACATCGATAAGCCCTGCAGCTGGCAAACGCGGCCAAGGATCGGTGCGTCCAAAAGAAGCCGCCGATGCTTGACCAGGGCGTTCGCCTCAGCCGAGGCCGCCATCTTCTGCTCGTTGTAGACGAAGAAGATCCCAAAGTTATACCTCTCGTTCTCTCGAAAGACTGGAGGTGTCAGACCTAGAGCGGGGCGTGGAAGGTAGATCAAGTTTGTCCGGTTTGAGGCCAAATAGGAGTTGTAGGTGGAGAAAAAGGACGCATCAGGCTTGATTCCATAGCACTTCTTCTCGGTGAGGTTGGCATATGCCCCACCGTACTCCTCCGTCGGAAGGGAGATGTTATCGACCGCCCAGCACGAGAGCTTCATGGAGTTCCCCTTATCGATGTCAGTCTGCATCCGATACGAGTGCCGTGAGGACAGGGGGAGGCCCTTCAGGAGGGCGTTGAGGAGGTCGCAGGGAACTGGGGAGAGGAAGTCGGATTCATCGACCACCTTGTGATAAGCCCCCTCCTTCAGGGTGAAGCGGACCGCCATCCCGACCTTGAGCCGTTGCGCGACAGACTCGGGGAGGACCAGGCGGAAGAACGCACAGTCCACGTGTGTGTTCTGGTAGCCCTCTGCGACGATGAAGCCCAAGACCTGCCGCAAGTTCTCCGTCTCGTCCCGCCTCGGCAAGTAGTATGTCGAAAGCTTCGAGCGATAGCTGATAGAGATGGCCTTCATGACCTTGGCTGGAAGGCCTGCTATGGCCTCCCCTTGAAGGACTAGGGCGAGACGCCCCAGAAGCCACTGCTGCTGCTGCGGTGGCTGAAGAACGTACTCGTGCAACTCGCACGAGTTTGGATGGAGGTTCGGCTGGGTGCTGATGATCTGTGCATAAACGAGACGTCCCAGTTGTGTCGTGTTGTTCCTCAAGTAGAAGTGACGTTCGTGACCACTCGAGAGCCGTGCAAAGCCGTACGATGTCTCACACGTGTCACCCTTCTTTATCTCCTGCCAGTAGACGCTCGCCTGAAGAAGACGGGCCGAAGGCCCCATTGATTCCCTTGGTAAGCTAACATAGTCGAGGAAGACGATGTTGCTCGCGATATATACGGTGCTCGTTGGTGCAACCGGCGTCACAGTGCAACCGATCCGTGCACGCGTGAAGAAGAGCTTCTCACTCCCCTTTGACTCGGAGAGCTGGAACTCTCCAAGCTTCTCGTTACGCACCACGCAGGGCCGTGTAAGCACATGCGGAAGAGTCCAAACCGCGACGGAGTGCGTCCACTTGTCTCCACGGTACGGGTCCACAAATGAGATGAAAGCTATCCCGAAGCTCGGAAAGTGATAGCGCACATACCCAACAACCGAGAAGCTAAGCCGCTCGTGCTGTTGCCTTCTCTCGTCGTCATCCTTCCGTGCAACCGAGATCTCTGTCGTCTCCGACAGCTCCGATTGCTGCGACGTCGTCACTGATCCCAATGGGCACGAGGATAACGCTACAAACTCCGAATCTGTTTGTTGCCGGCCTGGAATAGGTGGGAAGCCTTCAGCCAACGCCGTTGATGACGAGTCTATCGCCAAGGGCATTTGAAGCAATGCGTTCTGCTCATTATGGGCATGAAGCATCGGTGGATACTCCACCTGTGGTGGGAGTAGCTGCGGATTTGTCAAGGAGAGAGTTGAACGGGATGTGTAGCAGTGCGGAAACGTATCCGAGTAGCTGGTCGGATAGGCGACAGACGCTGGAGGAAAGAAGATCCCCGAGGGGATATGACTACAGGCCGAGGCGTTGGTCATTGAGGTCGCAGCGCTCGAGACGAAATCCGGGCCGAATGGCATAATCAGTGCCGAGTCGTAGTACGAAGAAGATTGCGTCCCAGCGCTTAGGTTTGCCGTTTGGCTAAGGAGAGGGCTTTGAACCGAGCTCTTCCGGGCATGTTCCGTACTCTGTGGTCCCCCAGCCGAGTGTGCAGAAAAAACGCCACGATCACTACAACGCTCACTTGTTGTCTCACTATGATGTGCCGAATGCGTCTCTACGACCAATGTGGTGTTCGGGAGGATGTTCAACGAGCAAGACACCCGTGTAATGCTCAATGCCTTGACTCGAAGGAGCTTCGTCCCGAAGGGTGCTTCTATTTCCAAGGCCACCGCCTCAAACTGATCTCCGGGCGAGAGTATTGGGAGCTTGAAGCGACGGATGTGTGTCTGTGTACTTATGTACTTGCTGAGCGCGGCGAAGAATATATCTAGCGGAATATGCACTGTGTAGTCCATCCCTCCAGTAAGGATCGCTCGGATGGTGACGTCAACAAACGTATTGTCATCTGAACCTACGCTGGGTGTCCGCGGAAAGCCAGAGTGAAGATCCCCGCTCTCCAGGGAGATCCCAGATAGATGATCTCCTAATGTTGACCCAACCACAATCTCGCTTGTTGGAATGGTGGGAAGGGCAAGATCCAGAGGTGTCTGACCATGATCTCCATCAGAACGGACACCTGCACTATCAGATGACACTTCTTCGCGCATCTGGGGATATTGCCGACTAGAAAACAGGTCCCTTCCCAGCTCATCCGTGGTCGTCAACCCAGGAGGCTTATGAGGCACTCGCAAGCCAAGCCAACCACCAACCTTACTATGATCGTAGCCTCTGACGAGCAGAGGCTGAAGGACAGGCTGCTGCTGCTCACTCCATCGGATACAGAAGGGGACTGGCGTGGATAGGGTGAAATAGTGTGCGTACGCGACAGTGTTCCAGGCGTCAACACTGTGGTACATCCCGAAGACTACATCGTATTTGGCCAGTAGCAGACCATGAGTATGCTTGGATTGACAGAAATGGCAAAAGCAAGACTCGGGGCGAGTGGCTTCTGCGGACTCTAGGCTTGGCCAGAAGGAGGGTTCCGTGGCATTATCGAAAGCGGCAATCTCTGACTCCTTCTGGAGAAGCAAGAGGGTCTGATGGTAGCGCATATTACTTATGCGAAAAAGTTGATCGTTCTGACCAAACGGATGATACTGTCCAAGCGTCTTCTTGTCCAGAGAGAAGGAGCCTTGCACTCGGATTGGAAACATGACCTCAATTAGTAGTAGGTCCTTAAATCGAAGTGGCCTAAGTGGCGTCTTTGACCCTCGTACGTGTGCTGAAGTGACCCAGTAACAATAGTGCGGTTGCCCCAGCTCCTTGAGTTTGGCATAGAAGGTGCGTGTGAAACAGGTCCTTACGGGGATGGTGAAGGTATGGGAAAGCACCGTCGCACTCAAGCCTGCTACCGCCTCAAGTATCTCATTAGCCGAATATTCAACGAGAACGTCTGTAAACTTCGAGACGGGCCCAGTCGTATTCATCTCTTGCTCTTGTCCTTGCTCCACTCCTTTGGCATCATTCCCAACGATCGACTCAACATTGCTCTCTTGTGTCGTTATGATCTCGACAACTGAAGACACGTTACTGCAAAAGAGTGCTACCTGCTTGATAACCTTTGAATCCCAAACGAGGCCGTCAGTCGCCTGCATCAGCGTCCGCCAAGAATTATGGAACCGTAGCTCCACACCCGCAAGAAGTAGGTGCGAGGAGAGGAACTCGACGCTAACTGTAACGTCATCCATACTTAGGGCATCGAAGGAGCCGGGGGCGAACTCGCCAAGGTTTGTGATCCAGCTCCACGCCACGTCGTGGAAGATGGCATCGGGTGTTGCTATGCTGACCCCATGCCTATCAACATGAATGATGAGTCCAAGGGCAAAGGGAGTTGGTGGCTCAAGCGTCCGGACAGCCATGGTGGCCTGTAAGACACAGGGGAGCGCCTGTATGCATGCAACTTCCTTGCGTGTCAGTCCAATAACGGAGAGGAGTGCGTATCTTCGGTCATCTTGTGGCCGAGGTAGGTACTCCTCGTCGATGACCACGAGAGCGGGACCACAACCGAATAGATGCGTGCTTCCACTGGTCAGAAGATAGCGTCCATGATACCCTTGTGTCAGCTCGATAGGAGAGAGGCCGAGCGTGCTCGTGAGAATGGCATGCAGGTCAAGGCTGACGCCCTCGGACTGGAGTGTCATCTGATCCAGCATGGCGAGAGCATAAAGATCCAACCGATTGGTATGGATCAGCTTCAGGATTTGATAACACGCCCCCGGATACTCCGCAAAGAGCATCTCGACCCGTCCTGCCAGCCCCTTGGTGTCGATGTTCGGCGGCTTGCTGAGCTTCAACCCCAAGGGTAATGCTCCAAGACATTGAGACGTGAGCCGTGAATTGAAGACGGCGATCTGTCCACAGGTCACGCCGAGCCGCGCCCGTTCGCTCCGCGAGTATCGAAGGGAGAAGCGATCGGATGGCCCCCCCTGCCGCAGCTGGGGAAAGAGCTCGAGGAAGACAGCATCAACGTTCATTCTTGTTTTCCATGTCATCATCATTCTCATCGATATTGTCGTTAATGGTGGCCTCAGTGGTGGTATTGGTGGCGGAACGAGCCTTCTGAGCAGCTTGAGCCCGCGAGACTTGCCATAGGAAGAGAATCCCACAAGTACCCAGGATGAGGTTGATGGCTCCGACGGTCCAAAGGGCCGCACGGATGCTAGCCTGCTGGATCGTGAAGCCCGCCTGTAGGAAGCGGCTACGGGCGCTAAGGAAGACGGAGGTCGGGATGGCGATCAACGAACCCGCCCAAAGAAAGACACCAGGAAGACTATCAAGAAGAAGCATTTTCCTCCATTGAAACCTCTATTTCTAGGCCGAGAGGCACGAGTCCTCGGAAAGGATCACCTCATCCTTCGCTTGGTCAATGCTTTCGGTAAACTGTGGTGTTTCGGAGGCAGTCCTTCGTATTCCACCGACATGAAGTACTCGAAGGACTGGTCTTCCATGTGGACAATGAAAGGGTTGGCCACAATCCGCAAGGGCATGCACGACTCTAGAGGCAGTGATTGGTGCCAATGGGTCACCCAATCTAACCGAAGACTTGCATGCCTTTGATGCTACGATGCGTCGGAAGCGCTTGGGGATTATTCCAGCCTCGATAGCCACCTCTAGTGGGTCTGGCGCCCTAAGCAGTGCCCCCTTTAACGCGTCACAGTCAGCATCGACGAGACGGTGCAGAATGTCTAGGAAGTCCGTGGAATCGAGGGTTCTACCAAGAAGACAGGCGGACGTGCGCAAGAAGACACGCCCATGTCCCTCCTGCGTGTTTGGGCGTGAGGAGGGGTGCGTTGCAAAGCCGCAAGCCTCAAAGAGACGTGTCTCTGCATATTCGCGATAGCATAACAATTCCGTCGGACAAAGGTCAACGGGTTGTGGTGCGATGAGTGCTTGTACTTCTAGGTGTCCTTTCAATTCGGACCAGAGAAGACTGAAGTTGTGTGCTTCATCGGCGGCGTGTTGATCAACCAGGAACAGCTGTTCTCCCAAACGTACTATTAAGAAGGCCTTGTTAAACTGACAAATTACTTGCATTCCGGCAAAAGCTGAGATCGTCAATGGGATCGCAGGCTCACCTCTCCGTATGGCACCTACGCCATAATAGACGTCATCGGATACGGTCTCTTCTGAGGGTATGGCAGCGACAGGGTTCCGTGGTCTAGGAAGATAGGGGAGTCTATGAAGATTCGGTCCAGCATCATCTGGAGAAGATTGGGAAACGGTCGTCGGAGTACCGAAGAGGAATTCCATGCACTTCACCCCTGATGTTCGCTCGGCTGGGACTTTCCGTTGTGCGGGTTTCATCTTCGTCATTGTGGGAGCATTAACAATGGGTGAGGATGACGCAGTCCCCTTGATAACCGAGGGAGTAGTCATGGTCGATGTCCTTTGTATCGCAGAGGCTGTGGTTAAGGTTGTGTGTGAAGACTGACGAGTATTCTGTTGTCCTGGTCGTACAGGAGTAGACGGGATAAGAGAACCGTTTGCATCATGCGTATTGGTCGTCTCACTTACTTGCTTGATCGATGGTTCTTGTAATGAGGGGACAATGTGTTGAGTAGGTGGTGAGTCCTGATTCGTTCTCAATAGCCACTTCAGATACTCTTCTCTGATCAAATCGACAAAGACCGAACTGTTTTGTATCTGGACCGTATCAACATCTGTGTTACGTGTCAGAACATAGGCACCGTTCGGAACAAGAAGGGACAAGGCGCCCACCGGGACTGTGGTTGCGGATACTCTACTGAACGCCGTAAGAAGGGCTTGCACGGTTGCTGGGTGACGGATGAGGCGTCCGCCAAGCGAGAGACTGAGCTGTCGCTTGTTATGCTTGATCTCTCCACCGTTTGCCTTTGAGATGAAACCAACGACGCCGTATCCGAGAAGGTTTCTGAAGGTCCATTCTCCACAAAGTTCATCGTATCGCCTACCGAAGATCCCTAAGAAGCGGTCACGTATCAGTGCGGCTGTAACTGTTGTTGAGTCTGTCGCTGGCAAGGAGAGGATCGAGGTGTGGTTGTCGATCACAACAAAGCCTACATGCGGGTGCGCTAATGCGATTGCTGTCAGATATTCAAGTAATTCCACTTGTAGTCTCCTTCTCAAGGCTGATGATTGGAAATAACGTCTTCGTGCCGGAACCTTGGCGTAGAGCTCCTTGATCGTAATCGTTGTCCCAATACCGTCACGAACATCCATTACGGGTGGTTCTTCATCATTGAGAACGCACTTGTATGCCACTACCCCCTCCTGCGACTCCCCCTCACGTGCACTCAGGACCGTGACAGAGGCGATTGTCGTCAACGCTCTCAAGGCCTCACCACGGTACCCAAGACTTGTATAGGGCGTCTGTCTGGTCGTGACGTATTCCCTTCCGAGGCGTGAGAGTAAGTCCGGACCTATTCCCTCTCCATCGTCTGTGACGATGATCTCCTGCAGGCCATACTCACAGACCCTAACACGGATCGTTTTCGCATGCGCGTCCAGTGCGTTCTCGACAAGCGCCCGGACCACGCTCACCGGGCTGGCATAGCACTGCATCCCCATCATGAGTGCACTGTCCTGGGCGTCGAGACGACGAATCTGGGCCGGCATCTTTTTGAGGCCTCCTCGTATCCTCTTCTCACGCAAGAAGAAGGAAATCCGGTTCACTCGTCAACAGCCCTCAGGATTGCCAGAGACGGTCGTCAGGACGCTCCTCAGGGCCCAGTCCTCCGGGCGTCTTTGTAGGGTACCCAGGATATATAACATGTCTCTACAGAAAACAGAATACTCCGCCGCCAGCTCCTTGTGAGGAAACTCCTCGGGGAAGCTCAACAAAACGACCGTGGGACAGGCAGTCCGACTATTTGTGAGACCCTCAGTACATGCTTGGCGAGCCGCATCATACCGCCTGTGCAAGACAGCTAGAATGGCCTCGACCCCCTGCTTCACGTCATCCCACTCTTCGCTACTCGACGCCAATGGGTTTCCGGTTAGCGAGACGAAGCTGACTGCCGTGTTCTCTAGAAGCTTGGAGGTTATCGCCAACAACGACGCAGAGATCCGAATCCTGCAATTCGAGAGCCGAAGTTCACGCATCGACGTGTTTCCGTGCTTGATGGCGGCTTTCAGAATGCCATTACACAGCAAAATATACCCCGAGTCCTCGAGCTCGTTACACGAGAGATCCAGCGCCTCCAGACCCGTCGTGGGCTGGCCGAGAGCCTTTCCAAGGGAGAGGCAGCCGCCCTTCGTGATAGCGTTCCCGACCAGTGAAAGGTGGGTGACGATGACTGGCAAGTTGTGCTTCTCAGAGGCCACAAACAGCTTGGAGCAATAGCGCGCGGTCTCGTCTCCCACCTTATTGAACGAGAGGTCCAAGGACTGGAGTGGGACGGCCGTCGCCGTGGTTTCTGTCGTGTTGAACCGATCCTGAATGTACTTGATGAGAAGACATGCGCCGCGGTCAGTCAAGAGTGAGGCCGTCAAGGCTAGGTTGGTGAGCTGCCCGGTGAACGTTTTGAGCGCGGCTATGAGGGCGATGACGAACGAATCGGAGGCACCGACGTCCTCGCGTCCGGCCCTGAGGCAGCCGCCCCTAATCGCCGTGCTAAACGCTTCTCGGTGATCGAACTTCATGAGGAGCTTGTAATCCGGGAGTTTGTGAAAGGGGGCGGCGGGATCGATGATCACCGTCGCGATCTCGGGCAGGGTCCTCCCGCGCATCGTGAGCTCCTGGGACTCGACGAGCGGGTCCGTATTCTGGGTACTGAAACCCGAGAAGGAGTCCAGGAGTCCCTTGGTATCAATAGGCTTGGCCACATAGATGAAGTGGAGCGCATGAAGACCAGGGAGAAGTGGTAGCAGCGCCGGCAGCAGCTCTACACGTTGGATGTGTAGGGTCAATGATTCCACATGTGGCGCACCCATTCTGGCAACCGCTTGCAACTCCCCAGGATCAGTCTTCTCTCCGACATCGGGATCGAAGTAACGTGCGATTCGCGTCTCGAAGTAGAAACGCCGCATGTCCATGCCCCTTTCTGTGGGAAGGACGACGTCCGGGAATTCTGCTAAACACCTCCGCATCCAATACTGGCCGGTCTCGATCGAGAGGACGCGCTCGAGAGGCAAGTCCACGGGGAGCATCTCGATGATCAAGTCTCGGTGCTTATCTGGGATGACTAAGGGTCGAGATGCTGATAGGAGAACGTTTTGCACGTAGGAGTAGAGGGCAAGTTCGCGAAGAGAGGGGAGGACGAGGAGCTCGGGGGCGCCCGGTTCCATGCCCTGACGCCGTCGGACCGCGTACAATGACGAGAGCTCGACAGTCAGGTCCTGCTGCATTTTTAGCTCTCGAAGTAGTACTTGTGCGGCCTCTCCGCGGCCACAAGCCGGAGGAGGAGGTCCCGAAGCTCCCGGAAGGACGCATACCTCGCCCCCGCGGCTGCAAGAAGGCGCTCGCGCGCGCTGTCATCCGGTGCGTCTAGAATCTCGCAGACATGCTTCCGCAGTTCCTCGCTTCTTAGCAGCCTAGCAAGCTTAGGGTCCTGACGGAGACGGGCGCAAAGAGTGGGGGTGAGCTGGGGTGCCGGGATGCTGTTCATTGGGGTCCAAGATTTCAAATCCGTACCGATGTCACTCGAGCAGAGGGTGGATGACCTGATGGAGGAGAACAACATCCTCCGGACATACATCGCGGAGCAGGAGCTCGCCCGCGAGGCCTGGACGCAGGAGAACCTGCAGGCGCTGAATCGGAAGCTTGATGAGTATATCAACACATTCCGTGGGACGGAGGTGGGGGGACGTGGGATCATGCCACCGTTGGCTTCGGCCGCAGCTTCTGCTTCAGTGTCGACGGGGGAGACAGAGCAACAACTTCGACGAAAAGTCCAGGAGCTGCACCGTACTCTGGCACAAGTACGCGCGGTACAGTCTGAGATGCCAACTCAGGAGCAACTCCAAAGACTCCAGGATGCGAGCGAGACCTCAGTCTACAGAGAGAACGCGATGCTCAAGGCCGAACTGCGGGACCTGCGTCGTTGCCTTCAAGCGGAGGGATTGATTTCAACAGGGTCGATGATCTGATCAACTGGGTTCGTCGATGTGATCCTTCCTCACAGAAAATGAGTGAAAGCTGGACGTCGGAGCTACGGCGGCTCGTGCAAGAGGCCTATCGCTTGAGCCAAGCGAATGGGCACTCGATCATTGGGACCTACCACTTGGCAAGTGCTCTTTTCGCGGACGATTCCGGTCTCGGCTGTAACGCTGTTAGGAAGTCCGGCGGTGACATTGGAGTCCTCCGGAAGGCTATCGAGAAAGGACTGAGTAAGATACCCTCAGTCTCTCCCATTCCGGACACTCCAGGACAAACGGGCGGGTTTACGAGTACGATCCATAGGATGAAGACCTTGCAGAAAGAGGCTGGAGATAAGTATGCTTCGACCTTCCATTTGGCAAAGGCCCTCTCTCAGGACGGGGATATTGGGCGCTGTCTTGGAGAGGCCAACATCCCCATCCATAGTTTCGTCTCCGCCCTCGATACCATCCGTGGGAAGAAGCGTATCGATACTGATGATGCTGAGAAGAAATTCGAGGCTCTAGAGCAATATTGTGTCGATATGGTGACACGTGCAGAAGAGGGGAAGTATGATCCCCTCATTGCCCGTGATGCTGAACTACGTCGTCTCATTGAGATTCTGAGTCGTAGAACCAAGAATAACCCAGTTTTGACGGGTCCTGCAGGCGTTGGGAAGTCCGCCATTGTTGAGGGTCTCGCACAACGTATCATTCGGAATGATGTCCCCGATGGTCTTGCAAACGCACGTGTTTATGCATTGGATCTGACGGCACTCATTGCTGGTGCCTCTTATCGTGGACAATTCGAGGAACGTTTGAAGTCCGTCCTTGACGAACTGAAAGAATCGGAGGGAAACGCAATTCTCTTCATAGACGAGCTGCATACCCTCCTCGGTGCTGGCGGCTCTGCGGGGACGTCGGACGCTGCGAACCTCTTGAAGCCCGCGCTCGCTCGTGGCGAGATCAGGTGCATTGGGGCGACGACCACTGAGGAGTATCGTCAATTCGTTGCCAAGGACCGTGCCTTTGAGCGGCGATTTGCAGAGGTTCTGGTTGCAGAACCGAACGTGGAGGACACGATCTCGATTCTTCGAGGCTTGTCGGACCGCTATCAAACGCATCACCAGGTGCGTATCACAGATGGGGCACTCGTCTCTGCTGCTCAGCTCGCAAACAGATACATTCGTTCTCTGGGGCGTCACAACCCCGACGCCGCCATCGATCTTATCGATGAAGCATGTGCGGCGATGCGAGTCTCTCTTGATTCGCAACCCGAGAAGCTTGACGAGCTCAATCGACGTCGAACTCGTCTTCTCATCGAGGCGGAGGCCTTGAAACGCGAGGCGGATGTCCGCCCCAACGATGAGCAGATTCAGAAGCGTCAACGAGCACTGCAGGACGATATCAACGCCATCGACAAGGAGATGGTCCCCCTTGAGAAGCAGTACCGTGCAGAAAGAAAGGCCGTTGATGAAGTCAGTCGTCTCAAGGCGAAACTACGTGATTTGACCGAGAAGCTTGAGCTGTGTGAGAGGCGTGGGGAGGTGCAGCGTGCCGCAGACCTCAAATATGGTGCTATCCCGGATCTTGAGGCACAAGTTAAGAAGCTTGAGGGTGAGCATGCTCGAGGACAGTCTGAGAAGCATCTCCTCTCGGCGATCGTGACAGAGAACGAGATCGCAGCGGTCGTCTCGAAGTGGACCGGCGTTCCAGTTAGTAAGCTAACGCGGTCTGATCGACAGAAGTTGTTACAGCTCGAGGACCAGCTCAACAAGCGTGTGATTGGACAAGAGCCCGCGGTCAAGGCCGTGTCCTCCGCGATTCTACGTGCGCGGACGGGACTGGCGCGTCCAACCCAACCTCTCGGCAGCTTCCTCTTCTTAGGTACCTCGGGGGTCGGAAAAACCCACCTCGCCAAGTCCATCGCTGAAGAATTGTACGACACAGAGGAGGCGATGATCCGGATCGACATGTCTGAGTATACGGAGCCTCATAGCATCAGCCGACTCATTGGGGCGCCACCAGGGTACGTCGGCTACGAGAAGGCGGGCCAATTGACCGAAGCCGTCAGTCGGAAGCGTTATGCCGTCATCCTCTTCGATGAGATCGAAAAGGCTCACCCGAAGATCCTTCTGATCCTCCTGCAGATCCTTGACGATGGACGCCTCACAGATGGCCAAGGAAACACCGTCGACTTCACCAACACGGTTATTATGATGACCAGCAACCTTGGGAGCCGCGGGCTTCTCGAGGCCTACGAGAAGGGGGCCCTCTCGCCGAGGGAGAAGGAGCTGGCGCGCGAGGGCGTCATGGAGGCCGTTCGTGGACATCTACCACCGGAGTTGATCAACCGGATGGACGACATCATCGTCTTCGAGCCTCTGTCTCGTGCCGTCCTCTCCCAGATCTTCCAGCAGCTCTGTAAGGACCTGGAGAGACGGCTCATCAAGGAGACTGATATGCATCTCAAGGTCGATGACAAAGTCGTCACCCTCGCCCTTCAGGACTCAGACATGATTTACGGCGCACGTCCGCTTCGCCGTTTCATCGAGCGTGAGATCACCACAGAGGTCGCCAAGCGAATCCTGGAATGCCCTGTGAAGGGACAAGGACAAGAAAAGACCGTCACCGTCGGCGTCGAAGGCTCCCATCTCGTCGTCAAGATCGTCTAACCCGCTTATCTCGTGTGAATCCATTTACACTCCTGGAGGCCTGGGGGCTGGAGGAGTCCGCGCTCGTACTCGTGTGAGCCGCGTCTCGAGGTCTGCAATCGTCGCCTGTTGCTGCTGCAATCTGGCAGACATCGCGCTCCCCTCGTCGTAGAGCCGCTGGGTCACTGCCTCGCTCTGCTGGACCTGACGCCGCAGTGTTGCGTTCTCGGCCGCCAGGTCTGCTAGTCTCCGCGCCTGGTCTCCTTGTATCTCGCTCAGAGACGTTGCACTCGTGCTCACACTGGTCTCGGACCGTCGATCCAGAAGCTCCTTCTCAAGCCCAAGCATCTTTGCTTGGAGACTAGCGTTCTCCGAGACCACACGTGTGTATTCGTCCTGAAGGGCCAGGAGTTGTGCCTGTGCGCTCTTCTTAAGAGCAACCGCTTCGTCACGTACAGTCTCGGCGTGCGAGACACGATCTGCAAGTTCCCGCTCCGTTGCAGTGCCACTAGCCAGAGCGCGTTCGAGATCTCCACGTAGCTGGCGTGCCTCCGCCTCCAACTGCTCACGTACACCCGAGGCTTCTGCGAGCAAGCGACCATCTCGACTTCCCCTCTCGATGAGAGCCGTTTGCTCTGCTCGGAGCTGTGCTGCCTCTGCCGCAAGAATCCGGTTCTCTGTGAGTGCAGCAGCCTCGGCCCGTTTGGCGGCGTCGCAGGTCCCTTGTAGAGTGGCCATTTCCGCCCGTCGAGCATCGAGTTCTGCGGTGGCCGTTGCTGCCGCATCCTCGGCGAGGGCAAAGCGGGCCTGTAACGCCCGGAGGGCGTCTTCCTTCTCGGCGAGGGCTGCAGTCTGTTCTGCGAGTTTGACCGTCAAATCTGTCGTCTCGACGCCCTTGGCGGAAAGCAGACGATCGCTTTCATCGAGACGGGACTGGAGAAGTGCGAGTTGCTCCTGAATCGTCTTATCTTTATCTGCAGTGCTCCTAGTTGCCGCCCTCAAAGCCTCTTCCGCGTCCTTTGTGCGCTGTTTGGCCGCCTCCAGCTCGCGTTCCAAGCCTTGGCAGCGCAAAACGAGGTCATCGTGGGCGACGGTCTTGTCTTCGAGCTTGCGCCGTAGCTTCTCGACCTCGTCTTGAGCGTCACGCAGCTGTTCACGAAGCTCGTCATTCTCTTGCGACAGGTACTTGCTTGGAGCTAACACAGTTCGTTCTCCGGGCGCTGGACTGGAAGGGTCGGGCGGAAGTGTGGGGGCAGTTCCAGAGGCGGTACTGCAACCACCACCACCGCCACCACCCAGGAGAGGGTCTGTCGCACTGACATCTACGCCAACACCGACGCCAAAACAGCGCATCTTCTGGACTGCCTCTCCGACGGCGCCTGTGAAGCCATTGGAAAGGCGTCTGCGTTGGACCTGGTCCTGTTCGAGGACGACGTCCAGGGCGAAGCGGTCCAAGGACTGGCGCAGAGAATCGACGGAGGGGTCGGTCCCATACGGCAACGAGGTTGAAGCAGGTGCACGAGCCGCTCCAGGCGGTGCAAGACGACTGAGACTGAGAGCGCTCGAGCTTGTGCTCCCCTCTCGTTCATATCCACGAACGACGTCATCGTGGGCGAAGTGGACGCTTGCGCCCGGACCGGACCTCGATGCAGTGCTGGATGACCGCATGGGCGTCCGTGCACTCGAGGCGCGTAATTGTGCTTGGATCTGTGCGGCATATTCTCCGGGGCGATACGGAAGGGCGTCGAGGCCCGGGACACCAGCGGAGAGGACGATCCCGCCATCTCCTTGCGTGATGGGGAGGGGACGACAGACCTCACGTGGGAAGTCTGGGACGGTGACCGTCTGGGACAGGTGCGCGGCGAAGCCGAAACGACGCTGAATGAAAGTGCAGATGGTCTGGGTGAGCAGGAGGGTCTGGAGACGCCACTCACCGGCGAAGAGGTCGCCACTGAAATGAAGTTCCGGGTCGTACCGACTCATACAACGACAGAAGAGGGCTACGATGACGTGGTAGACCGCCATCAGGTGTGCGAGGGGGTAGAAGCGGAGGAGCCGGTCGACGCAATCTGCGACCATGCGGAGAGCCTCCTGGAGGTAGCTGGAGGTGAGCGGCTGGTGGAGACAGCGCATCAGGGAGGCGTAGGGGACGTTGAAGACCATGAGCCCATGGAGGATCTGCTCGAGCTTCGGGCCGAGCTGGCCCTCCTCGACGCTCCGCTCGGTCGTTAGCGCCCCGAAGTCGCGGTACTCGACCTGGCGGGCGCTGACGAGGAACGCGAGGTTATTGACGATCGCGATGCTCTGGGCGAGGTCATTGACGAGCGCCTCGCGGTTGTGGGCCTCGACGGCCTCGACGGTGGCCATCCAACGCTCTTTTTTCATCTCGGAACAAAGAGCAAAGAGAGATGAGCACCTTGTCGTCGGACGTGACCGTCGCAATCAGCCTGCTTCGGAACCTGCACCGCGTCCTCCGGACCGAGCGCGCGACCGGCTACGACTTCTCGACGAGCTTCTTTGACGCGATCGAGGTCCGGCGTCTGGTGGAGGTGGTCCTCGAGGGGATCACGCGGCAGGTGGAGGGCAGGAACCAGCGAGCGACGCTTCTGGTGTCGCGCCAGAACCTCCCGGCGATCGCCTTCAGTGGGGTCTTCACGAGGAGGAGCGGGAGCACCAACTTCGTCATCAGACACACGTACGACCTGCACGAGCTCGACCAGATCCGCCTCCTCTACGGGGTGAATCCGCACCTTCTGAGCCCCGAGACTGAGCTGTTCCTTTCCCAGGACTACCTGAAGAAGGCGCTCCTGGCGCTCAATGACGACCTGGCGGAACGAGAGGAGCAGGAGGAGCTCGCCCTGTACGTCAACAACCTGCGGACCTCCACGTACCAGTTCACTAACGGCGTTCTGGCACTCCTGTACGACCGGACGCTCTACTGCGCCCTGGTGAAACGGGACCTGCTCCACGCCTTCGACAGCGAGTACAGCGTCGACCGGGTGCGGAAGGGGCAGCACCTGGCGTACCATGACCTGATCCGGAGGACCCTGCAGTGCCTGGCGCAGCTCCACGACGCCTCGGAGAGTCTGGAGGCATATCCGATACGATCGAGTGCGACTCTTCTGGAATACCTCCAACAGAAAGACGACGAGTTCGTCGAGTACAACCGACTGCAGAGCGCACTCGACCCTACGAAGGGGCTGCCAGTGGGCGTTTTCCACCTCATCTCGACGGCCGCCCTTTCGAATCCGTCAGTCCTGCGCGCGGTCACCGGCTTCAATCCTCCTTGACCCCCTTCGGGAACCTCCCAAGAATGACGCCCGGAACCCGTCGGATTAGCGTGTGGAGCCTATGGACGGCCGCAGACCTGAGGGAGATGACCGCCCCCGCGACCATGGACGTCCCAGGGGCCTCCTCCGTCCTCCCTGCCTTCTCTACCATCCCCACCGTTGCGCTGACCATGATTTATGGCGCCTCACTGTACGCTGACGACCTCGGTTCGCATCCTACGGTTCAGGAACGGCGAGAACGAGGCGCCCCGATCGCGTAGGTTCTCCGCGATCGCCGCGTCGACGCTCGAGTGGTGCATCTCATTCCCGGTCACAACGTGCGGGTCTGCGCAGTTGGTGACGGCGAGGACGCAATCCGGAGTGCTGGGAGGCTTCAGAGCGTCGTCGTGGCTGAAGAGGCACCGGATTCCTAGCGGCTCGCACGCCCGCAGAATCTCCTCGCTCCTGGGGAAGAACGGAAGCTCGAGGTAGCGGATGGCGTTCTGAGCCTTGAAGGAGGCCGTTCTGCCGTACACCTCGACGCCCCGTGCGACGCCCAAGTGTATGTTGGCGGAGATCATCGCCTGGTACGCGCCGCTGAAGAAGCCTGCGCCGTACCGGAGGAACTTGAAGTGGAGCGCGTCTCCCGTCGCCCGCGAGGCCACAGCCGCATTGAGGGCGACGCAGGCCTGGCAGAAGTCGAAGGCCACGAAACTCTGGTACGCGTGCGTGTCGAAATAGACGGTTCCACCCCCACAGCGTCTGTACCGGCCAGTCTTATCTCTCTGCACGTCATCCAGCGTCGGGCGCGGCTCTCCGACGACGCGCGAGAAGATCTCGTCGTCGAGCTCGCCACGAGGGACTCCCGGGCCGTGGAGGACCAGCCTCCCAGTGTTGTACGGCTGCTGGAACTGTAAACCGATGAGGTCGACGAGGTACAAGCGCTGGGCGCACGTGGTTAACGGGCTGGCGCCCCCAAAGCCTCCGTACGCCCTCCCATGCGTCAGGCCGACGATGACGATCAGTTTCACTAGGTCCTTGAGGCTGTAGAGCTTCTCGGGGGCCAGTCCGGGCCCAAAACCCTGGTACAACTCCTTCCGGATGCACCCAGTGACGTTCCTTGCCTCGTTCCGTGCCAGCATGCAGAGGGACAGGAGAGGATCAGCGACCGTCAGAACTCGCCGCTGGCCATCCCTCCCCTTCTCCCCGTCGGTTACGACGATCTCGACGGGCCCCGGAATCAACCTCTCCGCCAGCGCCCTGACCCAGGAGGAGGCGTAGACACAAACGCCCTCGTCCTGGCACGCCTCCTCGCCGATCTCCTCGAGCCGCTGGCCCGACCGCAAGCAGGCCCGCGCCCTCATTCTTCTTCTCCCGCACGCACAAGCTCGACCAGGTCTCCGTCACGAGTGCAGATCACGGCCTCCCCCCCGCCCACGCTCGGGCTGTCGAGGAGGCAGACTCTGACGACGTTTTCTCCAGCATCCCCGGTCACATGCTCGAGGTGGGCGCTCCCCAAGACCAGCAGGCCACCCGGGCACGGGAGGAGCGCCTGGATCGCGTCGGTTTGTGTCGGAGTGATGGCGGACGTCACAGATCGTCCGCCGGGCGCCAGGAGCTCCGCGACGCGGACGAGGAGCAAAAATCCGGAGTTTGTCCCGAAGGCGACCAGCTCTTCCGTGTAGCGCGCAGCAGAGATGATCGCGAGCGCCTCGTGGTGGGCTGCGAGGCCGTCGGGGAGGATCACATCGACGGGCCTGCATCCCTCCGCTCCTCCGTCCTCATCGTAGACGTGCAGGAGCGCCCCCTCGCCATAGAAGACGACGCTTGAGGAGACCGTCAAGCCTCCGAGGAGGACGTAGCCGTCTGGGGCCTCGTTGGGTCCTGAAGAAGGCCTCGCGGCCAGGACGTTTGTGATCGTCCCAGCCGCCCCCTGCTGCAGCAAGATGCGATCCGGGCGCGGGAACACCGGCCGGCACTTCGGGTTGGGGTCGAGCGTGAGGATACGGTCCTCCTGGCGTCCCAGGACGTCCATGACGACTCCCTCGCCGTTCTGGCAGATGATGAGCAGGGGGATGGAGGGGGCGAGGAGGGCGTCCTCCGAGGCCGTCTCGCAGGAGAGGAGGAAGAGGATCGTGCTAGAGAACCTACGAACGCGCCTAGCCTCGAGGTTCCGGTCGATGGCGAACAAGGAGCCGTCCAGAGTCCCCACGTATAGCCGGCGCGCGTACCCGACGCAGGTGACGAGGCCCGGGACCCTCCCGAGCCGCGAGACGCTGAGGAGCTGCGCCTTTGGCAGGTTTGGCATCTTCCGAGGGGGGCGAAAATCCGAATCCGGAATCCGGGGACCGAAAACAAAAATTCTGGGAATCCGAGAGCGACGATGAGCATCCCGGGAGTGACGCAGAACATCTACTCGTGCCGCACCATGATCAACAACTGGTACGAGGAGCGGGCGCAGCGGGAGGAGGTCCTGCGGCGGTATCTGGAGCGGGAGGCGAGCGGGGATCTGAAGGCCCACCGGGTCATCGCGCAGATGGAGAACATCCTGAAGCCCGCGGCGCTCGCGGACGCGCGCGTCCTCTTCGAGGGCGACGGGGTCCTCCTCGTCAACCACAACGCGCGGGCGCTGATGCTCGCCTGCGACCCGCGCTACCCGCTGAAGGAGTACCCGGACGGCTGCCGGGTCAGCCTGTGCGAGGGCGTCGCGCCCCTCCGCCGCTCCGTCTTCCACGCCCGCCGGGTCGCCCAGGCGCTGACGGACCAGAACCTGGTCAAGTACGGGAAGCGGCTGGCTTACATGTTCACAGCGCAGGAGCTGGCGAGCCACGAGACGAAGCTGTCGACGCTCTCCGCGACGAACGCGATCGGGGAGGACGTCCCGATCCGCTACGGCGAGCGGATCAACATCCTCTGCGACGTCGACATGATCGCAGACTCCGACAAGTTCGGGAAGATAGGGGGCGCGGGAGACGAAGTCGGGCTCGGCTGCGTCCGGGTCCCGGGGTCGTCGACGATCCACGTCGTCATCGGGCCGCTGGGCTGCCTCCACAAGGACGCGGAGTTCGTTATCGAGCCGTTCCACGCGAGCCTCCGCCTCGAGCTGGAGGGCCACCCGGTCCTCCTCGACCAGCCCGTCGTCGTCCGCCACTGCGCGACCGGGCACTGCATCGGCAGCGGGGAGGCGCCCAAGCCCGCCCCGACGGACCTCGACGCCCCCGAGTTCCTCTGCCAGTGCCGCTCCGTCCTCAACCAGCACCGGCGCGAGACGGAGCCGAACCTCTTCACCCTGACCTGCGGGCGCGACTGAGCGCCTCGACCACCCGGCCCGCGTCCTCCCGCTCGTCCCCCGCCAGGAGCAGCTCGACCAGGGTGCGGAGGTCCGCCCCCGCCCCCTCGAGCGCCACCGCCTCCGCTCCCTCTGCCGCCGCCTCTTCCGCCGGCCTCGCCGCCTCGAACGCCCGGCGGAGACACTCGTCGGCCGCCGCCCGGAGCGCCGGGCTCGGCAGCAGCGCGTCGCGCGACGGGGCGAAGGGCGCGTCGGCCGCCCGGAGGAACGTGAGGAGCAGCGCGCCCGCGACGCAGACATTGGGGGCGGCGGTGGCGGCCCGCACGTCGACGAAGGCCGCGGCAGAGCACTGCGGGGCCAGGGAGACGCCGAGCGCCTCGAAGACGCCGTCGGAGGGCCGGAGCGGGCAGTCCGCCGCCCGAGCTCCTGGGAGCGCAACCCGGTTCGCCACCGCGATGTGGGCGCACGGGAAGCGGCGCGGCCTCCGCGCGTCCGCCGGGCTCTGCGCGTCCCAGATGAAGCAGGCGGCGACGAGCCCCGCGCCCGCATCCTCCGCGAGCGCCTCGCGCGCCGGGGCCGCCCAGTCGGGATGCCCGGTCGCTCGGCGGAACAGCGCGGCCGCGGGGCGCCGGAGGAGGCGGAGCGAGCGGTGCCCGTCCCCGCCCGGCAACTCGGCGCGGGCCCCGGGGACGTCGAAGTGGACGCGCGGCATCCGGTACGCGAAGGCGAGGAGCCCGACGACATCTGCGAGCTCCGCGAGCCCCGCGGCGGCGGTCTCCGGGAGGGTCGCCTCGGCGCGCCCCTCCTCGCCGTCGGTGACCACGGCGAGGCGCCCACCGCGGCAGTAAACGTTGACGACGCCCCCGCCGCCGCGGAGGGCCGCTGCCACGGCGTCGGCGACGAGCGCGCGGGCGGGCCCGAGGGCGGAGGCGCTCGACGACATCGCGAGAAAAATCCGAGACCCAAAATCCGGAAACCGGCCAAAATCCGGAATCTGCGGCCGCCGATCAGGTTCTGGGGGCCCGGACGAGCCGGACGGCGGCGACGGCGGCCAGGAGGCAGAGGGGCGCGCTGGGGGCGGGGAGGAGCGCCCCGGACGCGGCCCCGAACTCGACGTCGTAGGCGAGGCGGAGCCAGAGGAGGTGGAGGAGGCTGAGGAGACCGATGAGGGGGGCGGAGAGCGGCTGAGAGACGACGCTCGCGGGGTAAAGCGCCCAGGCGTAGTACTGGGCCGTGACGACGGAGTTCAGGGCGACGAACGTCAGGGCGGCGGCCGCGAGGTCTCCGCGGAGCAGGGCCGCCGTGTAGCACCGGTACCGCAGGGTGGCGAGCCGGTGGGCGAAGAGGCAGAGGAGGCCGATGACCTGCGCGACGGGCGCGAACGGGAGGCACGCAGGGGACGCGCCACCCTCGCGGGAGCACTGCAGCTGGAGCGGCCAGAGCGCGCTCAAGTTGTGGCGGTGGTCGACGCGGCCGGCGACGTGGTAGCGGAGCGCGACGTCGAAGAAGGCGGCGTCGAGGCGGGCCGCGAGGCCGTTGCAGAGCAGGAACGCAAGGAGGGCGACGAGGACGAGGCGCGCCGCAGCGCGTAATCCGCGGCGCTGGAGGGCGTGGAGCGCCAGGAACGGGGCGAAGACGACCGGATACAGCCGCAGGTGCGTCGCGAAGCCGAGGAGGACGGCGACGGCCGCGAAGAACCCGGCCTCGTTCGCCCGCAGCATCACAGCGATGACGAGCTGCACGAGGGAGTCGAAGCTCCCGCGGGTCGAGAGCGCGATGACGAAGGGGTTGAACAGCCAGAGGACGCGGTGGCGCTCGGGCGGGGCGAAGGACGCGGAGACGGCGGCCACGAGGACGTCCGCCCCGCCGTAGAGCGCCTTCCCGAACCAGCGGCGGCGCGGGTGGCACGCGGGCCGGAGCAGGACGGCGAGGAGCGGGGAGTAGCGGTAGGTCAGCCGTTCACTCGGCTGCCCAGCCAAGCACGCGCCCTCGACCATGACGACGTAGTCGACGTCGGTCATCGACGGGCTCGGCGGCTCCGCGACGACGACGTACTCCCCGACGGCGATGACGCAGGCGCGCAGGAGCGCGGCGAGCAGTAGGTGCCAGGGCCTCGTCTCGCGCCGCGCCCGCATCTCGGATTCTGGATTTTGGCCGCCTGTAGCCCTCAGCGCCCGGGGCCCGGCGTTTTTTGGCTCCGTTTTTTGGGCGTCCGATTTTTTGGTTTTTGGGCGGGGCGCAAAAAAGGATGTCGCACGTCCTCGGGCCGCGCCTCGACGCCGTGACGGTTCGGGACGAGAGGGACGCGGAGCGGGCGGACGGGTGGGCGCTGCCGGGGCTTCCGAGCGTCCCCCCGGAGGTGGTCGGGCCGCTCCGCCTCGCCGAGCTGGGGGCGCTGCTGGAGGCGGGGGCGGAGGAGGGCGGGGCGGAGGGAGAAGCGGCGTGCGCGCGCCTCGGCGGCTGCGCGGGCTTTCTCGCGTCCCTGCGGGTCCGGCTCGAGCACCTGCGGCTCCTCGAGGACGCGTACCCCGCGGACGTCCCGGAGGTCCGGGCGCGCCTCCGCGCGGCGGCCGCCGACTGCCTCGCGGAGGGCGCCGACGCCGCCGAGCGCCGCCGCGTCGACGCGCTCTTCGGGGCAGCGGCGGAGAGCGCGACGCCGGGGGCGGACAGCGCGACCGTGGAGCTCGGAGACGAGAGCGACGCGGGGGGCGAGGGGGCCGCGCGGGTGAGGGCGCGGCGCTGCGGGGCGAAGGCGTGCGTCGACGTCTCGTTCGGGTGCAACGTCGGGCTGTGCGGGGCGAAGATCGTCGCGTACGCCCTGTCCGGCTCGATGTCGCTCCTCGCGTCGATGGTCGACTCGTGCCTCGACATCCTCTCGGGGCTCGTCCTCTTCGTCTGCGCCCGCCTCGCGCGCTCGGGCCAGAGGAGCCGGGAGGCGCGGGGCCGCTGCGCCCGCTGCTGCCTCCGCTGCCACCGCGGCGGGGTGGGCGGGACGAGCGACGCGTACCCGCTCGGGAAGAAGCGCTACGAGACGCTCGGCGTCCTCTCCTTCTCGTGCATCATGGGGACCTTCGCCCTGACGCTGGCGTACGAGTCCGTCCTGAAGATCATCGAGCTCGCCCGGGCGCCCCCCGAGGCTCCGACGCGCTACGGCCCGCTCCAGATGGGCGTCATTGGGGCGACGATCCTCCTCAAGCTCGCGCTCTGCGTCGCCTGCCACGTCTGCGGGCGCAGGGCCGCGAAAGCCGCAAGGGGCGAGGGGGGCGGGGGGGACGAGAAGGACGCGGGCGCCGTCGACGCCGTGATGGCGTACCGGGACGACCACCGGAACGACGTCCTGTCGAACGCGGCGGGCTTCGTCGCGGGCTTCGTCGGCTCCGCGTACCACGGGCAGGACGGGCGCCCGAACCTCTCGTACGTCGACCCCGTCGGCTCCCTCCTCCTCTCGTGCTACATCCTCGTCAACTGGACGGGGGCCGCGCTCGGGCAGATCCGCCTGCTCGCGGGGAAGGCCGTCGGGCCCGACGAGCTCGGCCGCGTCGTCCTCCACGCGATGCACTTCGACCCGCGCATCGAGCGCGTCAACCGCGCGCTCGCCTACCGCTGCGGCCGCGACTCGACCGTCGAGCTCTCCGTCTGCCTCCCGGACGCCCTCCCGATCGTCGACTGCCACCGCCTCGTCCACGCCCTCTCGGACGCCGTCGAGGCGCTCGACGGCGTCGAGCGCTGCTACGTCCACGTCGAGTCCGAGGACTGCGTCAACCCGCCCCGGTGAGCCTCAGCGGGCCTCGTCGTCGTTCTCCCCGCCCCTGTCGCCCCTCCGCGCCCGCGCGCACCACTCGTCGTAGAAGCGGACGATCTCGCCCTGGTTCTCGGCGCCCATCTCGGCCCAGACGCGGTGCCACTCGGCCCGGTCGGGCTCCGCGAGCCGCCTCGCGGCCGCGCGTAAACGGCTCCGGTTCCCGCGCGTCGGCTCGACGACGCTCGCCCGGTCGTCCCGCAGGTGGCGCTTCAGCTGGGCGACGCAGAAGCAGATCTCGAGCGCCTGGGCGTCGCTCAGGCGGCGCCTCCCCCCGCCCCCGGAGGAGGCGGCCGCCCGGCCCTCCTTGGCGCTCCGCTTCTCCCGCGTCCGCTCGCGCTGGAGGCGCGCCTTCTCCTCGTCCTTCAGGCGCTCCTCGGGGTGGCGCTCGTACCAGCTCGCGAGGGCCGCCTTGTACGCCTCGAGCTTCGCCCGGTACTCGGCGTTGTAGCGCTCCCGCTCGGCGTCCGGCAGGGCCTTCCAGCGCTCCCCGAGGAGCCGGCCGCGCTCGGCGCCCGGGAGCCCCGCCCCGACGTCCGCGTGCGCCTTGAAGAACGCCATGAAGCCCGACGCGGGCTTCGTCGGCCGCGTTTCGTCCATTTTTTCGCCGGAGAAACGCCGCCCGCCTTTACTCGCGGCGCGACAGGGGCGGGCGGCGCCGCCGCCTCCCTCAGAGCGCGCGGGCCCGCGCGCCCGGAGAGGCGAAGGCGGGCTCGGCGGCCTTGAGGAGGCCGTCGACGACGCTCTGGACGCGCCGGTGGGTCTCGTCGACGTCGTTCGTCGACTGGACGCGGTGGAGGCGGCCCTGGGTCTCGAAGCGCTGGAAGAGCGCCCGGGTCTCGTGCTTGAAGACGGCCATCCGCTTGACGAAGGACTCGGGGTTGTCGTCGGCCCGGGTGCTCCCGCTCAGGATCCGCTGCTGGATGCGGTCGCGCAGGACGTCGTCCGCGCAGTCGAGGACGATCAGCCCCAGGTCGACCGAGCCGACGAGGTCGATAAACGTCTCGTAGTTGTCGACCGAGCGCGGGTACCCGTCGATGAAGACGAGGCGCTTGTCGGGGTGCTCCAGCATCTTCCGGTGGAGCAGGACGGTCGTGACCCGCCCGTCCACGATTCGCCCGTTCCGGATGTCGTCGTTGATCGTCCCCGCCAGCTCCGACCCCGGCTTCGCCGCCTCCGCCCGCAGGCAGTCGCCCGCGCTGATGTGGAGCGCCCCGTACGCGCGGGCCAGCAGCCGCCCCTCCGTGCTCTTCCCGGCCCCCGGGCCGCCCAGGATGAAGATCACCTGCCGCTGCATTTTTTGTTTTTTGGGCCAGAATCCGGACCTCCCCTCCTTTCTCCCTTCTTCCATCCCCTCACCCCACCTTGCAGGCGGCGCAGAACTCGTCGAAGCGCTGGTAGTCGGCGCACTCGGCGTCCGGGCGGGCGCCGTAGAGGAAGAGGTTCGTCGCGGTGGTGACGGCGAGCAGGTCCTCGGTCGGGTGGAACTCCAGGTGCTTGACCCTGTGGAGGGGAGAGATCTTGTCCGGGGGGAGGAAGGAGTTCGAGTCGTAGCAGCCGGCGTGGACGAGGGGCTTGGCGAGGACGGAGTGGCCCGGGTAGGGCCTTTTGAGGCGTCGGTGACGGTACGCCCGCGTGGCGAGGAAGCAGAGCCCGGTGCCCTCGCGGTTGTACACGTGGACGAGGTTTCCGTAGTTCCCCGTCGCGATGAACCTGCGAGAGCGGTCGACCGCGAGGTCGAAGGCCTCGTAAAGCGAGGAGGCGTCGTGCTGGAGCGCCGAGACCCTCTCGGGGCCCAGCGCGTAGTTGATCGGGAGGGTCTGCAGCGGGCCAGCGCTGCGGGAGGCGCGGATGTCGAAGACGTACAGGAAGCAGAGGTCGCGGGCGGCCAGGAACGTCGGGTCGACGAACTTGACGGCTTCGATCTGAGACTTCGGAGAGGTGAACAGGGCGGAGGCGGAGGCGCCCTTGTCGAACGCGGAGGCGACGCGCAGGTCGACGTAGCGGACGGCCCCGAGGTTCGACCCGAAGGCGAGGAGGTTGCCGTGGCTCCGCTCGAGGTCGGCGCAGCGGAGCGTCTCGATCGAGTCGTGGAGGCCGGCGGGCCGGTAATCGACGAGCTGGTACGCCGCGAAGGGGTCCTCGACCCACCACTGGGTGACCCCGAAGTCGTCGACGAGGTAGAACAGGTCGTCCCGCGGGAGGAGCTCGACGATGCTCGACGCGCTCGCGTTGCTGTAGTTCCGCCGGACGACGACCTCCGCCTTGCCGGAGGCGCCCGCCCGGCACCGCCACAGCTTCACGTCCCGGTCGTTCGCCGTCAGGTAAACGAGCTCCCCGTCGCCCCGCGCGGGGAGGAAGCGGATCGCGACGACCCGCGCCTGGACGTCGACGCTCCGGACGTAGTCGTACTCACCCCGGTGCGACTGGTACTCCGCGAGGAACGCGTACCGGGGCGGCCCCGCCTCCGCCTCTGCCCCTCCCCGCGCCCGCTCGAACAGCGCGATCCGCCCCCCGCAGTCGCCGACGGCGATGTGGTCCCCGGCCGCGTCGAAGCTGACCGCCGTCAGGCAGTCGTCGGGTGCGGGCGCGGCGCCCTCCGTCTGGGCCCCGAAGACCTGCAAATACTGATAGTCCAAGTGATCGAGTGGCATTTTTGGCCGCGCCGCTTCCGTGCCCTGTCGCGGCGGTCTGCGGCCCGCGGCCGTTCGCCGCCACCTGCTCACCACTCCCGCCGCTCGCCTCCGCGCCTCCGCGCCCCGCTCGCCCGGGGAGAACAAAAATGGGCGCAGGGTTGTGTTCCGCCGGCCGTTCGGAGCCGCGCCTCCCGGCCGGGACGGCGTCGCTGCTCGGCCCGGTCGAGGCGACGGACGTGCTCGGCGCGGAGGAGTGCGAGCGGGCGTCGAGCCTGCTCGAGGAGGGCCGGATGATCGCGACGATCATGCGGGAGATCGACACGGGGCGCGAGCTCTACCGCGTCGCCGTCAGCGAGAAGACGCCCGCCGCCAACGTCGCGTGCTTCGCCCAGCTCTCCGAGGTCGCCCGCCTCGTCCTCCGCTACTTCGCCTTCCGCGACGCCTTCACCCTCCTGACGCTCCGCCTCGTCGATCTGGCTGCCGAGGCCGCGCTGGCCTCGACGGCAACAGCCACCTCAGCCGCCGCGCCTTCGCCCGTCGCCCTGGCCGCCGCCCTCGCGGAGCCCCCGCTCCTCCCGGCCGCCCGGCTCCTCGTCCAGCTTGCCCACGTCTGCGTCGCGATCGACAAGCAGCTCCTCGAGAAGAACCTTGACAGCTCCGTCGGGCTCTTCCGCCGGATGGCCGCGAACAACCTGAGCGCCGCAGACCCGCTCAACGTCCTCGCGATGGCGAAGACGATCACGATCTCCCTCGCGGGGCCCGCCCCGACCCTCCACGACCTGCTCGAGAAGGCGGCCGCTGAGGCCGATGGAGACCCCGCAGAGGCTGGCGAAGGCGGCGGCGAAGAGAGGCGTCTCGAGCGGCGGGCCGGCTACGTCCAGGCGGCCCTGCTGCTCTGCCTCGCGGAGCTGAAGCAGGCGTCGACGGGCCACGAGCAGCTCCGGGCGTTCCTGGTCGTCAGCGCCGGGTTGCTCGACGCCCTGTTGACGCGGCTGCAGTGCTCGAGGGGCGTCCCGCCCGAGCGCGCCAACGGGATTTTCGCCGCCGACTGCCTCGTCAACGTCGGCGGCGTCTCCGACTGCATCGGCGCGACCCGGAACGACGAGATGCTCTTCCTCCGCACCTGCCTCCAGGCGAACGCCCAGAAGCCCGCGGACACCAGGCGTAAGCAGGACGAGGCCCGGGCCCTCCTCGAGCTTCGCGTCCTCTGAGGAGGAAGAGAAAAGGGAAAAGAGAAAAAGAAGGGGCGGGTGCAACATCGTCGATAGCGGTGTCGATAGGCGTAATGGGCGCAACAGGCGCAATAGGCGGGCGGCAGGCGGGGCGGGGAGGCGACTGGTCGGGTGGTGACGGCAGGCGTCGCAGCGTTGCAACGTTGCGTGCCGGGCCCCGCGTGCGACGCCCAGTAAATTTGGCGGCGCGTCTTTTTTTCTCTCGCTCCGTTCACTCCTTTTTTAACCTTCGTGGACACGCCGGGAAACGGAGGTCGTCTTCCTCGCCGGAGAAAAAAAATCCCCGCCCCCGGGACGGGCCGGGAGAGAGCCGGCTCGGCTCGCTGTCAGTCGGTCAGCATGTTCAGGAAGTTCTCCTTCTCGATCTCGTTGTTGGCGATGCGGAGCTTGTAATAGGAGCCGTCTCCGCAGATCACGACGAGGCAGTCGTTGGTGACGAAGCGGCAGAGGGAGACGCCGTCTTCGAGCGAGAACTTCGCGAAGGACCACTCCGAGTCGAAGTACTTGTTCAGAGGCGCCATGAACTGCATCCTGTGCTTCTTGTTGTCGGCCACCGGGGCGCCGTAGCCGCCGCCCACTCCTGCAATGCCTCCTCCCGCGCCAAGGACGCCGTAGCCGCCCATCCCCATCGAGGGCTGCATGACGTAGAAGGCGTGCAGGGTCTTGCGCGACGAGGTCACCGCGATGATGGATGAGTCGAGGGAGAAGGCGATCGACTGGATGTCGGCCTTCTCGGAGCCGCGACGGACCTCCTTGACCTTCTGGAAGGAGTCGGTGGTCCAGACGCGGACCAGGGTCCCCTTCGCGCTCGCCGTCGCCAGGAAGCGGCCATCGAGGGAGAACTGGACGCAGCGGATCTCGTTCTCGTGGCAGATGTTCGTGACGTACGTCGAGGCCATGTTGGCCGCGTAGCGCTTAATGACGACTTCTCCGGAGCGGACCCCGAGCGTCGCGATCATCACGTCGGTGTCTCCGACGACCGAGAGGAGCCCGTGCGGGTTCGGGTACGTGTCGAAGGAGTCGAGCAGCCTCAGATCCGAGAGATTGTAGACGAAGACCTTGTTCTCGAAGACGATGAAGATCTTGTCGCGCGTCATCTGGGCGTTGAGGACGGGGGCGCGGAAGTTGACCTCCCCGAGCGTGCGGCCGCTCTGGTCGTCGTACACGGTGACCGCGTCGCGCGGGTAGCGCGAGTTCGCCCCGCCCCCGACGATCGCGAGGACCGCAGACCGATACAGCATCGTGACGACGGAGCAGCCGTCGGGGAAGTCACGCCCGTACAGCGGGCGGAAGGGGACCGTGTTGAAGATCCTGAACCCGCGCCGCGTCCCGACGGTGACGCACGACCCGTCCTGGTTGAACGACAGGTAGAGCGCGCTGCTCTTCCCCCCGGTCGCTCGCATTTTTTCCCTTCGCCTCAAAAACAGCCGAACAGCCAAACAAACAATTCGCTCCTCCTCGTCCCCCATGCAGGCATCGGCACCCTCCGCGTCCCCCGCCCAGGCCCCGCGCCCCTACGCGTTCATCGGGAGCCCCCGTGCCCCCCCAGCATCGACGGCCTCGCCTGCCGTCGCTCGCCTCCTGGCGGCCCCCGTCAGCTCCTCCCTCGTCACCGGCTCCCGCGTCTCCCCGACCGCCGTCACGATCTCCCAGCACAGAGACGACGAGTCGAGTCTGAGTACGAGCGGCGACTCCAACGCGGGCTCAACAGCCACGGACGCTGACGCTGTTGCCATGGACGCAAAGCTGTCGCTCTCCGCCCTCGACACGCGCCTGGCCGAGCTGCGCCGCTCAGACGCCGTCGCCTTCGCCCTCGCCGAAGCCTGCGCCGAGCGTGAAGCGCTGCTCCGGCACGTCCGCCTCGCCGTCGAGGACCCCGAGCGCCTCTCGGCGGAGAAGGCGCGCCTGGCGGGCGTCCTGACGGAGCTCGTCGCAAGCGCCCCCGATGTTCTCCGTGACGCCTCCGAGGCCCGTCTGCTCCAGGAGCGGCTCGAGGGGCTCGCTACGCTCCTCCACGAGCCCACGGCACTCGCCGAGAAGCTCGAGCGGGCCCGTGCGCAGGTCGAGGAGCTCGAGGCGCGCCACCCAGACCTCGTCGGGCTCGTCCGAGCCGTCCAGGAGCAGCACCGCCTCCTCGAGACTTGCTACTTGCACCTCAATGACCCCGCGCGCCTCGACGCCCAGCTCGCATGCGTCGCCGCCGAGCTTTCCATCCTCCAGCGCGAGCGCCCGCAGGTGTATCGCCGCTGCCTCGAGCTGCAGCGGTCGCGCACGTTCCTGGCAGCGGCGGACCCAACAGCAGGTTCGACAGGCGCGGGCGTCACGGGGGCCGCGACTGCGGAGTTGGAAAGCGCCGTGGAACACCTCACGCGCGGCCCGGAGGGCTGCGAGGCGTTGAGGGAGCGGCAGCGGGCATTGACGCGAAGACTCCTCGCGCTGAAGGCGCGGCACCCGGAGGCGGCGGCGCTGCTGGACCGCCGGAACCGCCTGCAGGCGGAGATCCTCGCGCTGAACGAGGCGATCGACGACCCGGACGCCGTCCGGGCGCGCCTGGACGAGCTGGAGGCGACGCGGGACGCGCTGCGACGGCAACATCCGGAGCGCGTCGAGCTGGCCGCGCGCCTGCGGAGGAGCGCGTCTCCGATGCCGGGCGACGTCATCACGGATGTGCGGCAGTACACGGTCGGGGACGAGACGCTGCGCAGCGTCTCGAGCGAGCACGAACGCGAACGCGAACGCGAGCGCCTCCGCCTGAGCAGCGGCAGTGGCGGCAGCCCGCAAAGGGGGCGCCAGGAGCTCGGCCGCCTCTTCTCGACGGAGGTGCAGCAGGCCGTCCGCGCCCTCGTGAGCCCGCCCGGCCAGAGGCGGCGCCACTGAGTACACACGCACGCGCACATACTCTTTACACGCTCTCGTCGGGGCGTCCGAGGCCGCAGCGCAGGACGGCGGCCTCCCAGGCGTCCCGGGCGTCGTCGTAGAGCTCGGCGATCCCGCAGAGGGCGTCGCAGCCGAGGACGACGTCGCGGCCGCACTCGTCGTCCCACGGGTGGACGCTGAGGACGAGGCAGTCCGGGGCATCCTCGCCGGCGCGCGGGAGGCAGACGCCGAAGACGTCGACGACGGCGGTCTTCGACGCGTCGCGGAGGCAGCGGCCCTCCCGGAGCCGGCGGAGGCGGAGCGCGCGGCTCGCGTTGAAGGCGACCGCCTCCTGGACCCGGAACGCGACGAGCCCCGCCGGGGAAGCCGCGAAGCGCCGCGTCCGCCCGTGCAGTCCCCGCTCGACGCGCCTCGCGGGCGCCCCGACGCACCTCTCGACGGCCTCCGCGGCCTCGAAGACGCAGGCGGAGGTGGGAGGAGCAGCGCCCTTCGTCTTCTCCTCCGCCTCCTTCGCCCTCTCCGCCCTCGGCCTGAAGGCGTGGCGGTGGTAGCTGAAGTGCGGGAACGCCTGGAGCCGGTCCGCTTCCGTCGCCGCCGCCTCCGTCGCCTCGACGAGGGGCGCCCCGCCGTAGAGCACCCGGAAGCCGTCGGCCGAGTAGCTGAACGTCAGGTTCGCGTGGGCGACGAGAGCGTCGACGCTGACGCGGCGGAGGACGGCGTCGAGGCCGCCCTCGGTCGCGACGAGCTCTGCGAAGGGCGTCGTGGGGCGCGGCTCGAAGACGACGTCCGCGTCCTCGACGGTGCAGCGCAGCCCGCCCCCGCCGCCCTCAATGCCTTCAACGCCCTCAACGGCCTCGACGACCTCGAAGACGCGGGCTGCGGCGGCGGCAACCGCGGCCGCGACGGCGACCAGCAACCGTGCCGGCATTTCGTGGCGGTCAAGCAGGGTCAACGCGGCCGAGCGCGGTCAAACGCGGTCAACCGGAAGAAGAAATGGCGAGGATCGTCGTGATCGGCAGCTACAACCGGGACCTGGTCTGGTACGTCTGCGGGTTCCCGGTCGGGGGGCAGACGGTCGAGGGGCGCTTCAGCAGCGCCCACGGCGGGAAGGGGTCGAACCAGGCGATCGCGTGCGCGAAGGCCGCGGGCGGGGCGGGCGGCGCGAAGCGGGTCACGTTCGTGGCGGCCGTCGGGGACGACGCCTTCGGCGACGAGGCGGTCGGCTTCTACGGGGGCCTCGGGGCGGACGCGCGGATCGCGAGGGTCGCCGGGGTCCCGACCGGGAACGCCGGGATCTTCGTCGCGGAGTCCGGGGAGAACGTCATCGTCATCTCCGAGGGCGCGAACGGCGCCCTGCGGCCCGCCCTGGTCCCCGGCCTGCGCGAGACCCTGGAGGACCCCGGTACCGGGCTCGTCATCATGCAGTGCGAGCTCCCCTTCTCCAACACCCTCGAGTTCGTCGCCCTGATCTCCGAGGCGAAGGGGCGGAACCCCGCGCTCCGCTTCGTCTTCAACCCCGCCCCGTACCGCGGCGACTTCGACTACGCCCGGATCCTCCCGCACGTCGACATCTTCTGCCCGAACGAGACGGAGGCCGCGGGGATCGCGGGCGTCCCGGCGACGGCCGACGTGGACGTCGCCTGCTGCCTCGCCGTCGTCGATAAGCTCGCGGGCGCCGTGAAGTCCGCGGGGTCCGGCCAGGGCCCGGCCTTCGTCGTCTTCACGCTCGGCTCGAGGGGCTGCCGCGTCGTCGACGTCGCCACCCGCGAGCACCGCGACGTCCCGAGCCACCGCGCGGGCCCCGTCGTCGACACCACCGGCGCCGGCGACTGCTTCCTCGGCTGCCTCGCCGTCCGCCTCTCCGAGCTCCTCGCGGGCGGGAAGGAGGGGGCGCCCTCGGCCCTGACGCTCGAGCGCCTCGTCGCCGCCGCCGACTTCGCGTCCGTCGCCGCGGGGATCTCCGTCACCCGCCCGGGCGCCGCCCCGTCCTCCCCGGCCCGCGAGGAGGTCGAGGCCGCCCTCGCCGCCCGCGCCCAGTGAACGCGCACCCGGATTCTGGATTTTCGCCGCCTCCCAGTTTTTTGATTTTTATTTTAATTTCACCGCATGGAGGCGCGGCGGACGATCATCGTCATCCTCTCGGTCGCCGGGCTCCTCTTCTTCGGGGGGATCACGACGATCACCCAGGACGACTACCTCCAGACGACGACGGACCAGCTGCCGGGCCACAAGGGAACCGTCATGACCTTCAACTACCCCTGGTTCGGGAACTTCCTGATGTTCCTCGCGATGGCGCTCGTCGGGATCGGCTGGGCCGTCGAGGCCGCGCGGGACCGGAAGGCGAAGGCGAGGCCGAAGCCGAAGACGCAGGCCGGGACGGGGACCGAGACTCCTCTGGAGACAAGCACGCAGATTTTGGACGTCGCCGAGGAGACGACGGATGCGACCCGGGCCTTCGCGGAGGCCCAGCGCGCGGAGGGCCGGGACGCGGGCGCGGGGCCCTGCAAGCGCTGCTGGAACCGCTTCATGCGCACGCCCTGGGGCGTCCTGATCTTCACGGCGGTCTTCGACCTCGTCGCGAGCGGGCTCGGGTCGATCGGGCTCAGCCCCCAGTGCAACGTCCCCCCGTCCGTCTACCAGATGCTCCAGGTCTCCGTCATCATCTTCACCGCCCTCTTCTCCTTCTGCTTCCTCAAGCGCCGCCTGAGCCGCGCCCAGATCCTCGGGATCGGCGTCTGCTTCGGCGGGCTCTGCCTCGTCGCCCTCTCGTCCTACCTCGCCGACAGGTTCTACCCGGAGGAGGCGGAGAACGCCAACACGACCCGGGCGCTCGAGAACCTCGCGACGCTCTCCGTCGTCCCCTTCGCCCGCTCCGTCGCCATCCGCCCCGTCGGGATCCGCAGGACCCGGCTCGAGCGCTTCCTCGCCGCCCTCGACGGCGAGAGGCCCAACCTCTACGCCGTCGAGTACGAGTTCATCGGCGCCCGGGAGCAGGCGGTCTTCGCTGAGCGCCACCCGAGCTTCCTGGCGCGCCTGCGGGCGGCGGACTCGAATTCCTCTTCTTCTTCCGCCTCCGAGAGCGCAGCCGCCCCCACGGCGATGCTCTTCCTCGGGATCGGGCTGATCGTCCTCGGGCAGCTGATCTACGCGGCCCAGTTCACGGTCGAGGACTACACGCTCTCCCGGATCGACGCGTACCCGACGCAGGTCGTCTGCATCGAGGGGATCTACGGGCTCCTCATGACGGTCTGCGTGACGATGCCCGTCCTCTGGGCGATGAAGGTCGAGGACGACTACGAGGCGTTCCGCTTCATCGGCGTCTGCCCGAAGATCCTCGTCCCCATCGGGATCTTCTTCGTCTGCGTCGCCTTCTACAACGGCTTCGGCCAGACGATCACGAAGAATATCTCCGCGAACCACCGGACGATCATCGAGGGCCTCCGCGGGCTCGTCGTCTGGATCTTCGCCCTCATCGAGCGCGCGATCTTCGGCCCCCCCTGGGGCGAGAGCCTCCGCAGCTGGGCCAGCCTCGTCCAGGCCGTGGGCTTCGCCGTCCAGCTCGTGGGCTCCCTCATTTTCTACGGCCTCATCCCCGTTCGCTGCCTCAAGGAGAAGGAGAGCGCCAGAGCCGCCCCCACGGCTCCTGCCGACGTGTGAACTCTGCGCCCAGACGCCGGATCTCGCCCAGATTCTGCGCCGCCCATTTTTTATTTTTTATTTTTTGAAACTTTTTTGGGTTTTTTGGCCGCCTTCTGGCTTTATTTCCGACCCGTCGCAGATGGCCGACTTCGAGGAGGCGTTGGAGGCGCTGCGGGGCGTCTACGGGGCGGCGGCCGTCCGGGAGGTGCTGGAGGGCCCCGCGTGCCGGCGGGGCTACCGGACGGTCCGGGTCCGGGTCCGGGCGCCCGAGGAGAGCCGGGTCGACGTCGACGGCTTCAGCGTCTTCGTCGCGGTCGCGGAGGGCCGGGCGCCGCGGGCCGCCGTCGCGGGAAAGGCGCTCCCGGCGTCCTTCGCGCAGGCGCTCGGGTCGCTCGTGACGGCCCGCGTCGCCGACGAGGGGCTCGTCCCCGCCCTCACGGCGCTCCGCGACGGCTACGACGCGTTCCTCCTCCGCCTCTGGCGCCACTTCGAGCGCTACCAGGCCTTCGACGGCCGCGCGACCGCCGTCCGCTACCACCTCGTCGAGCCCGCGCCCGAGAAGCCCGAGCCCGCGCCCGAAAGGCCCGTCTCCGCCGCCCCCGTCGCGCCCCCTGAGCCCGACGAGCCCGTTGAGGCCACCGCGCCCGCGGCACTCGCCACGCCCGCCGCGCCCGCCTACTCGAAGCCGACCATCGATGTGCGGGTGGGCGCGCGAGCGACGGCGACGGCGCGGAAGTTCCTGGCGGCGTCGGACTTCCGGACGCTGGACGAGCACTACCGGCGGCTGTACGGGGACGCGGACGGGCTCCCGCCGGCCCTGCGGGAGGGCCTCCGGAGCGGGACGACGTTCTTCCGGGTCCCCGGGGCGGCGGGGACAGAAGCGGGGACGACGGCGACGGAGGCAGCAGCAGCGGCGGCAGTGGTGGCAGCGGCGGCGGCCCCGCTGAACCGGAACCCGGCCTGGACGGAGGACGACACGGCCGCCTTCGAGCGGGTCTTCGGAGCCCTGAACGAGGGCTGCGGCGGCGACTTCCTCCTGACGCGGCAGCTGCTCCGCCTGGGCCGCGGCTTCTTCGCGTGCGGCTTCGAGGTCGTCAGCGGGACGCGGGAGAAGGTCGTCGTCCGCTTCAACGTCCCGCTGGGCCTCCTCCCGCCCGAGGCCGCGGAGGAGCTGGGCTCGACGTTCCCCTCCGTCTGGCAGGCCGTCCGCGGGGTCAGAGAGGCCCACGTCCCGGTCCTCCTCAACATCCGCTGCGACATGCGCCGCCACATCCTCGTCAACGTCGACCCTGGCGGGAGCTTCCTGCGGAGCGTCCGGGCCGTCGCCTCCGACGAGCTCACCGCCGAGGCCGTCGTCCTCCTCGGGAAGGCGATCTCCACGGCCCTCCTCCGCTCCCCCTCGCTCACGCTCGAGAGGGCGGAGGGCGCGCACGACGCCGCACGCACCGCGCGCCTCGAGGCGCTCGTCGACGCGCTCCCCGAGCCGCTGAGCCGCCTCCCCGTCGTCGACGCCTGCGCGAGCTGCCCGGACCTCTTCGCCTGCTTTCACTCGGTCCTTCCGGCCGCCCTTCCGACGCTCCTCGCCAGGTGCGCCGACGTCGCCGAGAAGCGCCGGGTCGCGCGCGTCCTCCGCGCGCTCGGCGCCGCGGAAGACGAGCCGGACGGCTCAGATGGCGGCTCGGACAGCGGCACCGACGGGCCGAGCGGCGCCTCTGACGGCCCGGACGCCTCGGACGAGTCGAGCGACGCCTCCGTCGTCGACGCCGCCTCCGTCATCGCCGACGTCCCCCAGCTCGTCGACGGCTTCGCCCCGGCCGAGGCGCGGGGCCGCGGCCTCCGGATGCGCCTCCGCGGCTTCGTGCTCCACGGCGCCGTCCTCGTCCAGCTGGCCCGCCTGTCGCTCTCCGCCGTCTGCACCCGCTGCGCCCGCGTGAACGTCGTCGCGCTCGACCGCGCAGGCCCCGGGGACGAAAACGCACTCGTCGGGGCCTGCGCCTGCGTCGGCTGCCGCGCGGCCCTCAGGCTCGCCGGGGACGCGCCCCCGTTCAACGAGGTCTCGGGCGCCGAGCCGCTCCTCTTCGAGGTCCACCAGGCGTGCGTCCCGGTCGGCTGGGCGGCCCCCGCGGCCGCGGCCATCCGCTGCCTCTGCGGGACGTGCGACGCCGTCTCCGAGCACCGCCGCTGGCGCCGATTCGCCTCCCCCGGCACCCGCCTCGGCTCCTTCTGCCCGATGTGCTTCACCCGCTTCGAGCTCGCCCTCGCCGACGCCGAGTTCGTCCTCCCAAACGGCTCAACGCTCCCGTTGCCGCCGTCATCGTCGAAGGCGCCATTGAAAGCAGCCGGTTCCGGCGCTACCTCCGGCGCTGCTGGCGCCGCACTGCAAAGGCGCGAGCCCGGGCCGCTCCCGGACAACGGGGCCTGCAAGCACGCGAGGCACAGTCACCGCTGGTTCCGCTTCGAGTGCGGGCTGCTGTTCCCCTGCGACACGTGCCACGCCCAGGCGTGCTCCTGCGGGGAGGCCGTCGCCCGCCTGCAGGTTTGCGGCTTCTGCGGGGCGGAGGCCGCGGTCGGGCCGACGTGCCCCGCGTGCAAGCGCGACGTTGTCCGCCGGCACTCCTCCCACTGGGAGGGCGGGGCGGGCTGCCGCGACCGGGCGGCGATGTCGCGGAAGGACGCTCGGAAGTACGCAGGCAGCGAGCTCAAGACGAAGTCGCACCGCGCGGAGCGGCGCGAAGCGTCGCGCCGCTAGAGGCAGAAGGCGACGATGCTCCCGTCGTTCCCCGAGGCGACGGCGACCGCGTCGACGGTCGAGACGGCGATGCAGCGGACCTCTCCGAAAAGGACGTGGAGCTTCCGCTCGACCTCGCCCGAGTCGTAGTCGACGACGAGGACGTGCCCGTCGCGGAGCCCGACGAGGACCTTCGCCCTTCCTGCGCCCTCCGCGCCGCCGTCCTCCTCGTACAGGTAGCAGGCGGTCGCGGGGAGCGGCAGGGGCAGCGCGCGCGCGATACTCCCGTTCGCCCGCCCGCACTGCAGCCACAGCATCCCGCCGGTCCCGCAGCAAACGACCTGTGAACCGTCACGCAGCTCCCAGCCGCCCGCCAGCCCGCCCTCAGCCCGGCTCGCCCAGGACAGCTCGAGCTTGACGGGCTCGTGCTGGAGCGCGTCCTGCTTGTTGAAGATCTGCCCGTGGGTCAGGCGGAAGAGCTGGACCATTCCGCTCGAGCACGTCGTGACGAGCTCCTCGTCCCCGTTGTCCAGGACGAAGGTCCTGCATGACGTGATCGCCCCCTTGTGCCCCTTCTGGACCTGGACGAGCCTCTGGAACGTGTCCCGGACCTCCCAGAGGCACACGCGACCGTCACGCCCGCCCGAGACGAGATACGCGCCACCACGGCACTGTGCGACGGCCGTCACGCCGTCCTCGTGCGCCTTCTCGGCGACCCACAAAGCCCTCCCCGTCTGGGGCGCATGTGAACGGATTGCCCCGTCGGACCAGCCCGAGACCAGCTGGCAGCCGTCCTCCGAGACGATGACGGAAAGCGCCCGAACGCCCGGGACGGAGACCCGGACGAGCTCGCGCCCGGTGACGAGCGACCAGACGGAGACGAAGCTCCCGCACGCCGATGCGCAGACCCGAGCGCAGTCGTAGGGAAACGCGACGCAGCTCGTCCCCAGCGGCGTCGTGATCGCGGGCGGGGCCGTCTGCAGCAGCCGGGACTCGAGCGTGCTCTTGTTAACCCGGCAGAAGCAGTTCGGGCCGAGCGCCAGGGCGTACTCGGACGCCCCCGACGCCGCGACCGCGAGGCAGGCGACCCCGTTTGCGACCGCGTTGACGACCGCGAGGTGGCCGTCACCCGCCGCCGCCTCCTTGTCGCCCGCCGCCGCCGAGACGGCCGCCGTCTTCGAGCTGGAAACCGCCGACGTCGCCGCGCTCGTGAACGCCGCAGAGGCTGAGACGACCTGCGTGTCTCCCGGGAGGTCGTTGACGGCGACAGGGGCCATCGTGTCTGCGCGGACGAGGTAGACCTTCGAGGCGCTCGTGGAGACCAGGAGGTTTCCGCAGCCGTTCGGGACGATCGCCGTTACGGCGCCCGGGAATGGTTTCTTCGCGGGGACGACCTGGGTCGCCACCCGGCGCCCGGGGTCGATCTTGATGACGTCTCCGGACTCCGTCCCGGCGTAGAGGAGCCCGTCAAGCTCTCTGAAGCAGTTGATCTTCCGGCGGAGCGGGAGGCGCACGGGGTTGTCATGGAAGACCCTTCCGGCCAAGTCCAGGTCGCAGAAGCAAAGGAAATCCTCGCCTCCTAGGACGATCCCCCCGCTCTCTAGGACAATGATGGCCGTCGGTGGCCGGTTCGACTGGATCTTCAGCCCCGCGAACGCCTTGTAGGGGGCGTAGCCGGAGGCCTCGTCAAGTGAGTGCGCGATGATCCATCCGTCCTCCCCGAGCGAGACGAACCAGGCCTCGTCGGGGCTGATTGCGACGTCGATGATCGACGTCTTGTGCTGGGTGATCAGGGCGAGCGCCTTCCGCGTTGCGGTGTCCCAGACGATCAACTCCGGGACGAAGCCGTAGTTCGTCACGGTCCCGCTGACCAGGTACTTCCCCGAGCCCGAGAGCGCGAGGCAGGAGATATCCTGCGTGTGCCCCGCGACGAGCGTCGGACGCACGAAGTTCCCGGGGCTCATCACGTTCGTGTCCGTAATCTGGGTCGAGTTCCCGTTGAGTCCGCCTGGTCCGCTGTCCTTGACGGGGGCGCCTCGCCTCTTGCTGGGGATGTAGCCCGTAGACCCTTCAACCGTCGAGCCGAGGTAGTCGTTCGTTTGCCCGCCGAGGGCGCGTTGCCGTGGTGCCGTGTAGCCGCCCCCGGTCCGCCGCGTCGGAGCCCCCCCGTGCCCGCCGCGCTCGTTCCCGAGGTTGCGCACTTCGCGCTCCTGGATCCGGTTGAAGGCGACGTGGCTCCCGGCGGCGTAGATGAACTCCTCGCCGTCGGGCATGACGCAGAGCCCCCGCAGCAGGTGCCCGGAGAAGCCGATGAAGGCCGCATACGCCAGGTCCGGGACGTCGTCGAAGCCTTCGAGCGCTACCTGGGACATCCTCCTCCAATCTTTTTTTCCGGAATTTAGCCCACCCCTCAGACGAGCTCGGCGTCTGCGAGGCGCTCGACGGCGTAGCGGCCGCGGAGCGCGGTCAGGATCGGGACGCCTGGGAGCCGACGGAGTCGCTGCTTCAGCTCGACGTCGTTCGTCGCGACGATGTAGCACTGGGACGCCCTCGCGCGCTCGTAGAGGCAGTCGTCCGCGTAGCCGATGTTCTCGTGGTCGCAGCGCAGGCGTCGGACGCGCGGATCCTTCGTCAGGCGGAGGGCGACGGAGAAGCGTCTCCCATGCCTCTCCAGCTCTTGAATGACGCAATCCGTGACGTACGGCGTCGCCTTCGCCACCAGGCAGTCGATCATCCCGTTGATGAGGTCGATTCGCAGGCGGACGGTGAAGTTGAGGAAGGACGTGTCGACGAGGACGTGGTACGGCGGCCCCAGGTTCGGGTTGTACTCGAGAAAGCGTTCCGCGGATAGCCGCTCCTCCACCAGGGGCGCCAGGTGCCCCCCCTCCTTCTCCTTCTCCTTCTCTTTCTCCCTCTTCTCCTTTGCCTCCTCCTGGAAGCGGGTCCGCGCGTCAGTCGCCTTGATTCCGCGGAAGTGCTCCTGCAGCTTCCGAAGCCGGTTCGCCTTCGTCATGTTTTTTCCCTCCTTTCCAGGGCATTCTTCAAGGCCTCTGCGACACCCATCCCGGCCGAGACGAGGCGGAGGACGGTCGACAGCGCCCCGAGGGTGATCTGGCCGTCCCGTCCATCCGCCCCGGCCTCCGCACGCCTGACCAGCGCCTCTCGGACCGCCCCGGCGCATTCGGACCCGATCCGGTAATGTCTCGATAGCTCCGACCAAAGCTGGTCGTCATCCCGAAGACGATCGAGGTGGATGGGCGGGAGGGCGAGTGTGTGGTCGATACGGCCCGGCCTCCTCAGGGCCGGGTCGATGCGCTCGGGCGCTGACGTCAGCGCCAAGACGGTCACGTGGCCGCTGTTCGACGTCGCCAGCCCATCCATCTCGACCAGCAGGGTCGCCAGGACGCCTGTGGCGCTCGTCGTCTCCCTTTCGCCTCTTTTCCCACCCGTCAGCACGTCGTAATCGTCAAGGACTAAGACGGCTGGGGAATGACTCCGCGCCTCTTGAAAGGCGCGGCGGACGTTTGCCTCCGACTGCCCGACGAACATGCTGAACAGTGACGAGCACTTTAACTCGAAGAAGTGAATGCGCGGGTATAGCATCTTGGCGAGCGTCTGGACCAGGACGGTCTTCCCGGTCCCCGAGGCTCCCACGAGCAAAATCCCCCCGCGATTGCGCCCCTGTGGACTCAACACTTGTGTCAGTCGTGGATGTTGAAGCGGAAACAGGACCAAATTCTGGATTTTGGCGGCGGCCTCGGAGTGGATCATCGGGTAGTCGACTCCCGATGGCTGTAGCATGCATGACCGTAACACGTTCGACTCCGATGTCACCTTCCGTCGCAACAGACACCCGACATGCTCGACTATCTCAACGGCCCTTTCCCTCGAGGAAGAGGACCCCGCACTTTTTTTTCCTTTCTCTCCTCCGAGGTTTCCCGGCTCCGTTACGAACTCCCTTTCCAGTTGGCTAAGAAGAAAAAAAATCTCGGGGACTGAAAACCCGCCGACCCGGTGTAGGATCTCGGCTCGAACATCGCAATTTAGCCACGGCGCGACGGCGTCGACGCACTCCACCTTCTCTTCATACGTCGGATGGTTCAGAAACAGGTCGGCTTCCATCCTACGTGGCCTTCGTAGAGCCGGGTCGACCGACGAGCTATCAGACGCTATCCCAATCACCCTGGGCAGGTCAAAGCCCCGTGCCCCATCCAGGAGGCTCAGGAAGTGGCTTGTCAGCATGTGCTGCTCGGGCGTTGCAAGGTCCGTTCGCTTGACAAAGAGCATGTCGAACCCCGTAATGACCCAAAAGTCATATCCGGTGGCCTTCAAGGCGATCGTCTCCAATCTTCTGAGCCGTGCATCGTGCGTGACCCCTTCGGACGGCATGTTTGGCTCTCTTTTGGCCATGAACGGATATGAAAGCCGTAACAAATGGTCTTCGTACCGTTGATAGTACGCCAGCGCCCTCAGAAAGGCGTAGTCGGTGCTCTTTTCGGCCTTCCCGCAGTCTCCCACGTCCAATGATACGGCATCGGACAGGATGTCCAACGAGGTTGTGACCAGCAAACTCCTCTTCAGGCTCGTACAGACCTCCCTGACGAGCGTTAAGGCGCCATTCCCGGACCTCCCCTCGATGAGGACGTTATTGACGTGAGAGGAGGACAGATACTGCTTCAGTCGCTCTTTGACCTCGGCATTCCCATACCAACGCCTTTTCGACGCCTCCACGGCGCGTTTGGCACTGATGGACGTGCTTCCGGGCCCTTCGATGACGTTGGCCTCAAAGCTGATGAAGAGAAGGGAGATTGAGTGTGTGATGGCAGGGAGATATGGCATCCCCTCCAGAAGACTAAGCAGGACGGATACCAGATGCTTCTGGACATCCTCTGAGAGGCGTAGCGATAGGGACAGCGAGAGGGAGGCCGTGGAGGCGGAGAAACGTTTCCCCTCTATCATTGGAGTTATCTTCAGCTTCTTATTGTTCTGATCGTTTTGGCTGCTCTGATCACCTTGCCCATCTTGGTGGCCATTGGGGCCTTCAATCGCGACTCCGAGGCCGAAGCTAAGGGAAAGGACGGGGGAGACACGAACCACGCAGAGGTATGTTTTTCCGGCCCAATCGACCCTGACGACATCCCCATGTGCCACGGAGACATCCAGGCACGCCAACGCCGCCGCGGGGGCCTCGAGGAACCAGCTGAACGCCTGCGGCGCCGCCGTCGCAACCCAGTTCTCCATTTATCTCCCGGGACCGCGGGTCCGGCCCGTTGTCGTTCTACTCCCTCCTGCGCGCCTCGTCGTGGTGGGCGTCCGCTTCCCGGAGGTTGGGCGCGTCTTTAGCCCTACTCCGGCCTCAGCCTCACAGCTGGAGTCTGCGAGCTTCTGACTACTAGGCTCGTCCCCGGCCGTCACCTTATCGAGAGCGTCTGCAAGAAGCGCGCGGATCTTGGCGGTGAGGTGCTCCTCGTCAAGCAGGTTCGTATCCCGTGCCGCGTTCCTGACGACCGGGATCGCCACCGGGATGCAAGGCGGTTCCAATGGACGGAACTGGGCGTAGCCGTGCTGGGCAGCGTCTCCGCCGCGCTTGGGGCTCGTCGCCGTCTCCATCGTCGTCGCGAGTGTGATTGCGTCTGTGGAGCTACGGGTGAGGTATGGGACGCCCTGGCCCTTCTGGAGCTCTGCGACGGCCGACCTGAGCCTTTGGACGGCCTCCTTGAGCGTGTGGAGCTCCGAGGCGACCGTCCCTGTTGCCAGGCGGACGTCGTCAACGTTCCCGTGGACGAACGCTTTGATCTCCCGCAGGAGAATCGGAAGGAACTCGTCAAGGGCGTCCTCGAGGAGACCGCGGAGGAGCTGCCGCGAGGGCACCGCGAGCTGCTGCTGTTGGCGCTGCTGGTGGCGCTGCAGGGCAGCGTCGGTCGCGAGTGTGCGGTCAGACGTCCGCGCGAGCTCTGACCGGAGCTTCTGGAGGGCGGCGTCGAAGTCCATGCGCAACGTGTCGAGGCTATCACGTAACTCGTCTATGCGGGCGCTCAGAGTCGAGTCCGTGGCAACCAGCGCGCTCACCCGGAGCGTGTGGAACCTCTTTTCGAGGTCCTTGACGGCCCGTTGGAGATCCTCGAGGGCCGAGGAGGACTGTGACGCCTGGGAGGCGGTCAAGGAGGGCTCCTGACGCCGCACCCCGCGAGAGGACTGGAGCGTATCAAGGCCATCTAGACGCGTGCGGAGGTCGGCGACGAGCCGCGTCGTCTTCTGGGCGCTCTGGTCCATCGCCTCCTGCGTCAGGTTCAGTAGGCGCGCCTGATTGAGGAGACGCTCCTCGTGGAGGGAGAGCGTCCCCTGGAGACCTTCGACCTTCTCCGCGAGGAGCTTCGCCAAGTCCGCCGTGACGGAGATCTTATCGAGCTGGCCTTCAAGAAAGCCGATGTACGTGTCGCGCTCCTTCCCCTTTGCGGGGCCCGCGGGCGCCGGGGTGGGCGTCTTCGGGGCCTCCGCGCCGAGGGAGCGGCGGAGGAGCTCGCGTTCGAAGGCGCGGGCGTAGCTCATCCCAAAACCCGGATTTTCGCCGGGGTGGGTCTTGACATGACTGATGAGCTGAGGGGAGAGAGGGAGAGAGGATGGCCTACTTCCGAGGCTTCCCGAAGACCATGCGGTCCGCGCGGATCAGCTCGCGGGTCAGGGACTCGTTCCGTTCGCGCAGGCTAGAAAGCTCATCCGTCAAGGAGGAGACTTCTTCCAGGAGGGCGTCACGTTCTGCGGTGAAGACGGTGAGCTTCTGGCGCTGCTTCTTCATGGCGAGGAGGAGGTCTACGTACTTCTGCCGGAGTTCCTCATGGCACCTGTTGAGGGTTGTGATGTCATCCGCCGTCTCCTTCAAGATGGTTAACTTCTCATGCTCGAGAAGGCTAAGGGAGCGTTCGAGGTCGTGGCACTTGGCTTCGAGGAGGCCGATGCGGTGTTTGTTCCCATCGGACATCGACCGTAGCTGCTCTTCGACAGAGGTCAGCTTCGCGATCAGGCTTTGCTGCCGCGTCTCGTAGAGCTCTTTGAGCTGGGCGGCGTCGCGTTGCACGTTGTTGAGGGTGGCCTCTTTCGCCCTCAGAGACGCCTCTAATTGCTCGATGCGTTGGTGATATGCTTGGGAGGCCTCCCGAGCCTCCATGACGGCGACATCGCGTTCTCTTCGCGCCTGTAGGATCTGTTCCTGTGCGCGGGTCTTAACGGCCTTCAGAAGGGTCGCATGCTCATGTCTGAGGACCTCCGTGATATCCGGAGTGACCACGGAGGCGTCAACGGGCTCAATGGTCTCGAGGGTGTTGAGGGGATCGACGGCCTCAGTGGCCTCAGCAGCCTCATAGTCGTGTGGGTTCGTCTGGGCGCCCGGCCGAAGCTCCGCCGGCTCCGAGTCTTCCATCAGCAACGCGGGGGCATGCTGGGTTGGGAGGGCGGGGCGGGGCGAGGGGGAGCGCTTCGCCTGCTCCTCGTGAAGGAGGCGGCGGTATTTCTCGAGGATCTTCCGCGAGAACTCGGTCGAGACGTGGAACGTGTCCGCCATGAAAAAAATGAGGACTCAACGCAGACCTGTGCTGACCTTTGCCTGATGACGCGTTGTACTGACCTTCACTTAAACGAGCGAGACGAGAGAGGAGGCGAGAGCCGAGGTGCTCCTCAATGGCCCTTGTTAGGGCGGCTATGTCCAAATCGACGTCCTCGAGGACCTGGCGGCAGGCGCGATGCGTCGTGGTTTGCGGATAGTTTGGAGAGTGCGCGAGAGCCAGAAGGCTGGGGAGCGGGAAGGGCAGCTTGGAATCCCAGGAGATCAGGAGGAGAACCAATAGGGCCTCGAGGCGCCCAAGCTGTACTGCTAAGACGAAGGGATTGGACGGCGCTGACACTGGGACATCGAGGAAGAGGGCGCGCGCTGAGGGCAGAAGGCGCAGCAGCCCATCAAAGAGGAGGACGTGGGTGTCACAGACGATGTACACGATCAGCTCGGCGTTCGGCGTATCTTTCACCAGTAACCCGAGCCTTTCCGTACACGTTGCGGCCAAGCTCTGGATTTTGGCCTCCCCGACCCTTGCATCTCGACAACCATCAGGTATCTGCCTTCTCAAGCCCGGGGGAAGGGAAATGACGGCTTTCTCGTCATCCTCGTCCTGATATTCTAGCAAGGCGTCGAAGTAGATCAGGCACTCGGCAGGGTGTAACCGGAGAAGTTCCGGTTCTTGTTTCTCAGAGAGCTCACAAAGCTCGTATAGCTCGTAGAGCAAGGCTTTCCGTCCCAACCCGGCGCCTTCGGCCCTGCAGACGGCGCGGATACAGGCCTGGCGGGGCAGCGGCTCCTCCAAGGGGGACGTGTCGCCGCTCAAGTCGGTATGAAGCATGTGGGTCAGGGCAGTGTGGCCGTAGACGCTGACCTGGCCGGCCTCGAGGGGCAGCAGGGCCTCGATGAGGTCGGAGAGCCCCGGGTACGAGCGGAGGTATGGGTTTGAGACTGCGTACATCAGGGCTGTGTTGTCCCACTCATCCCGCATCCCGGCCTCGAGGGAGACGAGGTGCCGGGCGCACCTCAGAGCGTCGGGGGTTGTCACGTTCGTGCAGGCCCACATCAGGGCAGTTCTCCCTCGGCTATCGCGGCCGCACGCCTGCTTCGTCCGCCTCAACAGCAGCTTCACAATCTGCGCCTGCCCGGAGGCGGCCGCGTAGATCAGAGGCGTGGCGCCCGTGATAATCGGGTGCTGGAGGGGCATCACCGAGGCTGCCTTTTCCTCCTCCTTCTCCTCCTCGGACGCCCTCGCCTGGTGCATCAGGAAGGTGAGGGTGGACCTGAGGCCAGGAGAGCGGACCTCCGCGTCGAAGGCGAGGACGTCCGGGGAGGACCGGCGGGTCTCGGCGGCGTACTGAAACCGCTCTGCGTAGGCCTCTGCGTGTCTCCGGTCGCCGAACCAGACGTGGGCGAAGTAGATGTGCGGCCACATCAAGCGTGAGGCAAGAAATAATGCGATTGACTCGACTGCACGCGGCGGCGAAGGCGGGAGACGTAGGGCTCGTTCGGGAGCTCGTCGAGGCACTCTACGGAGTGCGGGACGCGGAGGGCCGGACGGCTTTGATGCACGCGGCGATCCACGGGCACGAGGCGTGCGTCCAGCAGTTACTGGGCCACGAGAGCCGGCTGCGCGATGGCGAGGGGCGGACTGCGCTGATGTATGCAGTCATCGAGGGGCACCAAAGGTGTGTCAGGTTGTTAGCCGGACACGAGACGCGGCTTCTGGACGTGGCCGGAAGGTCGGCGTTGATGTACGCGCTCCTCCACCGCCGCACGGGCTATGTTTCTCTCCTCCTCCAGGAGTCCCGGCTTCAGACGACGAGGGGCTTCGACGAGTACCGCCCAGGGACGACCGCCCTGATGATTGCCGCCCGTCTCGGACAATTGCAGGCGGTCCAGGCCTTAAGGGGGCTTGAAGGCCTCGACGAGGGCAAGAGGGCCTGGAAGGACGTCGAGGGGCGAACTGCCTTAACCCACGCCCTCGAGGGCGCCAAGCTGCTGCATAGGGGGAGCGATGAGTACGAGAAGATCGTCTCAATGCTAGAGGGACTGGAGGGGCCCAACAAGGGAGAGGAGGAGGCACCTTCGTCAAAGGGGCCGGAGCTGAAGCTGGACCTGAAACAAGAATTGAAACAGAAGGCCGAGAGGGAGGTGGAGAGCGCCGGAAATGCCGGAATGACGGAGATGATGCACGCGGCGTACCGGGGCGACGAGGAGGCCGTGGCGCGCCTGCTCAAGCGGGAGAAGCGGAAGCGCTCGCGGTACGGCTGGACCGCACTTATGTTCGCGACCGCCGCCGGGCACGCGCCCCTCGTCGAGCTACTGCGGCCTTACGAGGCCCGGATGCGCGACGTCAACGGGTGGACGGCGCTGATGCTGGCGGCGGAGCTCGGGGACGTCGAGTGCGTCCGACTTCTCCTTCCGACGGAGGCGGAGCTCTGCGCATCGGACGGGACGACCCCGTTGGAGCTGGCGCTCCTCGGGGGCTGGGAGGACGTCGCCGCCCTCCTTAGGAGAGATGAGAGGGGCGGGAAGGGCGAGAAGGAATGCGGAAAGAAGAAAGGGAGGCTGACGCCGTTGATGCGAGCCGTCATTGACGGAGACGGTAGGGTCGACAGCGCTCTCTTGGAGTACGCTGGACAGCAGGACCGAAGCGGGCACACAGCGCTAATGCATGCAGTCTTTCATGGACGTGTGGGGCTGGTTCGGTTCCTATCGAGGTACGAGCTGGGGATGAAGGACTACGACGGGAGGACTGCGCTGATGCATGCCGTTGAGCGCCTCGAGCTTCACCTCATCAAGCCGCTTCTGGGGGAGAGGGAGGAGCGGGATAAGAAGGGGCGGAGCGCCTTGGACATCGCCTACGAGATCGGCGGCCACTACGGGCCTCCGGGATGCGGTCACCATCCGCGGCGGCAGGATCTGGAGAAGGTAATCTGGTACCTGGAAGGGGAGAAAGAAAAATCATGAATTCTGCCTCCCCCATGGCTGCGGGCGGGACGACGGTGGCGGGGCGCCTGGGCTACAAGGTCGACGGGGCCCGGTGCCACGCCCGGCGCCTCGCGATCGTCGCGTACCTCGACGAGTACGGGGCGCTCCCGCCCTTTGTCGTCAGCGGCTTCCTGCAAAAGAGCGTCGGGGCGATGTTCTTCAACGGCGCGATGGCCTTTTTCGGGATCGTCGTAGCGTGGCTGCTCCCGAGCAACGCACTCTTCGGGACCGTCTTCGTCCTTCTCCTCCTCCAGGTTCTGAGGCTGGTCTTTTCGAGCGAGATGGTCGACAAGGCAGTGAGCACAGAGCTCGCGGGGGCGGAGAACATCGACCTGGCATACCAGAAGCTGATCAAGACGGTGGCGAAGCACACCCTGTGCGTCGAGGCGCTGGTGCGCAGTGCGGGGGCTCCAGGCCCGTACCTCCTCCTCCTCGGGCTCGCGCTCGTCGCATACTACGTCCCGCTTCCGGTTCTCGCGACGACGGCGCTCCTCCTCTTCGCTCTCTTCCCGGTCTACACGCTCGTCACCCACGTCGAGCCCGAGCGGTTCCTGGCGTCCCCCCCGGTCTCCCCCCGCCTCCGCGCGGCGAGCCCGCGCCCGTCCCTCCCGGTCGTCCCGGACGAGTAGCTGTGAACGAGAACGAGCAGGAAAGAAAGAAGCGCGGATGTGCCAGTGCGCGGAGCGGGCGGATGGGCGCGCGGCGTATGCGTTCCCGGCGGTCGTCTTCGGGGAGTGCGTCTACGACGCGCCGCGGGCGGCCGGGTTCCTCTTCGGGTGGGTGTCGACCTGCCTGTGGATCGTCTCCCTCTACCCCCAGGTCCGCCTGACCTGCCTCCTGCGGCGGGCGGAGTCCATCTCGATCTGGTTCTTCGTCCTCTGGGCCGTTGGAGACGCCTTCAACCTGGCCTCCCTCCTCCTCCTCTCGAAGCTCCTGACGCAGATCGTCGTGGGCGTCGTCTGGCTCTTTATGGACGTCCTGGCGCTGGGGCAGCAGGGGTACTTCAAGACGCGGGGGCGAAGGGGGGCGAGGGGGAGTAGGGTTTCTGAGGCGGCTGAGGCATCTCCTGCCCCCGTGCCCCCTCTACAGCGAAAAGCCGGATATTCGGCCTTGGAAATCGCCATCTACGTCTCGCTGGCTCTACTGGTCCTGACGGGAATGATCAGCTATTCCGTCCCGGCGATGGAGCTTTATCGCCATGATTTGGTCCCCCCGTGCAAGGAAAAGACGCCTTTGGACCCAACAGCCCCGAAGTACATCGTCGGGATGGTTCTGTCTTACCTTCCAATCCCCTTGAACATGGTCACCCGGATCCTACAGCTGGTCAGGACCGTGAGGCGGAAGGACTCGGCCGACGTCTCCATCGGCTTCTTCCTCATCCTGATCCTGGCCAACTTCACTCAGTTCCTCTCCATTATCGTCGACGATGAGGATTTGTTGGGCCAAACGCCCTTCATCGTCTCCGCACTGCTCCCGATGGGCTTCGACATCGCCATCCTCTGCCTGATGCGGAGGCAGAGGCGGCGGCAGGCGAAGGGAGGCCTTTTGGACCAGGAGGACCGGCGGGACGATGCTTCTCGTTCATCGGTCTGAGCCCACCGGTCTCTCAGTCCCTCGGCCTCACTGAGACAGGGACCAGGAAGCAGGCACCGCTGAAGCGTATGGGCGTCCGAGTAAATTACGGTGAAGTGCGTCCCGCCACGCCCCGTCTGGGAAGAAAAGAACTTTCCAGAGGCGTCGATGGACCTGTCGCCGCTATCACCGCTCCCCCCGAGCATCCCATACGCCTCGAGCGTCATCGATTACGACGACGTCTATTCGAACCCGCTGACGTGCTCATTGAACGCGACCGGCGAGTATATCGCGTGCGGGACCGAGACGGGGCTTCTCGCGGTGTACCACGCATTTTCCATGCAGCTGCTCCACCTGGTCCGCGTCTGCACAGAGGCGATCTACCGGCTCTACTGGGCCCCCGATAGCCAGTCCATCGTCGTCATCACGATGGTCTCGGTCCATTGGATCTCGTTGGGTGACGAGAAGCAGAAGGAGACGCAGCCTATCAAGCACGAGACTGATGGCGTCAGCTTTAGCATTGACTCCGAGCCAAAAACCACCAGCAAAGAGGAGACTTGGAAGCTCCTCCCCACGCCTCTGAAGGCCGATTCGGTCCTCGGCGAATGGATCCTTAAGAATGATGTTGCGGGGGTTGCAAAAGAGGAAGAGGAGCATGAGCTCTCCCTCCTCACGTATTCCCCCCTCTCCTGGTATACCGTGCTAGATCTGTCCACGCTCGATGAAAGGAAGTTCTTCAATGGGTTCGACTATCAGAATACGATGAGAATCGTTGGCTTCGAACTGGTCCTTGTTTTGGCCACCTCCTTTTACAGCTCCAAACACATATGCACCCTCACCTTTGTCCTCCCAGGTGAGAGCCATGGGTATTCGCTTCCAAACTTGATAGAGACGCTTCCCTCCCATTCAATTCAGCACAAGAACGTCCTCAACTTTATCTGCCATGACTCTCTCGTCTTTCAGGCGCTGAACATCTCCGTCCTTCCTCCCATGGCCGACGTGATCGGACTCGCCGGAAACATCATCGTCATCTCCTTTGGGACTGTTTTCCTCCTCCTCTCGCGCCCCCCTGCTTCTTCTTCATCAGCGACGACGACGAGTCAACAGTTCAAATTGGCCGGGATTCATCCTTTGACATTATCGCAGCTCGAAGAATTGCTGAAAACGGAGGTCAAAGACATCAACCCGCGCCGCCTCAACACGAATCGTCAGACACTATGCAGCCCGCAGGCGTCCTCGATCTGCTGCGAGGTGATTGGGCAGGAAATACGCATCTCCTTCTCCTCGCCCTTGGATCTCTTCTCTTTCGTCTATTCCTACCATGCGGGAGTGGCTCACTATTCCTTCCCGCTCTCTATTCAACACCTCGACGCTCTGAGTCCTTTCAAGACCCTTTCGGACCTCACACTGGAAACGCTCCTTGACGAGTTTGGTTCGAGATTGGAACCGTGCAGCTTCACAGCATTGATCACTGACTCCATCCTCATCACGTTCTCTGTCGCGTTTTCCGCCGCTGATTCCGCTCCCCTTGCCTCCTTTGAGGCTCTGAAACGTGCCAGAACCGATATCGCATGCTCCGACCTCCTAACAAACATGACTGCAGAGCATGTGGAGTTTCTTTCATCTTCCATGGAAAAGGGGACGCTTACTCTCAGCCCGCAATCGTTCAGCTCTTTGGCGTTGGTCCTTGATGGGGTCGCCACGGACCTATCAAGCAGTCCCCTGTACAACTACGCAAACGTGCACCAGCTGGTCCACGCAACGCACGAATACCGCATTCTTAGTCTCAGCACGAACCCCGATGGTTCCTGGCTCTACCTTTCCACCCCCACCTGCTTCCTCACCCTGTGTCCGCTTGAAGGCTGCTGCGAGGTCTACGAGTACTCGAACGCCTTTTTACACGTCGACGCACACTTCGGATGGCGTCTCTCAAACGTGGCATCCTTCGAATACGGCCACCCAGCCGTCGAGATCCTTGTGGCCACCGTCGGGATTTACCCCGTCTGTGACGACTTCCCATATCGTCTCACGCCGATCCCAGCCCACGAAGGACTCAAACAACAGACGTCCGGAATCGACCTCCCAGATATGAGCTCCGAGATGGCCGCAGCGACGGAGAAGAAGAGACGCCGCGGACGCCCCAGGAAATCCACCCTCTCAAAGCAGAAGGCCGTCGCGGACGCGCGGAACACCTTCGAGGACTCCAACGACCAAGTCATTGAGCCCTTTGACCCGGATATGGAAGTCCCACACGACCTCAGCCCAGAGCGCCTTCATTTCCAGCCTCAGGTCCTGCTATGGGCGGAGCAGACCATTCAGGACTTCTCCAGCTGCTTCCCAGGCTTCGAAACCGTCTGTACAAACGTTCTGCACATTGAACGCGAAGATGAGCTCGATGAGGCCCCAGACACCCTCCTCTATGCAGATGAAGTCAGACCTCGCGCCGTCGACGTTGATTACGCCAAAATCCTCCACCCCCCGGTCCTGGACTTGAATCTGGACCTAGATCGGGAGCTCCTGGATGCGCCCCAGCCCCAAAAGGGCCGCCTCTCCTCACACCATTTCCTCTCCGCGTACCTCCGGCTCCACACCCTCCCGCTCCGCACGATCCATGTCCTCCAGGAGTAACCGCTCGATTGATCGCTCAATCGATCGCGACTTTTTCTTCTTCCTCGCCCGAAAAAGAAATGCCTGGCGTTTGCTGTTCCAAGTGTCCCCTCCGTGAGCATCTAGCGAAGGCGAAGGCCGAGCTCAGCGAGAGCGAGATCCAGTCTCGCAAGGACGAGATTCGTTGCTCAATCAAGCACGCGGAGAAGCCCCTGATGGTCTTCCTCGCCGGCCTCACTTTTGAGACGCCTATCGCCTTCGCCTTTAACATCGTCGTCTCGGCTCTCCTCGTCGCTCTCGCGTGGTCGCTCCCGAGCAACGCCCTCTTCAACATCCTCCTGGTCCTGACGCTCCTCTTCGCCACCAACGCAGCCTTCAAGACCGCCTGGTTCGACCGGCTCTTTACCCCGATTTACAGTAAGGCTTGCCACTGCGAGAAGAAGGTGGACCTGCTCTACGAGGGCCTGGCCATCCTTTGCCTCAAGAAGGGCGAGGGGTGCGGCTGCTGCTGCTGCCCCCGTAAGATGTGCAAAGACTGCCCCAAGAAGGCGCTCCTCTGCACGGCAGGGCTCCTGGTTGTCACATTCCTCCTCCCGGCCCCCCTCCTCCTGACGCTCCTCCTCGTCGCCCTGAATCTCCTCCCATTCTACGTCAAGTACGTCGCTAAGCCACAGGGACACTGCTCAGGCGGCGTCTGCTGCGCTAACTCCCAAGAGGACAAGAAGGACGAGTGATTCGTGTAAATATGGACGCCTCCCCGCCTTCTCATTGAGCCGAACGCATGACGACGAGCCCCTGCCGAATTGCCGCAACCGGGACGACCTCCGCGTCCGCTGGGACGATGACATGAGCGAGCTGGCATTGAAGCAAACGACACGGGGTTTGGAGAGTGTCGATTTTCGCCTCCACCGGGGCTGCCGTTGAGGGCTGTGGATCAGCTTCTGTGCCTGTTTTAGCCTCGGTATCGGCCTCAGGCTCTACACCCTCGACGACGGTCCGAAGATTTGCACTGTCCGCCTCACGTAAGAAGTGCCGCGTCGCAGTCAAGTGCGCCTGTGCGAGGAACGAGAAGCAATCGTCGTCGGCGGTCGTCGTCCCCACATGGGACTCGGCGGCGTGCAAGGAGAGCCGCGCAGACTGTAAATACTTCTCAATGGACGCGGCGGCGCGTTCGCGGGTGTATTCCGGATACGGGTGGTTATGTTCTGCTGGGATCGCAAGCGTCGTATCCCAGGGCTCGACAATAATCTCCCCGTCGTCCTGTATCGCCGGTAGAACTGTAATGCAGACATCCGGTCGGAAACAAAGCCCGAGACACGCCGCGAGCGGATGCCAGGCGTGTGACTCTGCAAAGAGAAGTGCCCCAACAAAGGCGAAGTCATCTGGTAATCCGATGTGTGTGCGTAGGCTGAAGCTGCAGTTCATCCCTCCAGCATTCAGGATCCCAAGCGCAAGCATCTGGGCACGGATCCCAAGGCTCGTCGCTTCAACATACTTCGTGTCGGTGAGTCCCCCGACGATATCCGCCCGGAACTGGGCACAATACTTCTGGCAGGAGAAGCCCTCGTCCATGAGGGCCTCAACCTCCTGTGCGTATGAAGGAGTGGCCTTTTCTCCGCCCTCGGGAGCAGCTGAGGATGGAGTCGCCGATACCGTCTCAAAGGCTCGGAACTCTCGAGCACGCTCGCTAAGGCTTGCGGGGACCTGAAGTAAACGATTGTATGCCTTGACACGGGCGACAAAGGCCTTGCTATGGTCCTCTTCGTACAAGACGCGCTTTTGGCGATCAACAAGCGGTGGTTCAGGCTCAAGCTTGATTGGTTCCGGAAGCTCGCGCGATGGACAATTCTGTAGGACTAATGCCTGTGCAATCACGGCATCTGCACGGACCGCTTCCACCTGGTCCGCCATCAGAGTGCGTAGTTCCACTACGACGTCAGGGTCCCAGGAGCCGGCATTCAGGTACCCAAGGGCAAGAGCCGCACCACGTCGACATGCGATACGATGGGACTTCGCGGCCATTGATAGAAGGTCGTTCGCGTACCTCGGGCTGGTAAAGACAAAGGAGGTCATAAGGATCCCGTAGAAGCTGACCTTCTCGACACTTGAACGTGTCGCAATGCTTACTAGCTGAGTCGCTACCTCCAGGGAGTTGGTATGGGCGTACGCTAGACCAAGGGCAAGAGGCCCGGCCTCCTGAATCCCTTCACAGAACTTATCCGCCAGTTTTGGCGCCTCGAGGGCACGCGGTTCGAAGTCCAGCAGAAACTCAACGGCCCGATCTGCTTCACGCTCAAGCTTGTAGCAAGTGAGGGCGAGACATAGGGCTGCGCCCGTCCGGATCTTCTCGTGCCTCGACGTGAAGTAATCAAGTACGCGGGCGGCAACCGAAGAGAAGATGTTCTGGACGCCGTTGGCCGGGTGGCCCGAAAGGAGAGGCGCCCCGAATAGGTCCACGCAGTAGCCGGATAGATTGAACGCGCGGAGGAACTCAGAGTTACCGAGATGAAGAAGCCCGATTCCCAGCAGAACGCCATAGATTGCATCCGGATGCGCTGCGCCTGGGAGGTCGAGGATCGTCGCCAAAAAGGCGGTCAAGCTCTCGTCGCCACTCCCGAGGCTTGATAGCCCGACAGCGATGGCGTACCCGAAAATCAGGGCCTCATAGCCTTGAACAAGAGCGGACGCCGGAACATTCCCATCCTCATCAAATGTTGCAATGAGACCTCGTGGTGCTGTGATCACCTCGAGCGCGGCGTCAACCAGGGCCAGAGGAGCCACCTCAGAGTATGTCGAAGTCCCCGCATACATGATGGCGATTGCTAGGAGAGCGCCACCGCAGGCGTAGCCGTCGTTCTCCGCCGTCAACCTTCCTTGTGCAAGGGCGTCGTAGAAGGGCGTGTAGAACTCGGCGCACCGCCCCGAATCGCAATTCCGATAGACAAGCCCCCCATGTGCAAGTCTGCTGAAGCGGTCCCAGTTCGCCATGTCCCAGTGCTTATCCGTACGCTTCGGCATCGTGCTCCCCGTCTGCATCTGCATCAGGGAGAGCATAAGGTGCGACGAGAGGAGGAGAAACTTGTCCGCGGCGATACGGAGCTCCTTGCTCTGGATCCCGCTCAGCGTCGCCTTATCGAGCCTCATATTCGCGGGGTCCGAGAGGAACGCATGAGACATCTTGCGGGTCGTTTGACCGCTTAGAATCTGCTCTCGCATTGACGCAACAAAGGTCCGCTGGAAGGGTGTCTTCCAGGGGTGTCCTTCTAGCATCGCCGTGAGAGCATCAAGGTGGACAACGGGGAGCACAGACACCAGGAGGAAGCAGATCTGGACGAGCTGGAGCAGAAGGGTCGCTCGGGACAGCTGGCTATCACCACCATTTCCATTCATCGGGTGTTCTGGCATCTGTTCGAGTATTCCACAGATCAGTTCTCGAAGCAAGTTGAGGTCACGAGTCTTCGCATAACAGACGGCTGCATCCTCATACAGTTCACGACGGGCATACTCTCGTCCAATCACTCGGACTAGGTCTGTTCTAAATGCTTTCTCATCAATGAAGTCAGCATCCTTCTCGATTAACTGCAAAGTCTCCAGTGGCAACTCGGTGATGAAGGGTCCGATCTTATGATCTGCCAGGAATGGAGAGGTAGGGACTAGTTCAGGTGCCTTGTCCGCCTGGAGAGTCAAGTGTCTTGTCTGCATGAGAAAACTAAGCCCCGCGTCCGAGCTAGAGGCCTGAAGAATCCGATCGATCACGGGGACAATGGACTCGATGGGCAAGTACGCCAGCTCCGGATAGACGATCTGCTGACGTTCTCCAACCTGCATGTAATCGGAATAGCGGGCGTGGGCAGCACCCTTCACGTAACGGTTGATAAACTCCGCATCAGTCCGTGGCGGTGTCTCGAGAGGTGCAGTTGGTGAGCCAAGACACTGACTCACGTTGAGGTCAGGAGCCGCTACTGGGTCTGCACCTCGCCCGAAGACATCGACGGTCTGGCAGTGCATCAGTCCCGCATAGAGAGGCTTTGTGACGAGCTCAGAGGCGAGGTGACGCTGGCTTGTCCGAACGCTGCGTATCGAGAACGCGGCCGAGCTGCAGCTACCAGGGATGGGGCGGGCGGCACGGGGGTCGATAGCACTCCCCTCCGTGTACCGGAGAGAGGCTAGGGATCCCGCAACTGAGCCCGAACGGATTGAGACGTAGAAGTCCAAGATCGCCGTCGCGACCTCCGAGCTGTACAGGGTTCCATCTCGGAGATCGGGGGTCTCGACAAGGAGGGCGAAGAAGGCCGCGAGCCCGATGCGAGTCTCCGCGTGGAAGAACGCCGAGAGGAAGCGGCAGAGCCCAGGATCGCGCGTGGCGAACGCTTCCTGGCAGAGTGCGACGACTCGGTCCATCGGGACCAGATAGTGGAAATCGCCGACGTAGGCGGTCGCGCGGGCGACGGCCTCGTGATCCCGCGCGAAGCCGGGCGCCTGGACAAGCAACGAGAGCTGCGACATTTTTTTCGATGCCAGCAGACCAAGGAAAGGAGACTGACCCTCGGGAGGAGGGGGCCACCCTCGAGCTCGTCTACCCGCACGTCCAGGACGTCTGCCTGAGCAGCCTCGTCGACGTTTCGATAAGCCCGCGGACGCAACGGGTGGTGATCCGCGGGCATGCGATCAGAAACATTGATGTCCTGACGAACTACCGGACCATCACGTGCCTGGAGTTGGGGAGCATCCAGCTTGATATGTCCTTCTCGGCGTTCTTGCACCTCGTCGGGGCACGCGATAGCTTTCCCTCTCTACGGTCTGTCTCGATAGACTCCGTTCTCTTTCAGAAGCCGAGCCAGCGGGCGGTGACGAAGAAGCGGCGGAACAACTTGGAGGTCCTGATGGTCAAGGGGCTCTTCCTTGCAGACGGAACCCCATTCGGGACCTTTCTGGAGTATGCTAGCACGGCTCTCAATAGTATTACTCTGAAAGAGCTAGTTCTCTCGTTCCAGGAGAGAGGGTTGACACTGTCACAGCTAGCTTCGACTGGTTCTGGCCTCAGGCTCGATGAAGTCCCAGAGGATACTCAAGTCGTGAAGCTTCTTGTCTACTTCCCGAACCTACAGCGATATAATGGTAGTGACATAACTCCAGAGCTACGGAACCTTTCCCAGGCACACGCAAAGCGGCTAGTGATTAGTATGCGGAATCGGCTTCAGGAGGCAAGCACTCTGATAACGGATAGCTCGACTAGTCTCACTAAACAAAGTGCTTTGCTGCAAAAGAAAGAGGAGGACTTAGAGACGGAACGGGCAAGAAATGCAGAACTACTTGAGCGCTCACTTGTATTGGAGGCGCGCTGCACATCACTCAACGAGGCATTACAGCGGGCACAGTCACATACAGAATTGGTTGGGTATCTTCAAGGGTTAGCAAGGCCAGTTAATCTGGAAGAGACCTATCCTCACGATCTTAGCACTCGAATCACGAGTTGCTTGTCACGGATCACGGGAAGCTCGTCTCATAGCGGCCCATCCGAACGTCTTCTTGAGGCCACTCTGATGTTACAGGAGCAAGGTACCACACCCTCTGTCTCGACCCTAGTGGCCTATTTAGAGGCACAGTGTAACCGTTCTGGGATGTTATCGGAGGATATGCAAGCACAGTTCTTCCAAAGAAGTCAGAAGCAATACGCTGAAATTCAAACCCTCATAGATGCTTTACTAGAAGCGCGGGAACAGTTGGAGCTCAATCGGCGCGAGGCTGATGACCTGCTTACCCGTTCGCAGAACAGCGAGACACAGAATGCGGAGTTGCGGAGACGAGTCAAAGATTTGGAGGAACGGTTGCGAGTCTCCCCTCCTATGCAGCTGCAAGCGGGGCCCCCAAGCGCAAAGGAGAAGAAGGCATACGAGCAACAGATAGAAGAGCTGACCGGCCAGGTGGAGGTGCTACGGGACCAGCTCGAGTTGCAGAAGCTTGAGGCGACCGTCTCTCCTGACTACGTCTGTAGTCGTTGCCTCGATGCCTCTCTCAATAGGCTACAGGACACGCTGAGTACGTCCAAGGGGAGCGCACGAAGTCGGCATCGAACTCCACGAGAGCTTCGGTCGGCTTCTGATGCATCAGACCAGGAGGTCAAACGGCCTCTTAGCTCAGTGATGATACAAACGACCGGAACAGAGACATACGCCACTCGCGAAGCCGAGATCCAAACGTTTCAGATGTTACAGGTATTGCAGTCTGCACAGGGGACGCAGACCACAGGGGACGACACCTCATCATCTGATCCCGACGTCGCTGTTACTCTTGCACGTCTTGAAGGTCAATACGATAGGCTCAGCACGGCATACAACGTCTTCCAGGAGCAGTTTGCAGCGAGCACCATGGAAGCGGAGCGGCTGCGGAAGGAGAATACGCAGCTCCGAAGGGATTGCGAGGCCCTCGCCGACGAGCTGAGAGGACGTGCCTCATCTCCAACGCGTGATCGGTCAGAAAAGGCCAAACTCCTCCTTGAAATCAGTCGTCTAACAGAGCAGCGTGACAGCTATAAGGAGAAGCTGCGAAAGGCCGTCGCATATGCGAGACAGGTGATGGCAGCCTATGAGACACTATCAACGGCGATAACGACAGCGAAGGCAAAGAGCCCACGGCGACGAGCGAGCTCAGGGGATGGATATATCAAGCAGTTGAATGCCCTCGAGAATGATGTCGAACGCCTTCGTCACCTCAACGAGGTGCAACGACGGAAGGTGGAGGCATGTAGTCGGCGGAAGCCACAGTCACCAAGGGCACGGGAGCCCAACACCCTCCTCAGCCAAGACTTCGTCCGGGAGCTGGAGAAGCTCGCGACGCACATTGACGCGGTTTTGGGAGTCTAAAATAGGATTTCGCGGATGGTGCGAAGAGATGATAGGCTGGTCAAGCACATCCTTCGGCACGGAGATGGACGGACGCGCCCGGAGAAGGGGAGAGCCGTTCTCCTTCACTATACGGCTGCGCATCGGAATGGGCAGATTTTTGACTCAACACACCTCGAACCGCAAGGCCCACGGCATTTCGTCGTAGGCTTGGGACAGCTGATCAAGGGGATCGACCTGGCGGTCCAGTCGATGAGTGAGGGCGAGCATGCACTCATTCGAGTCCCTGCCATCTATGCCTATGGAGCCCAGGGCCTACCCGGGCTTGTCCCTCCCGACACAGATCTGATTTATGAAGTCTCCCTTGTACGAGTCCTGAGATAAGAAAAAGTGATGTTGGAGCGTCTGACGATCGTCTCCACGACGGCGTCTCGAGCTCTTGCTGAGCGTATCGTAGCGCTCCTCCAGCCTCACTACACGTACCCGCTCCAGGTCTCCCTCCTCATCAAGCGCTTCGCCGACGGGGAGATCGACTTACGCTATGAGTCGAATATCCGTGGGACTGACCTCTTCATCGTCGGGGCGATCTGCCCTCCGAACTGCAACGACGCCCTTATGGAGCTACTACTGGCAATTGACGCGGCGAAGCGCGCCTCGGCCGGGCGTGTCACGGCCATCATCCCTTATTTCGGGTATGCCCGCCAGGACCGCAAATCGGCCTCCCGCACCCCCATCTCCGCGAAGCTCGTCACGGACCTGCTAATTGCTGCGGGGGTGGACCGAGTCGTCGTCCAGGATATCCATGCGGCCCAGATCCAAGGCTTCTTCCCGTCTACTGTTCCTTTCGATCATATCAGCGGGTACTTCGTCTTTACTGAATCCATCATGGCGATGTTCCAGAGGATCCAGGATAAGCTTGTCGTGGTCTCCCCTGACGCTGGCGGGGCGGCACGTTCTCGCCAGTTAGCATCTCTCTTGCATGCCGAGCTTGCCATTGTGGACAAGAGGCGAGTAGTGGCAAATCAATGCGACGTGATGAACGTCATTGGAGACGTGGCTGGGAAGGTTTGCTTGATATACGACGATATGGTGGATACCGCTCGCACGTTGGTCAAGGCCGCGCAAGCTCTCAAGGAGAAGGGCGCCCATATGGTCTATGCCTGTGCCTCCCATGCGGTTCTCTCGGGCGAGGCGTCTGAGCGCATCCGCGACAGTTGCATCGACGGAATTATCTTCTCAGACTCAATTTCCTTGACGAGGGAGGCCAAGGAGATCCTGGGAAAGAAGGTGACCGTCATCAGCGGGGACTTCATGTTTTACCGATGTATCCAATGCATTCACAACAACACGTCGTTAGGTGAGAGTCTGGACCAGCTTCGAGAGGGATTCGTCTCCCAAAGAGTCGAGGTCGACCAGCAATTCTATATTGATAGGGGTGGCGTCCCACTGTCGCGTAGCCATTGCACCACCCCCAAGCTGAGCGTCTAGCCCCACTTCTTCCATTGTGAACTCTTCTGGGATTACTTCCTTCACAACGAAAATCATTCGATGTCTAGCTCATTAAGTGCCCAACTTCAGAGGCTATCCACGGAGACGATCGCGACCACGGCCAGCGGGGCGCGGCGGCACTTTCCGAGCCTTCTCTTCGGGCCGCAAGCCCGTCAGATCCCACTCGAGACGATCTATGAGATCGGCCTTTCCGGGTACCTCGAGCTCCTTGGGCATCGCCCAGCTCTCGCCCCCTTCCAGGACACCATCTTCCACCATGATGCACTCATGTACGATCGCGAGACGCGCACGCGGGAGCTGAACGACCAGGTTGATGCTACGATCGTCTCCTTCCTCGAACATGCTGTGGACCTCCTTCACATGCCCGCCGCACACAAGGCACTCGAGTTCCTCCTGCGGCGCTTCCGCGCGGACCTCTATTTGTCGGAGGAGCTCGTCCTCCTCTTTCTCCCCTATCACGAGACCGTCGTCTTCTCACACTTGATCAACAGCCTAGTGATGGCTCGGAATGCCCCCCTTCCGGACTCGCATATCCTTTCACGTCTCGGAACTAAGGGCTGGCCCGGCCCGCGCACCCTTCTCCTGCGACCGCTCACCAGCAATGGTTGTGTCGTCCTTGGGAAGATCATCCAGCGCCTCAAGGCTCTTGAGAAGGCGAACATCACCGGCTTTCTGATGTACCACCGATTCTGTTGCGTACTGCTCCTGGACATGGTCAGCCGTCATGACCCTGCAGGATGTCCATCTTTGTACCTTCATATCTCCGAGTTACTTGTATGGGGTGCGGCGAAGAACCGTCACTCGGAAGCTCGAGACGCTGTGGCGGCCTTACTCCTTATGGCGCCTCCAAGGCTTTTTGAGTACTTCGTTGGTACTCCACACCGTGGAGAGTTCCTTCGTGCCATCCTACGGGCACCACTCGGGCGAGATTTCACACGCACCATCCGGTACCTCATAGCCCTTTCGAGATTAGCAAAGAAGGCATCCATCCCTTCCATCTTCGGTCCAGCGGAGACACTCCAGTATCTTTGCAGTGTTAAGCCCGAGATCGACCTGGCTTTGGCTCTCCGCGAGATCGCGAGCGAGGCCTCACGTAAAGAGACCGAGGCTACATACAGAGAGTACTTAGCAGCATTCGCCACCTCTTTCTCCGAGGGTATATTTGGCTTCTCGACCGAGAAGCTTCCAGACACGTTAACGACGAAACAGAGAGAGGAGATGCTTGGAGCTTTCGCCCGTGGTCTGGATCGCCTGGGAGATATCCTTCACACACTTCAGAGGGGTGGGAAGGCGGAGCAACACGCGGAGGCGGTCGTCCGGGTCGTTGTGGAAGGTGTCGCCCGCTTTCTTTATGAGAACCCGAGCTACTGCAACTCGACAGAGGGGGCACTCGGGCGACTGATGAATCTATGCGTTGATGTTGATGTTGTGCAGTTTTCGTCGGGGCTCTCCGCCTTCCTGGACTCAGTGCACGCCACTAGCGAGACCAAAGGGGATCTAGCGACCCGTCTGATTAAAGCGATGCTGGGGAATGATGAGAACATGTTACTCGCTCCGATCGTCCAAGAGACGGGGTTGTCCTGTGTTCTTGCTCTTGAGAGCCCGCACCTAGAGGTCAGACGACTAGGCTACGAGTATATGGAACATGTGATCACTAATGCGCAAGCCCCTATGTACACCCTTCTACCCGTCCTCATCGACCAGCTATTACGTGAGCCGGCATACCAGCTCCTCACTCAGCTTCAAGGTCTTTTGCTTGCCTTTACAAAGGCCATTCCTACAGGGTCCTCGTTAATCGATACGGGCTTGCCAGAGACCAGCGTCCAGCTCATCGTCCCTGTCTTCCTTCGCTTCTATTGTCACTCCATTACGGCACACCTTGAGACCGAAGTGCCAGCCGATTTCCTCTTTCGGATTGCCGGGTTCTTGAAACGCGTCAAGGGAGCGACAGATACTGACAAACTCCTCCTTCTCGAACAGCGTCTACTTCAGCAGAACCATATTGCTTCAACGCCAATGGAGTTGGTCTTCCCCTTCCTTTCGCGGCAGGACATGCTTGCAGCCCTTCTGGATATATCCTTAAGCCGTATCCACTCTCCCTACACACAACTCTTTTCGCGCTCATACTCATGCCTCTTTGAGTCGGAAGTTGACGCCTCGGCGCAAATGCTCGCGGTCCTTTGCTCGCTGGCCGCCTCGACCTCTCCATACGCGGAGCTGATCCTCGCGACGGCCGTCTCGGGAATTCGATCTCTTCCTTTGAAGGTGATTAATGTGCTCGCAGGGGCAAACGGCACCCCTGCCTTTCTTGAGACGCTTGGTGAGGCCTTTCTTCGAGAACAGTCTGTCTCGGAATGGGCAAGCTCTCTTCTCTCGTGCAAATTCGACCCCCACCTTATTGACTGTATACTCTGTGCCGCGTTTGAGTCCAAGGCATACCTTGCGAGTGCCACGACCGCTTTGAAGCTTGAACTCAAAGACATGGCATCCGGGGCATCTCGCACCCCATCCAAACGGGATTCGATGCTCTTAGCGGCCGATAATAGCGTTGACGTTGACTTATACTTGGTATTGGCATGTGCTGCCTTACAAGAAGCCCGAAGCGTCCCAATTCTTACCGCAGCTCATAGTAGGATCGGACAGCTACTTTCTGTGGCATCAGGCGCAGCCGACATCCCCCTGATCACCGTTCTACAAAGCGTCCATACTGCGCTCGAGACGAAGCTCGCAGATGGCCAACTGGGTCCGGTGCTCTTAGGGACGATCACTGACGTTCTAATGGTCATATCTGGGAGCACTCGCTCATCTCACGCCTATCTTGCCGAGTTTATCGGCCTCGAGCTCTTTGCGTGGGTAGATCAATGCGTCACAGATGGACTCACTCAGGAGACTGTGGATGAGATCATGGAGAGACTCGGGGCGGTGCTCACCTTCCTAGGGGGTGAGAAGGCTGGGATGCCCGCCCTCATCGTGAAACTAAGTCGAGCTGTTGGTCTTTGTCTAACGCGCCTTGTGGCCTGCTGCCCACCGGAACTCATACAGCCCCGAGGACGCGAGTCTGGTGATGCCGATACGGAACTGTTCAACCAGGTGCTCCAGACCGTGCCACGAAGAGGAGAAGAGGCGACTGAGACACATCAGCTTCTCGCCGAGGGCTTGCACACTCTTGTGGACCAGGCCTACACGCTTTTTGGGCAGCTAAGCGATGAGTTGACGGAGACATCCATTGATATTGACTCTTTACGAGCTCAGACGTACGCTTATCTTACCGTGCTAGGGACAGTCCCGGAGTTTACTTCATGGGCGCATGCAATAGACAACTACGCCTTCTTCCTCGTGGACGCCGCAGAGGCCCCTGCAACGCTCCGCGAGACGTGCCAGGCGGTGACGAGCGACGAGGTCATTGGAGCCGACATCTCCCACCTCGCACGTGAATACGTGACTCGGGCAGCACTCTCTGTGTCCTATCTCGATAATAATGTCACGGCTTGTCCTCAAACCTTCCTTGAGATGCTTTCCATTCGAACTCGCTTCGTGGATAGGCCTTCCGCCTTACTTGGTGCTATCGTTAACCTCATTTCCCCCGAGGACACAGACTCACGCATTCATCACCTGGCGGTCAAGCTTCTTTTACGATTCCTTCCGAAGCAAGCTACTGGCGAAACCGTTTCGGACTACAACGAGGCCGGGGTTTATGGAGATTTAGCAGACAGTCATGGAGAGAACGACTCGGATACTACTGATGCCCCCCGCGATGAACTGACAGACATCGTGCCCTTTGAAGAAGATGCAAGACGGATCTCCTTCCTCTGCGTACGGTATCCGGCACTTTTCGTCTGCGCCCTCAGTGTCTCACCAGACGTCTTTGAGACTACCTTCGTTGAAGGGACCATTCAACAGATCTGGCGGCTTCTCAATGGCGACGACACGACGAGTGTCACTTATCCTGATCACCTCATCCGTATTCTTGGCTCAATTCTTCAGTACGCCTCCCTTATTCATGGGATGCGGCCCGCCTTCTGGCGTATCGAGTTCACGCTGGTACGGACCGCCATCCAGCTACTCGAGCATGGGGCACTTCATAACACAGATTTCCATCGACTCTGTCAGGCCGTCTGGGAAGGGTTTCCTCCCGTATTGCAAGGTTTCCATCCTCTCCTCTTCGCCTATGGGATACTTCTTCTCCTTCCCGAGAATATGCAAAAGACCGAGGCAATCATCCAACACTTGCTTCTTCCCGCCCCATGTGTAGCACAGCTTAGTATGGCCAACATCCTTTCACATCCGACACTTTGGGCCTTCTTGCAGGACAATGTCACTGCGGACATGATGGCTGTCCTAGAAGAAGCCTGTGCAAGCTCATCCTCTCTAGCGTCAAGTGTACACTTAGCTCAGTCGCTAGGTCTTTCCAAGCTTCTTGATATGTCAGAATTATCCTTGACGGTCCGAGAACGTGAGGATATGACTTCAGATCCTCGGGATGAACGAAATGAGTCGATAGCAGAGGAGGAGAACGAGGGCGAGGTCGCTTATGCACTCTCGGCTAGCCTTCTTGTCTCCTTCTTCATCTTTATTGAGCAAACCTCTGTTCAAACGAAGGCGGCCACCCAGCATCTCCTGGATGCCTATGCGACTCTTCTCACGACGCATGACTTCCGCATTGCGTGTGTGATGACGCCGGATATAGGGTGTGCTGCACGAGAGGCTCTTCTCGGGGTGCTTCAGCTCGCCATCTACGATGAGGTGCGTAGCAAGGAAATCGTTGTGCGACTAGCATCTCAGGTCGACCCCGACGTGATCGCTTCTGCATGTCAAGCGGTCTATCAGGAGGTGGAGACAAATCGTGTGTCTCTTCAAGCAGTTGAGACTCTCTTCTCCCTATTACAGACCCAACTCGAGGATATCGTCAGGGCTGGACGAGTTGGCCTCTTTAATGGCTCAGTCATATTCTCCGAGCTTGCGGGGGCGTTCGAAGGCGCCTTTGGAAGTAAGACGAATCTGATCGGGCTTCCGCAAGCTGTCCTGAATGTTTTCGTCACGCTATCGAAGACGTTTCCATCCGCCCTTCTACCAGATCGAGCCCTTGACTTGCTCGTAATAGCCATGGATGCGGGGATGTTTGGACGGCTAGAAACAAACAATGGGGAGTTCAGTATCTTGACCCCCGCCGTGATACAACTTGTCGAGGCATGCGATGGGGCGCTTCTCCAGCACTTAACAAACATCTGTGAGCCGCTTCTTTTACACCTCGAGAGGATTCTAACCAACTCAGCATTTATCGCACGCAATAGCGGTCTCGATGTCGAATCTCTTCTTACTGATGATACCCTCTCCGTCCTCGACTTGCTTCTGTCTCTTTTGAGGTATCACGGACGGTTCATGTCTCCTTTCTTGGACCGGACCATCCTTGCATGTGGGATGTTTTGCTTCTCAGGACCATCTCGAGGCCTTATCTCGACCACGTTACAGGCAGATGGAAGCCCTATGAGGGCCACCTCGATCTTCGAGGCCCTTCTTCCTGGTAAGCCCAATGATGCGGGGATGCGTACGATAACTGTGGCAGAGATCGCGGAGACATGTCTAGAAGAGCTACAGAGGGTTGTGCCTCCACGACTTCTTTGTGGGATAATTGGGAAGGTCATCGATCGCTTCCTTCTTCTCCTTTCGACGCACAAGTGCATACGTCTTGAGCCACTTCTCCATGCGTTTGCTCGTGTCGTTGTTCCGAAGATTCAGTCGGAGGCCGGGATGGTCACACAGTTCGGTTCCTTGATCAACTTGGCTCTTCGTGTGGCGGATTTCCGGACCCATGGGTGCTACGAGACCATCTTTGAAGACTTCGAGCGTCTCGAGAGCTGCGTCTTTCTTCTATTAGCAGAGGCTTCTCGAGGGAATGCGAAGAAGATGTTCGCAACAGTGGTCACCACCTTCTGGACATGGTGCACGGGCCAGGACGATGCAGAACTACCAGGTCAGTCGGCTACTGGCCCGTTATCCGCCTTTCAAAACACATTCCCGGCAGAGTATCGTGAGTTAGACCTCTTGGCGGGAGAACATCCAGTTTGTCTCCCGCGACTCGTCTCATATGCGCACCTTCTGAGTGTCTTGGCTGGGTTTGACGAGACTTCGCTTCTTGAGGTGGTGAAGAAGAACCTCTACTCAACAATCGCGATGTACGTACGTATGAGTGCGGTAGATACACTTCTGACGTCTACGGCACGAGGACCCGACGGTCAACGGCTTACAGAACTCGTTGACGCCCCTCTTGGTTGTTGCACGACGTGCCTGGTTACAACCCCATTGCCCCGACCCGAATTCTTCGCGCTAGCGCTCGCCGGACGATACTTCCTCCTATTCCTCTATGCCTGTGGCCAGGTGGATGGCATCATGCGTACGGATGCGTTCCTCGCCGGATCTTCGTTCATCGCAAGTATTGTTTGCTCGGAACCCCTTGCACAGCTGCCCCCCCTTGCCCTACAGGCTACCATCGCCCTCGAAAGCATGATCAAGGGGAGTTCGGGCTCCACCGCAGGGATACGGCTCTGGCGATATACCCATGATACGTGCGTCAAGATATACGGCCATTCGGCCGGGGCGCAACGTCTGCGGGCGCTTGAGCTCCTAGCGGCCGTCTTCCGGGCGGGTGGGCAAGAAGCCTTAGCACTCCTGCCAGATACGACCGGCATCATTGGAGAAGCGCTTGAGAGTCCTTCCCCCGCGTTCGAGGCCAGCGCCAAGCTGCTCATCCAGGCAGTCGAGGCCGCCTCAGGCACCCGTTATGACGAGTTGGCTGGCCAGACACGAGCTCAGAGTAAAAGTCGGTGATCCCATATGAGCACTAGAGTGCGCGACCTCCGAGCGGGGTCTGGAGGGACCAGCGTCCCCGTTCTCCAGAAGATGCGCCAGAAGCTCGATGCGGCGCGGTCCTTGGCCCTTGGGACCGAAGCATCAACTGAACGGATGGCAAGGCTTCGAGAGCTACTCGGAGAGCTTTCCAGCTTGTTGGATATCGCCCTCCAAGGTACGGGGACTGTTTCGAGTGGTGCAGACCAGCTAGTACAAACAGCATTGGAGAAGACACTCAACCGACTTGTTCATGTCGAGGCAAAGGCTAGGGTCGCCGATGCAGACTCACGTGGGCTTAAGAGTGAGTGTGACAACCTAACTGAGGCTCTCAAGCAGCAACGGCAAGAAACGTCAACCCTGCGTCGGCTTCTGCAAGAGGCGAGTGAGTGTTCCGAACGGAATGCTTCATCTGCCAAGGAATGGCGTTCACGAGCTCAAGAGCTGGAGGGAGAGCTTGCAACGGCGCAAGCAGATGCGAACAAACTGGACTCTATCATGACTAAGCTTCGTGGTCTTTACGTTCGTTATACAGAGCTTTCGGCTCAGTATCGCGAGAAGGACGCGGAAACGTCAGCACGAGAAGCAATGTATCAGACTCAGCTGGCAGCACAGAAGAAGACCTTTGAGGAGCAATGCCGTTCACTCCGTACGGAGAATGAAGCCTTACGAAAGCAGCTTTCTCTACTGGGACGGTTAGAAAGCGGGTACAATGGCCCTTCAATACCTCAAGACGTGGCCACGCAATCGCTGCAGGCCGAACTGCACACTCCCGAAGAATCCGAGCAAGAGAGAGTCATCTTCCTCAACGATGTGAAGAAGGCAACTCCACGACAACAACAGTCACGTTACACCCTACGAGAGCCCGAACAGCCTCTTCAATCCCTACAATCATTACCATCGCAGTCAAAAGCTTCCCCTATCATGGACGAGGAGTTCTTCATGCAAGTACAGCGCCTCCTATCCGAAAAGCTGGCCGCCAACACACCCAAAGCAGGTCAGGCTTCAAGTCGGACGTCTAGTACGGGGAGCAGACGTACGTCTAGGGCATTAGCGCTGACACAGGCTGAGACCGAGACAGAAGTCCTTACCAATGCACTCAAGCAAGGGAAGGCGTCAACCGCCGAGACCCCAAAGAGAGTAATGGTGGTCTTGCCAAACGGAGACCGGAAGCATCGTGAAAGACGCCGCTCTCGTAGTTCGGTGCCTCTCGATGAGAGCCTACCGGCACCCTCAGAGGTTGGGATCCTTGAGCGGTCAGATGAGGAGCCCTTGAGTTATACATATGCGGAACTGATGAATCTGCGGCAACGGATGCGAATGCTCGAGAGCAGGAGCAGTGGCGAGTGACCCGGAGGCATAGAGGCATGTCTATGGTTTTGATCAACCCCTATCGATCACCATTCTTCAGAGCCTCATCCTCTGGGCGTACGATGATCTCAATGCCTGAAGGGGTTCTAATCGAGGCTGTTGTAGTGTTCCTTCCAGGAGAAGATCTAATGGCTGGGAGAATCCGAGGACATCAGCTGGTATCTAATAGTCCAACTTCAATGAAATTGAACGCATACGTTCCAGTCCCTACCGAAAGTGGGAGCAAAGTATGGATGGCGTCTACTGTCCAATCTTCTGAAGGAAAGAAGAAGAGCAAGAGGACCGGGATGGAAACAGTCCCCATCACTCCTGAAAAGCTCCCTCATGGCTCAGATGATGCAATCCACCTATCCTTCAGCCTGAACGACGCGTGATAAGCATAGCCCTCTTGCAGCAGTGGAACGTGATAGTCCACTAAAAAATGGTGCGTCTCTTTAAAAAGTGAATGGACGAGAGCCTGACCCCCCTTATGCAGGCGGCTAAGGAGAACGATATAGAGAAGATTAATGAGTGCTTGGAACAACGTGGAAATGCTGACGGTGGGCAATCGGACTTGACAAAGCAGGACCGATTCGGGGAGACCGCACTTATGAAGGCCATCCTCAATGGGCACGTCGAACCTGTCATGCTACTAGCAGAGTACGAGTGTGGGTATACTGACAAGGAGGGGAAGAATGCTCTCATTCATGCTGTCGAGAAGAATAACTTGGAGGCCGTTAAACTCCTTCTTGGATATGTGAGCGAGCGTAATTATGCCAAAGAAGATGGAACTACTGCCCTTATCACGGCGGCGGAGTATGGGCGTGCAGAATGCGTCGAGCTCCTACGAGGATATCAGGCTGGTCGCCAGAATCGCTATGGTTGGACTGCCCTAATGTTAGCAGCTAGTCATGGATATTCCGCTTGCGTCGACCTCCTAATACATGAGGCTGGAAAGCGGACGGCCGAGGCATCTCACTGGGGGTCGAAATATCCAATTGGGGCGACTGCATTGATCATAGCAGTGATCTGCAGGCGTCTAGACATAGTTCTCAGACTCTTACCCTATGAGTTTGGTATTCCAGATAGTAATGGGCACACTGCTCTCTGGCACGCCAGGTACCACCAGCTGAGGGAAATTGAGCAAATACTCATGGTAGAAGCCAGTATTCCTCCTAACTTCCATAGATTGGTGGCCCCCGACCATAGTCAATTCGTCCCTGGAGAGCTTGACTGGCTCCGTAGATATATTCACGCCCTGGGACATGTGGTGGTACAGAGAGTAGATACAGATGAGATTGGTGAGCTGGAAGCGAGGCTTGAGGAATCTGAGAGCAATCAGATGAGTCTACTCCGGGAGGTCTGCCGTTACAGAGACAAGTACGGCCCGCTTGATGAATCCGGGTAGGAACATGAATGAATGACGAACCAGCCCCCATTTGAGGCTTGATGGGGCAATCGGGATGGGCAATCTTCCTAGTCAAAAATAATGCAGTCTCGTTCCAAGGCTAAGCAAGAAGAGATGCTCAACACTTTCCGCGAGCGCATTCGCGAGGCCCTCCGCGGGCTTTCACGCGAGCAGAACAAGCTCGAGCTGGAGAGGTCCGACGTGGAGCAGCAAATTCGGACAGCCGTTGCCGCTGGAGACGCCGCAGGAGCTAAGGTCCAGGCGCGAATGCTCCTCCGCCTTCGCCAGAACGTCAACCGCCTCAACCAGTCCCGTGCCCAGCTGCTTTCCCTCAAGATGAACCTGCAGCTCGGGAAGTCGTTGGATACGATGAGCCGCGTCATTGGGGAGTCGGCGAACATCCTTGGGAACATCAGCGGCCACGTCAACGACAAGGAGACGCAGAAGAAGCTCGTCGAGTTCACAAAGGCGCTCGAGAAGATGCAGTTCAAGCAGGAGTACATGAACTCGATGTTCGACCATGCGATGAGCACCGCGGACGAGGATGACGAGGCCGACAAGCAGGTCGAGATGGTCGTGGCCGAGTACGCCCTGAACGCGCAGGGCGGGCTCTGCGACATCCCCAATCTTTCTGGGCATAACTCGAGTCAGAACAAGGATTTCATGTGAGCGATAACTGTGAACATACGGTTTGCTTGGTCTGGTTGGGACTGGATGGGACGTCGCTCTCGCATGCGCGTGCGTGTGTGGACGTAAGAAGTGAGAGGCGGGTCCATCTCCTTTATCCCCTTCGGACTGAGACCGATGGAGTAGGAACGAATCTCAATTCATTAATCAGGATGAAGAACAAGACCCATCACTTGGTCGCATTTGACGCCTCAACTAGCTTGATACGGAGGACAGAGGCTATCCCGAACATCATCTCGCTCGCCTCATCAAGGCATTTGAGTGCGGTGGTCTCCTCGACAGTTTGGACACGTAAGTTGAGCTTTGGTTCTGCTGGGTGAGGGACGGAGTATCCGGCGAAGGTGACGTTAGGGTTGCAGGTCAGGCAATAGCGGATGCAGTTCCCGAGCGTGTGGTCCTCGTTGACGATGACGAAGGTCGCCTTGGTGGCCATTAACAAAATTGAGCTATGCAACTGGTCCATGAGCGTTACGCTTTACACGCTGTCATCGGCCAGGGGGCCTTCGGAAAGGTCTGGAAGGCCGTCGATACGCAGACGGGCGTCTTCGTCGCCTTGAAGCAGATCGAGAGGCGAGACCCAACGAAGACGAAGACTTTAGAGCGCGAGTTCCTACGGGATGCGATGACAGAGATCAACCTCATGTCTGAGCTATCTCATGAGAACATCGTCCGTTACCTTGGGTGCTTTGTGGAACAGCAGGGTCTATATATCGTCCTCGAGCTTGTTGACTTCGGCTCCCTCAAGAGCCTATTGAGGCAATACATGGAGCTTAGTGAGAAGTTCATCGCGTCGTGTGTTTGTCAGATCCTCCGTGGGCTCGAATACCTCCACGGACAGGGAATCGTCCATAAAGATATCAAGGCGGCGAACATATTGATGACCTCGACCGGGACTTGCAAGCTATCAGACTTCGGCTTATCCCAGCGGCTACAAGACGTGGACCCTTCAGTAGTCGAAGGCTCCCCTTACTGGCTAGCCCCAGAAGTCCTAAATGAGCAAGGAGTCTCAACTAGGTCCGATGTTTGGTCCCTCGGTGCCACCGTCATTGAGCTTCTTACCACTAACCCACCCTTCCATGATATGAATAGCTTTGCTGCCATGTTCAATATCTCAACCTTGACCGAGATGCCATTACCACCCAATATCTCTCCAGAATGTGCTAGTTTCCTTGCCAGTTGCTTCCGAATCGAGCCAAAAGAACGTCCCACATGTGCCGAGCTTTTGAGGTTCCCTTGGATCTCCGCACATGACCCACTTCAAAGCCAAAAGGGTTCTAGTGTCCCGCGGCCATTGACCTTGGAGATGGTCCCTCCCATCTCGGAAAAGCTCGACCCCCAAGATTCTGAGGCCAAAGAGGCCAAAGAGGCTAAAGAGGCTATCGATAGGGATGAGGCCACAATAAGCTTCTCCTCCGAGGACGAGTTGGAGGCTGTTGCCAATGATATGGTTGAGGGAGGTTTGGGTGGCGTCTGTGGAGACATCTCTACAGATACGCATACCACGGTCCAGCTCCTCACATACTTGAGCGATGAGGCTCTCACAAAGTACTCGCTTGACGACGCTTGGAAGCTCGCCGAGCTTATTAGCCGTGATGGTCGTGGATTGGAACCAGGGCCTGCGGCCACCATCTTCCTCAACGTTCTTTTAGGCCGTCATGGCCTTTTTGCCCTCCTCCGTCGCGCTGAATTCGTCCTTGACGCCATCCGCGGCGACTTTTGCGCTAGCGCATATGCGGAAGTTTACAACAGTATCAGTTTCCATCTTGATCGCCTTTATAGTACAATGCCAATCACCGACAAGCTGCTACATGATCGCCTCAGAGTGGTACGTGATCGCTTGCAACGGGGGAAGCCGCTGAGCGGTGGTTTGGTTGGTGGGGAATCATTCTTCACTCAGCGAGACAGTACGCACACCACAGGGACAAAGACGCCTAAACCTTTGTCTGCAAGTGTTCCCCTCCGTGGACATGGTGCTACGGGACTCAACCCAGGCTTCCTACTTCTGAATGTTGGGCTTCCTGCTCAGTCCAGGAACTACTTGGCTCTCGGCTCAGCTCAAATCCTTATTCATTCATCCGCGCTCTCATTATTGGACTTTGAACGGGCAAAGAAGGTGAAGGGACGAGAGAGTAAGGTGGGCCTCGGGCAGCTACGAGGAGCTTTCTGGAAGGAAGCCGCATCCCTCTACCTTTATGAGTATTGCCGTGCACTCATACACCTCATTCTCCTGCTCGGAAAGGCCTCGCAGCAGACCCTTATAAGCTTGCTGGCGTCGGGACTCCCATATCTCCTCCGCAAGGTGCTCGAGTTCTCGCTCGCAGACCCAGGACGCCTCCTTGGTCTCGATGAGCCCACCTTTCTGCGAGATTTGCGCTTCGCCGCGGAGGCAGAGCTTGAGAACGCTCGGACGAAGAACGGCGAGGCCTCCGAGTCCGTTGTCGCCACAACCGCTACGATCCTTCAACACCTTTCCGCTGTACACTCCTGTCTCTATGGAGACAAACCGGTCGAGCGGCAGCGAGGGGCGAAGTCCTTCTTGGCCGACGTCCAAAGCGAGATACGAAGAGGGAAGATCGCCTTTCGCCTCCCCTCGCGTCCCGGGGAGGGCAAGGAGAGCGTTTGCGCGGCTACTGAGCTGACCTCTCGAGGATCAACTACCTTAGCGTGCATCCCTTTGCAAAACGGAATCGACGGCGGGTTGACCCCACGCCTCTTACTGCTCACAAGTGTCGAAAGTGCAGAGAACCTCACTGCCCGAGGTTCGGCTCCAACCGATCTTGGAGCCCCAGCCCACAGTGTCTCTGACGACAGTCCTCGGGACTGCTACGTTGAGACTCCACGGGAGGAGGAGAGCGCAGTCACGTTACAAAGCTTGATGCTGGACTCGGCCTTCGCCCTCCTACGAGCGGTTCTCGAGACGGATTTCTGCGCCTATTCCGATGCGTTCTCCTGCGGGCCAACACACTACCTCATCTGTCACTCGCAGATGCTCCCATTAATCGGGTCCTTCATAGGCTTCAAGGACGCCCGATACGCCATCATCAGCATCGAGCTGATATCAAAACTGCTGCGACGTCAAATGGAACCTCTCAGGCTTCCAGACGACGAAGATTACGCCTTGCAGGCCGCACGGCGAACTTATGATATCGGAGGCAGCTCTAGGAACGTGAGTCCGGGTGGTGCCCCCAAGGCGTCTCAGGTAGCTATTGCTTCACTTGATTTGTCCTCCTCACCAACCATCATATCCGACGAACAGTACATGCAGCTTTTCCTACTCGATAATACTTACGATTACCTCGCAAAGGCACTGAATTCGCTCGTCTTCTGGGACGTCTTGCGCCCAATCTATGGTGATGCATTACAGTCCGCATCTTTATACAGGATAGCAGCCGTGGGTCATGGCGTTGACTGGTCAGTTCCTGCCTGCTCACGGTCTGTCGCAATAGACTTTTCTCTCGAGGCTACGGCACGGGTAAGATCGGTGCTGGTAAGTCCAGGTGGATTTGAAACGTATGGGCGGCTCCTGGTGCTCAATGAGTGGCGTCTGGACGCGATAGAACGAGGGGTTCGAGCCTTCTGTCAACTCGTGGACGTGGATAACCGTTTCGAGGTGATCCACCAAACCGTCATCCGTGCATACCTTAACTTTGTCGGAGTCGTCGCACTTTGTCTTCCAGATGAATCGCAACTCCCCATGGGGTTTCCTGAGGGGTCGCTTCATCAACGGTTGCGGAACCTCGTCAGGGAAATGCTCAGACGCGTGGGGAGGCTTGTCTCGGTCGAATCCTTCTTCGACTCTGTCGGACAGGCGACAACGGAGGCTCTAGTTGGGCTTCTCCTCGAGATCGTCAAGTCCAGGGCAGATGCGCTTACCGGACACGCAACGGAGATCATCGGGAAGCTTGTGTTGCGAAACGCATGCCATTGTCTAGCCCTCTCCAAGGGGTTGATCCCGGCTTGTTATCGTCTCTATTATGCGTTCCGGGACACCCCGAACCTACCCGCTACATTGCAAGCGAAACCCATCGATATTATTTTCCAGACCGCCCTTCTACAGCCACGACGACAATACGACATGGATGGGCGGCACCTTCGCCGCGGTGTGGTCAAATATGATCGCCTAATTAGCCGCATCATCGACGACTTTGCTGCCCCAGATGAAGGGAAGCACCGCCAGGAGCGCGTGACACTCATCTTCGAGCTGAGCGACACTTATGCGGTCAAGTCTCTTTCGTTGCTGTCCTGGCTTCTCGACCGTCAGAAGGACGCCTCATCGGCTCTTCGGCGTCAACTCTCTCAGATTATCACCTCTCCACGCAACCTGTGCCTCTTGGCGCCTCTCCTCGCGAAGAATAGCGCCCCCGAGGCAGCGAAGGCACTCCTCCGCTTCATGAAACAAGATGAGCGCGTCCCAGCCTACTTCGCGACGGACCGCGCGTTCTTACAGAACCTCTGTGGGAAGCTCCACGCGACAAGCGAGGAGATCACGCGGCGCGACTGCATGACGATCCTCGAGCATGTCTACGCATACTCGCGACGCCCACGGGTCGTGATCAACGCCTTTGACCTTCCAAGCCTGATGTGCTCGATTGCTTGCGAGGAGGGCGAACGGCCCATCTCGATGCGTGCCCGCGCCCTCCTCATAGCGTTCCAGGCATTCACAGTCATCAACTAAGGCCAGCAACAGGTCAATCCAGGTTCCCGGGACCGAAAGCACCAGGAAGTAGCTTGTCGAGCGTCGTCTCCTCTGCTATTGTCCCGTCGAGCTTTGCCAGGATGATGGGGAGCTTAGGGTTGAATTCGTTAAGGGTCTGACGACAGATCCCACAGGGAGACCCACCATCTCTGGTCACGACCACGCAGGCGATGAGGTCACGACAGCCACTTGCGATGGCGCCTGCGACGGCCGTGCGCTCCGCACAGATCCCGGCTGGGTATGCCGCGTTCTCGATGTTGCATCCGGGGACGATGCGCCCGTCTCCCAGAAGGAGAGCACAGCCGACCTTGTAGGAGGAGTAGGGGCAGTACGCGCGCTCGGTCGCCGCGATGGCGATCTTGAGCATCTCGTCGCGAGTGGCAGCGCTGATAGGAGTAGCAGAAGACATGTTTCCCGATCAAATGATTAATTGAGCGCGTCTCCTTGTTTAGCACGTACTTTTTTGGGGGCTCGAAAATGCCGATCACAATCCCACCGATCTCGACGGCTCTGCACGCACTCACGGCGAGCCCGTCCCCCTACCCGCGGTATTCGGCCCGAGCCATCCTCCTGACGACCCTCAACGCGGGATCCCCCGCGGCCGTCCTAAGCACGCTATCGGAACTCGCGTATCGTGGAGAACCATCTCCAAAGAAACAACCCGCTGTCTTCGGCCATGCCCTCGTCCTATCCCCGTTTGTCATCGTCCACGTGGAGGGGGATTATGACGGAGTCGTTGACTACTTGAAGGAGCTTCAACCTCTAGTCAAGCGTTGGCCCGGGCTAGAGCCGCACCATCCTATCATGCAGGCTATTCGACGGCGGGACCGACGCCTCAAGGCGATTGGACAGCCGATTCCTCAATCCCTCCTAGGTGTCTGCTCTGTCCTTTTGTTTGAGGAGGACATCTCGTTACACGTCAATAGCTGGCGCGTAGCACTCATCCCTGCGCTCCCCGAGGGCGAGATGAGCACGGACCAGTCGTTCTCGGCTGTCGTTGCCCGTGTCGTTTCCGCCTTGCTTCGTTGCGCGACTATTTTACAGTTGTCGGGGGTGGACGCGGTGGAGACGACGATTCCTCACACGGACCTATCGGCAGGCCCGTCCCAGCTCCTACTCAAGCTGTCTAACGAGCTACCGAAGTTCGCCGAGCTGCGTCGATTGTTGGGGGAGGCTGTGACCCCTAACACGAGTACTGGAGGGCCGGAGCCATGGCAGGTGTTCAATGGGCGGCTCTCGATTGAGACAGGGGCATTCTACATCGATTCTCTTAAGGGGGATGCGCTCGAGAAATTACAAGCCATCGAGGACCGGCGGAAACACTTCCTGGCGGAGGAGGAGACCATCTTCGCCATCGCCGCGAACGTCGACCCGGCAGAGGAGGAGTTGTTCAGCCTGGACGAGTTCATCACCACGTTCATCTATGCCACTCCGGACCCTTTGTTTGACGAGGCGTATAGCATGAACGAGGACTGGTGCTACAACAACCTTCGACACTTGATTAAATCCGAATAGGATGGGGGGCATGAGGGGGTGAGATCAATGGTTTTCAGTTGGGAGTAAACCGCATGCCTCGCGCAACTGACCGGCCTCGTGGAGCTTCTGGATAATATCCGAGCCTCCGACCAGTTCTCCATGGACGTAGAGCTGGGGGATAGTTGGCCAGTTACGATACAGTTTGATTCCTTGGCGCAACGCGGGATCGTCAAGAACGTTGACTCCTACAAATTCTATTCCGTTGTATGTGAGAAGCATGCTGGCATATTTCGAGAAGCCACACTCAGGAGCGTCCGGAGTACCCTTCATGAAAAGAACCACGGGATGCTCCTCCAACAACTCGCGAATCCGTGGGATGATGTACACGGTGAGCTCCTTTTCGATCGTCTCGTTGTGGGACAGCATTGCGTTGACGTCGGACGTCCTCTCAAGGGTTCGGACTGGGACATACAGACTCCGTTGAATAGGAGGTTGGATCTGCGCACGGACCTCCAGGGTGGACGCCTTCGGGACGAGGCCCTGCAAGGGGGTGAGAGGAAAGTGTCTCTGAAGCCACCCCAGCATCCCGCGAGGTCTAGGAGTCACCCGGGTCGGCCTGTTCATTAAAAACATCATGGCCATCAAGCCCGAGTCCAACGCCTTGATTGTTATCGTGGCCAATAAGACGCTCATCGATTCCCAAGGAGCGATCAACAATGGAGGCATCAAGGTCGTCGAAGCCCTTCTGAAGCGCGGGATGAAGGTCGTCCTCGTCATCCAGGTCTCCTCCGACGCAATGCAGCAGGACTACGCCAAAAAGCTCACAGGGGCCATCTCCGAACTCCCCGCGAAGAACTGCATCTTCTGCGACTCCATCGACTCGATTTACTCCATCTGCCGCCAGCTGGAACCGAAGTTCGTTGTCGACTCCTTCGAGAAGAGCTACAATGAAACGCAGAAGTTCTTCGCCGGAAGGTACTTCCTCTCGAAGGGGAACGACCTGGAGTCCTTCTTCGCCTTGTGAACGCGCTCAGGATAGCCACCTAAGGATTTCTTCGGCTTTTGCCTTTGGGACCAGGACTGGGACTCTGTCGGCCTCGCTGGAGATCATATGCTCCGGTAGGTAATAGACCTTAGCGATTCGTGCACCTGGTGGGAGGGTGCGCAGCAACTCATCCAACAACTCGCTTGAGTACGGAGCCATTTTTACCGGTAGTTAGTATCAAAGAGCTGAGATATGAGCCTCTCATCTCCCCTTGAGCTGGCCATTCAAAAGATGAGGAGATTTGCGTTAGTGGTTCCTGGACCACTCCCACTTCCTCCCCTTTTTAATACCCTAGGATGGGCGTCCTTCCTCTCTTCCATCTTCTTCAAGCCAGGACTCATCGCCTCTTAGAGCTTATCTCGCAGTAAAGACGCAGAGAAATACATCAGGACGAAAATTCCAGGACACATTATGCAGGGGTCGATCTTCGGAAAGCCTGCGGGAGGGATCTTTGGAGGTGGTGCCTTCGGACAACCCCAGCAACCCCTAGCCTTTGGCGCAACCTCCGCGGATACGGCTTCCAAGTCTATGCGAGCGTTCGGGATCTCGGCACCCACCGATGCCTCTCGACCTACTCAGCCCGCTCAACAGCTCCCCGGCTTTGGCATGCAGCTAGCGAAGCCGAAGGCACCGGAGTCCGTCGTACAGGGGGTTCTTGGGCGCTTCCAACCAGCACACCTTGCAAAGTATGTTCAGCTGGCATACTCGGATATGGCGGCCTTTAGCGCCTTCAGAGCTGGTCTCCCTCCGCCCACGGCCCCACTTGCATCCAATACGTCCCTGACACCGGCCCCCACCTCCGGGCCAACACAGACTCTAGGAGCCCCATTCCCCTCCTTTGGAAAGCCCTCCATGGGACTTTTCAAGACTCAACCACCTCAGACGGACGGAAACACAGTAGACGTCAAGGGCTTACTGGGTCGTGCCGAAGCACAGCAACAACAAATTTGGAAGCTACGCGATGCCGTCATCGGAGCGTCAACACCTCTACGGCAGCGGCTAGCAGAGATGATGAGCACAGCCCAGTTGCTTGATGCTCAACGCCAACAATGTCAAGCGATGCGCGCTAACATCGGCTTCAAGCTTCTTCGTCTCCTAGAAAGCCGAGGTAGTGGAGATCAATATGGGAAACAGGTGCAGGAGCTGGGGCGCGTCTGCACGACTGAAATAGGACTTGCCGAGCAGGCCCTTAGAAGTGCGCGCTCGGAACGCTCCCCATTGGGAATGTTCTCGGCTCTTTGGCGAACTCTGGATCGACAGACTGCTGGAGACATTCGTGCCCTTGTCCTTCAGGAACTGGCTTTCCTTCAGCGACTTGTTGATCGCGCCAACGTGCTGCTGGGCGTGGGAGATCCTACACAGCTTGATCATTTGACAGTGAAGGAGCTCGTGTGAGAGAAAAATGGCAACTTCCCTGTTTGGAAATCAGCCTCAGCCACGACCAGTGTTGCGAGCAAGTGCGGTGGGAGGTGGTTATTCTGGAGGACCTACAATCTATACGAGCCGGGGGCTAGCGGAGCAGCAGCGCCTAGGATCTGATGCGGGAACCCAGTATTTCGATCCTGCCTCCGTTCGACGTCTCTTTGAGCGGGAGGGTGGCGTTGCAGAGGCATTTCTCGAGCTGGCAAGTGCTTATGCCTCTACGGGTACGTCGAAGGCGTCTTTGTTGGGTGGTTACTTCTACGATCTCATTCAGAACGATAGTAACCAGTCACAGTCCCAAGCCTCCCAGAGGCCAGATACGCCCTTATGGTATGAGGCGCAGCAAAATAACCCGGATCCAACGACTTTTTCTCCTGTCCTCGTCCACGGATATCCTCAGCTATTGGATCGCGCAGCCTTGCATGCTGACGCTTTGAAGGCCGCCCAGGCGCAGATCGAGAGCTTACGCCAGGATTTGGCGGCGACTAAAGCCAATGCGGAGCGGATTGAGACACTTCTGGAGGGCGTACGACGAGCGCTCTGTGAGGCATGCGAAGCCTTGGAGCGCCGTCTCGAGCTCCCCTACACCCGTCGGCTCGCGTGCGCGGCCCTCCTCACGTCGCTCTCCTCACGCTACGGGGAGACGCTGCAGGCACGATACTGCGAACTCGAACAAGCACTCGAAATGGCACGGGATGAGTTGGAGGCGCGAATCCCGATCCTACGGGACTCCGAGGCTATGGGCGACATCAACCGGCACCTTGCGGTACAGGAGCGTGCGCTGTTAGCCTTAAGCGAGGCCTGTGGCCTCCCAAATTAAACGAGATGAGCCTGCGCAGACTTGTCAGTAAGAACAAGCGTCGCTTCTTGGATGACGGCTTCGACCTCGACCTCGCGTACATCCGCGAGAACCTGATCACGATGGGGTATCCGGCCTCCTCGGTCGAGGCCTCATACCGGAACCCTGCGCGGGCAGTCGTCCGCTTCTTCCAGCGCTACCACAAGGACTCCTACTGGGTGTTCAACCTCTGCGCGGAGGAGAAACGTCATTATGACCCGAAGGTCTTCGAGCATCGAGTTTGCTACTATGGTTTTGACGATCACTGTGCCCCGCCCCTCAACCTCCTCATCGATGCAGTCAACCGAGCACTAGATATCTACGAGACCTGCCCAGGTGCCACCCTCGCCATTCATTGTAAGGCTGGGAAGGGCCGAGCCGGAACCGTCGCGTGCTGCGTCCTTCTGGCTCTTCAATATCGCGCCGGTGCGGGAGTTGGTGCTAGGCCTTTACTCAACGAGGTTCTCGAAGAGTACGCCGCAAGTAAGACCTACGATGGAAAGGCTATCACCATCCCCTCTCAGCTCCGATATATCGGGTATCTTGAGCAACTCCTGCAAGAACAGCTTGGGGAGCGCAAGGCCGAGCGATTAACGTCTGTCAGAACGTTTCCGACCCTATCACTCCTGGAGATCACCATTACCGTCCCAAGTCAGGCAAAGACCGGGACCGGCGCCGCAGACGAGAAGCATCTTGTCGTACGGATCGTTAGCTACGCCGGTTCCCTTGAAGTCCCCTTGGATCAGTACATGGCCCGTTACGAGGGCACCAACTGTCGACATCGAATTTGCCCCGATGGAACCGTCGAGGCCGGTATCTTCCCCCCTTCACAAGCACTTGTCCATTACAATTACAGCGACGCCTTGCGGTCTCTGGCTGGAGAGCCTGGAGGCCCCCATATATACGCCCAGAGCCGTTTCTCGGTCACCAGTGGGGTTCCCTACACCCTCGACGAGGCGTTGACTCTAAGTGACGAGGTGCAGATCGAGCTCTGGGGCGTCGGCCGTCAGAAGCGAGCGCTCCTCGCCTCCTGTAGACTGAATACCCTCTTTCTTGCAAGCGATAAGGCAGGCGAGTCATATCCATGGCGCCTTTCTGGGGCCGGCCTCGATAACGTCCCCTCCCGGGACATCTGGCAAGACGCAAGCGTCGAGCTACTACTACGCCGCGAGAGCGAGCCCTCGTAGGCCCGCACTCCGTGCTAAATGGGTGGTTGCCTCGCTCCCCCCGCTCATGCGGCCCCAGTGGAGCGGCCACTTGTCTTCCAGCGGTTACCCACCAACGAGCCCTCCGACCTTGATAAAGTCTATCGACTCGCCTTCGATCCCGTTACTCCCAGTCTTTCCTTAAGTGGGGTTGCACCCCATCCCACACCCGGCCTTCTTGGGGCACAACCACGTGGTCATTCTCCACCCATACCTTTTGTGGGGGGCGAGGCATCGCTTTGCCTCCCAACGATCCGAGAAAGTAGTCCTCGAGTCTCGGCACCGAGCCATCCTCCGACCCCCACACCTGCGACAGTCTTCAAGGTCGGTGGCGCTTTGCATCTCGGATGGACGGAAGCACCCGAAGAGCGCGCCCGGAGCAGCACGCTCGCGCCCCGCCGTCCCTCCCCGGACAGTCTGGCCGAGTGGTTAAGGCGGTTGGCTTGAAACCAACTGTGCTCTGCACGCGTGGGTTCGAATCCCACGGCTGTCGCGCCTCTTCACTTGAACCGGCACTGCTGCTTCTCGATCGCGAGCCCGGATGGGATTCGTGGGTCGACGGCGGAGTAGTTGACCTTGTAGAAGACGTCGACCGTGGGGCGGGCCTCCATGCGCCGTCGGGTCTGGGTCGCGAACGCGGGGGCCCCCGCCTTATGCTTGTAGCACTCGTCGATATGCTTTCGGTCGTAGAACTTGCTGCTCTCCATGTACTCCTTGTCAAGGAGCGCGATCCTCGAGTCTACTGCAAGCCGCCCGGTGTCTAGGTTTGCCGAGGTGCTGTAATCTTCTCGAAACGTCGGCCCTCGCACACGTGGCCGGATATAGTTCCCCGCATCTGTGACGTCGAGCTGCTCACTATAGTCGAAATGGCTTGTCGAGATCACCGGCCGGCATAGTTCCTCTCCAGCTTGGATGGTCTTGACGAGGAGCGTCGCCGTTGGAACGTTCAGGTTTGTGATGCAATACGGTGCCATCTTCCCAGGCATTATCTCCCGCCCCGTCACGGGCATTTTGCTTGCCAATGGAACGCTCGGGTGTGTTAGATTGTACCGCCTCCGCTCGATGTTTGTCTCGGCGATCGTTGCCTGAGCATCCGGTACACACGTCGGGGGCTCGTCCGAGGGCCGCGTGAAGGCATTTGGACTCAGGTGGGAGTCGTACCGAAGCCCTTGTTGACTTTGTGGTTTCGAACGGGAGATTTGTTTCTGCATAGCGGGAAAGCCACCATGCCGTCGCTTGAGATCGTTAACTGATACAGGCCGGGCCGGAGAGAAGCGACGAGAGATGACTGGCTCATCACGCACGGCTAAGAGCGGGCCATCTTGGGGCTCATGCCCACCTCCGGGCTGGATCTCCTTGACGGTTCCTAGCACGTTGTCAGTCAGCATATATGCCAATGAGGCAGGCACCGGAAGGCCCTGCTGAGTGTAAAGCATCCCCTGCATGTCGCGATGGTCCAGACCACCTCTTGCCGGCGTCGACGCTGGACGTGAGTCTGCCTGCTGCAAGGGTGTAAGTCCACACTCGCTACGAGAGCGTGGGAGACTACTCCGTCCCAAGCATGTCCGGTAGTCGGGGAGATACGCGGCATTCTGATACTTCAGCCTCTCATCTATGGACTGTCGAACAGCATCCGAGTTTCTAGGCGTCCGTTGGATGCCAGGGCTAGCCGGTTCCGAGACACACCCACCTCGTGTGCCCGCCCGGAACGCAGTCTTATCAGCCTTCTCCTGGAGCCTCTGAAGTCGGCGTGAAGGAGTGTATGCACTTGCTGGGTCCTTTCCGCGGTGAATACTGGTCTTCCGCACACGTTCCTGCCGAATCGCTGCCACAAGCTTCCGATCTGGTTGTGTCGTAGCCCGTGCACGTGTCTGGCCTGAGGTGGGGGCCGTCGGCCCAACCTTCGGTCCAGTTGGTGCATACGTTGGTAGAGGCGCAACTCGTCGATGTCGAGTCGCCATCGCTTGAACCTCCGAGCGCGTCAAATCACCAAGTGGCAAGTCATCTGAGGCACGAGTCTGCGCCTGAGCTCGGCCCCGTAGGGCGTACTGCGCCTTCTCCGTGGGCTCTGCGGCTGCTGCACCATCTTTGATGCGCCAGTCACGCCAAGGGCTGATAGACCGCTGGTTCCTCACATACGCATGATTTGCCTGCGCCCGTGAGGCAACGGTGCGGACGGGCTGGGCATTGAGATGCGTCGGAGTGTCCGCGGTCGCCGGCCGTGACCGTACTCGTTGCACAGGCCCTTGTACCGGAAGCTCCATATCCTCGATCATAAGCTTGGCTCGTCCTGAGGCCGACGTCGGACGCCCTTCAAGTCCAGTGACGGCTGATGCATTTGTGCTGACCTTAGAGCGAATGGGCTCCGCTGGCTCTGTCGAGTCTTTAACCTCTTCAGATGTATCAGGTGCGACCTTCCCTTGTGGTCTTGGACGTATCGTGGGTTTCCGTCCCTGAAGCTCAGCGGCTGGCTTATTCATGCGAAAGGCGAGCGGAGAGACATATTGGTCCCGGCCAGGAGTCAGGAAACAGGATGATGGTCGAGGAGGCTTTTCAGTGGGTCCGGGCCCGGATCCTGGTAAGGCCTCACCAGATTTTCCTGTTGCGGCCCTTGTTCGCACACTTGCATGCGTAGAGCTTCTCGTAGAGGACACCCGCTTCTGTTGTGTCGGCTCAGCACTTCCAGGGGTAGAAGGCGACTCGATCCGCCTTCGAAGGATCACTTGGGGAGAACGTGGTCGAACGAAATCTAGCTTTGGAGTGAGCATCAGCTCGCTGTCATTCACCGGGCGCATGAGGTCAGTTTTCGTGTAGCGCGTCGCCCCGCGCTCCGGGGCGAGGAAGACGGAAGAGCGGGCCCGGCGCTCGCTCTTGATTCGTCGTTCATGCTCTTGCTGGGCCCACTTACCTCGAGCTTTACGTCGCAGGTCGTCGTGCCGAGCTGCTTGCGCTTGCATCGCCTCCTGGAGGACACGCTCTCGAAGGCCCTCATCGTTCAGCGAAGGTACGGTTGTGGGCCGTGTCCGTCCTGACGCTTTGAGAGTTGCGGAGCCCGGCCGAGCCTCTCCAGCCGGAATCCAGGCTACAGGCTCTGTCAAGGCTTCTGCTTCATAGATGTGGTCGACGGAGGCGTCAGGGCGGATCACGGTCGCCGACGTAGGGATCAAGAACCCCTCCATCCTCGTTGGTTTTTAAATTCTGGTCTCGTAGCCTTCTGAGGATGAGCATGGAGGCATTAGGAGGGATGAGCAATGGATGGGGTGATGACCGAGATTATAAAATCCTTTCGAGGCCCAAAAAGAATGAGTCAGAAGGACGATCCCGAGAAGCTCATGAAGGAGGCGGAGAAGGCGATGCGGAAGCGCCTCTTCGCGAAGCCCGACTACGTGCACGCGGCGGCGTGCTACACGACCGCTGCAAAGGCGTACGTCCTCGCTGGAGACTATGTGAAGGGCCGCGAAGCATATCTCGGGGCTGCCGAGGCTGGGAAGAAGGCCGAGGTCGAGCTGACCGTTGCCGTCAGCTACCGCGAGGCGGCTAATTGCATTGACCGTCTCATACGCCTCGGAAACACAACCTTCAAGGAGAACGATATAGGGCTGCTTCATAAGCAATGTGGAGAGTTCATGCAGTTAACTGGGCGGGACGTAGATGCCGCTCGGTCATACCTGACGGCCTGTCGCTATCTCGAATCCCAGAAGGAGTGCAAGCAGCTATTCGAACGTGCTCTAGGCCTGTTTGAGCACAATAGCAAGCCTCTACAAGCTTTGTCGGCGATAATGGATCTGATCGACACGGCCGTTGAGGACGATACACAAGCCGGCCAGTCCCTTGCTATTGTCCGTCAGGCTAGGGAGATGTACCGAAAGCAAGGGAAGTATGGCTACAAGCTTGACACCCTCGCCCTTCTCGGTGTCATCCTATCACTGCATCTCGGCGATATCGTGGGAGCGGAACAGGAACTTCTACAGTTCGACTCCTTCAAGGACGCGGCGGAGATGGCGGAGGATCTACTCAACGCCTATAAGGCTCATGACGCTGAGAAGTTTGCAGAGGCAAAGAAGCACGCGACCGGGCGGATGAGCTTGACGAACCCTATGCTTCTCTCTCTTCGAAGACTACAGCTCAAGGGCGTTGCAGGGGGCGAGGGTTGTGAGGAGCTATTGTGAACGGCGAATAAGGCCGGGGATAGCCAGTCTTGGCTGCTTCGATGGTGGCACTGTCACGGTAGGTTCCTTTTGAGAAGAAGAAGGAGGAGGAGCGTCTAGTAGTAAAGAATCTTCAACGATGAAGGCGACCTCTGTCCCACGGAGGGCGACCAGACCAAGCTGAGATGGCAGTCCCGTCTGCTCCTTGCCAGGCCTCTTCCGAAGCGCACAATCATCGAGAAGTAGATTCATATGTCGGTCCATATCGAGCAGGCGGCCAGTGTACGTGTACCCATTTAGGCCATGTACGGTAACGGGGTGATTGAGAAGTGACACATCAAGACGGTCCGTCATTTTCTCCTATCTCTTGGTATAATCAAGACTCAGAATACGTAATGCTCGAGCCCCAAAGGCGAGGTTCACTCCGTGCACAAGGCTTCCACCACCCGAATCGCCGTGGAGAGGTCGCGAGTCCCACATGTGAACCCCGTATGATGGACAAATGTAATTCCCTCGGCTCCAGGGATTTTCTCGAGGGCATCCTCACGAAGGCCTCTCCAGGCCTCGGGTAACGGCCTTCGTGAGACGAAGGAATCGCGGGAGATTGGAACCGCCTTGATCCGAGCCGGAGCTTCATCGGTTCCACCATTACCATCTGGATAGATCACATATAAGAAGTGCTGCCCAAACTCCCGCTCAAGGTCATGGAGGAGTGGGTCGTAGTCACAACGCTCGCTCAGAACGAGATACGGACGAGTGCCAGCTTTATGGAAGGCATCGACAAGGACACGACGTGCAGGAACTACTGAGTGCAAAGTATACTGAATCCATTCGAGAAGGTCCTGGCCGGCCATCTTGTACGCCGTTTTGAAGCCCTCCTCCCCAGCTATGCGATAAATCCGCTCGATGCGACAAGACATGGATGTTGGGTCCGTCCAAAGACATGTGGGAGTAGGCTGGCCTGTGGGGACAACCAATGGTCCGCGCCCATTATCGATAGCGTCGACGACGCGGATATAATATTGATAGATGTAATGATAGAGCCACTCAAAGTCCCGACTAGCAGAGACCTGTGGGAAGAGATGGCGAAGGACCTCTCGTCCGAAATGGTGGTAGACCAGGCCAGCGGCACTCATCCTTTCCTCCTGGTACTCCGGAGAAAAGAAGACACGGAACTCTCTTTGATGATGATCGAAACGGTTGTTAGTTGGGTCGTAAATACCCCCAACATCCACCACCACGTCCGCCTCATTCAAGAGCTCCTGACACCGGGTACGGATGATGGTGGCCGTAAGATAGTCCGGGTGTTGCCGAAGTAACCAGACTGCCAAGCAATCGTCCCAATGGAATGCCCCATCATGGGTTGCAATGGTTGGCACCACACGAGGTGTAGAGCTAGCAGGAGACCTATCGGGGCCGATCGAGAGCTGTGACGATACGATCTTCATAGCGCCAATTAAACCCTCCATTTTTATGTCCTCAACTCCTATATCCCCCATTGTGTGGACGCGGCCGCTATGGGGCCGAACTGCTACGGGGGCCAAGGAGGTCGTAGTCCTGCTCGACTACGCCACCCTCGACGAGGCTGTTGCACGCCGTGCTTGCTTTGAGACCCTCCCGTGTGTGTATCAGCATCGAAAGCCTGTATACCTTCCGTTCAGAAATGTCTACGCCGACGCAGGCCTTTGTGAGCTTATCCTACAAGCCCCGCGCTCATTAAGATCTACCTTCCTCATTATCACTCTAAATAGAGTTTTGGACCCATCTACTCGTGATCCTATCCAGATATGCCCTACAACGGCTGCCTTGATAACAGACATCAGTAAGGCCATCACCGTGAAGGTTCCAGGCACCCCGCCTGAAACATTGACCGTTGCATCGATTATCCTCATCTCCAGCTTCGTCCTCCTCGCCGTCTTCTTTGCCCTCACCCACATCTTGGTTAGCTCACGTTTCAGATCTGTCTGTTATAGCATCCTTGCGACCTTGGATCGATGTGTCATGCCTAGGTACTCGTTACGAGTTTTGAGACAATTAGAGTTCCATCATACCTTGCATCTGCACCTATTAGCTACAAACCCAGCGTCCACACGACAGGAGGAAAAGCACGCCTCCCATGTCTCCTTGGAGTTCGTCAAGACAAGTGATGAGTTTCCATTAGGACAACAGGATAGGAACCGTCAATCCTCGTTATATGAGAGCTTACTGGACCAGTCCTTACAGGAGGAGGAGGATGAGGTGATGGTCCTTCCTTCTATAGAGGAAGAACGACGTATCGCACATACCTTACCACAGAATTATTTCATCGCAACTGAGGTACCAAACGGGCTGAGTTATCTAGGATCGTTCCCCTTTGACCCCAGGCACCTTACCCTCCCCCCTGGGACAAGGCATCATACGGTGTGGAACAACGAGGTGATGTCATACACCCATATCGTTTTTCCGGTCTGGCAAAGCCGCGAGTTGTTTGAGAAGGTGTACCAACTACAAAGACGCGTCATGGGGGACCAAGTCAGTTATGCACGGTTTGTAGGTGTCTTTGTCGTTGTTCATGACCCCAAGGCGAAGATATACAAGATCCTCCCACGGCAAAGCATCACATTCACGCTATTCGACCAGCGATACATCTTTTACCTCTGCCTCGTCATTCAGAAGGGGCGTTACCAGGATTTGCACGAGCTCATCCACGCCATCCGTGTATCTACATATGCACGATATGAACACTTTGTTTACAACGGCCCTGCAATGCTCGCTCTCCTCCGCTATACCATTAAGACCATCGTCGACATGTCTCCAGAAGACTTGCAACGCGGGATGGAACTACTTCACTATCTCGATGGTCTTTCAACCCTACCTCAAGAAAGCTATTCCTTCGAGCAATACGTGCAGTATCTAGACTCCTTGAACTTCGACCGGGACCTGGACAGGATTAAGCCCTTCTTGCCTCAGCTCTTCGTCCTGATGCGCGAAGACGTCATCAAAGAGATTCGGCAGGAGATAACAGAAGTGTTCAACTGGATGACCAGGTCAACCGAGAGCCTTGGGTCATGCTTTTCGCACCTCATCGCATCTGTCCTACACCAAGGAAATGATAACCTTTCCAGAGATGATTCACAATACTCTGGGCATGAGAGCCGAGGTGATCTTTTACCTTCTTTCTTTAGATCTCCTCCACAGAGTCATCATCATCATCATCATCATCATCATCATCATCAACCCTTTGGACATGGCTTGCGTTGTCTTCAGAGTAGTAGTAATGTAATCAGTGCAAATCAGAGCCATGTCCCCAGTCATGTGATGAGTCGTATTCCAAGCCGCTCCTCAACTTCGAATACTAGCTTGGACGGGAACGCTTCTGACCATACTGAGAACGTCTCCGATGAACTTGAGCTTCAAGTGCATATTGCTGAGGGGGTATTTGATATCTCTGAGGGGGTTCAACCACGTGCCACTCATTCACGTTTGCAACGCTTCGAGTTAGGCCCTTCACAGGCGGCCGAACCTGCCTCAAAGTTGACAGACCAGTCAAATAGAAGATATATTTATGCCAGTAAGACGTTGAAAAGGACTGAACTCATGACAATGATCACACAGGCACGTACCTCTCCACGTGTCTTTATGGCCATCATGGCACCAACCCTTAGAGATAGTCTTGCAGGAATGCTTCTTGATAAGATCGTTGCCGTCTCCAAATCCCTCCCACTCGTTCCCTACTTCGATTATGATTGCTTCTTCTTTAGGATGGACTTCGATATCACTGGTGCTTGGCAGCTCCAGGTGAAGGGAGATATCATCCTTGACCCGATAGGTCTCTTCCTTCGCAACGTTAATCAACTCCCACTTAGGACTTTACAGAGAACGAACTTCGCCATCAATAGCCCCGAGTTAGACCGCTTCCTCCGCCTCTCCATCATGTACCTCGAAGTCCTAACCCTAACGGAATGCACCCAAGCTGATTTACACGTCCTCAATGAAGTCTTCCTACCACAAAGCAACATCGAGCCGGACTATGGACCTGTCCTCGCTAGGATCCTCCCCCTTGCACGCAGCATTCAACCTCATCGTGACGATGCCGAACTCGAAGACAACTTTATCAAGGCGATCGCCCGCCCCTTATGAGTCCAATTAGGAGTTATAAGCGAGCCAGAAAAGCATATCCCAGTTGACGGTTCCCGCATCCTGACATGCGGTCAACATTTCATCGAAGAACTTTCCCGTGGTTGTCTTCGTTACGCGGGTCTTGCGCTTCCCACGCCTCTCCCCCTTTTCACCCTTCTCACCCTTGATTCCATGGGGTATGCGACGCCCACGAGGTGCTGGCTTCTCCGAGTCGTCCTGTTTGAGTGAAGGGCTTGGCGCAGCTGATATCTTCACCAATTCAAGAGACCGACTCAGCTCGTCCATGTCAACCCCTCCACGCGCTGCCAGTTCCGAGATCCCGGCCATGATCGTATCCATGCGCTCCGTTAGGCTTCGGTTCTCGTCGAGCCGCTTCTTCAGCTTTCGACTTAGCTTGTCGCGCTGCGCCTCGGTCTCTGCAAGCTGAGTCCCCTGAAGATCAAGCAACTTCTCAATGAGCTCGATGAAGTAATTCAGGTCTCCTTCTGCTCGCTCGAGCCGCTTGGTCAGGTCCGCCACCAACGAGTCGCGCTCTGATTCCGTGCGCTGCAACTTCTTCTTAAGATCGAGAATCATCGCTCCCTTCGATTGCTCGAGGTCCTTGAACTTCTTCTCAAGAGCATCCTGGTCGTAATGGCGCGCCATCTCCTCGAGCTCGGCACACTTCTGCTTCAGCTGAGCGAGCGTCGTGTCGCGATCCTCCTCGACCTTAGCCAGTTGTTCGCGGAGCTGTGCGACGAGCTTCGCCCGATCCGACTCTGCGCTCTCAAGACGGCCTTGGAAGTTCTGAGTGAGCACCTGCCTTTCTGCCTCCAAGTCCTCGACCCGCTCTCGCAATTCCGTGATGAGTCCAACGTGTTTGGCCTCAATCTCCGCGCACTTGGTCATGAGAAGACCGCTCACGATGTCCCGCTCCTCCTCAGCACGGCGCACTCGCTCCTCGAGCTCCTGTGTCCTCTCCAGGAGCGCCTTCTCGGTCGCCTCGTCTCGTCCTTCCATATGCTCTTCCATGTCTTTTTTCTATCCACGTACTCTATCCTGATCCACAGCGAGAAGCTCCCGAGCATCTGGATCGCGGATGAGGCCTTCGGCAAGCGTCTGGACGTCCCGAGGGCCGATGAACCCGGCATGACGGCTCTCATTGATTAGGCGCGCAGCGTATGCATTTATTTGCGCTTCCGCATCTCCCGATGCGATGGCCAGCCGCTCAAGGCCTCCTACCAGCTGACAGCAATAGGGATTAACTGAGGCAAGAATATCAACAATATATTTGATGCTTGAGACGCCAAGCATCGGAACCAAGCCGAGGCGCCTCTTCCCAGTATCGGTGCTAGTGGAAACGACATCAAGGAGGCAGCCAAGGGTATGGAAGGTATCTTCGAGCGTCTCCGTGATCTTAGTGATTTCTCCATACCCGTCGCCTTCAGCTTCAACGTACATGGCGGCGAAAAGCGACGTCAAATGGAGGTAAAGGATGAGGGGAGCACTCATGGTCGGCCTATATGCACGGGTTACTGTGGATGCACGGGTACGGGCGGGCATGCTGATCGTCGTATCAAGATACCGTTCCAAGCCCTGAATATGTCCAAGGCGCATCATTATAGCGGAATTGTCACGGGTCATCTTGTTGTACCGCGGAGGTGAGACTGGAGGCAACTCGGGTGGGGTAGTCATTGTATTGATACTCTCGATCTCAATACCAACGGTTTTCGGAAGAGAGACTATGGCCATCCGCGTGTACGGCAAAAGCGCTTGTCCGAAACCATACTTGAGTCGACATAGCAAGGCTAGGGAGACGGGTAACGTGCTTCCAGACCAAACGTTAATTGAGGTAGGACTTACGGTCAACAACAGACCGGAATACTCGGCAAGATCAAGCATCAAGCGACCCGTAAAGAAGGCGTTGCGCGCCCCGGGCCCAAGCAGGCACAAGATCGCCGTGAGATGGACAACAGAAGCAAACTCACGCGCCTTCTTGAAACCTAAAGTGACTTGAAGAGAGCGTGCATCCATCCTTCGACTATCAAGCCCACAGATAGTAGACATATAAGTGATCAGGTGCCGCTTGACAGTTGAGATGAGCCCCCCATTGATGAGTTTTCCAATCTCCTTGATGTTTGTATCCCCATTCGCTTCAACCTTCGGGTCACACAGGGCAATATCCTCCTCTATAGCCCGCAAGGCTAGTCCACATATCCCCTCTACTATAGCCACTGTGACTAGATCTGTCGGTAAGTCTAGAGCCGATGGGGTACTCGCCTGTACACTCCTAACGACCCAAGATGCCGCTGGGACGTATGATTGAGGGCTAATGGATTGCGTTCCAAGATGAGAAAGTTGAAAGTCATATCCTGGACAATTCCGAAGTGGGATCACATCAAATAGTCTTCTAGGAGCACCAGGACCGGTAGTAATGACCCCTCCGACAAAGTGTAGCACGGTAGAGGGCGGGAATAGATGGAGCACCCGGATAAGTGGTGGGGACGACGATAATGATAGTAGGTTAGATGATTCTTGAGACTGAACAGCCACCTGACCACGACGCCGTAAGGATCGCTTCGGTACAGGCCATTCAGAGCTTCCAGAAGGAGCCGTTGAGGGAAGGGGTGGAAGCTCAAAGCGGGGCTCTAGTTGTGGACATCCTCGGACATAAGCTTGTGCTGGAGTCGGCTCGATTATAGGGTCCGGATGCCATACACCCCGTGTCCGAAGAACTTGCTTGCGCTGCTCAAATGAGTCTCCTGGCCACCTCAGGGACTTCATCAAGGTGTCTTTTTTCACTTTCGCTTACGACCATGATGCTTCGCGTTCGAGGCATGGAAGATCTGGCCATGGGGTACCCCCGCCTCAGAAAGCTCCTTGATGACGTCTTGGACTACGTTCCCCTGAATCACAATAACCGTTCCCCCAAGCTGGTCGAGAATCGTCTCTGAGACGGAGCATGCGAACCGACGACGGAACAGTTGCATGAGTTCCGCGACGTCCAGCCCGAAGTCTTCGTAGTTGAAGATCTGTGTGGTTCCCTTATGTGTTCCACGCTGACTGAAGCGTACCTGGATAATTGGGACGTAGTCTGGCCTTCGCCTTTGGGATGGCTTGATAGGAATACCAAAGGGTGGGGCTATCACTTTAGCGCCTTCGGGATTCTCACTAGAGCTCTCTTCGATGTTCTCCTCCGCCTCTCTGGTTGATTTCTCAGCAGCACTGAGCTCCTCCCTCTCCCGACCACACCCGAACTTCTTTTGGCTTGTCTCGCTACGGTAGCAGCAATATTCGACGGGCCAGCCACATCCTTCGCAGTATTCAAGTACATATTGCCCTTGCATTTTGTTCTATTGGCATGCCACATGACTAAGGGCCTGCTGACCCCACAACTCTCTCAATACATAGCTTCTTCCCTTCGTTGATCCAAAAGATGGATCAGTGAGAGGTCTCTTGTGGTAAGCTATATGCAAACTCGAAGAATAACTGAAATCGTCTGCACTCGTCCCCTTTCTAATCAAGGAAAAGCATACATCCTACCTCACTTTTAGATGAGAGACATTGCTCTAATTGGATCGAGACCGAAGTGCCATATGTGCCGACATAGTTGAAGAAGACTGGTTCTGGTCGATCAAGAATGTCATAAAAGTCGCATGTAGACAAGAGTAGCTGTTTCTCTAGATATCTCCGGCTCGACGAGGAACGAGAGACAGTATCCCATACAAAGAAGGAACCGATGCCGAGTACTGCAGGAGGAGCGAGTGCCTGGCTCTGGACACCCTCGGAAGCGTATGCAGGAGCTTGACTGGTCGAAAAGCTCCGATCGATAGAGGTGGTGCTGTGAATCCGGCTAAGACTGCATCGAGTGCAGCTCGTGGTAGCAGGGCATGCACAGCATGTGGAACAGACATCTTCCCTTTCGTTGAAGGATCCAGCAAGGCCCCTACTCCCGCATGTCAGTTTTCCCAGATCGTCAGCGTGCAGAGAGGAGTATTGATCGGGGGGTGCTCCTACCTCTCCAGTGATGAGACGAATGGGGTCAAGAGCTTCCCCGAGTGAGCGGGCCGTCCTGGGGGCGTCATTCATGGAGGAGGCCTACGATCGAAGCGCCCTCCAGGGCTTGTTCGAGGTTTACTCCCGACTGTCAGGGATGCCTCTCACTTCTTGAAGGCCTTCGAGAAGTACTCCTTCTTCTTCTCGGGGTCCGGGTTGATCGTCGCGTTGTTCTCGGGAGTCCAGCCACAAGGGATGACGCCTCCAGTCTTGTCAGCATACTGGAAGGCCTGGACGAGGCGCTTGCACTCCTCGATAGAGCGGCCGACAGGGAGGTCGTTGATGCAGACGTGGCGGATGAGCCCCTTGTCGGAAACGATGAAGAGCCCGCGAAGAGCAATGCCCTGGTCCTCAATCAGCACACCGAAGTCGCGGGCCATCTTGTGGTTCGTGTCGGCGAAGAGGTCGCACTTGCAGGCCCCAATCCCGCCCTCCTCGTGGCCCTGGAGGCACCACGCGTAGTGGCTGTAGACGGAGTCCGTCGAGCCGATGATGATCTCGGCGTTGCACTTGCTGCGGAGGAAGGTCGAGAGCTCCGCGAAGTGGATGATCTCCGAGGGGCAGACGAAGGTGAAGTCGAGTGGGTAGAAGAAGACGACGAGGTACTTCCCCGCGTAGTCCTTGAGACGGCGTGTCTCGAACTTCATCGACGGGGTGAGGACGGAGACCTCGAAGTCGGGGCAGGGCGTGCCAGGGAGAGGGACGGGCATATCTTTTCCGGTGTCACCTACCAGAAGACAGACTTGTGGCAGTTAATCACTAGACCCCACGTACTTGTCGAACGCTATCAGCCTTGATCTCTGCATTCTGATGCTCTGCGGTCTCCTCTCCTGTGCCGGTGGGGAGACGATGGGATGGGGGAGTTATTGACCCCTTCCACGACCTCGGAGGAATACGAATGCACTTAGAGCCAGTCGTCCTCCGCCCGCTCGAGGAGCCCTCATTTCGTGAGATGCCTTCCTTCATGGGCAGGTGTGCAGAGAACGTCCTGTCGTACTCCTTCAGAGAATGCCGAAGCCTTTTAGAGCCTCTTATAGGGACGCCAGGTCCTGGGAGTTCGTTCAGCCGTCTGAGGTATGAAGTGCTCGGCCTCTGGGACCGGAAGAATGCTGGAGATGTCCGGGGTGTTGAAGGGGAGTTCTCAATTGGAGAGTGAGAGGTTGATGCTTGACTCTCAAAAATGTCTGGCATAGCTTTGATAAGGCGGCTAGGAATGGAGACCTCGAGGGCGTGAAAAGGAACCTCAATCAGACTGGGAAGATGGACGAAGATGGCATGACAGCTCTGATGAATACCGCATGGAATGGTCGCGCCAACCGCATCTCTCTACTCGAAAAGGAGATCAAGATGCAGAACAAGTGAGAACGGGCCCCACTAATGAGAGCCACCTCCGATGGTCACTCTGATTGCACCCTCTACTCAAGGAAGAGATTGGGAAGAGGGACAGATATGGATGGACGGCCCTGATAAGAGCTGCAAGATGGGGTCACGCCAACTGCATTCCTCTCCTCGAGAAGGAGATTGGGATGCAGGATAACTATGGATGGACTGCATTGATGAAGGCCGCCTACAATGGAAAGACAGACTGTGCCCGGCTCCTCTTCTCAGAGGCGGGGAAGCAGACGACGAAGGAATGGTATGGATTCCCTTCTGGAGCGACTGCCCTCATGATAGCAGCCCACGAGAACTGCCCCGATATCGTTGAACTCCTTCTCCCCTACGAACAGGGACTTAAGGATTCTGAAGGACACACAGCTCAGTGGCATGCGAACAACAGTTCAAAGGAAGGTGACTTCACTCAAGTCCGAAGGCTCCTCGAGAATGAAAGGACAGAACGAATCCCTCCTCCGAATCCTGAACTACTCATACTACAGTATCGTGTCAACGAACTCACTACTGAGAACGACTCCCTCAAGAATGACCTTTCCTCCTCCAAGAATGCACATGAGGAGACAAGGAAGGAGCTATCCCAACTGAATCAGGAAAACTCCTCTCTCAAACAGCAACTCCAGAAGGCCAACAAAGAGAACGATATCCTCCACAAACAGTTCGAGGACAAGGGACGACAGGACAATACTCGAATCGATCAGCTAACTGCAGAAGTCTCCTCCCTCAAACAACAGCTCGACAATACTATCAATGAGTCCAAGAGGCATGCGGAGATGAACGAGGACCTCCAGAAGGCCTCCGATCAGAACCGAGCCCTCATCAACGCCCTCACCACAGAGAAGGGGACCCTTCAGGAGCAGCACTCCAAGACCACTGAGGACCTCAAGAGAGCACTCGCAGACCAGAAGGCCCGGATCCTCGCCCTCGAGAAGGAGAACGCCCGACTGAGGACCGAGAGCCATGACATGAAGGACCTTCGGATACGCCTCGAGGAGGTGGAGGAGGAGAAGAAGGTCCTCCTCCAGAACCTCACTGCTGTCGGGGGCAGGCTTCCCTCTGCACGGGAGGACAGCTCTCTCATCTCATCCGCCATCCAGGGAGATCTCAACACACTCCGAAGGCACCTCGACCAGGCGGGACAGAAGGACTCCTCGGGCATGACGGCCCTGATGCACGCCGCCTCCCGAGGCCAGACCGAGGTCGTCCGCCTCCTCCGGCCCCTCGAGGCCCGCCTCCAGGACGGGAGGGGATGGACGGCCCTGATGCATGCAGTGGGGGGAGGACACGAGGAGTGCGTCGGCCTCCTCCTCCTGGAGAGGGACCTGAAGGACGGGGAGGGCAGGACGGCAGAGGACGTCGCCAACGGCCTTCCCGACGGGAAGAAGAAGATCACGCCCCTCCTCAGAAAGAAGGTCCACCTCCCCGACCTTCCCGATGAGCTCTCGTCCTTCCAGCTTACGGGGAGGCTCGGAAGGGGGGCCTTCGGGACCGTCTTCTCCGCCTGGTCCGAGGAGCACGGGAACTGCGCCCTGAAGGTCGTCGAGTACGAGGAGATGGAGAGGACGATCGTCGACTCCCTCCGAAGGGAGATGGGGACCATCCCCTCCCTCAAGCACCCCCACGTCCTCCGCTACCACCGGGTGCACGACGACCCGGACAACGGGACCGCCTACCTCGTGATGGACTGGTGCTCCGGGACGCTCCTCGACGAGGTCCGGGGGCGCGGGGAGAGGGGAGAGCCCTTCAGGGACGAGGAGGTGTGGAGATGCCTTCGGGAGATGGCGAGCGGTCTTGCCTACCTCCACGAGAAGAGGTATGTTCATAGAGACCTGAAGCCGGGGAACGTCCTCCTCTCTTCCGATGGTCGGTGTGTCCTGGGAGACTTCGGACTTGCAAGAACGCTCGGGGACTCGTCTAGGACGAAGACAACTGCTGGGACTCCCTTGTACATGGCCCCCGAGATCCACCGGGAGGAGAGGTATGACAAGTCCGTCGACGTCTGGGCCATGGGAGTGATGGGATATGAGATGTGCACCCACGCCCTTCCGTTCAGGAACGTAGTAGCCATTATCGAGGAGACGCCCGCTCCTTCTCTCGAGGGTCGTCCCTCAGAACTTGCTGATCTCATCTCCCGGATGCTCTCGAAGGACCCCAAAGACCGTCCGGCAGCACGGGAGGTCCTCGAGGAGGCGGAGAGGCACCAGTGACGAGTCCTGGGGATCATGCTCCATCAGGGCGGACGAAGGACGTGTGAACAGCTGGGGAGGAGCACCCTCGTCCCATACCTCCACTGGGAGAGGGAAGGGTTATTGGCGTCCAGTCCTCTAGGGAAGAGTCCTCAGGGAATCCGGGAGGCTTCCCCTGGGGGTCGATCACGCCTCCCCCTTGACGGCCGGCTCTGGGAGGGGGCCAGCAGACAAGGACCCCCGCTCCTTGGTTCGGTGGGGGGTGTCCCAGCCAGAGAAGTGGCGGGAGATGCCTCCAGTCGACCGGGAGCTGGAGGCTCTTTCGACGGGGAGGCCGATGTGCTTGGAGCCCTTCGGTCATCCTCCTCAGAGAAGGGAAAGGGGAAGACTCGCTCCGGGCTGCTTGAGAGCGTCCTCCGTCCTTCGGTACGGTCGGGAGAGGAGAGTTCCGGCGGTCGTTCACTCCAGCCCGAGCAGGCGCCTCCCGGTCGATGATCCTTCCTGCTCCCTCTTCCGGGTCTTGGACATCGATTCGGATGTGGGGGGACGGGGGCGGAGGTCGTTCGTGGAGACCTTCGTCTCGCGGGGGTCTGTGCCGTTGAGTCCAGCGTGTCTTCCCGGTCATCTGGAGGACAGGAGCGCTTCGGAGGGATGAAGAAAGTCAGATATCCTCTTCCTGGTATATCGTCAGTTGTGTGGCTATGATCCTCCTTCGTTTCCTCCCCGTCAGAGAGGGGTCAGATCCACACAAGAGCATCTGGGAGGTCTTTCTGGCCCCTCTTCCCTCCACTATATATTCGGTGGCCAGAATCACCTATTCTCCGTCCCATCAGTCCATATCCAGCCTGTATCTTCTTTACGAGTGATTCTGGATCTCAGAATGTTTCAGGCCCCTCTTCTCCGGTCTTTGCTGAACTCCTGTCGTGTCAATGTTTGTGCCCAAGCCAGCTAACGAAGTCAGATGAAAGGCGTCCGTACTGGTAGAACCAGTTCAGCTCATAGATAGCCAAGCTTTTTGCAGAATGAATATTGACTCGGGACTTCCTGGATAAGACTCGTCGCTAGGATAAGCTCGGGATTCTCCTTCTTTGCGGCCTTCTTCTCGACCTCCGTCATGTTCACGAACTGGAAGTTGTCGAACTTGCGGCCCTTGACCTTGTCGTCGAAGAACTTCATCTTATCGAAGGGTCCATCTCCAATTCCAATGGCTGAGATCGCGAGTGGGTAGTGTGAGGCATCTACGATGGCCTTGCAATCCTGCTCCATATCCGAGACATCGCCGTCTGTGAGGAGGACCAGGAGGAAGAATTGGCGAGGACACGTCTTGCAGATCTCGATGGCTTGGTAAATCATTGGGGCGAACGTCGTGGGGCCCGACATCTCAATATGAGGTGCGATCTGGCGATATGCCTTACAGACCTCATCGAAGCCATGAAAATGAGGATCTTCCTGAGTGGGGTAGAGAAGGGGCAAGACGGAGGAGCTCTTCGTATTAGTGCAACCAAAGCGATAGACGGGATAAATGTCATCATCGTCGAACTCGTGGACGATGCGCGACATGATACGAAGCGCCTTCTCATATGGTGTCTCACGAGCAGAGGTATCATGAAGGCAACACCCATAGCTCTTTTTCCCGGTCCATTCGTTCGACTTGGAGAAGTCTATCCCGACAACCATCTGCATGGACTCGACGCCTGCCTTACGAATTGCTGCGGTGAGCTCATCGTAGTTCTTGTAGTACTCCTTGATTGCGACCTTGATATTCCGAGCGATCTTCACAGGCATTTTACTTGCATGGCTGAGCCATCGTTCCTTGCACCTAATAACGGCGAAGGATCTTCAAGATAGAATCATTCTTCGCGAAGTCGGCTGCCGTCTTCCCGCTAGAGTGCCGGAGCCCGTTTTCGGCCCCGACTAACAGGTGGACAACCTCCAAGTGGCCCTCGATCGATGCCGCCATCAGGGCTGTCAGTCCCGCACCCGCCGTGAAACGAGCATTGGTTGTTAGAGTAGCCTCTTTGTCGAGAAGGAGCTTCACGATCTCTGGTTTGTTGTTGCTTGAGGCGGTCATCAGAGCCGTCCACCCATCCACTCGCTGCATCCCCGCCTCCTTATTGAGAAGGGCACGGACACAGTCCAAGCTACCGACACATGCAGCATCCATGAGCGCTGTTGAACCGTCATTGCGCTGCATACCAGCCTCTCTTTCTGCAAGAACTCGTGCTACGGCGCTGTTCCCGGCCTGAACGGCATACATAAGGGCCGTGGTCCCGGTTGCATCCCGCATTCCTGCCTGAAGGTTCATCCGATGCCAGACGCTCACAATGTCGTTGCGTTCGGCTGCTAACATCAGCTCGGTTTTCTGGCCATGTGGATAGGCTGGTGTCGAGGGCCGACCTTCAAGGGTGGAGGTTGCATCGAGATGACTTGCCAGTCGAGAGACACCCGCGGTGCGCGTGCGCGTACTATCAAGGCAGCCACTGGTGCGAAGGGGAGAACTCTCGCGAAGTGAGTCCTCTGCTATGCTCATGCTCGGCATCCTATCATAAACCGAGTGATGTTGGTTATGCGCAACGGGTGCAGCAGGTGGGCGCTCCATCGGGGGCTTGTAGCTCGCAGGCCCGTTCTTTGCTGGCTCACCTTGCATTGTACTCTGAAGGGTACTGAGGCCACGCTCCATACTTCCTAGTGTACGGTCCATGTGGCCCAGAGTCCTATCGATAGAAGTGGTCCTACCAAAGGAGCGATCGGCCGTTGGCGCTTGAGCTGAGCTAGGCCGCGCGGATAAGCTTGAAGCACGCGCTCTGACGTTCGAGCGCTTATTTGCCGTCTGACGTGGAGTTGTACTCCCCAAGCCTGAATTCGACCCTGTGCCTGAGCCTGATGTCGAAGCTGCTGTCCTTCCAGATGCGGAGCGCGTGGTTGGTGTCTTTGCCGTTGAAGCCCGCATCAAGGTTCCATCCTCCGCGCGTCGGGAGAGAGACCCCCTTCCAGGAGTAGTTCCTGGACCTTGTCCTCGACTAGGTGGACGTTCTCGGAGCTCGGGGGGGTGATTAGATGAAGATATGGACGACCGCTTGATTCCAACTTGTCCTCCATTGCGACCCGGGGTGCTATGTGGTAGACTGTTCATCAGACTACCCTTTTCAAAGTCAAGTTCATATTGGAAAGTGGCGTCTCGGTCTCGTGGGCCTCCCATGGACCCATGCGGACTCCGGGTATATTGCTCAGGCTCCCTTGCATGAGCTAGCTGGTCCCGAAGTGAAGCGATCTCTGCGCGTGCCGAGGCTAGGGAATCTTCAAGATTGCGCACTCGTTCATGCTCAACAGAAGCATTCGCACTCGCAGTACTCTCTGCACGGGTCAGCTCAAGCTTAAGACGCCCGGCTTCCTCAACAGAGACACGGTACTTCTCATGCAATATGCTCAGCTCTGCTTCGAGAGAATTGCATTTGCTCGTCAGAGACGCCTGGTGCTCGCGATCGTAGCGAGTCGTCTCCGCCAACTCTGATTCAAGCATATCTGCTCGAGCCTTGTGCTTGTTCGCATCTCGACGTGCTGCATCAAGCTCGTCGCGTAACATCTCAGTCTCACGCTTCAGACAGATGCAGGACTGGCAGGGGCTGGGTAGTGGCTCGTCGGCAAAGCGGACGCTCTGCGAGCGAGGGCGTTGGGGTTTTCTTACCGTCTCCTCATGCTTGGTGAGTAAGGTCGCAATATCCTTCGCTCCCGCAGCCGTTGCCGCATCAATGGCACTACGTAAATCCTCCCCCTTGGGTGGAGCCACCTCAAGAATTGTCTTAACACTCTCTTTCTGGTCGGCAGCGATAGCATGTTCAAGAGCATCCTTTCCTGTATTATCCCTAAGGAAGAGAGTGGAGGAGAGCACCCGGAGTGCGTCCGTACTTCCCGAGATCGCTGCGACAATTCCCGCCGTGCGCCCGTCGGCATTCGGTTGAGTCCCTTCAAACGGCCCCAGAATCTCACAAACCTCCCGGTAGTCTCTGGCGGCCGCAAGCATCAATGCTGTCGAGCCGTCCGGAGAGACGATCCCAGCCTCCTCTGGAGCGAGAAGAGCCACCATGCGCGCATCGTTTGTTCGAGCAGCAAGCATCAAGGCCGTCTCTCCGCCCCCATCTCGGGACCGCTTGTAGACACTGACCGACTCCTCAACACTGGCGATGTCGTGCTCCAGCACAGCGCGAAACCAGTCTTTGCGGCAGGACAGCAGCATCGAGGCGGGTTTTGACTATAAAATTCCATGCTTTGACAGCTCATGGAGACATGGCGGTCGCCACATACTCGAACACGCGAGATGTTGTAGGTTCCTCAGTAAGCTCCGCGCGTGTCTACCGGAATGCGAGGAAATGGCGTCTCAGGCCGTCGGCGCCTAATCGAGCGCCAAAAAAAGATGAATCCACAAGTATGGTTCGAGGCGGCTGAGCGGGGAGACCTTGATACCCTGAGGAAGCTTGCCCCAACGCACACCCGTACGCGCGATGAGCGGGGCCTTACCGCGCTGATGGTCGCAACCCTATGTGGACAAGCACGCGTCCTCCCCTTCTTGGCGGAGGCAGAGTCCGGGCTGTTCATCAACGGATGGAGTGCGCTTAGCCTTGCGGCGCGGGACAACAACGTCCTCGCCTGCCGGCAGCTCGTCTCCTTCGAGCTCTCTCTGAGCGGCTACGCGGACGAAGGGTACCCGCTCCACGCGGCTGCTATTGCAGGCTCGGCCGAGACCTTCGATCTATTACTCTACAAGCGTACGGATCTCGATAGCCTTCCTGTCCTCAAGATCCTTGCTGCACGGAGGTCGGACCCGAAGGTTACCCTCCGCATGCTCCGCATGCTCTGCTCGGAGTCTCCATACCTGTTCGTTGCCGACCTTTGCCGGGCGCGGGTACTTGCGGTTCTCCCCGAGGTCGTTAACTTCATTGACGCCGAGATCACTCTCCGCGAGGGAGGGGATAGTGGAAGCATCAAGCAGTACAGTCCATTGAAGGAGCACACTGGCTCCTTGCGCTCGAGGTCGCCCTCGCCGGACATTAATATGCGATCTGTTGACCGTCGTACCGGCGCGCTCGAGCATCGGCAGAACCCAACTACCGCGCCGCCAGTCACTGCCGCCCCAACGAGAGGTGATCCTTTCCCCGAGCCCGCTCAAGAGGCTCCCCCCGCCTCAAATGTATTGAATGCCTCGATTGAACCGTATTCGGAGATCCCCGTGCAGAATCCCCAGCCCTTTTCGGCACCGGATTATACCCCTGCCTATTCGGAACAGTACTTCGGAGCAGAGGCCTGGCAGAGGGGGCGGTGCAGCGCTCCTTCGTATCCGGTCGATAGTTCGATCCAGAGGTTGGCTGAACCCGAACACTTTTCAGAAATCGAGACGGCAGTCGATATCTCGCGGTCAGGAGTCCTCCCAACAACGGCTCTTCCCACGGTGCCTGCACCTCCGGCAAATGCATATGAAGAGGAGTCTGGCTATCCAATGGGAGGAAACGATGAATACGGGTACAACCAGGCCATCAATGGGTTTCCAGGGTATGTTCCTGAGACTGAGGGTAGACCGGAGACCGGAGCCGATGATTTGGTCGAGAGGAGGACCGAGACCAGCACTGGGACTGAGAACGGACCCGAGGTCTATCATGCCGAGATCCGCTACGACGACGTCGAGCAGGATCGCAACTCGGTGACTCCTTCACTTCAAGCATATTCGGGGCAGGCTGCGGGGCCTGGGGACAACCCGGAGTCTCCGCTCGTCAACCGGATCAATTCTCTCGATAGGACATGCACGGACCCCGTCGACTTCTCTCCGGAGGGCTTCGACCACCTCAAGCGCCAGATCAATGAGTTTTCAGGGAATATGATGTCTATAATGCGCGACCTAGTGGCAGGGCAGGAGATGCAACGCGCCCTGCTTGAGAGGCAGAACTCCCAGCTCAGTGATATCCTAACTCGGTCTCCAAGCCCGTTGAGAGGGCCGTCCTTTGGGGCAGGTTATCCGGCTCCTCGCCCCATACCTGGACAGAAGGGTGGAGAGGTTGGGCCAATATATGAGACCAGTCCAACTCCCCAATATACTCCCGAGACTTCGAGAGGAAATTCGTCACGCTACTATTAGACCGGTAAGGATGATATGTGGAGGAGGGGTTCACACGTGGAAAGGGAGTGTGGGACGGAGATATCCGGATGATGTTCAACGATAAACGGCCCTCAAAAAGGGTTGTAAACTTAAGCTTCCTGTTCGAGCATACGCCTTGAGGCCACGTCACCAAGCGCGTGGCGAAGCTCAGCGTTCTCGTGGTTCAAGCCTTCTATTTGTCTCAAGAGGTCAAGACGCGCGGAGACGCCATAGGACTCACCGGAAGGAGTCCCTGTGACCTCAAAGCCAGCAAGGAAGTCGTCAATCCGAATCCGGGTGAAGTCGGTCATGTAGAAGCGGCGCAGCATCCCGAAGAGCTCCATGAAGCTCCGTAGACGCTTCTCCTTATCCTCGGCGAAGTTGACCCCGACCTTCACCCTACGTCTACACTCATTAGCGAAGATAGCGAAGGGAACAGATGAGTCTGGGACCGGTGTTGGATTCAGGATATAACGAATCAAGCTAATGGTTGTGATCTCTGGCAAAGCGCTTGTGACGGTGGAGTGTTTTGAGGGGGTATCGACGGGGCTATTCATCCCCTCGGCTAGGGCGGAATACTCCCGTGCAATACGCCCAAGCTTATCCTTCAATGCCTGATACTCGAGGTATTGCTTCCTAAAGGCCTCGGATGAGAGACCGCTCCCAACCTCGAGCTGGGTGTAAAGAGAATCACGCTCTCCCTGAAGACGAGAGAGCTGGTCCGTCAAGACCCGGTTCTTCTCCGTAAGCTTTCTACTCTCCGAGATATGTATGATATTGCTCTTCTGAAGCTCCGCTAAGGACCGTTGCAAGGCATCATACTTATTCTCGGCCTCACGGATCATTCCGACGACTGTGGCCTCACGACGCATCAATTCTGTTCTTATATGTGCCAGTTTGTCGGACGAAAGATTGGCATCCTCAAGGACGGTGGTGAGTTCTCCAAGGTTAGGGAGTGTATCATCGACGAGTAAGGACGGTAATTGGTGCTGAGAACGATCAACATCCTCAGGCACCTTCTCAGACCTATCTAACCTCAACCGCTTCTCACGCTCCTCATACTCCGTCAAACGTTCCTGAAGGACACGTAATTGATCCGTCTTCTCTCGTAATTCCCCTTCCAGTACGTCGATTCGATTCATTAGGTTCCGACAGACCTCAGGGCCATGCATTCGAGAGGCATCAAAGGAAGTGACTTCCGATGCCGTTGACAGGTGGGAGGCGCTTTGTAATTCAGTGGTCGCCCCAGTTGAAGAGTCAACATACATCTGCTTACAGCTGGAACAAAGAGACTTTCCACGAAGGAATCGACTCATTGTCCCTGTCAATTCCCCGAGGAAGTATTTGATCTGAGTCAGTGACTCGTTTGTCTCATTGACGCCATTAAGGATGTAGTCCTGGTCGGTCTTCGTATGGAGGCAGACTTGGAGAATTTTATCACCGAATGTATCCGTAAAGTCATCTGAAGGATGCTCGACCTCCGAACGCTCTTCTACACGTGGACTATGCCGGTCCAGTGGCAATTGATCATGGACCGACTCCCGAATTAACGAGAGGATGGCACTATAAGGCTGAATCGTGGAGTTCTCCGAAAGGTGCAAGTCACTACTCCGTGCCAGGCTCGTTAGGAGACGGCTTCGAGCCTCGGGTCGTGGCGGACGCTTATGCGGGCAAACGAAGAGATGGCTATTATAGAGACTGAAGAGCGTGTTCAGGAAGTTACAACGCCCGGAATCAATGGCGTAAGGACACGTGACGATCGCCTGGCTTTGTATCGCATCGAGCCTTTCAGCATCGACCAGGGCCAAGATAACGCCCTTCTGGCAAACGGGACAACGTAACTCGCAGAAATCCGATGAAAGACCTCGTTCGAGACAAGTGGTGCAGATCAGGTGCTCGCATGGATATAAGGCGATGGGAAGGCTCATTACCTCGGCGCATGAACCACAGCGTGTCGGATCATTGGCAGGGAGCGCATCCTCATTGCTCAGAAGCAAATGAAGCCCACCCGGGACGTACTGCGTCAAGGGGTCCATCGGGAGGAGAAGGCACGGATATAGCTTACGCTGCGCGATGAGGTGAAGACAAAGTCCGAAAAACGCGTCTAGACGGGAGATGAGTGTGTAATCGACGTCGAAGACACGAATCGCCCCCGTGGCCTTCATAATGACGGTCTGGATAAGGTTGGTCTCTGCGTGCGGAGTGAGTGGGAGCCGCAGCTCGGTCAGAACCTCGCTACTCTGCATATTTTTGCCACGTTTTACACTCCACTCCCGCATCATACGTCCTCGACCTCGATGAGGTTCGAGATCGGAAGGCTACACTTCGGACATCTCGTGTTCTCAGTCCAATGGAAGTTCGAGCTGGGGTTGACGACCATGTGCGCACATGGGATCATGACAAGAACACGAGAGCCTGGAGGCGGAATCGGCGGCCCCTTCGGCTTCGCTGCTATCTCGTTGAGCTGCTGCATCAGCTTCGTCATCTCGTCCATCTTGTACTGGTTGAATTGCCTGCGCATTTTGAGCTCGGCCAGCTCCTTCGCACGCGCGTGGGCCTGGTCCTGGAGAGTCGTGATGCTACGGCGGACAGATGCGATCTCAAGGCGGAGTGATTGCTTCTGAGGAGAGGTTGGAGAACGCACGTCGATGCCAGTCGCATTCCGCGCCGCCTCCGACGCAACACGGAGGCTCTGCTGCATGCTAGCCGCCTCCTCTCCCTTCAAGCGCGTCTGCTCTCCAAGCTCGTTGAGGTAGTCCGTAACCGTAACGAGCTCCGCCGCCAGCTGCTCGTTCTCCTGGTCACGCTTTGATAGCTCATCTCGTGCCTGCTCTAACTCACGCTCCTTAAGCTCGAGACGCTGCCTAACGACCTCGACCTCCTCCTCCTGAAGCTTGCACGAATCCGCATAAATTTTCTGGGTGCTCTGAGACCTCCCAATCTGTTGGCGATATGTCTCGCACTCGCGCTCCTTTGTCTTGATCTGCTCCCGCAATTTCGCTATCTGGGCCTTCAGGTCATGGATCTCTCGCGACAGCTTACGGCTCTCCTCGCGATTCACGACGGTACTCCCCCCATGCTCCGAGGCCAAGCTATTTTCCCCAAGGGAGCGAGGCATTATCCCGGACGTGGGCCTCCCATTGCCGAACGGGCTCGAGATTGCGTCTGCGGCACCACAACCCGCATCAATTGGGACATAGCCGGTCGTCGGTGCGATGTCCGAGCCTTCGTCGGTGGTGATTCCATCAAAGGATGGACGATCCGACGACTTGCGCCAACCAGCAGGAAGGGGAACCACGTCGGCCATGGGGGAGTGAGGGACGAAAATCTTTTCGGCCGCGGTCAAGGCATGTCCAGACCCAGACGCCTGTTCCGAGCTCGTGTCCTCCTCCGGCCTCATGATTCCACCCGCTCTATCGGGGTCTTCGAGATACTTCGTTGCAAGCGCTTGCTGTGGCGACAGGGCGCGGCCCGTTTGGGATGTGCGCCCTGTCCAAGATCCATCCGTATACTGCGTCGCCAGGCGCGTCTGCTCATCCCGCGCCAGTCCCCGGGTTAAGGGGCCAGGGCTCTCAATCACCTCGCGTGGGAATTCAACGTCGTCGTACCCGCTGTCGGAGCCCATCCCCTCAAAAAAAGATTTCCGTGCGCCGTTTTTTTGGGTATCGCGCGTGTTACTAGCGAGGTGGGCGCCCCCGGGGACCGGAGGAGGGACCTTGCGATTGATGTGTGGAGGCCATGCAGGGGCCTTCTCGCCCTCCCCACGGTCCTCGATCGGGACCCTAGCTTGGCGGATGGGGGGCTCACCTGCTCCTTGGACTGTCCCTCCATTGATGGAATAATTAATGGAATTGCCAGTGGAACTGTAATCCGCGAGCGTAGTGTCGTAGGTCAGAGTTGCAAGAGCACTGGGGACGGAGCGTCCACCCGTCATGGACGATTGGTCCATTGAGATGAGGCCCCCGAGCTGGGACGCCTGGTGAGAAACCTCCGAGGCCTGCATCGAGGCATACATCGACACGTTCAGGTGAAGATCCGGGTTCTCGTTGATGTCGACCAGGTTGTCAATGAACTGCTGGGTTGCCTTGTCATACCCAGTCTTCTTTCTCTCCTGAAGACTGTTGCGGCGATCGGCTCCCTCCTGGGTGAACTCATTTGAGCGGTGATCGACTAATGTAGTTGCGGCGGAGTGGTCTCTAGGACCGGCTCGAATTGCGACACTTGAGTCACGAGTGCGCGAGGCGGCATGAGGAGACACCCCACGGGCTAGATCGCGCATGGCTGCCCGCTGGCGTGTCGAGGGCGCGCGCCCACAGCTCGCGGTCCTGCGTAGCTCTCCATCGTCAGTTTCAAGTAATAGCTCCTGGGTGGCAATCTGATCGGCCGCGAAGGGGCCCTTGGTACTGGAGGAACGGCGGTCGCGAGTGTAGGCCACAGGCCTACGAATATCATCGTAGTCATCGGAGGAGTCATGAGGGATGGAGGCAGTGAATCCTTCGTTCTGCATCAACGCATGCTCGCCGCACTCAAGGATCTGGACGATCATTTCATGCCCGCCGAGCTGGGCGTAGTTGATGGCCGCCTTCCCAATGTAGTTCCTCATCCCTTGTTCATGGCTGGCTAGGATCGAGCTGATGAGCTCATATCCGTTTTCAGCGGCGTACATGAGAGCGGTCTTTCCTTGGTCGTTAGCATAGCATTTCTCCGTCGGGAGGAGGGCAATGACGGCGTCCTCGTGGCCGTTTTCAGCCGCATACATCAGTGCCGTCTTTCCAGCGCGGTTTTGCATCTGAGCCTCGCGTGGGATGAGCAGCTCGACGAGCCGGGTGCGTCCATGCTGGGCGGCGATCATCAGTGCCGTGTTCCCATGAGGGTTCACCTTCCTGCCCTCTTGAGGAAGAAGAAGCTCGGCTATCTCGAGATGCCCCTCACGAGCGGCGTACATCAGGGCTGTGTTCCCTCGCTCGTCGCTACCCCCGGCCTCATTGAGACGGCCTCGGACGCCGTCAAGATCGCCCCTCTGGGCGGCCGCAATCAGGCTTGTCATCAACGACTCTTTTTAGTTCAGGCTCACCTCGAAGAAGCCTCTGGCACGTACTCGCTCGTCCTTTACTCACCCATTACTGCGGCCTCGCGAAGGCGTCGGGAACCTCGACCTTGACAAGCTTCGTGACGCGAGCGCAGCACTTCGGACAGCGGTCGCGATTGATGACCATTGGCTGGCCGACCGAGAGTATCATGTGATTGCAAGGGCCGATAACGTACAGATTGGACCCAGGAGGGCCATGCATCCCTGCGGGGCGTTGAGACATCATGGAGCTGAGGCGAGTGATAAGCCCACGCATCTCGTTCACCTCCTGGTCCGACTTGTACGTCTCTGTGCGCGCGGCATTAAGTTCCGTATCCCGGGCGTCAATGATCGCCTGGATTTCATCCTCCTTACGACGCATCTCGTTTAGTTCCTCGCGTTGCGCTGCTCTCTCGGCGTCACGAAGGGTTTGGTTATCGTCGTCGTCAAAGTCCTCTCCAAGCTCGAGGCGCCGTGCGGCATCGATCCCCGCGGCCGCCTGCATGATGGCGTCGGCATGCGCGCGCATCGTTCCCTCAAGCATACTGACGCGGTCATGCAGCTGGACGGCCTTCGCGGTCAGCTCCTCGTGGCGACGAGTCTTGACGGCCATATCGGCCTTGATCGCCTCGATCTCGGCGTCGCGTGCCCCGATCTCCGCCTTGCACGCCCGGACCGTCTCCTCGAAGCCCTCGAGCGTCCCCTTGACGGGCCCGAGGTCCGTGTTCGCCATCAGAAGCTTTGCACGTAGCTCGGCGGCGTCCTGGGTGACCGATTCAAGCTCGGCCTCGAGCATGGCCTTCTCCTCAAGGAGCTGGCCTCGGGTAAAGTACTTCTCCTCGAGGTTGCTGAGGCGGCTGGTCATGCTCGTGTGCCCGAAGGTGTCGTCGGTCCTGGTTGAGACGTTTCCCGCAAGCCGTACGGCAGACATTTTTAAACCGCACTCGGTGTTTTGTGCACAAAGGGTCGGTGAGCCTGGCTTCTTTACTGAGGGTGCTCGCCCGCGGTGGCGGCCAGTAGCTGAAGAACCTCGGTGCAACCATTCTCTTCGGCATAGAAGACGGCAGTGTTCCCTTCATGATCACAGAGCTCTCGTTCCCGTTCGACGAGCAAGAGGGCGATATCTCTATAGCCCTCAATGGCGGCTAACATCAGGGCGCTTACACCGTCATTGTTCTGCATCCCCGCCTCGGTCTTAGCTAAACGTGCGCAAGCGGAAAGACGTCCATAGGAGGCGGCATACATCAATGCTGTCATCCCATCTTCATCCTGAAGCCCGGATTCCCGCTTCATTAGAAGCCCAATCAAAGAGGCATCATCATTGAGCGCGGCCATCATTAACGCGGTCTTACCGAAGCTAGTCTTCATCCCGGCCTCCTGGACCAAAAGGGCCGCGGCATCATGCTGCCCATTCATCGTGGCATAGATGAGGGCCGAGTATCCATCCGAGGTTCTTCGTCCCACCTCCAAGGCTATGAGCTGTTGGACGCAATCGATATGGCCATCCATCGCGGCATACATCAAAGCGGTCTGTCCATCTCGAGTTGCTAGTCCGGCCTCTCCAATGAGAAGCCGAACAAGTTGAATGTTATCCTTCCTTGTAGCGAACATGAGAGCGGTCATCCCATCCCGACGCTGTATGCGTAGTTCCCGAATAAGTCTCTGGGCCATTTCTAGTCGCCCGTTCTGTGCCGCACGCATGAGAGCCGTTGACCCATCCGTGGCCTTCCTTCCAATCTCAAGATTGATCAGCTTCTCAAAGGCTAGAGTGTAATTTGCTTCAACGGCAAGCATGAGCGCCGTTATGCCGTTCTTGGCAGACGTCCGTGCCTCACGTTTGATCAGCATGTCCAATAGCTCGTCACAACGATGAATGACTGCATACATCAAGGCCGTGCGTCCATCCTCATTAATCATCCGTCCTTCCTTATCAACAAGGAGACTGACCACATCTTTGTGCTTCCCTACCGTGGCTAGCATCAAGGCCGTCATCCCCTCGGATGACCGCAGCTTCGCCTCCTTCGGAAGTAGAAGCTTTACGACCTCGGTATGGCCCTTCCCAGCTGCATACATCAACGCCGTCTGCTTATCCCGTGAGACCATTTTCCCCTCCTTCGCCAAGAGGAGCTTGCAGCAGTCCAGATGCCCATTACGGGCGGCAGCCATGAGGGCCGTATGTCCAGCATTGTCTTGCTGTCGTGCTTCAAACGGCAACAGTGTCGATACAAGTTCCATGAACCCTTGCTCGGCGGCGTGGTAGAGGGCCGTCCGGCCATGGAGATCACGTGCCCCCGGTGTGCTGGAGGCCGTCTTCAGTGCCTCGGCGACGTCCCCGCGTAAGATCGCGTCGATTGTGACTGACATTGTTTTGAATGTAGAAGCTGGCTTATTAATGGTGAGACCCCCTCCCCATATCATGCATCATGGGCCACAACGTCGGTAACCGTTGGAAGGTACTTCTTGAATTGCTTGATAACGAAGCCCTTCATCGTTTGAGACGAGCTTGGGCATCCGGAACAGTTCCCATGTAAATTGAGGTGCACTACCACTCCCTTTGGCGTGTTCTCGACAGAGTGAAGGGTGCACGAGCCACCATCTCGTGCCAGGTATGGATTGATGGCGGCTCGTAATAGGAGCGCTGCTGCAAGTTCTATGGCATGTAGTCCAGTGCTCGTCTTCTGGATCTGTGCAATAGCTGCTTGAAGCTCCTCAGGGGTATGCGGGGTGTCTGGATCGAATCTCTCATAAAGCACTCTTTCCACTTGCTGTTTGACACTAGGCCAATAACTGTCACTTCGAAGACGTAAGGAACCGCCCGTGTTAGTCAACGTGATAGCTTTAATCCCGGGAATGCCTTTAAGTTGATCCGTCACCTTCGAGAGCTCTGTTGTCGGTATGGAGGCATCGAACTTCAAACCATATGTGCGAGGGCGCTTCTCTTTGGCCGCAGTGATAAGAAGGCGACGGAGAAGGGGCGAAAGTGATGCTCGTGGAGTTACTGGACCCAGCATTTTCCTGTCACCTGGACTCGGGTAGATAGAACGCTTACAGTCCAGAACTCTTCTAGGACCGACCCCTGGTGGCTCATGACTTCACTCGTAAGACCGCACGGAGCTCATCTCCCGTTATTGCCTTTCGGAGCTCACAACATTGGCAACGAGAACCTTTAAGAGGAGAAGAACAGCCTGGACAGGTCCGAAGCTTTGGACCTCCAGCATCTGACCCGGTTGCTCGTAGCTTGAGACTTCTCGTGGCGGAGAGGGTGCGCAAGGCAACGTCTCTAGTGGCTGGTAAACGTGATAACTGAGTTAGTAACTGTCGTGGTCTTCCTCGTAAGGCCCCAACAGCGTAGGGGCATTCAACGCTGTGGTAAGGAACTTTTGCGTGGAAGGCATACATAACTACGTCTCGTTGCGTGATACGCCAAAGGGGCTTGATACGGGCAGCACCCTGCTCAAGGTCGGAGCTTGGTCCCGACGCCCGCAGAAGCTTCCCGGCATCTCCACGAATAACGTTGAGGAGGATGGTCTCAGCGTTATCGTCAGCATTATGTCCGGTCGCGATCTTCCGTGCATTCGCCTCAATGCAACCAAGAGTCAGGGCATTACGCCGTAGGATACCACAGAAAGAACAAGCCGTTTGCGGTGCCGCCTCTTCAAGGTCTGTCCCACAGGCATGAACTATTCGATCCAGAGTACGTCCGTATCGTTCCTCAAAGGAGAGAATATGGAGAGGGTATGGGTAACGCTTCTGAAGACGTGCCAAACACTCGAGAGCATCTCCACGATACCCAGCGATACCCTCATCAATGGCAAGAAGGATGTACTCCACAGACCCATATGCCTCCGGATACCGCAGCTGAAGCGTATGTAGGATCTCAACCATCACGCTCGAGTCCTTCCCCCCGCTAACCCCAAGCGCAACCCGTTCCTCTGGTCGAATTAGTCCGAACTCCTGAATGGTCTGATGTACGTCCTCCTCGACCGCCTTCAAGAAGCAAGGGCGACAAAGGGGGTGACCCGTGTGTGCTCGGAGTAATACGGGTGGACCGTCACAATACAGACAAGACGAGGACATCTTCCTGAGGAGTTTATTTCTCGTTCTCTTGAAGAAATGCGATATTGCAGACTTCAAGACAGTGGTGCCAAGGGGAGGCACTAGTCCTTCATATGGTATGCGCCTTTATGCTCGATAAGCGTCAGAATGCCTCGATGAGGTGCCAAAAAAATAAATGATATCACAGAAGAAAAGACGCCAATGGTTGAAGGACACGCCGGATTCCCGCATCGTCTTCCGACGAGAGCTCCTCGAGGCCGCAGATGAGGTCGCCACTAACATCCGAGACGAGGCCACGGGTCCAATCGCTTCGACAGACGTCAAGTTGTTCACCAATGGGAACTTCGAAAAACTAGGAGTACATCGGACCCTCGTCGACGCTTTAAAGGCCCAAGGGATCACTAAGCCGACCTGGATCCAGATGTCGGCCATTCCAAAGATCTTGATGGGTGAGAACGTCGTTCTGAAAGCACAAACTGGATCTGGGAAGACCATTGCCTTCCTAGCCCCGATACTGACCCGGATGCTCGAGGGCTTCGATAAGCATGCATTTAGCCGCTCGGCTTGGGCCACAACGTTGCTTATAGTCAGTCCGACAAAGGAATTGGCGCAGCAAACGGAAGTCTTTACACGCTCATTGTTAACGCGTACCCTCTTCGTGACGGGCTCGTTATGCGGGAGCATTAATCGGGAGAAGGAGAAGGCGGCGCTGCGCAAGGGTATGACGATCATCTCGTGCACGCCGGGGCGTTTGGAGGACCACTTGATTAACACATCATCCTTTTCCTTGAAGGGGTTGAAATACCTCGTCCTCGACGAATGCGATCACTTACTTCAGGGGGGCTTCCAATCATGTCTTGAGTTACTTTTTGAGCGTGCAAGAAAGGAGGCGGACAGGTTCCAGCTAGTCTTGGCATCTGCAACTGCGGATAAGCGTGTCCTGGAGTTCTCTAGGAAGTATGCCTCCTCCTCGTCCGTTATAGGCTCCCTATTCGATGAGCAGGTATCAGAGACAGATCTTGGTACAATCCCAAAGGGGTTGAGTCAGGTCTTCTGTATTGTGCCTACTAAGATGCGTCTCGCAGCCTTATTGGCCTCTTTGGCATATGAAACGGCAAATAATAGGCACGTCCGGGTCCTAGTCTTCATCGAGTCCCGAGACGTTTGTGGTCTTCTTCATGAGCTCCTTTTGCGTCTGGCTACTGCACAAGACGATAACTTCATCCTTTCCAAGGTCTATCACCTACACGGGGGCCTTGAGGCCTCCACTCGTCATGAGCTTTGGGATGCCTTCTTGAAGGAAGGAGGGGTCTTAGTGACAACTGACGTCGCAGCCCGTGGGTTGAACCTGGGGTTGGGAGCCCAGGTCCACCACAAGAGTATGACGATAGGGGTTGATGTTGTGATACAATATGAGGCTCCGACCTCTCTCGAGCAATACGTCCATCGCGTGGGGCGTGCAGCACGGATCGGCCAGAAGGGGAAGAGCATCCTGTTCCTTCTCGAGTGTGAGGCCGGCTTTGCTCAGTACTTAAAGACCAGTGGGATAACCATCGATGCCGTTCCTGTTGACCGGCTCGCGCCTCAAGTTCTGGGCTTCAACAAGCCGATCCGGTTGATGGAACGAATCCAGGCGCGTGTCGAGGAATTAATCTCCACAGACCCTGCGCTCAAACGGCAAGCCGCAAGGGCCTTTTCTTCGTACATCAGGGGGTACACGGTCCGAAGTCAGGAGCTACGACACATCTTTTCCATACATAACCTTCATCTTGGTCACTTGGCAAAGAGCTTTGGCCTGAACGACCCTCCCAGTCGCTTCCTAGCTGAGTACAAGCCCTCGAAGGATGAGCTCAGGGCACAGAGACTAACAAGACGCTTACCTCGTCGACCTCTCATGAGTACTAAGCCAGAACGAAGTCGAATGAAGATGGGAACGAAGGTTAAGAGCTCCGAACGTGACACTCGCCCCGTCATCACCGACTTCGGCCGGGGTATGTGAATCATCTCCCTAGATAGCTGACAGACTCTTGAAACTCTGGAAGGTCGCAAAAAATGGCAAATCATGACGACTGGTTCGCAGCCATCAAATCGGGCAACGCCGCCATGGTCTCGCGACTTGCCGATCGGTATGCCGGCGTCCGTGACCAGCTTGGGGAGACTGGGTTGATGTGCGCGGTCCGTAGCGATCAGGCCCGTGTCGCGGAAATCCTTCTCCCTCATGAGCGGGGCCAGCTAAATAACCGCAGAGAGACCGCCCTCCTGATTGCGATCCAGCTCCGTAATCAGCAGATGGTCGGGCTTCTCGCCCCCGCCGAGAGTGGAGTCATGCTCGAGGTCGGCTGTTCCGTCCTTCATTACGCGATCATCTATGAGTTTAACGACTCCATCTCGATCCTTGTCAAGTACCTGAAGCATACACCGGACCTGGACGGGCTCCTCCCCCTTGACTTGGCAGTCAAGTCCAATAACTTCGATGCTGCTGGTGATATTCTTTACTATGGCCAACCCCATACTCGTTCCTCGCTGGAGCGCGCCCTCTCATTCGCCCAAGCAGACGTCGCCTCCCGGTGGGAACGCCTTTTCGTCAACTTCTTCTCCATTGCGGAGAATGGCCAGCCAGAAGATCTCGCAACGGTCAGCCGGGCCGAGAGAGAGATGGAGATCAGAAAGCAGGCGGCCCAAGCAGCTATGGCCCAGACGCTCACCACCTTGCATGCCCCAGTGGGAGGTGGCATAGTAGCCGGGCCTGGCACCACTAATCGGTTTCTATCCCATGGGGAGCCAGCTATCATCAAGGATATCCCCCCGGAGATTGACACGACGACAGAGAACACACGTGATCCCCACTCCCCCTCCATCCTTCATCCCGAGACAAGCGTTCGTGGTGAATCTGATCGGTCCACCGCCCCCCTGATGACGCCGACCCACAAGTTTCTACAGTCTGATCTTTTGAACACCAGTACGGTCCTCCCGTTGGCGAGTAGCCTCGTTATTGGACGTACAACGACTCCAAGTACGAGGATGACTCCGCTGACGACAATTGCAGGTCGTAAGCCGGCTAGCGTTGCACCGCCCGCGCCACAACAGGCGCCTCCGGTCATTGGGAAAGCGATGGCTGCAACCCGTTCCAACTCCTCTTCACGCGCCATTACCGCCTCTGGCCATGGGGCTGACCGTCCGACATCATCTCTCCTCACCTATGGCCGAGCCGTGACTCCGAGCGATAGAGATGAGAAGGATAAGGAGAGCGTTAGGTATGGAATCTTTGAGCGAGATATCGTTGACGTTACAGCCGGTGTCACGACTCGTAGGACCGCACAGGACGTCCTTACCCTGCTGGGGAGTAACCGCACTGGACTACCTATTGGAGATACTGCACGGTACACTCCAGACATCAGTCTCACTCAAAGGTGCGTTAGTGGAAGACCAACTTCTCGCACCACCCGGACATCATCTCGTGGGACCCGGCAGAATACCTCGACGCGCATCACAGGGGTTGAACGTGCCGGAAGCCGAACGGCTGGGAGTCGGACCGCAGAGAACATGATGAAGAATCTTGTGACTGGAAAGTACTTCAACGGTGACACGGAGTTGATCTACGCCGTCAAGCATAAGAACCTTCCGATGGTTCAGCAGCTCGCCTCGATTCAGTCCTCTCAGAGAGATGCGGACGGGAAGACCGCGTTAATCCTTGCAGCCGAACGACAGAATGTAGCTATGATCGAGGTCCTTGCGCCCTTCGAGGCCGGGCAACGGGATAATGCTGGCGCTACCGCTCTCATGTATCTTGCGGAGAACGGAGGAGTGGAGGGTGCTCGCCTATTAATTCCACAGGAAACTGGGGTCCAACGCGAAACAGATGGATACACTGCGTTGATGATAGCAACGGACCTTGGTCACACGGAGCTTGTCAAGCTTCTTGTCGAGTACGAGGCTGGGAAGCAAGCCGCCGACGGTACGACCGCGCTCATCAACGCCCTCAGAGCCGATAACAAGGACTGCGCGAAGATTCTTTACAACTTCGAGAAGGATGTCTGCGACGAGCATGGGATTTCGGGTGCGGTGTGGGCCGAACAGCTTAGTAGGACTTACGTTCTCAAGCGGGAGGAACCGAAGCCAAACTCCGGACCCGGGACCGGGTCCGAACAAACGACACGTAGTAAGTCAACAACAGGCCGCAATGAACCAGGAGAGCGTCCTCGGTCTAGGACGAGGCGTGGGATTTATGCCCCTACCGAGGCCTCCTTGCGGCGGAGTGAGCAAGGCCAGCACAAGCCGACAGGCCGAACGGGCCATGGGAAGTAGGAGCGTTTACAAAGTGCGGCGCATGCTAGCATCCAGCTAAGATATGAGCGCCCTTGGTCCGTTGATGTCTGCAACGAGCTCGTCAACGAGTGAACGCCGACTAATAAGCTTGCTGGATGCAAGGATGATATCGTCGGAGCCGGACCATCTTCCACAACGTGGCCGGACCTTTCCTTGCTGGCCTCGTTGGTTGAAGGGTAGGATCGGCTGGCGAGTCCCGAAGGCGGCATAGTAGTCAAACGCGTCCAACCCGGCCTGCTCACCCATTGCAATCCCACCAATAACGTAGATGAGTGTTAACCGATCCGCAATCGTTTGTCGAACCTCCCCAACCACTGCCTTCTGAGTCCCCGTGGTATATGGGAAATCACGTTCAGAAAGAGAGGAGCTACCGGCCGCCTCGGCAAGGGAGACGGCTCGTGGCTTCATCACATAGTTCGCCCCAATCTGCCCCTTGATGCTGGCGTCCAATGCCTGCATGTGAGTGTCTAGCAATACCTGGAACATGGAACTTGCACCATCGGTCCCGGACCCCTGCTCACGCTGTGTCACTTGCCTTGCCGCCACCTCGACATCCGACCAATCAAAGCTGTACTTCTTAACGAGCTGCTGCCCGTAGACCGTGAGGAAAGCGTGTAAGGCCCTACTATACGGTGCGAGGTCGGTGCCGTAGAGGTCGCCATCGAGTTCTCGAGCCGCCTCTTGGATGAAGCAGTCGAAGCGCGTGACGGTCGAGGTGAGCCTCTTCATCGCCGTGGGGACGATGAAGACGTTGTACCGCAAGGAAGTCACGAAGATTGAGCCTGCAAAGCCCGCCATCAACTGCTTCAGAAGGAGACGACGCCTCTCAGGAAGTATTCCCGAGAGCTCCATGATCCTGGCAAGGATGGCCGGGTAGCGCTGCTTCGTCGTCCCGAAGGTCTTCTCTATCAATTGGACAGCCTCGGATGGGCTGTCATTATTGAGTGCTTGGTCTAGATGTGCCAGAGTCGGCAGGGACAAAGCCTGTAACCGCTCCGAAAGCTCCGAAGCGCCACTGATGACGCTGCTGACGCTGGCCCTATCAACTCCTTCCTGGCCCTCGGTGAGCGCCTGGCGAAGTGAGGGTATGACGCTCATGGTCAGGAGAAAGTAGTCGACGCTGGCCGTCTCGCTGAAGAGAGGTGTGCTCGAATAAGAATACTGTTGCGGGACGTTGGAGCCGTCAACGAACGCATCCTGGCTAGGGACCACGTCGCAATACTCCTGGAGCAGCGCCGCAAAGGTCCAGGGCTGCCGAAGCGCAGATACAAGGTCTGTACGGCGATCGATGACGATGACTTCGACAGGCTTCCCTTTCGAGACGACCCCAGCTGGTAGCTGTCCAGGTATGGCTAATCCTTTCTCCGTATAACGGAACAGGCTTCCTCGAGCATGGATACGCCTGTTGATAGCCTCGGCCAGCTCTCGCGCAAGGCTGGAGCGTGCCTGATAACGAACGCAGAAGGGTTTCGTCTCCAGCGAGAGGAGCAGGTCAAATAGCCGGCTCTCCTGCGTCTCGAGCGTCTTCAAGTCATAAGGCGCAGTTACGGTGGTCGTCTGGGCCAGGTTTCTGGCCAAGCACTTGTGGGCACTTGGAATCACGCGAACCGTCTTCACGAGGCATCCCACGTCCTTCTCCGCCAGCTGTTGGAGGTCTGTAGCGTTTGGAGGGCTGGTGAAAGAGATATGAAGAGCCTTAAAGGCCATCCGGAGCTTCGAGTCAGGAAGCAACGAGTAGAGTTGGGAGAGGCTGGTGGTTGACGGTGACAGATAGACGATGCCGAGGATACCATCCAGGCCCAAGATCTGATGAGCCGATGCAAGAGGGGAGACGAGGACTACACCCTTCGAGGCCACGGCTGTCTGGGTACCGAAACTGTTGAGCGCTTGAAGGCCCTCCCCATCGACCAGGATGGCCGAGGTCTGGCCCTCGGTAGGCGCGAGGAGGTCTACGAGTCGCGAGTCTCGCATCAGTTCAATTTATGAGCATGTCGCTCGCAGGGGAGTTGTACACGTAGGCGAGCTGGATCGCGGGGTGCGTGTACTGAGCGGCGATGTGCTCGACCTCCTGGTCGGAGAGGACGTGGGTGGCGACCGATTCCTCGTTCCCAAGCTCGCACTGATACTCATTCCAGAGCAATGAAGAGGCCCGCATGTATGAGACGGGCGGGTGTGCGAGGTCGAACCTGCAGTTCACGGCGGAGGCCGAGACTGGCAGATATCGTAGTGGTTGCAGCACCGTCTTACGGAACTGGAAAAGACGCTTCAAGAGCGAGGCTTCGTCCTTCGTGGGTGCCTCCTCGATGGCTTGGCGCTGTAAGTCATCGCGTTGGCGCCCGCAGTCGTCGGTGCAGCCCTGTACGTTGAGCGTGTGCTTCTCGGCGAAGAACCGATGCCTATGGTCGATATCTCTCGCCGAATCGTAGGGGGCGATGTGGCAGGGGTTCTTCGCGTCCCAGTTGCTGAGGTGCAACGTCGTCATGGCAAGTTTGAGCCGGTGATCGATATACCCTTTGAAGAAGATGATGACCACAAGGATCAAGAAGAGGTAGTAGGCCCCGGCTCTGAAGGCGGTGCTCGAATGGACGTAGAGAAAGGTCCCCGTGCAGATGAGCATCAGACAACAGCCGATAAAGGAGTCGTTCACCGCATACCTCATGATATCCGTCTCGGACGTCATCTCGGAGCAGGGCTTTGGAGAGTAGACGTACAGGATGTTGTACCGGTTCACGGCCGAGAAGAAGGTGAAGATCAGGAGGATGAAGGGCATGGAGATTGGGGCGACTATGGCATACATGATCCCTAGCACGAACATATGTGAGCTATATGCCAGCTGGGTCGCATAGGGGAAGCCCTTGGTCGCGACGACGTGTCTTCGCGACAGGGGATCGCGCATGCGGAAGAGACGGATGAGGGTTGTCATGATATCTCCAAGCCGTAGAAGGGAGAGAACGACGAAGAGGAAGTACTTGACGATGATGTAGTTGATGAAGACGAAGAGCTGACTGGGAAAGTTCCGGCCCATGTTCCAGATGAGCTGACTCAAGGAAAGCTCCGAGAAGATTAGGACGTTAATGATCCCGTTGTTGTCAAAGAGGGAGCTGACCATTATCTGAAGGATTCCGATTATTAGGATCAGGAAGTAGAAGAGAAGGCGATATTCAACGATGGCCTTATGGTTCCTCGAAGTGTACATGGGCAAGTACGTCAGCCAATGGATGATATTTGGAAGGATGGCCATGAAGACGATCTGGACCAGGGAGGGGAGGCTATTGATGATTGAACTAGTGATATAATAGCAGAGTAGACACTTGAAATCTTTTGGCTTCGAGAAGTTCCCATCTTCGGGCATTTTGGGACATTCTTCCCCTTTCCCTCTCACACAAAACCTATTGAAGAAGTTGCGCAGCCATTCTGCTTGGTAGCTTTTAATTACATTGACGATAGTGACCTGAGGGGCGAAGTACAGGACGAAGAGGTTTGCGGAGATCTGGATAAAGACGACGTAGAAGACGGTGCGCGTCTGCCGCTTCCATGAGAAGTTACGCCACTTGATCTGGTTCGGGTCTGGTGCTAAGCTGGCCTTCGGCCTATAGCTGTTGAGATAGAGTAGGGCGCGGCTTGAGGTGGCGGCCTCAAGTTGCGACCTGAAGATCAGGAAGGCGGTGGTCCCAATGGGTATGTCCTTGTGGTCCAACTTACGTGTGCGAATGGACCTTTGTAACCTGTGCGCGACGTCGACTGGGAACCCACTTCTAGGGACCTTCTCGTAGAATCGGTTGAGTTCTCGCGGGACGTTGCGGGTATATCGCGTTAGAACGGGGCGGATCTGTCTTACTGGCTGCACTTCTGGTTTGTCTTGAATGGTGGTGATAAAAGAGGGAGAGGTGGATGGGGTAGAATCAAGCTCGAAAGATATGGTTGGAGGATTTCCCGTTAGAGTGGTCAGAGTTCGTAACGGAGAGGTTTGATTCGTCATGGTTGGTTGTAACATTGGAAGTGCCAAGCCTGATGCTCTTTGACCCAAGGAGAGGGCCCAGAAGGACTTGTCGGCTGAGTCCACACGTGGGAGGTCGAAGGATGGAGAGGCGCGTATGTCTGTGCTAGTGGTTCCGCGGGTAGAGAAGTCTAGGCGCGAGGAAGGAAGCACCAGGCCCAAGTTATACTCCTCCAGTTCCAGCTCTGTCATTCGCGTGTTATGCGTGATGTACAAGAAGCTAGTGACGACTAGAGGCAGCTGCGGCGGTAAGTGCTTGATTCGTGACAAATAGGTCAGGTCCATGTTACGTGAGAAGGCATAGCGAAGAATTTGCATCTTCACCTTATAAGCCCGATCACGCAACGAAAGAAGCTCGGCCTCCCGTGCCGCATGCTTTCGCCGGAGGGATTGATAAGCAGTAGAATCGGTAAGGCGCTGCACCTCCAACGCCAGTAATTGGGCCGTGTACTGTTGCATCCATGCTTGACACCTATGTTGTCCCTGAATCAAACTGAGCAGGTGCTTGTGCTTCTTTCTGAGCATGAAGCAAGCGTCTGGAGTACACACGATCTTTCGAACGACCCCATCTGCGAAGATGTCCTCCAGGGACAGGACCAAGTCTTCGTATGTTCGGATATTGGAGGGAAGGTTTTCTAACATCACGACATAGTTCTGTGGGGCCGCACGCCTCATCACTCTCTGCTTAAAGTATATGTACGTGAGTTGGAATTGATAGTAGAAGTCCAGGATCATGACGGTAAAGACGGTAGCTACAACGATGGGGACGATGACTAAGATACTCCCATCCTCTATATGGCTCATCGAGATGACCCCCCAAAACGTCCGGTATGGGACCTGAAAGCTTTGGTCCACACCGAGGAGGTACAAGGGGATGAGGACCAGAAGGGAAAGGATGGACATCAAGCCGAAAAGGACTATCAGCATCGTTTGGTAGATGACGTACATTGCCGCCATATTCCCTTGCCGTGCGTACTGTGCAATCGGTGTCTTGAAGACCTCGATGTACCAGTGCTGACTCACCCGCATCCGGCGCTTATACCGCGGTGCGAAGAAGGTAGGGAAGAGATATCGTATCACATTGAATAGGAGTAGGGTTATGAAGGCTAGGGTGAAGTGGATGCCAAGCGTCCGTAGAAGGGTGACCTCGATGAGCGCCGAGTCCCCAGTATCGAAGCCCGCGATGATAGACATTTGTTCCGGATCGGTCATTTACACTACTCTATCAGAATCCAAGCGTCGGCGCTAGGTGGGTGAATACATATATCCCCTCCTCGTCTGCTAACCAGTGGTATTCCAGGGCCATCTTCCTGAGAATTGCTTGAGCTATTAATAAACGATCTACAGACTCGACCTCTTCCGGTAGCCTGGCATGTACCGAGACGATCCCTTCCGCATCCACTCTGCTAATGCTTAAGACGCTGACGTTGGGGTCGACATTCCCCGTGGTCGCAACGTACCTGATTATCTGGCATAGACGAAGTAGTTCCTCATACTCCAGATCCACCTGTAATCCCACGCTACTCTCCGACCTCTGTCTACTCGGACGTTGACGTCCTGTCGCTTCGTCTTCCTTATCTTCGTTCCCATCCTCATCCCCGTCGGTCAAGTCATCCTCGTCTCCCTCGTTCGACCTGCCTTTAGCCTTTCCTCCCCGCCCATCAATTCCTAGGCGTGCGCGGCGCACGTCCTCGGGGTCTATGACGAAGGTGATTCGGTCGTGGTGGACCGTGATGCACGTCGTTGCAACAAGGCGTGCAGCCTCAACCACGTGCTCCTTGGTCACTCGTTGGAAAAGACAGAGCTTCGCTAGGGCCTCGGAAAGCCGGATGATCGACTCGAGCTGCCGGACGGTGATTCGATAGCTCCGTGCAGCACTGCTCATGTCCTGCTGCCGTAACCTCACCCATTGGGCGGCGATCTCGTTGATCGCCTCCTCGGTCAGGAGGGGGCGAACGGTTCGTGCAAGGTTCAGGTATAGCTGGAGGGTTCTGAAGTCATAGGGGACGTCGACGGTTGTCGAGGGCAAGCTCGAAGAGAGTTCTGAAGCGCCTGTGGCAAGGGTGGCGGGGTTTCCAGTAATATGGTTCGTGACGATACGCGCGGCGACAAGCCGATCGGTCTCACGATGTGGCTCGTCCAGAAGGACGAACGCCAGGTCAAATCGGCTCAGGATCGCTTGCGAAATGCTCAGATTTTGCTTCAGAGATTTGGTGCGTTGATAGCGACTTCCAATGGGGTTCATCGCGGCAAGGACTGGAGTCCGCGCCTTCAACGTAATCGAGATCCCTGCCTTGTTGATGGAGATGCTTTGCTGCTCAAGACACTCATGGAGTGCCGTTTGGTCCTGAATGCTGATCTTTTCAAACTCATCGATAAGGCACAACCCTCCATCGGCACGGATCAGCGCACCGGCCTCGACGGTATAGTCCCCGGTCTCCGGGTCGAAGACAACGGCCGCAGTAAGACCGGCCGCGGAGCTGGACTTCCCGCTTGTGTACACGGACTTGGGGTAGAAGTCGGCCGTGTATTGCAACAGCTGGGACTTCGCTGTGCTGGGGTCTCCGATCAATAGGATGTTGATGTCCGAGCGGATGGAGAGGGCATCTCCGTGCGTCCTTTTGGTCATCCCACCGAGGAGCTGTAGGACGATCCCGAGCTTGATATCCTCATGCCCATAGACGTGGGGGGCGAAGCTCCGCTTGAACTTCTCGATGAGGAGGGGGTCATTCCTCATGGTCATTAACAACTCGCAATCGTGGTCGCTCAGGGTCGAGTAGAGAGATGAGAAGGGTTGTTCGTCGGAGCCATCGTTGTTGTTCTCCTCTGAGGGCCGTATGAAGAGGGGTGGGACCTCGTTATAGTCCCGAATATCAATCGTCCTAGCAATCAGCTGGGTTTGTTTCCCTAGAAGGACATTGGGGGTCTTGACGAAGACGTGACTCGCAACGATGACGGTGGTATACGAGAGCTCCCGCAGCCCAACTCCCTTGACCCCTGTGACACCTTCATCAACCCGTCCACGCCGTAACGAATCCTGGAACGTCGCGCCTCCGAAATCATCCGGCCGAATTGCGCCGGCAGCCGCCCCAACGAGGCCTGCGCCCGTGGAAACGTGCCTGACCATTGTAGAGCGCACCGTTTGAGGCACTCCGATAACTCCAACGTCTGGCAGGACGATGAAGCACCCCGTCAGCTCAATGCTGTCTCCAGGCTTCAGGGCGTTGGCGAAGAAGTTGTGGAGGATGACATCATAGGCGACAGGGGTCGTATGCCGCATATCGTCCTCCGAGAACCCTTCCTGCACCCGAACCCGTTGATAGTCGGTAAAGACAGACCTTTCGATGAGCAACTCAAAGGTGGACCCCGAGATCCCACTTCTTGCCTGACAACGGACACAGGTACCCGGCTCCGTGTACTTGTAGCATTGGCGCACGTCAGGGATTATCTCCCCACAAGAGAGACAGCGAAAGGTACCAGAGATAAGCTCGGGCTGCATGCTGGATACCCGGGTGACAGTCCCAACGACGGAGATTAGACGTCCAATGTGTTCGGCCTTCAAGTCTGATAACGTATGCATCAGCGCCACATTGTAGAAACTGGCATAGAGGGGCCGCGTAGCATATGCCGTTCCCCCTTCTGTGGCGGTGATCAGATAGTCATCCAACCCCTCCTTCCTCAAAGTATCACGTATGGCGTCGACGAATAGCGGCTCACAGGTGTGGAAGTCGGCGACGAGCCGGCTCTCAAGCCCCACGTTATACTCTCTTAAATGGTCCAGGTTAACGAAGAGTGTGTCTCCCCCCATCCCAACAAGCTTGTGCAGCCGATCGACATAGACCGGGACAGTCGCGTTGGGAAGGTAGTACTGGGTCAGAAACTCAACAAACCCGTTCTGTAGGCCGACATCCTTGTCCTCGATGGCCCAGGTGACTGCCATCCTTCTTTCTCGTCAAAAAAACATCTCGTTATCGATAATGGCGGTGAGTGCCATTCAACAACGGGCGGTTTTCGGCGCGCAGATGGCCGCCATGTGCGAGGAGCGCCTTCTCCTAGTTAACGAGCGGGATGAGATCGTCGGTAACGTCAGTAAGCTTGAGGCCCATATTCGACCAAATGTCTTGCATCGTGCTTTCTCTGTTATCGTTGTCGGACCCGAGGGTGAGCTGTTGTTACAACGGCGAGCATCTTCAAAGCTCACTTTCCCCTCCTTGATATCGAACACTTGTTGCTCCCACCCCTTGTATTCTGTCCCAGGAGATGAGGAGGGAATCATGGGCGTTAAAAGGGCCGCCTGTAGGCGCCTGCTGCACGAGGTAGGACTGGCTCTACAGCCCTCTGAGCTTATTTACGTCGGAACTCTATGTTACAATGGTCATTCCAATAGTACAGTATGGATCGACATGGAAACCATGCAAGCCTCAAACCAGCCCTTTCCTAATTCTGCCCCACATACTCTTTACGAGGCGGAGATGGACTATATTCTTCTTCACTTCGCCCTGGACCGCGCCTCGATATCCTTGAACTCCTGGAACCCCACGGAGGTGTCCGAGCTGTTTTGGTGCACGGAGACGGAGCTATGTACCCGATGGTCGGAGGTCACACCCTGGTTTTATCACATCTACGACCGGTTCCTTGGGTCTCTCCTACGAGACTACCTGGACGCTAGGAGAGCTCCAGAGGAGCGGAGCTGGACTCTTGTAGCCGTGTGAGGTTGTAATCTGTGTGGACGAGAAGGACGGGTAATAGGACTGGGATGGCTGGGAAGAGGCAACGAAGCATGACCCTGTTGTTCTGGGTGCTGATCTGTTGGATATGGGCGGCGCCACAGATGCTTCCGCGCTGCAGTAGGTCTATCCCGACCTGAGTTGTAATGGTGGATGCGAGCTCATCTCTGACTGCCATCTCATCGTCCTTGTCGGCAAACTGAAGAAGCAGGTATATTTGTCCAACTAAAGAGTCCGCTATCTCCTCCTCAAGGATCTGGTCGCGCGTCAGTATCGTCAGAGTGGTGGGAGTTTCAAGTAAGGTCGAGCGCTCGAACTGTAAGATACATGCGGCTGGAGGCCTATTCGGGTTCCTAGCAAAGATGTCGGTCAATTGCTCAGCCAGTTCCAGGCTTACAGACTGCGGTGCGAGCTCCCCATTCCCATTGAAGAAATAATGGAAGCGTCGAGCCAAAGCCCGGGAGGTCCCATCGGAGCTCCGGTACGCCGTCCAAAGGTTGAGCTCTGTTGTCGGCATGATGACGGGGCGAACCGAAACCCCCGTCGTTTCGGCTTGATATGTTACAGGGCATAGTCTAGTGATACCGAAGGAGCCAATGAGTAGTGGGAAGACTCTACCGACAAGTGCTCGTTGACCATCATCGGAGATGGAGTGCAATCGTCCCGAGTTCATCGTCGCATCTTCGATGCTCACCAGCTCATACATGCTTAAATCCGCCTGCACCGCACTCTTCATGAACTGCTCCATGGATAATATCTCGTCCAATAGGCGTTTGGCCTGCGTAACGCCTCTTCGGTCGAGTTCGAGGGCTGGAAGACGCAAGATCACGACGACAGGCTGAGTACACGCCGTACTCTTGACCATGCACAACGTCTTGTCAAGGACTGCTCCGATAAGCTGCCGAAGGCCTTCATTACTGTGCTGGACCGCATATACCCGTTCCAGTCCGAGCTCGATGTCTGCGGACTGAGCCGGGTAGAAGTCCATGGCTGCAATGCAACCGGGTAAACCGACCGTCGTCCCAGTCCCAGTTAGGTCGCAAAGGATGACGCTACAACCAAGGGCATGAAGCCAGCCTGCCAAGAGATATTGAAGGAAGCTACGACCGGAGTTCTCGCGTCCTCCCACGAAGAGCCACGGGATGATCCCGTATTGAGTGTAAGATAGAAGGGTGAATACGACCCGTGAGAGACGTGTTTGTGGAAAGGGTAGGGTATAATGGGTCAGTGAGCCATATAGTTGCTTCTGAGGGAGGATCACGGAGCTTCCAGTGCCGACGCCTACGAGGTGACGCGTAGGACGGCGTTGTCGCCCCAGACTAAATCTTGCATCTCCACCAACGGTCCCAGGGATGTAGCCGTTATAGGACTCGACTAGATAGGTCTCTTGGGAGTCTACCTCGAGTACGAGGACGGTCTCAGGGGGGATAGGGATACGAGTCATGCACACTTTTAACTGACTACTATTAAGAAGAGAGAGAAGGAGAGGGAGCAGAGTCGACTTGAAGTTCACATCACATATCGTACGAGTTATGGAGAAGGGAAAGAAGATTGAGCCGATGGCGTCCAGGAAGGTTGACGATCTGCGAGTAGGCCTCGTTGGGTTTGACCTCGTACATGAAAACTGGCTCCGGTGCCTGCTTGATCTTCAGATCTAGGTGCTTATGACCCTCATTAGCCACACCTTTGGAGCTCATTGCCTGTGGTTGGGTGGAACGGCGAGTATCAATCTCGTCCCTGTTGACCTGCCTCTTCTCACCCGAAGAGGTGGTGCCAGGGGTGTCCACGCCCAGGTTGTGCTTATTGAGCATCCAATGGGTATAGTTCTTGTTCCTGAACCGGACTCGTGGCATCAAATGGAATATAATCTCGAAGTCGTTCACAATAACTCGTCAGCTTCACCCTCGCATTCGGCGGCTGCGGCGTTGTCTTGGAGCTTATCCCCGATGAGGTTAAGCAGCGTGCGCTTGAACTCATTCGCCTTGAGGAGCGCGCCAAGACGGTTCGTGAGCTTCGTGTTCTCCTCGACGAAACGCTCGTAGGCCTGCTCCTTGATGATGTCAGGCATGGCCATCATGAAGTCAAGCTCCGGGGAGCCATCAAGGTTCGGGTCGAGGTTCTGATAGCGTTCAAAGGCGTTCTCGAGGGCGACGTGATCCATCTGGATGCAGAGGCAAAGGTATGCGGAGAGAAGAAAGCCTCTGGCGTGGAATTGGAGCAGCTTGACGCGCGCACACTCTGCCGCGATCTTCTCGAACTCGGCGGCGGAACTCTCGTATAGCTTGTATTGCAGAGCTCCAATCTCAGCGATGCGGATCCGACAATTGCGACGTTCGCTGTCTGCGGAAGGTTCCGCCCGAAGAATGTCCTCAGCCTTCTTGTAACACGTGTAGGCCTCGTCGAGGCGGCCATCGTCCTCGTACTTCTCGGCCAACTCACGGGTGATCTTCCCCGCTTGAAGGAAGCGGCCGGCTTTGAGACAAGCGTCCAAAAGCTTGTCAGTGACGGCGGAGGCCAGTTCCGGGTTGTCCTGGTTGTATGCCGCAATGGCGTTCTGGTAGTGCGAGACCGCGAGTTGGGGCTTCCCGGACTCGACAAGGAGCTGAGCGCAGCGCTCGAAGCACTCGCCCGCGCGCAAGTACTTCTTGTCCATCTTAAAGTACCCACCCGCCTTCTCGTAGTACTCGACGGCGGCATCTGTGTCAGGCCGCTTCATGAAGCGCTTCTTCAGCTTGTCCTCCGCGATCCGGACGTACGCGGCGGCTTGGTCCGCATAGGTCGCAGCCATGAATTTTTCTCTTCATCCCCCTTCAGTTTTACTGTCTTAGAATACATGCTATTGCGCTCCCTGGAACTCCTCGAAGGAGGTCCGGAAGCAGCCAGACCGCTCCCCAATGAACTGGGACAGCTGGGCCGCAAACCTTCGAAGGACACTGATCTGGACGTGTTGGAGATCCTCCCCACGGGACAAGCCGCAGGAGTCACGGACCTGCACCAGGGCGTCAATGACACTGTTCGCGTGGATGTCCTGCTTCTCGGACGTGATGTACGAGAGCTGGTCACGGATCTCCTCGATGATTGCACGACGCTCATCATCCATCTCTAGGTCCGTAGCCCGAAGCATCGGCTCCGCCTCACGCTTCGCAGACTCCTCATGCCCTGGTTCGGGCACTAAGGGTGTATGTAAAGCTGGAACCTCCGGGGCTGCGGACAATTCCTGTGAGTAGACGGATAACAGATTGTTGTACAGCTCCTGCTCAGCGGCATCGGTCCCGACCAGGCCGAAGCATTTCGGAACCCTTCCGAACTCCCGCCTCCAGCTGGCCTTCACGTCGCTAAGGAACGACCCAGCCAGGCGATAAATATGATGAGGAGGTGGATTATATCGCCGGGCGTTGAAAGGAACCAGGATGAGGTCACGGAGGAACTCCAAGGCCAGCCGATAGGGGCGCGGCCGCCCCGCATCCGTGCAACGCCGAACAGCCTGGTTCCCGATCCGAGTCATCCACTCTCCAAGAGCCTTCCGATCGTTCCCTGAGAGCTCGTCAATGCTCCCCATCCGTAGGGGCTCGACCTTCATGAGCACATCCCCGTAATCGCTCCGAGCATAGAACATAAAAGGATTCTCCTGGAAGAGCTCTCCACAGTCCGCATCCCTATCCTCGAAGACATCCTGTGGCACCCGTGCAAGGAGTGTGCTCCGGGTCAATCCCCCGGGAGAGTCCTCTTCCCCGGGCTCTCCCCCCTGTAAGATGGAATCTCCATTGGCGTTTCCAACGGAGCCATCTAGTCCAAAGTCCGCCTCGTCGCAGTACAAAATATAGTCGCTATCTTCGACACGCGCCCGAGTCTCGCAGAGCCTGGCCATAATGGCGAAGAGATGCATCGGAGTCGGGATCTGAGAGTAATACCCGGGCGCGTTGTGCTTCTCTTCGTCCACGCGGAGCGTGAAGACCTGCCGATACTCCTCGTTCCGCAGGATCGCGAGGAGGACGGATTGCATGTGTGTGAGAATCGTCCTAGACATGTCTGTGTCCCGCTTCAGAGCTGGCTCCCGCGGAATCCGCATGAGCCACAGGCGGATGTCCTTGCGGGAGCGCCCCGCGATGTCCAGGTCTTGTGGGAAGGGGTGCTCCGACAATAGGCTCGGGCTAACCGCCGTTTGTCGACGCGTTTGGAGGGCCGCGATCAGGGCATCGACATACTCGATGGCGCTGAGGTATAGGCCCCCATAGTAGACAACCGGGTCCAAATCCCCCGGGCCAGGCTCAGAAACCGCTGAGGCCGTCGGAGATGGTCCTGGCATTGCCTCCGCGTTTTTTTGGGTCTGGGAATCCGAATTAATTCGATCTGACGACGGAGACGCCTGTAGCGGCGAGCTCATTCAGTACATCCTCTTCAATAGCAGAGTCTACGGCTCGGGTGTAGGGGACCAGGACACGGGCCCGGTATCCCAATTTCTGCGCGTCGAGTGCGCTCTGTTTGACACAGTAATCAAGTGCGAGACCAACGAAGTCGCACTCTAGGATACCACGTCCTCGTAGAAGCTTATCAAGATCTGTGCCACAGAAGCAAGAATAAGCATCCTGAGCGGGGTTAGTTCCTTTGCTGATGACGATGTCATCATTTTCTCGGTAGAGTAACGGATGGAACTCGGCGCCAGGGGTATCTGCGACGCAATGGTCAGGCCAATAGACGTCAGGTCCCGCCTCTCCGATATATGTCGTGAAGGGAGGTACCCCATGCGTTGAGGCGAATGAACAATGCCGAGGAGGATGCCAATCACGACTCAGGACGATAAGGGTGTAGTTTCCCTCCCTCCGCAAGGCGTTGATGGGCTCGACGATCTCGTCGGCATGAGGGACGGCTAGCACGCCTTCCATACAGAAGTCCATCTGAACGTCCACGATCACGAGGCAGCTCATCATTCCACCTGTGTTTTCTTTACTTTCCTGGAATAGTCACAAAAGTCTTCGGTGGGGAGAGGAGGGAGGAAGAAAGGGGCCTACAGTAAATTCTCCCCAGTAGTATGGAGGGCCGTCTCAAAACGACTCACCAGAGCTTGTGCGGTGCTTGGGGGAACCATCCTATCAAACCCTGTAACAGGATATGTTAGTTCCCCCGCACGGGATATTCTACAATGCCCAACGACTTGAGTGTGAGTACTAGAAGCATGTGCAAGCCGTACTTGCCCATCTAACTCAACCACGTAGGTGATGCAGTTTTCAATATCGAATGCGCTTACCCCAAAGTTGATGAGACAGACAAATGGACGGTCGTAGGCTGCTGACAGAATGTCTCGAAGTAGGTTTCGAAGCGTAGGGAGACGTGCATCAAAGTCATGTGAATCACAGAAGAGTGTCACTCCAATGACTCTATACCCTTCTCGAATCTCTCCCACAGCCATTGGAAGCGTCCCTTCATATAGTTCTGGGAGACGGACCTCAGCGACTTCCAGTATCTGGTGTGGCCCGCTTACCGGACGTATCTCACGTTGAAATCCAACCAATAGAGCCACAAATAGAAGGCACGTTGGGTTTGGTAAGGATGAGCTCAATGCCTTCGTCTCACCCACAAGAAGACGTACTGCGCTCTTATTCAGGGTTGTCCCCGTAATCTCCGAAACAAGGGTATGTAAAATGTCATCGCACCTGGCCACTGCCTCTTGTGAGGAGCGTGCACGGACGAGTGCATCGAAGAGTCTATATCGCTCAGTGCTATTCCCACAAACCGATGATGAAACAAGAGTCACTCCTTGCGTGGTCACTGCGATGTCGTATCCAAAGGCATTAGTGGTGTGATGGACGTCCTGAAATGGTGATTCTCGCCGTTGAATCCCAGTTTCGGCCTGAAGCTCGGCTCCTAACAACACCTGTGCCCTATCAGCTCGAGAAAGTAAGTCTAAGTTGATTCCAGACTTGACCGCATAGGCTTGAAGGATAGAATTTCGTAGAGATTCCATTAGGGCCTCCCAGGCGTCTGGAGTCATTCGAGGCATGTGTAAGATCAACATCCAAGCTTCAGGGTTGAATTCTTTGGGTATTATGGTTGAGAGGGATGGAGAAGACGAACTGAACGACGAGCCCACTTGCTCTGCAAGCATCCGTTCCCAGCCCGCTTGAGAGATGGACAGCTGTTTCACGTATAAGAGGAGACGGAGGAAGAGCGTTGCAGGCGGTTCTTGGACTGGGAGGCCTATATCTCCACTAACTGCCTGAAGTGCACGGTACACATCGAAGGAGAATATGTAGCTTCCTTCTTGTGACTGTATTAGAGCGTCCAGTGGAACTCGAGCATGCTCCTTATCACTAATTCTAAGGGAGATGAGGGCTAGATGGATTCCACCCAATCCCCAGTCCATTGAGCTTCCAATAACAGATATGCTTCCATCCAGGCCTGCAACCAGAGTTCGAACTGGGTCAATTGCCGAAGCACGACAAACTACAAGCGTTCGTGGTCGTAAGCCACGTGGGAGGGTGGTGAGATAGTTAGCCACAGCTTCAGCACCACTCCATCGCCCAAGAGCTGCGCGATGAGATTGACCAGAGTAAATAGTAGCTGGAACTACCGCTACCCGTAACTGACCTGTGTATGGGTCGAGGAGCACTACAAAGCCGTTCAGTATGCGCACATGCGAGCCTGCCTTGTCAACTACCGTGCGGAAGCGATAGGCAAGGGTGTCGTCAAGAACAAGGACCGCTCCGGCCTTCCCGCCTGAAAGGGGATCAAAGATGCTTCCTAGGGTTAGAGGCGTTATTCCCATTGCCGAAGATGCATCTAGCTTTATCTCCAGATAGCTCTGGATGCGCTCGCGCATGACCCGAACGACGGCATTTGCCTTCACGAACTCAGCGAACCGAAGAGTCACGTCTCGGAATCCGGATATGATACTTGCGGGAACATCCCCATAGCCAGCAATGGTTCCATACACGAGGTCGATGCAGACGAGCATCCCGCGGCCCTCAGGATATGTATTCCGTGTCTCAGCGGCCGTGTAAAAGAGATACTTCTCTTTGGCCTTATCTGAAAGTAAGTCGCGAGTATCAACGTTCCCCCAGACAAGATGAAGATCAAGCCACCAGACTCGAGTAGGGCTTCCTTTGGGAACTCCCCCGTTGATCAGCTCGAGCTCGGTACCATTGGTCCAGATATCTCGTAATAGAAGCGTACAGCCACTCACAAAGACCTCCGGTCGAGCAAGAACAACGGTGACATCGTTACTAGTCACATGAAACCGATACGATTTCCTTGGGTGACAAGCTTCACGACGTGCCGTACCAACACTACTAACTGCGGAGAGTAGATCAGTGGAGAGACTATCATGTAATGACTGCCACAAGTGGCATCGAAACAACGATACATAGAGGGTTTTTAGGGTGGCAAGGCGCCCACACATGAATATCCCAGTCAAGTCGATCTGCGCTTCAAACCCTACGTACACAGAACTCCTATTGAGAGTCGGGCTCCACCAAAGGGCGAATCGACGGTTGGGTAACTGGGACTGACCATGAATCTGGGCACGAGTGGCACCTCGTCGTACAATCCCAGACCCACTTGGGCCAGCCTGCCAGATTGCAGACGTCGGAGTAGGTAGCCCCAGGATCGGGAACAAAGTATGTCGAAGAATTCCGTTGATACCCCCAAGAACGACCAATAGTCGCTGATAATACGGTTCCAGGTCATATATCATCCCAATGACATGCCGATCATACCATCCTCGCATTGAAAGGGTCCAATTAGCCGGTATTCGTGGGTTCAAGAGAAAGGCCCAAGGGTTGCACCCTTGACATACAGTTCCAAGGAATTTTAACAACTGAACACCGCGAGGGAGCGTGATGGGCTCATCATCCGCTCCCAGACGCGCCGCCAGAAGGTCTTTGAGGTAGGAGATAAGCATGTGGCCGGTATGGCCATGCTCACTGCACCTTTTCCTAGTCTGTTGGAGTAGATTCCGGTAACCATGCTCACATCGTACAAGCTCTTCTTCCCATGGAATCATGACGTCCAGGATGCTAGGGAGAACGAAGTCGGGACGATTCGGCTTCCACCGAAGCTCCTTCCGCTTTAAAAGGGAATGGAACAAGAGAGGATCGTGCGAGATGGAACCATCAAGGCCGAGTGTGGGAATAGATAATGAGCCTATGGAGAGCATCCCTAAACCTCCATATTCCCGTGGGCTGTTGAAAACAACTTGCGGGAAGCGTGTGGGTGTCTTCGTATTTAGTTCCTGCTTGATTCTGGTCTGGACCTTCTCCTCATGTACCAAGATGGTCCCCAAGAGCGCACGTGATGATAGTAGAGCGCCGCGATAATACAGCGCAACGTTCAGGAGGAGCGAGTTCCACTTCCCAACGGTCTTCACAAAGGATGTGGAGCCTGCGCCCCGAAGAAGATCTTTCGCCGCGTAGGTGAAGTCCATAGCCACGGCTTCTGGGACGCCAAGGCGATAGTCCCCCAGGGCATCAATTGTGACAGTATAAGCGTTCATCTCTAGGGATAAGCTTCCTTCTGCTGAGAGTCGATAAAGGTCCGTCGTGGAATATGTGCTCATCAAAGGATTGGTCGCGTCTGCCTCCAGGCTTGGTGCTTTATCTACATCTCCATAGCATACGAGATAGACGTAAGTGCCCACGCGGGCATAACTGAGAACTTTATGGGATCCATAGCATAAGCCAAGTCCTTCAAGATCAACGCACACATCTTCCCCAGCCTTTCTGCTGAAGAGTTGGACCAAAGGAGAATCGTGGGAGTATCTCGAAAGGTATGCTGTGAGGAAATCGAGATAACGCCCAATTAGACGATCGTCTTCATCAGGAAGCTGGGTCTCATCCCGACAGGGCATGCATCCAGCCAAGAAGAATACGTCTCCCAGCGCCAGAAGAATGAAAGCTATTAGCCAGGAGAAGTCGAAAGCCAATGGGACACCACACCCACACACGTACGTCATATCCTTGAAGACATATGTCCCAGAAATGCGGGATATGATATAATCGCAGATGACTGGATCCAAAAAGCACTGTAATATGGCACGGAGGAAGATGTGGTTGAGACTTTTGAGCTGAGCCAATAAATCAACAGAATAACGAATAATGGTAATCGTCCTGCCCCTTCGTACCACCCTAATGTGCCGCGCGTAGTGATTGACCGCCTCAATCTTCAATTCCACCCCGAAGGCATTGTTAAGATCGAGAGATCCAAAGCCTCGGAGCAGGAGGTAGCGTCGTGGGTCCGACAGCAAGGAGTGTGCCAAGTATCCCGCCAGATAGGCATCCACGATACGCTCGATTCCCGTAACCGTGTATATGGGATACACAAACGTTCGGGTCCGTTCAAAACCCAGTTCTACGGCCGGAAAGGTCCGTCGACGCAATAGAAGCTCCTCCGCCCGGATCAGGAACTCATCTGAATTATCGAGGGCCTTAGTAACGAGGTTCTGGAGCTCCTGCTGCGGGCGTGATAGGGATATTTGGCCAGAAAGTGTTTCCCTCAGCGTATTTAGAGCCGCCATGAAGCATTCCACCCGGAAACTCAGCTCTTCATTCGGAAAGGGAACGAGTGGAACATGAGTGGAAATCACCCTAGCGAGAAACAGGCCTCGAACACTGGAGCGTATTAAGGACTGATCCGGAGCACTTTCCAGACACTCCATAGTTGCTTTCTTCCACTCAAGAAGCAGAAGGCGGCCAGAACGCGCCGTATATCGACGCAATGTTACCTTTCTGATCCATTTGTTCCTAACTAGTCGTTCAGCAACGGTCTGAACCTCTGCACGATAGAGACGGGAGCGCTCGTCAACATAGTCTCGCACCAAGACGGCAAGCTCCGGAGACATCTGTTGGTATATTGCGGTGTAGGGTATTCCGGCTCGCCAACAACGCCAGGCCTCCGTTAGGTGCTTCTGTAACCGCCGAGCAATCACACTTCCAGAGGTGATGCCTGGGGAAAGTGCCTGAAGACCCGCAAAGGTCTTGCGCTCTAACTGTAACACCTGATTCGCCTCGGCGCGCTGCTGGGTGATGCGCTTTTGCTCCGAGGTGCGTCCATCGAAGCGTTGTAGCAGATGGGTGATGTACCTCTCGGCCAGTGGGGCCAAACATCTTAGAGAGAAGATAATGATCCGTTGCAACGGTGGAGAGAAGCATGGGAGGTCGCCGGAGGCAATCAGAGTATCGTAGCCTTTGATCTGTTTGATGTGCCGGACTAAGCGGTACTTGTAGCGGTATATTCCCGTACTCACCCCGACGGTCGCATAGAGGTTGTAGATCGACGCAACAAAGTCGGAGAAGGCGAGAAGCTGCGACCGATATAGGACGTGAACGTCCACGATGTATTTGAGGAAGCGGGCAAGCTCACGGATGAGGTGGAAACCCTTCCCGAACCTGGATCGCTTCCGCTCCTTTGTCGAGAGCGTCTTTGTGGCCGAAAGCTCGAAGTTGTAGTCCAGAATCAGGTAAGTGATCCCCTTGCGGTGCATGACCAACTGGAAGGCCGTATGCGCCTGTTCCAGGAGCAGCAAGCACGCTTCCAACCACTCCATGCGTTCGGTGGAGAACATGGGGGACCGCGATATCGCCTCGAAAACTGTCTCATGTGGCGTGGTGGGTACACGCTGTGCCCGTCCATAACTTCCGAGGCGCTGGAAGTTTCTCTCGTGTAGTGTAGGCTTTTTAGCCTTCAGAGTGATGTCTCGAAACACTAGTTGAGTGGGCATAGATGCGGGTCTACAGGGGACATGAGGGAAGGGACGTGCACAATAGGACGCAACACAACGCGGAGGAGGTAGCACGAAACGACGCCAACCGCTTTTTTCAGCAGATGGTGCGAAGTAGATAGCTGCATGGAGAAGTAGAGTTTCCTCTGTGAGCGGCTGGCGTAGAACCACGCCCTCTCGAGTAGCGAAAGGATCATTTCCGGTGACTAGCATATCAACGATTGAGGGCGCCAATCGTCGATCAATTCGTGGTCCGAGCTCCGTTAACCTATGTCTGGCTTCTAAGAAGTAATCTCGCAAGGATGGACGAAGGATATCTGTGTATCCAGCGCAGACCCGTGTCCGAAGCCCTGCGCCCACTGAGGCGAAGAAATCCGGAGGTGGAGTTCTTGGCGGGCCCAAGTCCTTGAAGCGTCTTGAAGCAATGGCACCGTCTTGAGGGGGGACTGGTAGGGCTCGACCAGGGTGTTTGCGCATGTACGCCCCCACTGCCTCCCACCCTAATAAGAACTCGGTTGGAGAAAGAGGTGAAGCGGTTCCAATGAGACATAGTGCAGGATGCTTTGCGACGGTGACCATCTGCCCCACCTGCCAAGGCTCTGGTGCGCTTAAAAGCGCCCTTTGGACGGCAAAGGCGAGGAAACGCAACGCCCCAATGCTTTCGCCCTTCGTCCTTCTTAAAAATGTTAACACCAACGTTGGCGTTGTCCCTCGGGAACAAGGCCCTTTGCGTCGCAACGGTTGGCCCCGCAGGCGCACAGGTCATCCAGCTGGGCGACAAGCGGATCGTTCCGGCCGTCATCGCGTTCACTCCCGAGGGGAGAAGATATGATATCGAAGCCGCGGCGAAGCGAAACCTCTGCCGACAGACTTATGACAGCCTCCCCCTACTCTTCGGTAAGGACCCCTCATTTCTCGATAGTCCACGTTTTCGAAGGATCCAGTCGTTTCTCAACCTTCCTTTGAAGGTCCAGGACGGCGATATCTACATAGAGCTGGGCCCCGACGCTCCTCCAGCTCCTTTCGAGTTTGCATATGGCTCTCTCGTGAAGAGGGTGCTTGGAGAAGCAAGTCTACAGCTAGGGTGGACCGGTACGGTTGACATCATTGCTCCTTATCTCCCCTTTTGGCCATCGCATGCCCAAGCACGCCTCACCGCTGCGATAGAGTGTACGGGCTACAAGTGCCTAGCCCTTTACACGAAACACCTCGCCCTTGGGGCATGTCTTATGCTTAAGCTTCGACAGCCAAATAGCCGGCTAGGACCAGGGTTCCACGGCATCCTTGACGTTGGGGAGTACTATTCCCTCTACGCCATTTTCCAGCTCGATACCTCCGAAGTCACAACGATGTACTTGAACTATAACGTGGGTCTCGGGGCCATTGACTTTGATATTCGACTCGCTGACTACTTTCTAGGAAAACTGAGGGCACAAGGCCGAGAATCTCTTTGTGATCTGATCGAGGCGTCCCAAAGGCAACGCACGAAGCTACTACATGCCATTAAGGAGGCAAAGAAGATTCTCTCGGTCAATAGCTCAGCAAACATTACGCTGGATGGGGTTGGGGACGCTGGGGAGACCCTGACAATTTCAGTGACACAATCGGACTTCGTCGCGATGTCGATGGACCTTGTCTCTCAATACTCGCAGCTTATCCGCGCCCCAGAGCTGACTAGTAGGATCAGTAGTCTCAGTATCACCGGGGGTGGGAGCCGCATTCACCCCATCCAGCATGCTGTCACCCAGGTGGTCCCAAGTGCGTTGATCACTAAGGTTCTTAACCCCGACAACTCGGTCGCTGAGGGTTTGGGCTGCCTGGCCCTTCTGGATCAGGATAAGTATCCCAAGAAGACCATTCCAGTAGTTCGTGACCTTTGTTATCGTTCCATCTACATCCTGCCATGCGCGGATGATTTGCAATTATCTGGCCCATATGAGGTCTTTAAGACCGGAGATCACCTTCCCGCGCGTCAGAGCATCACGTTTACACTCCCCCCAGGGCCAATTCAACTCAAACTTTTTGATAGCTTCGAGGATAACATTGCGACGTACACATTCGTCGTCCCCAAAAACGTCCTGCACCTAGCAGTCGAGGTTGCTGTTTCCATTAACATACAACTCGATAGGTCCATTTCAATTGAGGTCGCACAAGTGGGTGGGCCCTCCCTCAACCTCTCTCGAGTATGGCCAGATCCCGTTACCTCGTCTATGTTCCGTGATATGCTTCTGAAGCTCGATGCTGACCTCACAAAGATCGAAGAGGAGGCTGAGGGGTATGCCACCCGGATCAATGCCATCTGCTCCCGTCTCTACGCGCTCAAGGCCGACGAGAAGATAGATGAGACGTCGCGCCAGGATGTTCTGGAAGCGTTGGACCTGCTTGAAGACGGCGCCAGGATCGAAGACTCCGTCCTCGTTGACCTGGAAGAGAGGTATGGGGTGCATACTGCATGAGACATTAGCGCCTCATCCGCGACGCCGAGGACGACCGATCATAGACGTGGACCGATCGGAAGAAGTCTCCAAGTTGACTCCTATGATACGGAGAGTTTGAGAATGCCCGAGTCGATCGTTCTATGTTCTCGCGCGTAATCCGGATGCGCTCCCGTTCGTACCGCTTTTGCTCAGCCGCTCGACTCGCTCGGATCTCTTCACGTTGAGATTCCAGAAGCATCGAGCGTCTTTGTTGCTCCTCCTCCAGCCGTTGGGACAGAAGGGTGGGGTCCTCGGGGATGCGGCAGGAGAGTGTGAAGGGACAGAACTTGGTCGTATGGACTCGACGGGTGCTGGGGGGTGTTGGTGCTCGGAGCGAGGGGATGTTGAATTCTCCTGGTGTCCGCTCTCCAAGACTGCGCGTCAGCGGCTTAGGAGCCTGAAGGCCACGGGGTATGGGGTAGAACAACGAGGGTAAGTGAACTGTCGGTGAATCTGAACTCATCAATTTTCAGTGGGTATGACAGAAGTATTGATGAACCGTCGAAGCCACGCCTCCATCTTCATGCGTGGTTTAAGTTCTGCGTCAATGAGGAAGAGTTCTGGCCCACAAGCCCCACCTAGATAGATGAGTAGGGAGGCATCACTCAGGCTTTTGAAAAGCCACCAGGCTGCGGACGGGACATCATCAATCAGCTCAATTGACTCCCCATTGATCACTTGTGTGAGAAGGGCGATGGTTATGGCCTCTGACGGTAACTGGGGGGAGCTAACCGTATACCTCGATGTGATCGATTCGAGTCTTTTCAAAACGTCAAGAAGCTTATGAAGAGAGGCTCGGTTCTCATATATGTGAGTGGCCGCCTCGAAGAGCGGCTGGGCTGAGCCGCTCCAGGTGAGCCAGTTGGTTTCATGTTGTGTAGAACAAGACTCCATTCGCTTCATAGTCGCGAGAAGAGCTTCTAGGTCATCGATGGCGGCATAGAACTCCCCGCGCTCGATACAGGTGCAGATTTTACGGCCTTCGGCCCTTTTCCGTCTGAGGGAAAGTATCTCGAGTCTTCCTAGAGTTGTGGGGTATCTGGGCTTGATGGAAACGGTTCCATGCAATCGATATGAAAGAACGGCGATATGGCACACGACATATTGCGAGTACTGGCCTTGGAAGTGAGGGAAGACACGATATCGGTGTCCTTGACGTAACTCTCGAATAGAGCGGATGAGAGCGTTACAGAACGTGATGGGCATATACACCACCTTCCAAGGGAAGTTGTGAATACCGATAACCGTACTGAGTAGCCCCTCAGCTCCAGCATCCCTCTTATTGATCGAGAGAATAACGTCGTTATCTGTTAGGCAGAGATGAACGACTAGACGACAGCCGCCCTCGCCAAGGACTGAAAGGGGTGACCTCAATGGAAATAGGAAATATGTAATTGAATGGTGAGTCTGATGGTCTACAAGAGTCCTCCGAGTCTATCAAGATTGTCCCGAACATCTTCATAGATGTAATCCCTCAGAACTTCTGATGATTGGAAGTATAACTTCCTCCTTACCGTGAGCCCATCCTATGCTCTCCTTCCCACCCTCCTCTCCCCAGTCTTCTAGCATAGTCAAGCGCACACCTTCTAGATGGAATTACATCGGGACTATGCACAAGACCAGTAAAATGCTTCCGTTCATCATTCTTGCTCCTGCATTCGCCTTAGCAAGGTTACCTCAGAAGTACAAGTGCTCGGCAACCCTCACGGTCCCCTATGCTGACAACACGCAACACATGAGGATCGTGTACGATCTGGTTGGTCATAGGGAGCTGGTCACCTTCTATAATGCCGAAGGTGCCCCGATTGATGGCACATACATTAACCCCGATGTCTACTACAACGCCCGTACGGAACGCGACCATTTGGTCTGTTATGAGGGTGATCCACCCTCGAATTATGCTCCAAGAGGCTTAGCAGGCCACCCCCTGCTCAATCTCCTCCCAGAACTGACGTATGACTGGCTCGACAAGGGACTCGATGTCGTCAAGGGGAGGGAGGCACATCACTATTACTTCGTGGGTTTGGAAGGTGAGGACTCGTCTCAAAGCACGTATAACGCCTATCGCGCGTACCAATACGACTTCTGGTGCTACGACGAGGGCGGGTACTGCATCCCCGTCCGTTGGACGATGCGTTCCATCTCGGCGTTTGGCTCTCACTTCGATCTCTATAACCTGGACTATAACGATTTCAGTACAGTGCTTTCCGATGATGACTTTGTACTCCCCCCAGCATGTCTAGATCCAGTTCGAGGAGAGGAAAAGCAAACCATCACCATCAATAGACTCCTTCTTCTCTTGAGTAGCATGTCAACGTATACAGAAACGATGCTTCAAACCACAGACGCCATACCTGAAGGCCGTATGAGTACGTACCTCATGAATCGGCGTCTCGTTGATGCCATCAACGCTAATCCTAACTACACCTTCACTGCCTCCATAAATTGTCTATCAACGTATACTTTCAATGAATTGAAGGCCCTGAAGACTGGCTTCATCCCACGTCATTCACGGATCGGAACCGATGCCTTCTCAGACTTCAGCCCCTTCACGCATACGACCGAAGAGCTTCCAAGGGCCCTGGACTGGAGGGTACGTGGCGTCCTAAGCATGGTGAAGGACCAAGTCGCATGTGGATCCTGTTGGGCATTTGGGGCGATCGGGACGATCGAGGCACTTATTAACATCCATCGCCTCGCCGATGGGGATCATCACTCCGCACCCTTGCTTCGTTTGTCCGAACAGGCCATCGTCGACTGCTTTTGGGGAGAGGACTCCTATGGCTGTGATGGAGGAGATACCATATCCGCCTTCAGGTGGTTAAGCACTCAAAACTATGGGCGTCTAGCTCTTGAGGACGAGTATCCTTACCTTGGCCAGGATGATATCTGTCGTGATGCGCTCTTCGATAATCGCACGGAGTATCGTGTTACCGGATATATCCCCGTTGAAAGTGGCTCCGTTAACAGCCTTAAGGCAGCGCTTATGGAAGGCCCCGTCGCCATTGCGATCGGCGTGGCCGAAAGCTTGATGTTCTACACGGGAGGAGTGTACAACGATCCCGCCTGCCCTAGTGCCTTCGATGAACTGGCTCATGCGGTCATCTGTGTTGGTTGGGGAACGGATGCTCTTTATGGAGACTACTGGATCGTTCGCAACTCTTGGTCTCCGCGTTGGGGAATGGATGGATACGTGTACATTGCAATGAAGGACAACATCTGTGGTGTCCTAACAGACCCGTGCAAGGTAACCGTTGAAAAGTAAAAAAAGATGGCTGGTAACGAGTACCTCTTCAAGCTCCTAGTGATTGGTGACTCGGGGGTTGGGAAGTCGGCACTACTTCTGCGCTTCTGCGACCGCCTTTTCAATCCCGCGTATATCACGACCATTGGTGTCGACTTCAAGGTCAAGTCCGTCAGTCTCAATGAAGACATCGTCAAGCTCCAGATCTGGGACACAGCCGGGCAGGAGAAGTTCCGTACGATCACGTCGACCTACTACCGAGGCTCGCACGGAATCATGGTTGTGTACGACATCACCTCTCGCGAGTCCTTCGAGAACGTCCGCACTTGGATTAAGGAGATCGCGAACAATGCTAACAGCACCGTTGTGAAGTACCTCGTCGGCGCGAAGAAGGACCTCCGCGGGGCCGAGGCCGACGAAGCGACTTGCGTCTCAACAGAGGAAGGCCAGAAGCTTGCCGATGAACTCGGCGTCGCCTTCCTTGAGACATCCTCGAAGAATGGCGATAATGTCGAGGCCGCCTTTGAAGACTTGGCCCGTCGGATCATAGAGGTTCAGGGCACCCTCCCCAAGGGCGATGGAAGATCTGCAACTGGGAAGAACACAGTATCACTTGATGCGAAGGATGAGTCGAAGGAATCAAAGTCCTGCTGTTAAGACTACACTTGCCTCATACCGCACGGGAGTAAAGGGTTTATTCTACGCTCATCCACTTGTCTCCCTTCTCCTATTGAATTCTTCATTATACTCTCTCTACCCTGTCTGATAGCGCCTCTGAACCCATGCCGATCCCTTCGGAAGAAGAGCAGATCCATCTCGCCGCATACATCCAGGCCATCGTGACCGTCTGTGCGTACTCCTTCACTGGCAATGAAAGAGTTCTTAGTGAGACGATGAAGGCCGTCTATGAAGCGATCTCTGGCCGTGTCGCAGCCGAAGAAACGGTTAACCTCAACAAGTATACTCCAGGCTTCTCCAGTCAGCAGCCACGCCGCACAAGTACCATGGGAGTCGACGATTTCGCAGCAGACACGGGCGTTCCTATCCAGCTTCCAAACGTGAACTTCACTCTCTGGCCCGGCGAGAACTTAGACCCAGTCTGCATCCTGATCATCGGGCTCGGCCTCATCGCAGGTAATGACTCGGTGTGTCGTCCAATGGTGATGCGATTGATCAACAAGATCCTGGTCTACGGCTCCGTCTATGCTAAGCGTGCGTGCCCTCTGGCCTTGGCCCTCATGAACCTCTCTTCCCCAACTCCAGAGCTAACCGATATGCTTTACCGCATCGCCACACTCTCAGACATCAATGCTGTCGTCCCGGTCGGATCCTGATAGCCCGCGTGGTCCAGGTGCTTCCTGACTCCCCCGACGCCCCCGGCCACTGCAGACGTCAGAGGCAGTAGCGGTTCCTTCGGGGGAGGGATGCGTTCTGATCCCTCTTTCTCGAGGAGCTGGCGGACTTGAGTGAAGTCGTCTTCATCTGGACTGTTGTTTGCATGCCATCTGTGTGGCCTTTGGAGTCAGTCCCTGATCATGGGAAGAGGAGTTCAACGACCTCGGGGTAGTCCTCGTGGGCTGCTGTCATGAGAGCTGTGCTTCGGGGGAAGCTCCACTTCTTCGGCTGCTTCCCCACTTCGGAGAGGAGGAGTCGAACGCAGTCTGTCTTGTCAGTGAAGGGGGCTCACATCAGTGCGGTCCGTCCTCGGTTGTCCCTCATTCCAACCTCTTCTCGAGGAGGGGGATGAAGTTAGAATACCCTTCCCCTACCGCCCACATCAGGGCCGTGCTGCCACTCTTGCTCCCCTTCCCAACCTCATGGAGATTCCTTTTCAGTCCTCGAGGTCTCCTCTCCTGACTGCCTCCATCAACTCAATGAGGGGCATTTTTGAGCATCAAGCATCAATCCCCTCCTCCCCGCCTGAATACACCTTCCCCGACGCCCCAATCCTCCCCACCAACAAGGAGAGGCTCCCACAGACCCTAGGATTCAGTGCCCCTCCCGAGCCTGCGGGACGACCCGTTCACTCCGACCCTACCCCTGGATCCGCACCCCTCCAGTTGATGCTCCCCCCCGGCCTTCCCGACTGCAGTCCCCAGTTCGGCCATACCCGCCGGGCAACTCGCGAGCTCGTTCCGAATTCGCAAGAGAAGTCGGCGCGGGCCCCGTGAGTACTGCGGCGGAAGGCTCCGTGGGAGAGCTGGGTGCTGAACTTTTCCGGGTGGTCGAGGTCCACTATTGCTCAGTGGGGCTCCTCCTCCATATTCTCGCCCTTGCCGTCGCCAAGGGTCTCGGCACCGATCTCCTCGTAGTCCTTCTCGAGGGCGGCAAGATCCTCACGAGCCTCGGAGAACTCGCCCTCCTCCATGCCCTCGCCAACGTACCAGTGGACGAAGGTGCGCTTCGCATACATGAGGTCGAACTTGTGATCCATGCGAGACCAGACCTCGGCGATGGCGGTCGTGTTCGAGATCATGAGGCACGAGCGCTGGACCTTTGCGAGGTCGCCGCCAGGGATGACCGTCGGAGGCTGGTAGTTGATGCCGACCTTGAAGCCCGTGGGACACCAGTCGACGAACTGGATCGTGCGCTTCGTCTTGATGACTGCGATGGCCGCGTTGACGTCCTTGGGGACGACGTCGCCCCGGTACATCATGCAGCACGCCATGTACTCCCGTGGCGCGGGTCGCACTTGACCATCATGTTCGCAGGCTCGAAGACGGAGTTGGTGAGCTCTGCAACGGAGAGCTTCTCGTGGTACGCCTTCTCGGACGAGATGATCGGAGCATAGGAGCAGAGCGGGAAGTGGATACGCGGGTAGGGGACGAGGTTCGTCTGGAACTCCGTCAGATCGACGTTGAGGGCGCCATCGAAGCGAAGAGAGGCCGTGATCGACGAGATGCACTGGGCGATCAGGCGGTTGAGGTTCGTGTACGTCGGGCGCTCGATATCGAGGTTACGGCGGCAGATGTCGTACATCGCCTCGTTGTCGACCATGAACGCGCAGTCGGAGTGCTCGAGCATCGAGTGGGCAGCAAGAATCGTGTTGTAGGGCTCGAGGTCAACGAAGACCTCTTCCGTCCCCACACCGACTTCGATGTCCTGAGCACTCGCAGACCAGAAGGCCCAGAACATCGTCCTCGAGAAGGAGAACGCCCGACTGAGGACCGAGGGCCATGACATGAAAGACCTTCGGAGACGCCTCGAGGAGGTGGAGGAGGAGAAGAGGGCCCTCCTCCAGAACCTCGCTGCTGTCGGGGGCATGGTCCTCACTCCCAAAGCCCAGGACTCCTGACTCCTTGAACAGGCAGGACCTGAAGTGTCTGTCACAGCGGGCTAAACCGCCCCCTACTCCTCCCCTTCGATGGCACTGCAACGACGTGCAGGACTGGAGACGTCCTCTTCGGGCTGCTACCATGTCAGCTCGACCAGTCCCGTCTGCAAGGAAGCGGATAAGACTGACGCCTCCAAGTGCACCTGTGAGGAACCACTTCGACAGCAGTCCCAAGACCTGCAAGACGTGCTCCCCGGCCCTCGTTGCTCGACGATTCCCGATGGTCTCTACCTGAACGGGACGAGCCTCCTGTCCTGCCTCGAGGACGGGGGCCTGCAAGGAGTTGTGACCTGCGCGCTTCTCGGGGGCCGGGCCGTGGCGACGAAGTGCGGAACAAACGACGTTCCGATCAACGGGAGGTGCGAGAAGGCGACAGGATACGCCGGGGTCTGCACAGCCTCGAATGGGGTCTGTTCGGGCTGCAAGGGGGGCTTCATGCCGGCCAGCGGTGGTTGCTACAGCCCTCGGAACTCGGGCGCCTTCGGGCTCTGTGCGGACGGGAAGACCTTCCTTATCGGGGAGAGCCTCGTCTGTTCCGAGTGTCCGACCGGAAGCGTCCCCATCAACGGGACCTGCACGGCCCTCCCGTCGTCCCGGTTGGGAGAGTCGAACTGCGTCCCCAACGGGGGGAGGACGGCCTGCTCGGGGTGCAATGACAGCAACGGGAAGTACTTCCTCCTCAACGGGGGGTGCTACTCGACCGATGACACACTCGGTCAGAAGGTCTGCACCACGGCCGACAACAATGGAGGCTGCACGACGCCCGCCTCGAACTCCGGCTTCTACAAGGACGGCTCGAAGGGCCTCGTCCCCTGCTCGAACGGATGCAATGACTGCGGAACAGACGGGAAGACGTGCACCGGAGGCTGTGTCTTCGGACACTACTCCGACTCCAACTCCTGCAAGGCTTGCTCGACGGTCATCGATAACTGCGTGGGGTGCACAGGAGCCACCGCCTGCACCCTCTGTGCGAACGGACAGGCCCCGACCGGCACTCCCTCGGTCTGTGCTCCCGACAGCGTCTCGGGGTCTTCTTCGTCCTCCTCGGGGCTCTCGGGGGGCGCCATTGCGGGGATCGTCATCGCCGTCCTGCTGGTCCTGGGGGGTCTCGGGGGCTTCCTCGGTTGGTGGTTCGGATGCAGGGGGAAGTGAAGGGAAGGGGCGACGTGACAAAACGTACTCCTGATGAGGACTAGACCTCTCCTGCTGTTCTTTGAGGCCTTATCTGAGGGGAAGTACATCCTGACCGTACTGGGGAGAGTATTAGCCTATGCCACCCAATGGCACACTGCACTCAAAGTCTGCGCGGCACAGAGCACGCCATCCGGAGAGGGATGAGAAGGAATTCACAAGTTAGTCATGGATCTTATAGCCATGGAACATCCTGACGACGTCCGGGTCGTAGTGATTGTACTTGTCGACGAACACAGACGTATTTGTGTCCAGCTTCGCGATCGCCTGCATGTCCTCGTCGGTCAACTTGAAATCCCAGATACCACGGTTCTCGATCATACGGCTCTTGTTGACGGTCTTGGGAATGACCACGACCCCACGTTGGACGTTCCAACGGAGAGCGACCTGGGCAGGTGTCTTTCCGTACTTCTTCCCGATGGATGTAAGGACAGGGTTGGTGAACAGATCGGACTTCGCACTGGCCAGAGGGCTCCACGCTTCAGGACAGACACCATAGTGCTTCATCTCCTTCATTAGATCGTCTCGGTGATAGAAGGGATGGACCTCCACCTGGTTGACAGCCGGGATGACACTGACCGTCTCACAAAGGTCCGCGAGCATATGCGGATAAAAGTTCGAGACTCCAATGGCCTTGATCTTTCCCTCACGATATAGCTCCTCCATTGCCCGGTAGGCCTCGAGATACTTCCCGAAAGGCTGGTGGATCAGGTAGAGGTCAATGTAGTCGAGCCCGAGCTTCTTCAGCGATGTCTCGAAAGCCTTCTTCGTGTCCTCGTAACCGTAATCCTGCACCCACAGCTTCGTAGTGATGAAGAGCTGCTCGCGGGGGATGCCGCACTTCCTGATTGCAGCTCCAACCGCCTCCTCGTTCCCATAACCGGATGCAGTGTCGATGAGTCGATACCCACTGGCGATGGCGTCGAGAACAACGCGCTCGCACTCCGCGTGGTCGGGAATCTGCCACACACCGAAGCCTTCGAGAGGCATCTTCACCCCATTGTTCAGGGTCACTGTCTCCGCCATTCTTTTGTTTCTTCCGTTAGCCTAGTGCCGATCAAATTGATTTCTCGAATCTGCTAGAACGCTGGCACCGGAAATGCAGTATAGAACGATCGGGACCTCACCTGGAAGCTGACGACAAGAGGCCCCGATGTGAACGTCGATAGCATTCAGTACGCGCTGTAGATGAAGCCCTGGCGTTTTAATGCTCCAATCGCGAAAACATTCTATCTTCTTGGTATGTAAGAGAGGCCATTTTGAAGATCCTCACGGAGTCCTAAGCGCGCATAGTGCTTGAACCGGGGCCCATGAGCAAACGAAGGCTACCGATGTACGAAATGCTGTCACATTCCACTGTGGATCCGAGTCGTCTCTCCCCGTCTGGGCGGTTTATCCCCTTATTTCGCTCGGTACGGAGCCGATTGAGTGAATGAATGATTCCGTTTGTTATGAAAGATCACTGCTGCTGATAGCCGAGGCGTTCCTTGGGCTGGTGGCGCCCTCTCCTTTGCGGAAGCGTCACCACCTGTTCAAGAGGTGGCGCATCCCGACCCGTCCTCTCGCCTAGAAGACAACCTCTAAGCGATGGTCGACCACCCTCCACCGGAATCGGAGACGAGTTACGTGCATGCACACCCCCACGTTCTTCTACTGGAGTCCTCGAATGATACAGAAGGAATTGACAGATAACAAAAAGAATCGATGCCAATCTCGGAGTTTGCCAAGCAGTACTACGAGAAGATGTTTCCGGGGAGTGCGTCCAGATTCCTGGAGACAGACCCAGAGTTCAGCGACCTGTTCGAGAACTTTGCATTCGACGAAGTGATCAACATGCCTGAAATAGGAGGTAGAGAACTCAACGATCGAACACGCCACATCGCCATCTTGGCTACTGCTCTGGGGTGCCAAGGGATTGACACGTTCAGGGTCATGTTGGCAGCCGCGATGAACTCCGGAGTGACGCCTGTCGAAATCAAGGAGATCATATACCAGGCCGTGCCGTACCTCGGGATCGCCCGAGTGTTCCCCTTCTTTGCTGCGGTGAACGAGTTCCTCAGGAGCAAGGGCGTTCCCATCCCTCTCGAGAACCAAGCGACGACCACCTTCGAGACCCGTCGGGAGGCTGGGTCCCAGGCACTAGTGGAGATCTTCGGTGACAGTATGCGCGGCTTCTGGCAATCAGGCCCGGAGGAGAGTCGTCACATCAACTGTTGGCTGACGGACAACTGTTTTGGTGATTACTATACACGTAAAGGCCTGACTCGAGCCGAAAGAGAGCTAATCACGTTCTGTTTCCTTCTGGCCCAAGGAGGCTGCGAGCCCCAGCTCACCAATCATGTCTTGGCAAACATACGCTGCGGAAACGATAGACTATTCCTGATAAAGGTCGTATCCCAGTGCGTCCCCTTCATCGGATACCCCCGTTGCCTGAATGCGTTGGCATGCGTGAACAAGGCAACTGAGCAGAAGTGAATCAAATATTTTGACGCAGGAGGACTTGGGTGGTCATGAGGATATCTACGACAAGTGGAGAGGTGTAGGACATGGTCCCGAAGGTGAGAGTCTCGGTCAAGAAATCCCTGATATTTGACAGGAGAGGACTGAAGAGACGGCAGAGTATCTGAAGAAGGAACCTTATCCTAGATCTTTGGCCCCATCCCCTCTCCATGAACGGTGCCACGAACTGGAGGACCGTCCTCATCTGTTGTGGCCCAGCTCTCCAGTGGGCACTCTACATATGCTCCCTCATAGATCACCCGTTCACACAGGAGCCACTACACTCTCCTTACCAACGAGACTAGCCTGTCCAGCGTGCCTCAAGGACCACGGCCCGAGTTCAATGCCGCACGCTGATAAAGGATCAGGAAGCTTTCCTGATGATGAGTGGGTGTGACTAGTCCACCAAGCACAATATCAGCATAGTCCTGGACAAGGGGACGCTATGGTCCTCTCAATAGCAGCGAGGAGGCTATCCTTACCCATACTCTCTCGAAGGGCGTTGATTCCGGCGAGTGAGAAGGCCCAATCGATTATCTCTCGTTCATAAGGATTTGGAGACAGAACTTATCAACTGGTTCCATCATTGGCACCAGATTCAACAGGAATGTTCCGATGTCTCCGGAATGGGTAGACGCCTCCACCACTTCTTGCAGCTCCCACAGCATCGAGATAGCTCTCGAGGCCTCTTACATGAGAGAGGAGCGCCCCAACCTGGATCGTATGCACAGATGACTACGTTCTTGCCCCTGGAGACGGCAATAGGATCGATATTGGCTCCAACGATAGTGAGAGGGGAGGTTGCGTCAGTGAGCAGCTGCACTAGCGAGTGGCATTGCGACCGATGATCTCCTTCAGAATGACAGAGCTGACGAGGCCTGAGACGCTGAGAGAGGACACTCTCATTCTCTTAGAAGTGGAAGTTCTGCAGCTATAACGTCCGGAGGACCGCATGAAGGGCACCTTACTACTAGTCGGGCAGGGAGGCATGATGACTACCCTTCCCTGGTGGCATGTCCCCTTTCTGAGATTTAATCATGAGTGAAGAAGCTGGTGCACTGATCACCCACTTCTATCAGGCCTTTCAGCGCCTTGATGCCGAAGCCATGGTTGCCTGCTACACCGAAGACGTGGTGTTCAGCGACCCGACCTTTGGGGAGTTACGCGAACGTGATGTTGGTGACATGTGGCGGATGCTAACGACTCGGGCCAAGGACTTCTCTCTGACCTTCGATAGCATAAGTGCGGATGGACACAGTGGCAGTGCTCATTGGGTGGCGACCTATCTGTTCGGTAAGACTGGCAGGGTCGTGACCAACGACGTCCAAGCACGCTTCGTCTTCCGTGAGGGAAAGATCTGCGAGCATCATGATCACTTTGACCTGTGGCGATGGTCACGTCAAGCCTTGGGCATCAGGGGGCTGTTACTCGGTTGGTCCTCGTTGGTACGAAAGGCTGTTCGTACGCAGGCGTTGAAAGGGTTGAGAGGGTTTCAGGCGAACAGAGAGTCATCTAGTGTGACTGGCTCGGACCAGATGCCCATGAATAAGTAATATCACACTTCGACCTTGTGCAGAGTGGAGAAAAGAGTTCCCTCTTAGAGTTCTCCTGTCCCCCTCTTCAATCAGAGGTAAGACAGGACTTCTCCAATGAGATCCGTTTGAGCCTGAGGCTTCCAGCGTCCAGAGATGTGTCTACATCATCAGAAGGACCGACCCTCCTGGTTGTGTTGATCTTCACGCACACGTGAGAAGAACCGTTCGTCGTCAATGGGAGGGTGTCCTAACAGGGGCTCAGTGTCATAAGCTTCCTAGGGCTTCCCGTCAGCACATCCTTGGCGGTCTTCTGCCTCCCGACCACCTTCTCCTTCCAGGTTCTGTCACTGGCAGTTCGAGCACATACGCCTCCCTAGCCTTCTTCTTGTACAAGAAGGAACCGCACCTTCACGTGTCGGTGGGTCTGTGGAGGTTCCACTTCCAGTCACCCTGAAAGAGGTTGCAGGTGGATATGAAGGCGGGCCTATCCTTAGAGGAGCGATCTCCTGACGGCCCACATCTGACCGTTGGAGACGGAGGAGCGGATATCGATATCTCGGGAAGAGATACTCGGAGGTATCGCGAAAGCGAAGAGGGCCGTCTTCTCCCCTGGGTTCCGTGCAGCGCGCAACGATCGGGGTTCCCTTTCTCATCGTAGAGTGGGCAGTACCATGCTCCGGAGCTGCTGAGCGATAGCTCTGGTCCTTGAAGTCAATCGTGAGTTCTCAGACCGGCTCCCTATCGAGCTACATCAAACGAAGACGAGGGAACTGAGACAGGGAAACCCCTTGCCGCTTATGTCAACGCAGATGGTCGTGCCATCCCACAGGTGGCTGGATAACTGATTGGGTCAAGTTGTGGGAGAAGAGCCTGGTCTTTCGGAAAGGTATTGTCGTAACTGGACATATCCCATCCCTAAGTAGGCCATCTCCTAAACGAGGTAAAGGAAGCTTGATCATTAACGAGACCCCGGTGCAGATCTGTTGAGGAATCCTCCAGTGGCCCTGGTATAACCTACTTAGGTGGTGGGAAAAGTCTCATATCAGAGTTCCCAGCACTTCAGCAGTATCCCTACGAACCCATAGGGAGCAGGGATGAAGTTTGCTCGTGATCATACGATAATGGGAGATGAAAAAATGAGGGTGAATGAGAAGGTCGACCCCCGAGCATTTGTTTCTCTTCAGTCGATGACCGACCTCACAGAGCGGATAGGTAGCGTTCTGGGTGAGGTAGGCGGCGGAGGGTCGGGTCAAATAAACGAGACGGCCAGTCTCCTCGACTCCAGCGAGAGTAGTCTGAGCCGTCTAGTGGTGAACACATCTCTTAGCGAGGGGGAACCATCAAGCTCCCTGTCAAGGTCGCAGTCGGCCACGGTGCCCCCGCAAGCCTCCTTGTCGCCTTGGGTCGACGATTCCGTTGGTTCGAATAGCTCCTGGCTTACGGATAAAGAGAAGAAGGAAACTATCCCCAGCAGCGACGATGACTCGAGCGAGAGTGCCGAGACGGAGTTATCAACCATACTAAGAAAGCGAAGCATCTCTGGGGATGAACTTGAGCAGAACAGGGCCAATACACAGAACCAAGTTCTTGATCTCCGACAAGGGATCGACCCCTTACGGCAACGGAGGTATTTGCAGAATACGATGAAGACTCCAACAATGTCCACCCTGTGCGACCCTAGTGTCCTTCAAAGCCTCGTTCGCACCCTAGTGAAGGAGTAATGGATTTACCCTTTCATCTACTGCCACGTAGTGCCGCACGGGCGAGCAAAACCTGGTCAACCATGCTGTGCACGACTGCATCGCAATGTTCGGAGTCAATATACGCTGGGGTGACGTACGGCTCTTCAAGAAGTAGCTGTGGCGGCCTTCGAAGCTCTTGGAGATACGAGGAGAGTCTCCGTGACATCTTCTGAAAGAGCTGAGTGACGTGTAAATGTATTGACGGATCATTAGGTTCAAGGTTATTGTTCCTTAGCCACTCATCTGCAGCCTGGCAAGACTCGGGGGTTAACGGGTAGTCTTCCGCAGAGGTGGCATGTACTGCACAGAAGGCTCCATACTCAGGTAGGCCCGGATTAATCACTGGGCTATCACAATCAGGATAGGAACAAGTAGTGAATGCAGGGACATCAATCGCCATCCCCACGTGGTACTTGCAGACCGCGGCGAGGGGGAGTGCGAGGCGCTCACAACCCTCGAAACAACATCGCTGTCGAACACGTAGCTCGATCCGAAGAGCATCATCTGTGAGAGGATCAACCTCTTGCCTTACCTCCTGGACCAGGTCGGCAAGGGGGATCCCTTTCCGTTCCCCTAAGCCCTCGTCGTCCAGCAGGTCGCTGTAGAAGCTTACAAAGCGCGCAGGGGTATCCATTTATGAGCTCACCCTTCTCGCTCTTCTTGGCCTACGCGACACGAGACCGCGCATCGGGGACGATAACGACGAATGTTAACGGCAGAGAGGCTACAGATATGGTGCTCCAGCTCGAGGGTTTGTTCCTAGGCCGCGATGAGGCAATCCGTAGAGGGTTTAGATTCCGTGGCGAAACGTTGGCCATACATTTCTACGAGGAGGAGCAGCAAGGAACGGTCATCACCGGCCGCTCCGAGGACTTGGAGCTGGCGGTCTGTATCGTCCGAACCACCACTGTAGACTTCGTGGGGATCGCACAATACCCAACATTGACCATCGAAGCCGTTCGTTCTATTTGCGGCCACCTGCTCTCCCAGGACGCCTCGAGTGAGAAGTAGCTAGAGGTGTCATCTCGGATCGAAAGTGCAGGGTATCATTCGGCTTAAGTTCGGTAAGATCAAGAAAGACTTCCCGATCCAGGCCGAGGAAGCAGTCAGGAAGCGCGTGAACGGTGAAGGAACTCTCGTATGCAACGGAGAAGCAATAAGAGCCGCCTGTTGGGACTCCAGAAAGGCGTTTGAAGTCAATGATATCACCGCTCGGATTTGTAAGAGCCAGGAACCAGGTATGTGGCTTCGACTTGGTATATGCCGTACCAGAATACTGTCGAGGAAGAGGACTCTCCGGAATCACCGAGACATGATTGAAGGAGACATAAATACTCACGTCGATTGGAGCCTTATCTGTAGAGATGCGCTTGACAATGATCTCAAAGTGCATATTAGGGTATGCTAGGAGCTCCCTCTCAAGCGTCTCGACCTCGTTCGTTGAGAGAGAGTACAGGTTATCCTTCACGTATTGACGGAAAGCCTTACTCCCCTGAGAATGGAAGAGGGTGACGAAGTCCTGGATGGTATGCAGACCTAATTTGTTCAGAACCCGCTCCTTCTTCTGGCCAAGGAAGCGACGTATTGGAGTCAAACAAAGACGTGAATCCAGGTCTGGCCAAAGGCCCTGAACAAAGGCTTGGGAGAAGCAGATGACATCTTTGACGGCGACAATATGCAAGTGGGTGAGAAATGCCGCTTCAGCCAAAGCGATAGTCAAGCGGATCGCAGAGTCAAGGATTGTGCCGAGATCAATCCAATAATCTATGACGGGGAGGTCGAAAGGGCCTACAGATGATGAACGGATGAGTTGGTTCTGAAGAAGGATGAAAGTCTTATAACTTGGTTCCGTGTTTGGTATGTCCTCATCGATTGGGTAACGGATCTTCCCTCCTATGAAAGACTCCTTCTGGTCCCATAAGAACCTCTCCATGAGAAGCTTCGAATCTCGGTCTTCGTTGTGCCGCATCGGAACAGCTTGGAACTCCTCACAGCGTATCAGGACGTTCAAAAAAGTGGCGGGTGTGCGTCCTTCTTCTCGCAACCAGTCATACAGGCCCATCCCAGACTTGTAGGCAATGTAGTACCGTGAAATCACGTCGCCAAGGTGCGTCGGCTTATATGCGATATTATGGACCTTGGTCCCTAGGTCTGTGAACTCCACACCTCCCTTCCTCTTGTGAGTGATCATCCCGGAATCCTCCAGCGTCATGAGCGCATCCTCCAGATGGTTTGTGATCTCGCTAACGATAAGGAAGTCTTGAAGCTCGTTAGGCTGGGCGAGCTTGAGAAGGAGGACAGGGCCATCGGCAAAGATAGGAAGGCTTTTGCGCGAAACTAACCTCTTATCGTCAGCCGAGGTGATCCCCAAGTACAGGCGGAAAGATGCCTCGAGTTTCATGAGGGAGGACGTTATCTCGGGAGTGTTTTCCTCCTCCATATCGCCAAGAAGCTTCTGTAACGACTTCAGAAGCGGGACAACATGGATCTGGTAGAAGAGGGGGTTCCGACGCGCTCGAACGAAGTAGAAACTTCCTTGCAGCCATGTTTTGAGCTCAAACAGGGTTCGAGAGCCGAAAGACGCGATCTCGGCATTCAAGACATCAGGGAAGTGTGACTCCGAATGTTTTATCCTCACGCGATGAGTCTTGAGCATGGCGGCAACGACTGGTGAAGTGTTAGTTGAGCTAAGGAGAGAACTCTCGAAGGGAAAGGGCTCTGTGAAGAAGCTTTTATAGAAGGCCTTCATCCCGGACTTACACATCACGACACAGACGGATTGCGGCTCCTCTAGGAGCTGTCGTTGTAGTCCATCCAGAGCCTCGACGATTACTTCGCGAGGGATGGCTTCAAAAGAGGGGCGTTTGGAGTAGAAGGTAACCAACGCATCGACGATCACTGGTTGATTGGGGATCACGCCTCCGGAGCTCATGATGTACGCGGCATCCAAAAGGCCTTTGGTATTTAGGTATTCATACGCCTCAGCATCGAAAATGCTCGTGATAAACTTATCTCGAAGGCGGTCCATGACGTATTGAGGACGCCCCGCACGCCCAGCCATTTGCATAATGTCTGTCGTGTCGTAGTCGACGTAACGGCTAACGGTCCCGTCAAAGTACTCGCAGCCCTTAATAACCGTCATATACGCGGGGAGATTCAGACCCCAAGCGAGAGTACTCGTGGCGATGATAATTGAAATTCTCCCTTGCAGGTATAACCGCTCAACGATGGAGCGGTCCGAGGCTATCATCCCCGCATGGTGGAGTCCAATGCCATAAAGAAGGGCCTCGCGACAATCCTCGTCCTCAACGTCATAACACAACTCCGTCCGCGGCTCCGTCAGTATCGAGGGAGGATGGCCCGTATCCATCTGCGCAAATGTAATCAACGCTTTTGCGGTCCGACGTGTCTGTCGACGCGAAGCCGTGAAAACAAGGACTGGGAGGCGCGGACTATATTGACGTATCGCCTTGTAGATCGGGCGATTCATAGTGTTCATCCGGGGACTATAGTGCCAGCCAGGATACCCTTGGATGTGCGCCTCAAGCTTGACCGGCCTGGCCGCAGGGTGGAAGTTAAAGACGTCGGAAAGAGAGCGTATGCCCAGCCACCTTGCAATATCGGCGGTGTTCGCGGAGACCGTTGATAGTCCGATGAAGCGCGTATGGAAGCTCGTCTCCTGGTTGACCAGTTTTGACAAGTAACGCATACGACAGACGATCGCCTCGAGGACGTACCCGCGTGTCGTCCCAACGAGATGCAACTCATCAAAGATGATGAGTGCGATCATCTGGATGTAGGTTTTCCATTGCCAGTGGCGTGATATGGCATCGAACTTTTCCGGGGTGGATAAGATGATGTCGGCCTTATAAAGGGCCGAACCCGTTGGTAAGGACTCTCCCGTGATCTCAATAACGGAAAGCCCAAGATCCTTGGCGAGGTCGTTCTTCCAGTCGTTGTACCGCTCCCGAATCAAAGCCTTCAAAGGGGCGATGTAAAGAATCTTCTTCTTCGGCCGATCTCGAAGGGTCTGAAGGATTGCTAATTCGGAACAGGTCGTCTTCCCAGAACCTGTCGGACACCCGATCAGGATGCTCGCATCAGTGTAGTACAGCTTGTGGAACATGATCGACTGAAGAATGTTGAAGTAGGTAAAACGCCGATGAAAATAGGCCTCGGCCTCTGGCCAATGTAAGGCGCGTATCGATAGGGGTGGAATCCGTGGCAAGGGGGTATAGGACATATTCGTGGCCGTATAGACGAGGGCTTGCGGAGAGTTGAGAAGGGGAAAGGTGATACTACCATCATCGAAAGTTTTGCACGAAGACTCACTCGTACTCAAGACATTCTGTAGGGTCACCTCCTCCGACACTCTGACATGAGTCGTCCCAGCCCAGTTTTCGGGGAAAGATGTGACTATAAGACGCGCTTCGGATAGGACCTGTTGTTGCGTCTGATCCGGATTCACCATGCAGAGCTCTGTAGGGTCAATGTCAATTTCGCGAATATAATCGTCGTATGAACGCAGAGACTTGCCGATCTTGTTCTTCCGCCAGGACCCAGTCCGAATAATGACGGTTAAGTCGCTTGCACGGGTGCACGTTTCTTCTGTGATTAGAATGCGCTCGGAATGGACAATCACGCCGGTCAAAGGGCTATGTACGATGAGAATGAAGGACTGCCCATCTCCATGGATCGCACGATGCCATTTGAAGCCAACCGTGCACGACACGTTCAACCGAAGAATACGAGTGGTGACGGGCTGCAGCGTCGCCGTCATAATGAGGCGAGGGACATATCGAATCGCTTCGCGGAACTTATTCGCAAGGTCCTTCGAATAGAAGCAGGCCATGCACTTATCGAACGAAAGCTGGAAAAAGGAGTCACTTGAAGGGAGGTCCTCGGCCGAACATCCCTTTTCAAACTTGGCAAGCATCTGTTCATCAAGGATATCACTTACACCACTCCGCGGCGCCGCTTCAAGCTTGACGGAGTAGCTATTCCTGCGGCGCTCCGATGTTCCGACAGGCACCCGCACGATTGCCCAAAGGGGAAGGGCGTCCTGGAACCAACGTTGATATTCTAAGCTTCCAACCAAGTCGTATAGCTTCATCGCCTCTGGAGCGCGCTTCAGAACGATGGCGACCTCTGCAAAGGCACGGATAAGTCGTGGGGCGATGGCGATGCACATACGCTGATCGGTCACAAGACTTTGGGTACGAATCTCTCGTCGAGAGATGAAGCACTGCAGCAGGGTGTTGACCTTGTAGGCGGCCGAGTCTGTATCAGCGTGAGCCGTAATGTTCAATCGACAGCAGGGTTTCCCTGATGTGTTCCCGAACTTGTCAAGGGTCTTTCTGGTGAAGCGTCTTGGACCGTCATCTGCTGAATGGAACATCAAGTACTCCAGATCGTCGCCACTAAGAGAGGAAAGCTCTTCTATCTCCCCAAGGCGTATGGAGTACGTCGAAAATTCCGGAGAGGAGCACAGACAAGCCAACAAGTCCGCATGGCTGACGGCCTCTGAAGCCGTCTTCGCAAGCAACTGAAGGAAGTTTTTGAAACTACTAAAGCGGACATAGTAATAGCTGCAAATCCGTCCCACCTCCGTCGGGAAGAGTGTATCCCCATCAGATTCCAAAGTTACAATCCGGCTAGCTGTCAAGATATGTATAGCCTGCATTGTGTACGCATTGATCGTCGCATCAACGTCGACCTCGGCGCCATCAGCAGTTTGTCGCATCCGTGCGCCATAGCGCCAGGGCAGCTGCAGGAACCGTTGCACGAGGAACGTATTCTGAATAAAGGCCTTGCAATCCGAGACAGAGGATGCGTTCCCTAAGATGACCTCAGCGTTGAGGATCTCGGGAAGCGCATCGATGAGGTGCGACTCGATCGGGGTCTCGTTATTCAGCAGACGCGCATATTCAGCCGTCTTCTCATGAGAAGTAAGGATGATCCCATGACCAACCTCTCCTTTCGCAGTAAATTGAGGCCGTCCAGCTCGGCCGAAGATTTGTTGCAGATCAAGGACGCCAAGATCGGCGGCACCCTCACTAGTAAAGACATCTGTGCCTCGGACGATGACCGTGGAACACGGAAGGTTGACGCCCCATGCCAACGTCGCAGTGCAACAGACAACGTGCAAAGTACCCGCTCGGAACAGACCCTCAACCATTTGGCGTTGTTCTTTCGGCATCCCAGCAGTGTGGTAGCCCACACCAGCCGTGAGCATCTGAGAAAGCTCGCGCTTATCTGAGGCACCAACGGAACGGAGAACACCATTGGGGAGCTTCGGTTCCGCTATCTTACGCCCGGCAATTAGACGGCGCAAAGATTCCGCGATTCTCGAAGCCAAAGTTACTGTCCCAGTGCGGCTATGGACGAAAACTAGGATTTGCGTCTGGCGTCTTGACAACTCCTGTTCGACAAGCTGGATGGCGAGCATGTCAAGAAGGTCGTTCTCAGTGTATCCCCGCTTTAGCCCATTAGCTTTCTGTGGGACGTCGTCATCTTGGTCATCCTGGCTCAGTCCCCTTCTCGTCTTTGCCGCCAGTTGCTTCTTCATACGGTCCTCAGTTTCAATAACTCCTCGCATGACGGGAAGGAGCCTGTCCGTGCTGCGATCGATCAATGGCAAAAAGACCTCGGGGACTTCATCTCGTACTATCTCTTTGGCCATCACCTTGTCGAGGTAGTAGTAGCCATCGCGTAGAGTAATGGCCGTCTCACTTGTCGGGTCGACCAGACCGAGGAGCTTATCAAGCTTCTCCTGGCTAACAACGTCTTGAGGTTTCACGCCTATGATCGTCTGTGCAAGCGGGACTGGCCGGTACTCGGATGAAAAGTGTAATAGTCCTTCATCAGGGACCTTCAGGAACGCCGCAACGTCTCGATAGTTCGGCACTGTCGCCGATATGCCAACAACTCTCAATGGTTGCTGATGGTCCTCGCTATACTGAAACGTGCGCGCAACAATCGACTCAATGACAGGGCCGCGCCCATTGACTCCTAGGAGGTGCACCTCATCCAGGATGAGGAGGACTTGACGGGAGATGAGACTGGTCTCTCCGACGGGCTTCCGAGTAATCACGTCCCACTTCTCGGGAGTGCAGATTAGAACGTTCGCCTCCTGTAACAGGTGTGCAGGCGGAGACTCGTCTCCAGTACATTCTAGAACGCTGATGGGTAGCCGCGAAAGCATTGAGACAAGAGTGCTCGTGATTTCTGATGCAAGAGCCTTCATAGGGGTCAAGTAGACAACAAGCTTCTCCGTCTTGAGTTCGGCTGGCTCCAGGACTGTCACAGGCCCACTTGGTGCGTCTCCAAATACTAGGTGTACGGCATCAGACTCAGAGTTGGGAGCAAGGGTCGGAGGGTCGACCACAAGATCGGTTTGGAAGGCACGTAGGATGCATAAGAGAGCGCAATTCGTCTTTCCAGCCCCTGTGGGTGCGCAGAGTAGGATATTGGACGTGGTCTCATAGAGGGCATGGTAACATGCTGTCTGCAGCCGATTGAAGTGCGTGACACGCCCCTTGAACACCTCCTGGAAGAGAGGAGGGAGGTCGATGACCGCCTTCAGATGCTCCTTCTTCGCAGGAGGTAAGGTAGGGACGTGTGGTATGTGCATCAGATCAACCATCAAGGACGGGAGGAAAGAGACGAGGGGGCGGGAAAGAGATGGCGTTTCAGTGGATGAAGGACTGGACTCAACCTTGCCAATATCTTCCGGGAGATTGAGTTCCAAGTGGATCCCAACGGTGGACTTCGTCGCCTTGTATCCCTCGATATACTGCGCACGATTCTGACGCACCAAGTCAATGAGGGGGGTATCCAGGATGGCATAAGGAAGGAGGTCGAGAAGTGCCTCGACAACCTCATCAATCTCGCCGTCGGATGCCAGGATGGCGAGGACGGCATTCAGTAACTCGTCCGGGGCCATTGAGAGCTCCGAGGCGAAGGGGGTGAGGATATCGGCCAAAGGATGGCTCATTTAATGATATTCCCTCTTATCACCGACTTAGTTATCGACTATGACGGGGCCTGTACCCAGGGCGCGCAGGCCCTCTCCAACGAGGAGACCATTGACCCGGTTGACCTTCTGGATTTCATTAAGGAGGCGGTCACCTTGAGTAAGGACTCGGTCCTTCCTCCTACCGCTTTGTGTTGCTTCCTCGAGGCGGTAGACCAACGAGCACTTGGGCAGGACCAAAGGTGCGTTGATGATGACTTGACTAGTCGGTTGGGAGAGCTTTTCCTAACATACAATGAGGATGCTTTCCTTGGAAGTGGATCAGCCCGCAATGTCTGTTCCATCCTCATAGCGTACTCGGTAGCAACGGTCCTTGGTGTCACTCGTCTCCTTGGTGTCCTTCCTATGTATCGGACCCTTGATATGCTTCGTCTTCCAGGAAGGACCTTGGAACGAGTCGGCTTTCAAATCTTCATGGCAGACATATTTGGCTTGACCACGGAGGAACGAGAGAAGGCGATTCACCTTCTTTGTCTTCGAGAGCAGCATAGACTTGTCGCCTTGATTACCCTCAACGCACGAGCATTTCTACGCCAGATTCCTTGTACCAGCTTTTTCCCAGTAGTGCGGGAAGCGTATTTGGAGCTTTCGGAGACGAACGGTGGAAGTCTTGGAGCGATCACGGACATCCTCATTGTACTCTCAAAGGAAATGGCTCCAGACTTTGAGCAATATTATTCCAGCTTCTTACAGTCAGATCTGCCACCTCACTTGGCTGCGGCACTGGCTTATGTATCGAGTAGACTCGTACGGGAAAAAGGCAAGGAAAGAAAAGTGATGGCCCATATCCTAGAAAGGATGCGCGGCTTTGTTCGTTCGCCAAGCAGGTTTGCAGCGGCGTGTCTCGGTCTATACGCGTTGCTCTGTACCTGCTACGAGGAGCTTGTGGAGTCGGCGGAGTCTTTGTCGGAGCTCAATTCCATCATCCTTCGCTTCATGAGTTCCGTAAGAGATCCGGAACCATACGTTTATGAGATGCTCCAGACTCTCCTGAAGCTTCTTGCCGATATCCAGAGTGGTGAGGACCCAAGTTCCTCGTTACGGAAAGAGCGGGACCGTCACATTGTACCGTACTCCTCTGAGGTAGTGTCATGGACAGTTTTGGCGTCCATCGCCAACGGTCGGGCTGAGCACCAAGCCATTAAGGTTATTTCCCCTGAACCTCTCGTTTCCTCCGCTAGAACACTCCTAAAGGCAACTTCCATGTCTCTCGCCATATCAGTGAGTGAGCTATTCCGTAACGAGGCACTCTCTGAACGATTCATGGCGGAACTCCACACTTATGTCCCGAAGGCTCTAGATGAAGCCTTGGCTCTCCTGCAGTATCCTGCAACAAGTCCTTACGCGCAATACTATCACCTGTTAGGTCTGGCGACGCTCCCAGCGATGCTGCGCCAGACTTCTCAGTCAGTGCTCCTATATAACAAGACTGCGCTTCTGGAAAGCCTTATTTCTGTAGCGGATCATCCGGCACTTCATAGCCTCCAGGCTCGTGAAGCGTGGCACGAGCTTCGGACTGGAGGACTAGCGATGATGATCACCTCGGCTCCTTATAGCGTCGGTTGCGAGCTTATCGCCATGCATCTTCAATCCTTCCACGCAACGATTAGTGGCTTCATTGTGGGACTTCAAGCACTTTCCATGGCAAGTACACAACTAACCGCACAACAGAATCTTGGTCTCCTCATCTGCTTGAACGCTCATGCAGACGACTTTCTCACAAAGCAGGAACTCCAAACAGCGACGTTGTACTGTGCTGCGACACTTGTTGCGGGGGTTGCGCGAACTCCTGACCGGCGACTCATTGCAAGTCTGCCCTTAGGTTGCATGCGGTTCATTCAAATATGCAACGACCATTCCGATAAGCTGGGCCAAGCCGAAGCGGTGTTCTTTACAGAGCTTCTGGTTCATTGCTCTCAATCTCGTCCAGCCCTAGGTACTCTTCTGCAGTTAATAGCCGGACCCATGACCCCAGAACCCGGACTCATAATTGAGAATGAGATCCGTACCCGACTAGAGTGTTTCACTGGGGTTGCACTCAAGCTGGCCGATCTTGACTCCATTGGAGGAGATATGCTAGTCAACACTCTAACCAAGCAGGACGTAACCATCGATGTGATACGCTGTCTTCATGGGTTCGAGAAGGTAGACGCGTTTACTCGTAGACTACAACGTGACGATCCGGTGCATGCAAGGTGCCGGACGTCATTGGCAAGAGTGGCCGGGTCCTTTCTCGAATACTTCGGGTTCCAGAATGAGGACTAGAGGTCTTCCAACTGCATGGGAGGGTCATTTCCGGCACCCGAGGCTTCCGGGCTTTCGAACGGGTGTTGTTGATGTAAGAAGTCTCCAGGAGCCATCGAAGGCAGCCCATCTGTGACGAGGAGCGGGGCATCGCAGCTCAGGTCTCCCATGGACGACTGATTCAACGACTGTACTAACTGACTGAAACAATGGAACTCCTGGGGAATGTATCTGTTGGCACTGGAGTCGAGTTGGGATGGGGCGGAAGCAAGGCTATATGTCCCAGAGAGCGACCGATATAAATTTGATAACATCACTGAGGCGGGGGCGGGTATGAGACCAAGGGAAAACGGGATACCACGACGATATAGGATTTGATCAAGCCTCTCGAGTAAGGCACCGCGAAACTGTGCCGTTAGAAATGAATGTGTCAACGGGGGCTGTTGGGGATGCCCAAGAGGACCGTTGCCGAAGCAGGAGAAGCGCGACTGATATGCATTATCCAGAGCACCAGAAAGTGCGCGGTCGATCGGTTGATAACGCTCGTCGATAATGCAGACACTGTGCTCCATGACGACCCCATACGACGTGGAGACGGTATCAAGCCCGTAGGAGGAAAAGGGACAAGTGGCCGTGAGGCCGCTTTGGAAGGGACAGTTGATCCACTGCCAGGGAAGATCTTCGATCGTTCTGGCGGCACCAGTATCTCCTTGGCGTTCTGGAACCGTGATCATAGGGAAGCCTCGCTGATCACCCTCGCGCATAGGGCCATAGACGCCGGTGATCAGGCGGTCTTCGTCGACCCATGTGCATCGAACGTTCTGCCGTGTGGAGACCTGTGTATAAAAATCAAGCTGATACTCAGCTTTGTGGTCGTAGATAAGAACAATGTCTTTCGTTGTAGTAACCGCAACCCTGCTCCTATTGATGGCAAGCCAGACGGCACCCTCGTCCTCGGCGGCGTAATAAGGAGGAAAGAAGAGCTGGTGAAGAAGCTCGCTGGCGCGTAAATCCCATACCTGAAGGGGACACTTGATTCCTGGGGCACACATCACGTATTCATGTGACCGACACACATTGCGTTTAACACAGAGCGGTCTCCACTGTCTAAAGTCCCCGACGGTATCCTGAACGACGCGCAAGGAACGCGACCGACCAGGCCGTAGAACGGTCGTCCCTGGAGTTCGTAGGTCAAGAAGAGCGACATCTCCCGTCTCCAGACCGATGGCAAGAGTGAAGGAGTCGTCAGCCAGACCTCCTACCGAGGCGGCATTGGCCTTCAACGGTATCTTAGTCGAGTCTCCAGTCCTAAGATCTAGCTTATACAAAGCAGGTCCACAAGCAACTGCTAACCCTTGACCAAGAGGTGCGACATCTCGCACTGCTGGAGGCGCAAGAGCCCCAGAAGGAGTCTGAGCTGCAAAGAGCTCGTTTGGGACCAAACGATTAAGCCCCAACAAACTCACCCGTCCGTCTGCAAAGCCAAATGCGACTCCCAGCTGATCCGCCCAGACGCAGGACGCGGCGGTAACAGAAGCACGGTGGTCGAGAGTGCAGTGTGCCAGGTACGGAGAGCACAACCCCGAGACATCCGGCCGCGCCTTCAGAAGGTCTACAGGGTATGTGGAGAGCACGTACTCCAGCATACGGTGCATAGCAAGCCACTGATTTTTGTTTTGCATCAGGCGTAGCTATCAACCTTTATCCCCAATACCCTAATGCGTCTCGGTAGGGGTGCATGAAGTGGAAGGCTGGTGAAGAGAATTGTTATTTCATATATTGAAGTCTCGTTCCAAGTGGTGTGCTAAGCACGCCTCGGTTCTAGAGACGACCCCCTTAGCGGCCTGTACGTGGCGAGGAGGACAAAGGTGACAGAATCTATTCAAAAATACGAATGGATATCCCCGATCAGGACTCTGGGGAGTACGAGGTCATAGAGGAGGTCAGCATCTACGAGACGATCTACGAGAGCGTCTACGAAGAAACCCTTACAGAGAGCCAGCCGCCTGATAAGACCACTGTGGAGACCCTGCTCGGGAGCCAAGACCCTGCTACTCGCGTTCGCGGGCTTGAGATGCTTCGTGACAGTCTCGACCATAGCACAGCCGTGCGCCTCGACTACGCTTTTCAGTCTCTGAGTGACGCGTCGTCCCTCGTCGTCATGGCAGCGGCTCGGACGTTGCGGGCGATTGTTGAGGACGACCCTTTAGCAACCCTACAGACTGTATACGCCTCATCGACGCGGGCCTTCCACAAGGCCGTCAGTGTCATTGCACGTCGTCTTCTGTTCCAAGATCAGGAGGCGACAGAGGTGGCAACCGTGATTCTCTCCTTATTGACGCAGGTGCATATCGATTTGGCGCTCCATATCCTTGTCCAAGTAAGTGCTGGTATGCGGGCGAAGATCCCCGGAAACGTCTCCTTGTGCGTCTCCGTCCTTCGAAAGCTTCACGATTATATAGACCGGGCTGTCGATAACTCAGCACTCGTGGAGTTCCCCGAGAGTGTCGTGACTGACGTCGCCGAGAACGTGGCGGTGGCGCTCCAGTCCTCCGTCCCAGAGATCATACGAACGGTGACTGATTATTTGCCGGAACTCCTTCAGCTCATCCCAGCAAACCTTTTGACCGCGGCCATTGAGAAGACAAACTGTACTATTTCCCAGGAGAACCTGGGGTTTCTTCAGAGCCAAGGGCCGGGGCCCATCTCGCGTCGCGCATCCTCAGTTAGCCAGGAAAGGCCCGGTTCCGCCAGGCCCGTGCCTCCTCGTCCCAAGTCCCAAGGTGTAGCTATTGATTCCGAGGTTGATACCAGTTTCACAGTCATCTCCAATGCCCTTTCTCAGCCAGCCCAGCAGCCTGCTTCTCATACCACACATCAACGTGGTTCCGTCTCCAGTACAGTCAACCCGGCCGACTTCATGGCTGGGTCTCCCGTGGTCTCAGTCATTGCGACTCCATCCTGTGCAGGGACAGAATTACCGGATTCCTCCACCAACCTCAGCCTTCTGGCGCCCACTATGCTCGAACCGGACGTACCTTTGAAGCATGTCCTCAAGGATAGTAATAGTTACGACCCCGAAGCTCTAGACTGGGTTAACGAGCTTCATATCCCGCACTCAGTCGTTACGGGGATCCGCGATCATAACGTCATTGCACGGAGGGAGACGGTCGAGCTGATCGGGTCTCTTTTCAACCCATTTCAGCCACATCCATGCCAGGACCAGGGAGAGGTGCCTTACGAGCAGCTATCGTCGAATGCAACGGTCATAGATGATATCCTGCGGAAGCTCACAGACATCGCGATGTCGGACCAAAATCCGGCGTTGTCCAGCGCCGCCCTCAATTCTCTTAGGGTTATGTTTCTGTACCTGCCTTCGGCATACTGTACCACCGACAGGGTGCTCAACGTCACGAGCGCGATTCTCGGAAAGCTGAAAAGCAAGAAGACGGCCATCATCATCCCGTGTTATCATCTCTTGGACGTGCTCCTAGCTCGGCACGTAACGTTGGCCCAGGTCCTTGAGCTCCCCTTGATCAGTGGAGCATTACCGGACGTCCCCCAGGATGTTTTGCGAAAGATTGACGACTCCAGCACCCTTCGGAACGTCGTGACAGTTCTGGGAGACTTCCGTGCGGGTCTTAACAAGCCTATTCCCCCCTCAAAGTCAGCGCTCAATACGCAGCTCTATGTGGAGCTTTGTAACGTACTAGCACGACAGCTTCTGGTTTGCCTCTTCGTCCTCATCGGTGGGGCCTACAAGAAGGCCTCCATCCAGGTCTTCGCCCCGGAGCAGGTCCTTAGCCTTATCCACGCGTATGTGGCGACATCCACGACTCACGTGATAGTTGAGCCAGGAGATAAGTTTCGTAGCTGCGTCCAGTCCCTTGGAAAACTTTCTCCGATCCGCGTCAAAGATGACACTCCGACTGTCCTCACCCTTTCCCTCAACATCGATTGCTATGGTGGGGTCGAGAGTTTCGAGTTATTCCCACTCCGAGCCTTCACTGGGCTTTGCCAGAGCTGCGTCGGGAAGGGATCCATCTCCTCTCTGGTATATCTGAAGGCCATTATCTCGTACTTCCTTCGAGACATGTCGTCGGAAGTGCGGGCAGCAGGGGCTATGCTCGACGTCATATTGGATGGAGCCATTGCCTTTCAGAGATGTACTCTGAGAGGACGAGGCGGCTCCCAGCCTGTTACGCCAGCCAAGCACTTAGAAACTCCAAAGAGACCCGCACAAACTCCAGGGAGGAAGTCGGTTGGGATTCGAGATTCACCGCCTGAGCGTGATGCGGCTCCTCCTCCTGCAGCGAGTACGCCTGTTACTACTCAGGCGGGGGCCAAGCGTCCGGTGAGTGCCAAGAAGACTCCAACTCGAACGCCTTCGAAGCATAAGTCGCCAGCCAGGCCCGTCTCGGCGACGGCAGCGTCCACCCCTGCCGCCCCAAAGATCGTCAGCACTGTTGGGCGCACGAAGTACGTCTACTACACCGCCTACGACTACCCAGCGGATCTGTTTAAGGGTTGTTACTTCGATAGCGGGGTCAACTACAAGAAGATCAGGCTCAGCCTCCGTCCACCGGCTCTTATCCTCTATAAGCTCGGGGCGGTCTGCACCGCAGAAGACGTGGCCTTTGCGGAGTCTCTTAGCACCGCGAAGCACGACTTCTCCCTTCTCTTCCAGCAGGTCCAGGTTCCGGACGCGCGAGACAATGTATTCTATACGTTAGGAGAGGGGGCGGAGGCGTCCACTCTTATCGCCCCGCTAGTTGACCAGATCTCGCACCTAGTCACTCGACACTTCGTGAGCTCGACCTCCGTCACTGGCTCCGATGTCCAGAAGCGCACCGATCGGCCTTTCTCGTCGTGTCTCGTCTCGACCTTCCGGATCTTCGGAACCTTGATGATGTGTTGTCGACAAGAGGGAATCCTCACACGAGTCCTCCCAATAGCGGGGACCATCTTGAACACCGTCTATTCGAAGGACATCCAGCTTTATAGCTCTTGCATCTCCGCCTACATCTACCACGTCCTGGCCTTCGTCCCGTACCACATGGCCGACAACCCCGGGAAGATCATCACGGCCTGGAAGAAGCTCCTCGCTGTGGCCTTCGATATCCATGGGCTCGTCCCCGTCTACTTCTCCCTCTTCTCGATCATGACAAGCATCTGTAAGGAGTGCGAGAACGAGTCGAACGAGCTGACCGAGTGCAACGGTGTTGCCATCGTAACTCTTGGAGAGTATCTCCACGAGACCGTCAAGTTCCTGCATGAGAAGTTCGACCCTGCACATGGCGGGACTGGCTTCTCACTCCGCTTAACGACGGAACTACTAATTCACGTTTTAGAAGTAGGGGCATATCTCGAAGGTGCCTCAGACGCCTTGACAGGGCCGACTGGAAGCCTGGTCCGTGTTTCCTCACGTCTCCTCGCGCTTCTCGTTTATTACATGCGCAATGTCAATGGACTTGAACAGATGGACCCGGCCTTCCTTGGGAAGGTTCTGGAGAAGGAGGTCATCCCGTCGTTGAAGGGGATGTATTCGACGTCGCTTGCCGAGGCCACGTGCATGCATAGCGTCTTGGCCGCCTTAAGCAGCATTCGAGAGGCTGACCCATCGCTCGCGCGATACGTGCAGTCCATTCTCACGATCTGCTCAAAGACGGACTTTCCACGCCTTAGCGTTAGCACACGCATCCCCAAGAGCTGTCTGTACCTCGACGTGGAGTTAGACCGTGGGAAGATTCAGAACGTCGACTTCCGGAAGCCTACGAACCTTTTCGTTGTCATCCGCGACCTCAGCGTCAAGAGCGCTGCGACCTATGATTCCCTTGGTGCACAGGGCCTTGTCTCGATCCAGAAATATAGCTTGGTTCCAGAGCGGACGCCAGAACGGCCTCCGAAGTCTAGGCGAAGCACTATAAGCCGTGATGTGTCGCAGATCTGTGAGGGGCCCTCGAAGCCTGCAGACGTGTCCGAAGCATCTTCGAACGACGTTTCGAGGATGTCTACAATTTTGGCCGATATGTCAACGCATGACGAACGGCCAAAGAGCGCTCGAAGCGCCCGCGCCTCCCAGTCATCGCGCAAGAATTCCGTGGCGGAGGAGCCCCCTCGCCCCAAGCCGCACTCACACTCTAGCGTTGATGCGGCTATGAGGAGTCAAGCAAGTAAGATGAGTCCGGACCATAGCACGGTGACCACGGACGAGAGTGTTGCGAACAGCTCCCACCACTCACGAGGGTCCTTCGACCGGCAAAGCTTCGAGGAGGGTGAAGGCCGTCCACGACATCGAGCACGGTCATCTGTGGGTGTCTTCCGAAAGATGATGTCAACGATTCGGAACAAGACGTCAGCCGTCCTCCAGATGAAAGTCACGTATGTTCCGGAGTTTCTTGCGCCGTACCAACGGGAGACGGGCTTTGAGGGTTCTCCGGGGAGGCTGATGGGGCTGTTATCCGAGTATGTCAGCGAGATGACGCAGGAGAAGGATGGGATGAAGCGCTCCGACATGACCGTTGCGATGGTTCAGCTCGTCTCGCAATTGGACGACGGTTCTTTTGAGTGTGCGAAGATCGAGCGGCGCATTCTTCAGTTCCTCGAGGAGAGGACGCGGCTCGAGCCGAACGCCAACCTGATCGACCACATTCTTCTCTTGATGCGGGAGCTGCTGCGCACGGGAACCACGGCCACGCCCTTTGAACAGGCGTGGTCGACTGGTCTGATAAACTTACTTGGGATGACTAGACGCCCGACGACGCGGAGCTACGCGGTCCAGACGCTCAACCTGTGCATCTGCTGCCACTCTATCCTGATGGCGGCGTCGCTCACGAAGAGCTACCTCGGAACCGCCGTCATCCGGGCGCTTGAGGGGACGTCGGCGAGCTACTCGATGAACCGTCCGACAGACGGGATAATTCAGTCTGTCCGACAGGAGACGATCAACTGGCTCATCTCAGATATGATCCCAACCCTCATTGCGTTCATCTCTGACTCGGATGTGTACTACGTCTACGAGAATAGCGTGGTCCTGCTTCAAGTCCGCCAGAAGTGCGAGGAGATCCTCGCCACCGCGACCTCGACGTCGATGAAGGCAACGACGACCGAGGTCCTACGAATGCTTCACCAGGTCGAGGCCACGTGCCACGAGCGGGTCCCGGCAATGTCCATTCGTGCCCGCCGTGAGGCCATACTTGGCGAGGAGCTTTCTCGTACACTCGAGAAGATGGGAGAGAACCGAAGACGTAGCAAGCCGATGACAGACGACGTGATTCGACAGGCGGTGTCGCGCGAGGTCAACAAGTTCAGCCAGCTATCGCAGACGGAGATGGATTCTTCTGTGCGTGGGAGTGAGAGCTTCACCGCGCGGCCAGAACCTGAGGTTCCAAGGAAGCCGGGTATTCCACGAGCCCGACCTGCTAAAGGGGATGCTGTAGGAAGGGCGCGGGCAGAGAGCTACTCTTTCGATGATTCTGTCGATCCGTCCTTCCATTCGGCGACAAATAGCTCACTTCTTGAGCAAGGGGCTCAACAACGGCCCCAAACCCTACCAAGGCAGAAGCTCTCAGCCAGTATCAGTATGGAGGCTGAGGCCTCCTTCAACCGCGGGATTCAATCAATACAACTCCATAACCTGTCTATTCCTCTCCATGGACGCCACGAGATGCGCTTCGCCGCCCTTTGCAAGCTGATCTCGGATAGTGCGGATTTGATCAGCTTACTATTACCGTACATCTTCGAGCGCCAAGCGTCTATCAGCGCAACGGACGTCCGGGTTGTGCGCCACATCATCAACGACTCGATTGTCGACTGCGATATTACGGCGCCCTTCATTGACCTCAATGGGGTTGACCCAGAGCATGTGATTCCGATCCGGTCGTTACACTTCTCGGAGGAGGACCTAGCCACAGGTGTCCTTGCGCTTATCAACAAGGGAAAGCAGATCGGAGAGCAACTGGCGACGATCGCGCTCCTCTATTGTGCCCTCGGGCTTTCCAATGACTTTGTCACGGAGGGGTGGCGTCCACAGGTTCCCACCATCGTCACCCTTTGCTCTTGTCTTCAGGTCTATGTGACGTTCATCTCGGATCTTAGAGACATCTATCTTGTGATGACCCCGTTGTTGGTCCGGCTCTCGGAGACGACCGAGTACCAGGCACAAGTGGTCATTCAAAAGGCGATAGGGCGTATCCTTGACCACCATCAAGTACTCACCCAAAAGTTTGGGGGTCTGAACAGTGCCACCGGGGGTGGACCAGCTAGGCACTTCATCCAGAACTATATTGATGTCTTTGGAGACCCTGGGGCGAATTTACCCCTGAAGTACACCACTCTCCGAGGAGTAACAGAATACCTTGAAATGAGCCGCTCAGGCATTGATACCCTAGCCCATATCAAGCCCGCCTTGGAACCCTGGCTTCCGAAGCTTTTAGGATTCTTCAAAAGCTTCTGTCTTCGAACCTTCCAACGAACCTATAAGATCTCGGACGCCTCATTATCGAAGGCCTTCATCGAAATGATCCGAGCAGAGATGCAGATGCCAACGGCAACCGTTGAATTCGTGAACCAGATACTCGAGGCGAAAACCTTATTCATCCGGGCACTCTGCGGTCTTGTCGGCGTGCAAGGGCCAGGGGAGCTCTATGACGCCTTCCCAAGCTTCAGTGAGCACCTTTCGACAGGAGATAAGGACGCCTTTGGGTATTGGGTCGAGCAAGCTCTTACGGGGCAATCACACGTTCTTGAGGGAAAGGATCTTACCATGGATATCATGAGTCCCAACCCTGGAGAATACGTCGAGTTCGACGTCGTTAGCCTCACCAGTTCCGGAGCGGATGAACGACCTTCGGAATATCAGCCAAATTCTCTTATGACACCAACGTTGGTGCATTCCGTTGTCAATCCCAAGGACTCCGAGCTCTCAAGTACGGCCTTTGTCAACAACTACTTCTCATCTCCAGAGCAAGACCTTGGAACCTTGATTCGTGATGCCGAAAGCACTCTCGCAAGTACGAGTACGAATACAACGGTCCAGACCCCGGCCATCTCTTCGACTCCCAAGCCCGTTCTTTCTGAAGCTCCTTTGTCATCCGCACGGAAGCTAGTAAGCCCCATATCCAAGGACCAAGCAATGGAGAACTTGATGAGTCAAATGGGGAACCTGGTTGATGACATCGACATGGACTCTAATCTTGTAGAGGAGTTACGAGCGTCTCGAACGGCAAGCAAGAGGCAATCTCTTGATAGCACTGGCCGTCTCGATTCACACAATACGACCATGCACTCGTACCTAGGAGAGCAAACACCAGGCTCAGTAGATACCCTTTCTAGGCCCATGATGAAGTTCGACCCGACTCCTTTCCTCACGACAGCAAAAGAGTTCCCAGCTTCCGATGAATTTGCTCAGATGGTTATGCAAGTGGATCACCTCCCTCTCAACGAGAACGTTGTCGATGACGTCGACAGTTACCTCAAACGGATACTGGCCTTGGTCGAGGCGCTCCACGTCGCCGTCAAGACGGGTGGGAACGAGGTGACTGAGGCGCTGACTTATGTCCTACGGACGGTTGCCGATAGTGTCGCGGGTACTCTCGCCCGTACCTTCAACGTCGATATATGTCGGAAGACGATTGAGTTATTCCTTTACGTCAAGCGCCAGATGGCGACGAACCTCCAAAGCGACTGCGTCTTTGTTTCCTTCGTCGCAGACTTCACAGCTTTCTTGCATAGCTATTTAGTGAGTCTACCTTACCGAGCGATCGTTCGTTCTCGAGATCTAAGCACCTTCATTGATGCGGAGATCGACCCATCCATGGTCAGTCGGGAGTCCGTTTCACATGAGGATGTCTCTTTCGAGACTGTCAACGAGGTTATTCGGATGCTTGGGCTTCTTCCGGCGAGCCGTGACAATCCGAGCGGGCCGGATCCTACGAAGCTCACGGCATTGACGCTCGTTCTTGAGGGTAGCCGGACGCTTCTCGAGCTAGTCATTGCAGATGCACCAGCGACCCATACCTTACGGCTTGTGATGGCCCTTTTGACGGCGACGTACGACAGGGCCATCCTCCTCCAGACTGCTCCCTACTTTACGGAGACAAAACCAGTCCTTCAGACACGGAACGCCGTCATCCGGAACGTCCTTAATAGCCTAATCGATAAGCTGGCGCAGATCATTGGACATTCCTCTCAAGCATTGAGCCGTGACATTACCAAGCACCACGAAGACTTCCTTGCGCGCCGGCCCGTTTCCTGCGAGTCCCCCTTCTCGGGGACGCTCTTCTCCGTCTTCCTCATCCTTGCCGGAAGCCTGACGCTCTACCCGAAGCCCGGGAAGGGTGCCTCAAGCTATGGAATGCCCGCCACGGCTTGCCCTCCCGCCCTGCAGTTCGTCTACCCTCGGACCATTATCATCACATGCATCCAGAGGCTCATCGACGGGCTCGACGCCGAGGTCCAGGACGCCCTCGCCGTCTCCTGTGGCCTTGACATCATTAATCAGCTCGGCAGTTTGTAGAAGTAAATGAACGTCATTGACCTCCTTGATGCAACGGCTGAGGTGGCGGCGCCCCGGCTCACCCCCGAGGGTGCGCAGCTGGCCGCCCGACAGTGCACCGCGCGCTTGGTCGGCTCTCCCGCGCTCGAGGTTCGCATCCATGCGATCTCCGAGTTGTCGAAGCTTGCTAGGACTTACCCTGCAACGGCGTCCTCCGCCCTCGAGGCAGTCCTGGACTGTGGGCGCAAACAACCTGACTCGGTTGTTGTCACAGGGGCCGTCGCAGAATACCTTCTACAACTGATTCGCTTCTATGACTCGGACTCTGAGGAGATGGCCGCAGCACGCTTAGGCGCCTGTGAGTCGATCCTCTCCATCACTGGCTCCATCTCCTACCTGTTTGAGGGTGCGAGTCTTGTACTTGTCAATAATACTCCCTCCTCTATGGATTCACAGAGTGAGTGCTTGGATGTGCTCCAAAAGATATTTACTACGCCCACGACGCACGATCAGCTCGCAAACGCCCTCTGCGGCGCGTCCGTTGTTCCTGGCCTTCCTCAAGGCTATTCGCTTGCTCCTCGATTACTCATTCTTCTACAGACAAAAGGAACAAGAGGGATCTCGCTGGTAGACGAGATCCTAGCCATTCCGGGTGCTATGGAAGGCGACATACCCTTGCTCATTGCCGTTACTCGTCTAGGCTTGTTCGAAGCACTCTTTGAGAAGATTGAAGTCGACCGCGTGACAACGCAGGTATCTACATCGGCTGCGTCTCTTCTCCTTCAGATTTTGGCCAAGTATGGCTGTCAGATCCTTCCGCAATTGCGCGAGCACTTTACGGCTAGGAATCTTCTGGCACGACTGGGTGATAACGTCCATGCATGTGCCTACACGCTACTGAACAACCTCTCTCGAGAGGCTGAGACAACTCCAGTCTTATACAGCGTGCTTCTGGACTGTTTGCGAGCTTCACCGCTTCTTATCTGCGATTTGGAGGGACAAACCCTGCTCACCTCGAAGCTCTTCGAATACTCACTAATGCTCATCTGCACGCCAGGAGATCTTGCCTTTTCTCAGCAGTCGGTTGTCGATATTGCGACCGCCGCCGCCGACGTGGTTTTAGTGGTCATTGAGCGTAGTCAAGATGCGGGTATGACGATCGCTCGTATGGCAGTTCTATCCCTCCAGCCTGGAGCCCCTTCTCAAAGCGTGAACATTATCGACCGTCTCCTTCATCTTATTGGGACGTTGCACGGTGAAGCTGTCAGGGGTTTGAGGGAGCGAATAAGTGCCATTGTTAAGGCGTGCATCAGTCTCCCTCCTATCGCCCGGGATCTGTCCGCCTCCTTCGTTAGAGCCATCATCGTCATGTATCGCACTACTTGGAAGGATGGGTTGCGTGTCATCGCTCGGAGTCTACGTCTAGGAACCCCAGGTGCGCCTAATAAGTCTCTTGAGACGGCTCAGAAGCTTTACCGAGAGAAGGTGCTTTCTCTCTCCCAGACTACTTCCTTGAACCACTCGGAGAACGTCTCGACCCTTTTCTCTAACGTCTGTTGTGCCTTGCCACCTTCCCGTATACCGGAGCTTGTCCTCTCTCTTCTAGACATCCTTCATCTCCTGATGGATGACCCAGAAGCTGGAGCATGTGTCACATTGGCTTGCATGGTCAAACCGGCCTCTGCTCGTGATCTCCCATGCCCATTCATCGGACAACTACTTCTTATGGCCCCTTATGTTGATGCCGCCCAAAATAGCCTTCTCGCACTTCTTCTACGTTGTATTACTCGTCTTTCACCCGAAACCTTCTTTACCCTCTGCTCCCTTGCGTTCAACTCCACTAGTTCGTCTGTCGCCGGTGTTATAGGGCAGCTTCTCGGCCTCCTCGTGGTTGGAGCCGTCGAGAAGGTGACTGAGAAGCTCATTGCTTATCTTGTTCTTCAAGTACCCGCCAACCTTCTAAAGACGATCAATCTTGGGCCAGGATTAGTAGATATCGACTCTATTCGCGACGCTCTTCGCCAAGCTGTTAAATACTCATCAGAATCGACCGAAACTCATGTGGTTGCGGTCCTGGATGGGCTAGAGGGAGTTGATTGGGGTGAGAGGATTACTACTTTAAGTTTCTCCGGGACTGAAGCAATATCACCTCAAGGGGTATCAGGTGCTACTATATTGACAACGGAGACGACAAATATCGTACCGACGACAAAGGAGCTCTCTGTAAGCGAGATAATGACTAGTGATGCATGTACTCAGACGGTTCTCGACGTGGACGAGATCCTTCGGGAAAACCTCCTTCTTCATGAGCAGTTGAAGGTGACCGAGGCGAAGGTGGAGGCGATGCAGTTGGCCATTGATGCACACCCGGATATGGCCTCTCCGCTCCAATACCCGGTCCAGTCCTTGGAAGCGAACGACGAGGTCTTTATCGGCGCCTCCGGATGCTCCGAAAGCTTCTACTCCGAAGGAACCGTCTGTTCTTCTCATGCCGTAGTCATCCCAGCAGAGCATTTGACATCACAGCTATGTGATGGGATGAATTATCTTCAAGCACCAGAGACCGACGGAGGTGAGGGGGATGATCCATCATACTCCGCCCTTCTATCACAACAAGAACCTACCGCGGGTACTGGTCCAAGTAAGGGACCAGATGTGGATGCGGAAGGGCTTGAAACTATCGTTGAGCAGCAACCCGAAGTCGTCGCCCCAATCCCCGAGGAACTAGCATTGGACCAGGAACCTATACCTCTAGTCTTTGATGAGATAACGCTTCCAAGCACCACAAAAGGTCGTGGACGGACGGGACGGCACCGGAACAATGCCCATTATGTCCGTTGCCCCGAAGCCCCACCCACGGAGTAAAGGGCGTTCCAGCAGACCATCTCTTGTTGTGGTTAGTAGCAACCATGATAAGTTGAATAAAAGAATCATGGCGGACCCTTCGTGCACTCTCATCATCTTCGGGGCCTCTGGGGACTTGACATACCGCAAGCTGATCCCGGCCATCTATAGTCTGGCGCAGACTGGGGGCTTGAACCCGGAGTCCCGTGTTATCGGGGTGGCACGTTCGGCCATGGAGCCTGAAGAGTATCATAAGAAGTTATCCGACGCAATAGCGAAGCACGTGGGAGACACTTCGGTCAAGAAGGCGGATCCGAAGGCGATCGCGGCCTTCGTCCCACGTGTCAATTACATCAGGATGAGCTCGTATGATTGCATTAACGACTACAGACGCCTTGCAGACCTGGTCTTCAAGACGGAGCCGTACAAGAACTTGGAGAAGGTCCTGGTTTATCTAGCGCTCCCTCCGGAGGCCTTCAACGATACCATCACTAGCCTCGGGGCAGTCGGCCTTAACGCTTCGAATTGCACCCTCGTCGTTGAGAAGCCGCTGGGGCGTGACGCGGAGAGTGCAACCGAGGTTGAGAAGCTTCTACATTCCCAGTTCGCGGAGAACCAGATCGCCCGTATTGACCATTACCTGGGGAAGACGCAGGCATTGAACTTGATGGGGTTCCGCTTTGCAAATACTTTTGTCGAGCCGATCTGGAACGATCACTTCATCGAACGGATCATCATCACGGCTTCAGAGAGCGTTGACGTTGGGGGTCGTATTGGATATTATGAGCAGAATGGCGTCGTCGTCGATATGGTTCAGTCTCACCTTCTTCAGCTTCTAGCCCTCGCAACGATGGAGGCCCCCCAGGACATGAAGGCCGATTTCATTCGCGATGAGAAGATGAAGATTCTTAGGGCCATCGAGGTCATTCGCCCCGAAAACATGCTTCTGGCACAGTACAACGGGTATAAGGAGCATAAGGGCGTCGCTCCGGACTCCAAAACCCCAACGGCCGTCTGTCTTAGTCTTCGCATCAACACGAACCGTTGGCGCAACACCAACTTCATTATCCAGACCTGCAAGTGCGGAGACGTCAGGGAGACGCGTGTCGATGCCGTCCTACGGCCCTGTGGGTTCCGCCTATTCTCCAGTATGTCGATGTGTCCTGATCCGAACATCATCTCGTTCCTCATTCAGCCTGATGAGGGTATTACGATCCACTTCGAGACTTTGACTCCAACCGTTGGAACCCCGATGGTTTGCGACGGGACCATGTGCACGGCCGTCACGTCGAATTACCAGACGCGCCCCGTGCAGTTGGAGTTCAACTACAGCGGGAGCAACATCTTCACCCAGACCGCCTACGAGCGCTTACTCCAGGAGGCCGTCCAGGGTGACCTCTCCAATTTCACCCGCTCTGACGAGGTGCTTGAGCAATGGCGTATCGTCTCGAAGTGCCTATTGAAGGATGCCGCGGTTCCGATCGTCTATGCGAAGAACTTGTCGCTTCTCACGCCTCTGAACTTCGACCTGTGGAACTATGGGCGCTGCTATATCAGGAAGCTTGCCTATGGGCGTTGTCGCCTCAGAGTTGGTTGGGAAATCTGTGCCTCTAGTTCTTTGGCCTCGGACGTTGTCACTGAGAAACTCTTGCATGCGATCCAACTCTGGAACCAAACAGACCGTTCGACTCCTCACTTCAACCTTCTCATGGCTGGTGGGAACACTCCACTCCCCGTCTATGGCACTTTGTGTAAGAAGCTGCCGAAATTCTTCTCGAGTGATGTTCTCAAGCACCTCCGCATCTGGGTCACGGACGAGCGTGAGGACGTAGGCAGTCGGAACAACGGGTTTGCGCTGAAGAAGGCCTTCGAAGGCTGCGGAGTTGAGGTAGTTGAGCTCTACAACGGCAAGAAGTCCTTCGAGGAGAGTGCTAAGGAGTACTCTCAGAGGCTCAAGGAGGTCAAGTCCTTCCAGGCTGCCCTATTAGGTATCGGAACCGATGGGCACACTTGTTCCCTCTTCCCAGGTTGTCTCCCAGTCCTTAAAGGCCAGGACGATCAGTGTGTGGTCCAGACTATTCCTCAACTAGGGGAGCGGCGCGCGACAATCACACCACTGGTTATCCAGCGTATCAAGGACGTGATCTTTCTCGCTATTGGTAGTGAGAAGGCACAGGCTCTTACATCGCTTGCGTATGCTCCTTTCCAACCGAATCTTATCCCCGCTCAGCTTGCCACGGCACAGGAGACGACTACGATCGTCTGTGATCACTTTGCTCGTAGTAATCGCCCGAAGTTCAACTAGGCCTGAGAGTAAATGACTTGAAAGATTAGAACCACGACTTGGTCTCAGGGGAGGAAAAAAGAATGAGCGCAGACATCGGTCTCGTTGGGATGGGCCCGATGGGGAAGAACCTGGCGATCAACTTCCATACCAAAGGCTTCTCGGTCGCCGTCCACAATCGTACTCACTCGAAGGCGGAGGCGGCTGCGAACGAGGTTAACAGCCCGAACTTCCGTGCCTACAAGGACGTTGCCGACTTCGTCGCGGCGCTTCGCCCTCCACGCGTCGTGATCCTCCTTGTCCAGGCGGACGTCGTGGACTCCGTAGGAGAGGCTATCGCGGCGAAGCTATCAAGGGACGATATCCTTATCGATTCGGGGAATTCGCTTTACAAGCTGACCGAGACACGTAGAGATCATTTCCGCGAACGCTTTGGCGTCCATTTCTATGGAATCGGTATTTCCGGAGGTGAGGAGGGCGCGCTCAAAGGGCCTGCCATCATGGTGGGTGGCGATCGAGAAAGCGCTCACGGGCGTCTTCTTCCACTTCTTGAGCGTGTTTGCGCCCTCCCCCAAGTTGCGGGCGCTGATAACAGGCGTTGTATTGCATATTGTGGGGCCGGTGGAGCTGGACACATGGTGAAGATGGTGCACAACGGATGCGAGTACGGGATCATGCAGCTCATCGCGGAGGCGTGCGTTCTTCTTCGTTCAGCGCTTGGTCTGACAGCTGCTCAAGCCGGAGACGTCTTCTCCTCGGCGGGAGCGCATGAGGGTGCATATCTTTTCGAAAACGTCGCCCAGGTCCTACGCAAGAAGGAGGGTGCCGATTGCCTCATCGACAAGGTTAAGGACATCGCCAGGCAGAAGGGAACTGGGAGGTGGACGTCGGTTGAAGCCCTCAATCATGGGGTACCAACGAGTATCATTGATGCGGGTGTGCTGGCTAGGACGTTCTCTGAGCAACGCCATCACATCTCCTTGGCGGATGATGGATCTTGCTCTGGGAAGGTTGACCTAAAGGAGGGTGACGTCATCGACGCCCTCATGGCCGGTGTTGTCCTTACGTTCCAGCAGTCCATGGACCTGATAGTCGCCATCTCCAACAGGATGGGGTATGAGACGGATCTGGCGGAGGTTCTACAGGCCTGGCGTGGCGGGTGCATCATCCGCATGAACTTCCTCACGGAGCTGGCGACATACTACCGTTCCGCAGCGGCGGGGGCACTGCTCATCGAAGCTCCATTCATCCGTGAGCGCTACCTCAACACCAAGACGATAGAGTCTTTGCGCCGAGTGGTGGGCCTTGGGCTACACCGAGGCATCCCCATGCCCGCCTTCACAGCTGTCGTCACGTATGTGGATCTTCTGAGGACTGATCGGCTTGCAACAGCTTATATCCAAGGAATGCGTGACAATTTTGGGGCTCACACCTTCGAACGCATCGACAAGCCTGGGACGCATCACGCTGACTGGTCTGAGTGAATTCCCTTTGCTTTCTCTAGTCCTGTCGCCTCGTACAGGGCGGAAGACTTCTGGATGGCGTCACGGATCTCTCCAATTCGCCCCTCAAGTTGTGTCTCTGTGTCTCGCATCTTAGTGATTCCTAGCCTCAACTCGGTCAATAACGTCTCCTCTTCCTGCAGGATGGCATTCATCTCTTTAAAAGGAGAGTCCTCTGTCATTTTGTGCTCTGTTTACTTTGCTACGTTAAATGAAGTTTCCTGCTTTGTCGGCATTTATCAGGGAGACGTAGTCCGTGTCGTCGGCCGTACGAGAGCGGAGCTTCTTGCCTCCCGTCTTTGTATTGTTGCGGAAGAGGAACCAGTAGATACAGAACCCTGCGATACCGCCCACGACGACGAGAACGACGATCACGATCGCTGCAATCGCTCCCCCGCTCAGTCCCTTCCCGACGGGATCGAGGCAGAGGAACGCCGGACTCTCTCCTGTCAGGTCGATCCGGCACATGCTACATCCCTTCTGACCGGCCAGACCGTCAATAGACTTCGTGTCACTACAGGAACGGCAGCTTCCGCTCGTCCCCCCATTGGCGAGGAACTGGCCGAAGTAGCCCGTCTTGCAGACAATGCACTTATCCGCGCCAGGTCCAGAGCAACGGACGCACGACTCATGGCAACCGACACAAGAACCTCCCTGTAAGAAGAAGCCATGCGTGCAGTTCTGGCAGTTGGTGGAAGACGTGCACTGCGCACAGTTATTGCCACAGGGAGCACACTCTTTTGTACTGGTGGGATAGAAGCCATAATTACATTGTTCGCAGCTCCCATTCCCATCTATGGTAACACATATCTCACTCCCTGGGACGCGCCCTATAGAATAGCACCCGCCTTGGTGAAGGAAGTACTTCTTGTTGCAGCTCGTGCAGACCCCATTACCAATAGTCTCGCAGGCATTGGTGGCGCGAGAGTTGGTGAAAGATGTACACACGCCATCCAGAGGATATGAAGAGGAGTCAGAGCACCTCGAACAATACTTTGAGCCGCCGATGACCGCACCGCAGAAATTGCAGTCCCCACCCTCGGAACACTCGGGACCACAGCCACTGGTAGTGCCCGACGTGTCAGTACGGACTGTCCCAGGGGCACAGACAAGGCAATCCTTAGATCCGGGACCCGTGCAGGAGACACAAGCAGAGTTGCACTTTTCGCAGACGCCATCTATGGTAGTACGGTAACCAGAAATGCATTCTTTGCAGAAGCCCGCCCTCCCACAGACTATGCAATGGGGAGTCTGGCATTGGATACAGGCCTTCGTGTTTGGATCATTGAAGAATCCATCAGTACACTTGCAGATATAGGCTCTCTGATCCAATGAGAGCTCACAGATCCCGAGATTATTGCACCTATCAGCTACTCCGCAATATGTCTTGAGACAAAGATTGCTAAGAAGTTCATCGCCTTCTCCACGTTTATACCCGTCGTCGCAGACATTGCAGAGCTGACCAATGTATCCATCGTTGCAGGAACAGGTCCCCCCGTAGGCGCAGACCCCATTCCCATTGCATGCGACGGTGTCAGAATTCTTTTCGAAGCAAGACGGAGGCAAGCACATATTCGTCGTGGAATCGAGCTGGTATCCATCCCTGCACGCACACCTCCAGGCGGCGGTTTCGGTTCCAATGTCGACTATGAATTCGCAAAGACCAGCGCCACCACAGACGTTGTCGCTCGAGTGACAGGACTTGTCGGTCGGGATACAGGTCCGGGTGCGCGGGTCCTTCACAAAGCCCGAGATACATTGGCAGCCCCAGGTCCCGGTGGTAGTATCCATGATACAGGTCCCGGCATTGTTGCAGATGACTCCATCGATGATGCACTCTGCCATGGCACAGACCTCGATCTCATCGTTGACCGTATAATTAGCTCCGCTCTTTGCAAGAGAATAATAGGCATGTGGCACCAATGGGTCAGCACACTTGTCGCAGACGTCGCCAGTGTAGCCACTGAAACAGCTACACTGCGTACCTCCATCAGACCCGGTGACGCACTTTCCATGCGGTTGGCACTTGTCGGAATCGGGGATACATGCGCCCATCGAACACGTATCTCCGGAGTACATGGGGTCACATTTGCATACTGAGAGGCCATCCTTCTGCACGCATTCACCGTTATGATTGCAAAAGGTGACTTCGTTGCCATTTTCAACGGCTCCACATAGAAGTATCTCGCAGTCTAGGCCGCCGCGGTGTAGGGGACATGTGGCACAGGACTTACTCCCATCAAGTTCCTGACACGTCGTGCTGGTCAGTCCTCCACTTCCGTCAGGAATATCCTTGGGACATATGTCAGATCCACCACTGTTGCAATCATAGGACTCGCAGAAATCGCCCGAGAAGCCATCTCTACATTTGCACTGGGAGAGGTAGTACTTCCTGTCTTTCGTTGGGGCATTCTTAAAACAATCCCCACCGTCATTACAGTAAGCCAGGCGGCCATATTTTCCTTTGGCTGGATGACAGGAGTCCACGCCGCAATCGGGGCCCGAGTAACCGAGCGGACAGACGCAATAGGAGCCCGTGAACCCAGTCTCACGATAGCAGAGACCCCCGTTGAGGCAGTTCTTGTTACTCACACAGGAGAACGTTTCGCAGGTCGCACCCGAAAAGCCGGAACGGCATTCGCAGGCATTTTTTCCTTGGTCAAATTCCCCTCCGTAGTTGCAATTCTGGTCCACGGAGGTGCTAAGAATCGTGATGAGCAATAATAGAAAAGGGGACATATTTTTTCGACGCAGCCAAAACTAGCATTGTGTTGTCATGTCTTACCTCTTGAGTGAATGGATACCACGGGAGGATATAGGGATGGTCATCCTAGCAGCTGGAGGGCAAAATGAAGAGATATCTCCAATCTGTGGAGAAGGGTATGGTCACGGTTATGAACTCGTAGTTATCACACAGAGGTGAAAAGGGATCTTTCCTGACCCCTAACCTTCTCCTAAGGGAGTGCTTTCATCTTCCTTCGGTCTAGTTGCCCCAAGTTTATCTTCGGAGGGAAATGAGTGTTGGACTGATCGAGGCGGCGATTCGTGGGAACCTCCCGGCCGCTCGGAGCAGCATCTCGCAAGCCCGAGGGCGGGATTCCACGGGGAGGACAGCCCTAATGCACGCGGCGGAGCGTGGCCATGCTGACCTGGTCCGGCTTCTTCGTCCGCGGGAGGCGCGCCTCCAGGACAGTCGCGGTTGGACCGCGCTGTTCTATGCCGTCGATAAGCTGAATGCGAACTGCATTGAGCTTCTTCTACCGGAGCAGGATCTTCGGAATCGGGATGACGAGACGGCCTTAGACTTAGCCGAACGACGGATGAAGACGGCAAACGCGTTCGAGGCATCACGTCTCAGGCGTATCATACCGCAGCTCTCCAAGCAGGTCGTCTTTCCGAGGCTACCTTCACCCCTTTCGGGCTATAAGCTTACGGGGCAGATCGGCAAGGGGGCCTTTGGGATTGTTTACTCCGCCCAACACGAGGTCCGTGGGAACTGCGCCTTGAAGGTCGTCGAGTACCAAGGGCAGGAGGGCGAGGAAGAGGCTTTAGCCGTGGAACTTGAGGTCCCAAAGACCCTGATGCACCCCAACATTCTCCATTACTATGAGACACTGAACGAGAAGGCCAAAGGCGTGGCTTACATCGTGATGCCATGGTATACCGGAACCCTTATCGAAGAGATGCGACGTTACCGCGTCAACAAGCGACGCTACACGGATGAGGAGGTCTGGGCATATATCCAGCAGATCGCTGCGGGACTTGCATACCTACATAGCAAGGGAGTCGTTCATCGAGACTTAAAGCCCGGTAATATCCTCCTTAGTGACTCGGGAACTTGCATCCTTGCAGATTTGGGCTTGGCTTCAACGGTTAAGCGCTCACTCGTCCAGGCCTCAGCCGCCGGGACAGTCCTTTATATGGCTCCCGAGCAGCATAAACGTGAGGCTTATGGGTCAGCCGTCGACGTCTGGGCCTTGGGAGTCCTGGTCTATGAAATGTGTACGGGGTCCTTACCCTTCTCAAATCGAGAAGAAATCATCTCTTTCAAGTCTCCAGCCCTTCCAGCACGATGTCCGAACCTCACACTCCTCGTTCAACGCATGCTCATGGTCGATCCTGTGCAACGCCCCACGGCCTGGGAGATCTCCGAAATCGCTGCGGGGTTAACGGGCTTGAAAGCCACACGCTTGAAGACGGGTAACCGCACCAAGAGCACTGGAGTGATAAAGCATGCGAAAGAGCAGGCCTCGACGATCACAATCAAGGAGGAACCCATAGCCGAGCCTCGTCAGACTTCTACTCACTCTGCCTTACGGGAGAGCATTAATGGCACCATAGAGAAGTTCCGAAGTCTAGCCGCCAAAAGAGAGGAGATTTTAAGATCACAGACGAAACCTGTCGAATCTCCAGTGGTTGAGCCAACCATCCCACGTGTTCTTGTTACCTCGAGGCTGGAAACGCCAAAGGTTATACCTAAGAGCACTACTATAGAGAAGCCCACACCAAAGCCCGAGGATACAATGCCAGTGGTCGGAATGCCTAAGTCCACTCCTTCCACTCCAATTATCCCACGCATGTCTTCTCCTTCTCCACAGGTCTCACCTTTTTCGTCGCCAGTTCCATCTCAATCGCAATCGCCGATACCTCTCTCGGTTCCCTTGCCCCCATCACCTCCATCCATGCAACGCCTCGATAGCCCAGTTGCGTGCAGCCCTCTCCAGCTCAAGAAGAGGCGCCGCTCCCTATCAGCGACGACCATTGGTAGTCCTGGAATAGGGTTGCTATATACCCGCGTCGGCGCAATGGACCAAGAGATTGCTGCGTTGAGGGCCGAGCTACTAGCCACGAATGCCCTTTTCGAGGAGGACTAGGGCCGGTACGGCCGTTCTATCTAGTGCCGTGGCACTGTGCGCCAATTAGAGTGAACATGAACTTGATCTTCAATATATGTCGGAATTGATTGAGGCGGTACGCCTCGGAGACCTCACGGAGGTTCGACGAAAACTCGGACAAGCACGAGAGGTGGACGACGAGGGGAGGACGGCGTTGATGCACGCTGCCATACGAGGACACGCACAGATTGTTCGTCTTCTTCGTTCTATGGAGGCGCGCCTTCAGGATCGAAGGGGATGGACGGCGCTGATGTATGCCATCGATAGTGGGCGGGTGGAATGCATACGTCTTCTTCTTTTGGAACGCGATATCAAGGCGAACAATGGTGAAACGGCCATTGATTTTGTCGATAGATACAGAGGGCGCGATGGCACAGTGGGGCAGGAGATCAGCCGTCTTGTGACGCAGCACATTGAGCTTCCGACGCTACCGGAGGCCTTGAGGAAGTATACCCTCACCGGGTGTTTATCCTCCGGCGGGTTTGGACGCATCTACACGGCACACGATGCAATGGATCAACTATGTCTCTTGAAGGTGGTCGATTACATGAAAAGGCCCGAGGTTACTCAATATCTCTTGACGGAATCGCAGAACTTGCCACAATTCCAACACCAGAACATTCTGAGTTATCACACTGCATACAACGACGAAGAGGCCAAGCGGATGTACTTCATTATGGAGTGGTGCATGGAGACACTCTCGGATGAGGTGACGTACCACAAGCTTCCATATACTGACGTGGAGGTCTGGCATTTCTTACGAGATATCTCCGCAGGCTTGAAGTACCTACACCAAAAGAAGCTGATTCATCGCGATGTGAAGCCCGACAACATCTTCATCTTGAGCGACGGTCTCTACGTGCTCGGAGACTTCGGCCTTGTTTGTCCCGAATCAGGGACGTCGATGGCGCACTCAAACGTTGGAGTACCAATGTATCGTGCCCCAGAACTACACCTAGGACAAGGGTATGACAGTGCCATAGACATCTGGGCGCTTGGCCTGATCGCATACACGTTACTCAGTGGGGAGCCGCCATTTCAAGATCTGAGGGAGATAGGCACCAAGGACCCACACCCACTGAACCACTGTTCAATTGACCTATCAGAGCTTGTTCAAAAGATGCTCACTAAGAATCCGACCGACAGGCCGAAGGCCTCTGAAATCTATCGCCTCGCGAGAGACAAGATAAGGTTTCTCAAGCCGGTTATTAGCACCTTTGCGAATACCTCGAATCGTAGTCTTACCTCATTCCTCATCCCTACCCCATCAACGTTAGATGAGAAACAACCAGAGAACTCCTGCCGTCAGGAAAGATTGACGCTTACAGACTCCTTATATCTTAGTGTAATAGAGCCGATCCAGGATGTCCAGGACGTCAGGGGAGTGCTCGTGAAGACGGAGAAAAGGATCCAGAACCTCCGTGGAGTCCTCTTTGGCCTGGAAGAAGACCTCTCCGTGCAGAGTGGTATCATGCAGACTCAATTGAATAGTCTGGTCGATGCCCTGAATAAGACCAAGAGGGAGAAACGTGCCTCTGAGGTCGAGACCGCCTTCACAGGCCTACTGTGCTTGCGGGCACGGTACGACGACAAGCTACGTCAGCAATTCTCTTGCGCCGATAAGAAGAACGACCATATGGACTCTAATGCTAGCAACCCCGACGACCAAGTCCTTTCTAACAGGCTTCAGCTCCGTTCCTTTGAGCACTCCCTTTTGAGGACCAACATCAACCTTGGCCTTCGGCGCATAGATGACTATCGCCGCTACATTGCCATCCTCGATGCGCTTCTGGAGCTAGCGCACTCCCAGAGGAGCTTCCCACCAGTCCAGAAGACTGACCTGGCATACGAGATCAAGACCCTCAGGCGGGATATGGAGGAAACTCAAGCCAAAATTAACGCCGCCACGTCGCGGAGGAAGTGAATCATAGTCCGATCTCTGGCTTCTGCCCTCCCTCCCATGAGCCCTACGTGCCCAAGAACACAGTCCTTCTCAGTCCTTTTCGAAACTATTAATGAGAAGAGCAAAAAATGCTGGCCAAAAGCAACGACGTTGATAGGCTTGTGACGCCTCTAGACCCGGACAACGCGCGTGCGGCGCCGACGCCTCCTCCCGCCGCCGCGTCCGGGTGGGGGGACAGGCTGAGCTCACAGCAGAGTGTTAACCGCGTCGCCACCCCCGGGGAAAACGTTGAGGACGGCTCCATCACCTTCCCCCCGGAGATGGCCCGGTCCCACATGCAGGATTCGGCCCTGAACGCGTCGTACGATCCGGGGATGGTCTCGGAGGGCTTCGGGATCTTCCAACCTACAATTCCTACACATACCGAGGATGATATAGCTTCCCAGGCGCAAAGCCAGCCTCTCCTCCCGTACTCCGACGACGTCGACGAGGAACTCTATGCCCTCCACGACTACATCGAGCGGATGCGCAGGGAACGGACGAACCTGGAGGCGGCGGAGGAGTACATCAGAGCCGACAAGATTCGCCTCAAGCTTCTCGAGCTTTTCGCGCGTGACAAGAAGATGCGCATCGCCCGCCTGCGTCGTAAGCAGGCACGAGAGGTCGAGGCCGTCAAAGATCAGTTCGAGGAGGAACGTATTGAACTTGTCGAGGCCTATCGTACTCGGAAGCAGAACTTCGATGGAGAGGTAGAAGGAATGCGGGCCTCTCTTCGGGAGCGACAAGAAGCCTTATTGCAACGGGAAACCGAGGCACTTGAAGCAAAGCATGCTGCAGTTCATCCAAAGTATTCGTCGCGCCTCCTCGAGCTGCGCTATACCCAGGCGCAGCTGCTACGAGTCGGGCGCTATAAAGAAGCCACAAAGAAGCGGGAGGAGGCGGATGCCCAACAGGCATTAGAGGACGAGAAGCACCTTGCCGCGGCCCGGCAGAACGTCAGACGCGCGCGCAAGAAGATTAAGGCCCGCCAAGCGACCGAGACGGAGATTCTCGAGAGCAAGATCCGCTTCGGACGTAAGGCTCTATCAGAGGCATTTCAGCTCGACAAGGACAAGCTGACTAACAGGCAGACCTCGATCCTGCACGAACTGGAGATGAGGCATAAGCACGAGGTTGTACGCCTACGCAAGGTCCCTGATGACTCACCGTTTGACCTGACGGAGGATGGGCAAGACATCATGGCCACGGAACAGAGTGGAGAGGCACTCTATCAGGCACAGATGGCCAACAAGACCACTTTGACCCTTGATGGGGAGTCGATCCTCAAGAAATACATCGCGGACGAGTACACAGTGGCGGCGGGAACCAGAACCTTCGTCCCGACAGATACCTATCGTCAGACCATCATGGAGTCGGGGAACGGTGGGAAGGATGACGACACGTTCGATGAGGCTTCTCTTGACGTTGACTATGTCGCTGAGAAGACTTATAATGCCGACCTCGATCTCAGCGAGGACAACCAGCAGCCGGATGGGGCAACGGGCGCCCAAGGCCTTGATGGGAACACACAAGGGGAGGATGATCATTTCAGCATCGCTGATGATGTCCTTTCACAGCAGGACGACCCTATCCTTCCTGATGAGGCCACTCGGCTCGAAACTCCTGCACAAGCCGACTCGGATTACGAGTATGCCATGGATGGTTGGGTAGATTGATACGAAGGACGATGACGGATTGCAGAAGATCGCAGTAAAGAGAAGCTCCTCCCGCACACCACAAGCACGTACAACGAGGCCGAACCATTCACTCGCCCCCAGGGCTTACAGGCGGCGACCGCGACGACCACCCTTGTGACGGGTACGGTCAGTGGGGATCGGAGTCGCATCCTCGATGCGCCCGATCTTGAGGCCTCCACGGACGAGGGCGCGGATGGCAGCGTTCCCGCCCTGGCCATAGACACGCCTGCCAGTGCCTCCATCGGCGCGAATCTTGATGTGAAGAGCCGTGATCCCACGGTCCGTGATGATTTCGATGAGGTCCTGGGTCGCCTGCATCGCAGCGTACGCAGACGGCTCGTCGCAGTGGCGCTTGACCTTCATCCCGCCGGAGACGCGCCCGATCGTCTCGCAGCCGGAGAGGTCGGTGACGTGAATGAACGTGTCGTTCTTTCCGGCGTAGATATGGCAGACGCCGTAGACCTGCTTCCCGTCCATCCTCGCCGGGAGGTTCTCCTGCGCGTACTGAGTCTTCTTTGACATCTCAGCGTCTGGCTTGTGATTGGCGGGAATTGCGATTCGAAATAGTTCATGGCCGGGCAGGCTCTACTTGACCTCCTTGAGGCGGGCTCACGGCGGGAGTTGGGCTTGACCCTTCTATACGTCGGGCGGTACGAGACTGCTCGCGCCTTCTACCTGGCCATCTCCAGGCTCTTTGACTCAACGCATCCCGATGAGCATCTTTTCTCAGGCCAGTTTGTCAACACGACACGCTTCGTGGTCGGGGGAAACACCGTCGTGTTGATGTTTGTGACCATCCAGACGCTTGCCGAGCTTCGAGAACAAAGGGAGACGTGTAGGAGCTTATTGTTGAACAAGGACCTATTTCACGTATTTATAGCACTCGATTCTGAGGTATATGGGCGCACGTGCATGGAGGCATTGGAGGCCTCAAGCATTCTCGCAGCGCTCTGGGCGGAGGTGAAGGAACAAATGACATTGTATCAAGCCTTCCTGGTCGCACTTCGACAGTTCATCCATGAGGAGGCTCTCAAGCAATTCACGAAGCTACCCGTCTCCATGGACTCTGAGGGCTACTTGACCCTCCCCATTACGTACCTCGTATCGAACTTATCGACTCTGAAGGGCGAACCGACCTTCCCAATCAATCCCCGTGAAGGCTTCCTCGGTCTTCACTACCTATCTACTCGGTTCGGTTGCGATATCATCTCTCTTTCAAACCCCGCCGTGACCAGTGCCATCCCACGAGGCGATGGGGCCGATCTGGTTCCCATAACCCCCGACGTCACAGGAGGGATAGACGCAGTTCTAGAAGGGATGCTGATGGCCATCAACGAGGCCACACCCGCTAAGGCCGTCGCCTCTCTTCGGGATGCCATGGAACGGATCAAAAGAGGTATCCCTTGGCACCCCCTTGGCTACAGTCTCATCAAGAACGTTATGATTTCCATCATGCTAACGCTGGGAATACAGCCTTCCACCATCAATGAGCTCTTTATCGAGCTGTTCCAATACATGAGGGCTCATATCTCTCCCGCTGAAACACAACAACCATTGTTTCTTCCAAGTGGTTGGTTGATGCCATCGGCCATCTTGACTGACCTTCAAGCCCTAACGACTCAAGCGCAGGTGGACCTCAAAGTGACGTGGGAGTTATCCACCATTCAATACAAACAGCTTCTCATGCTCCTACTTCAAGGGTTACCAGACAAACAGAAGCTGCTCGAGGTGTCCTCTCCAGTAGACCCAACGCATGCGAGCGTGGTGGCCACGGAGGCTCTTTATCGGTCCGAGTTTGAGGCCGCAATGCGTGAGGCAATGGACTATGCCTCAACACAAGCACCAATGGAACCGCCCTTCAACCCTCCACAGGGAGGTTCCACCCTCGCCCTCTCCCATATCCAAAGCATCGATGCCTCGATTGATGTCCAACATCAACAGCCTCACTCCTTCCTATCTGGTAGCTCCCTCTTTAGCCGTTCGCGCGTCCCAATAGCCAGGTCGAGACATGCCGTCACCTTTATGGATCCGACCAGTTCCAGCACCGACCCCGTCTCCGAGAGTGCATAGATCGAGCGACGGAAGGATCGAAGGAGAGTCCCTCTTGAGGCTTGTGCACCGACCAAAAAAATGCCGGGAGTACATTTCAAGACTCTCAAGATACTGGACCGAATACCCGACGTCGTCCGATGCCATACTCGACAATGCGTGCTGATCACGACCGAGTCGCCGCAGATGATTATCAACGAGTGTACGCAGTTCTCTGGGATCATCCTGTGTTCCGACACGGCCTTTTGTCTACTGAACCAGGCAAGCATCAACCAGGAGAGCCAGCGGGACTTCGAGTTAGCGTACGAGAGCATCGCTTTTTTCGACGCTTCCGCACAGACGATCTCTCTGCACCTCTACGGAGAGGTCCACCCACTGATTTGTTACTTTAACGAGAAGCAGGACTGTCAGATGATCGTTAGGGTTCTACGGGAGTGGACGGAGAAGCAGATGTGCAAGTCTGGGCTCTGACGATGACTGACCGCCGCGCCTTGAGGCCACCTCCCCTCCCTCTCATCCTGCCTTTACTCCCTAGACGAGACACGACTGATATTGAGGAACCATGTATTTAATGTTGATCAACGCGTCTTGGCCGCCCTTACGCTCCATGAGCTCGAGCGTCTCCAGGATCAGGTCCCCAATGTTGTTGTTCTCCTTCTGGCTGTAATAAATCGCATCCCCTATGTTGACGTTCCGCGCGTAGAACAGGTTCAGGATCGGGAGAATCTGTCGGAAGTATGGGACAAGGGCCGGCCCGACAAGGTCGTCGGAGCTCACCAGGAGCTGAAGGCAGCGTAGAACCCTGCAGATGACCACCTCGTTCCGAGTGTCTAACGCCTGCTTGATCGGGAGGATCAACTGGGGGATGACCGGAACCACTCGTTGGCCCCCCGCCATCAAGAGGTCTCTGGTTCCTTGCTCGGCTACTACGCTGTACGGATATTGGAGCTCCCGCAACCCCTCGAAGAAGAGGGGTAGATAATGATGATAATCCAGATTCTGGAGCTCCGTCTTCCACAGAAGGCGGTTGTTGTAGGACCCGTGCTGTATCGAGGCCGGGATGTCCCCACGGTTGTAATAGAGACGGAACTCCGTCGGAGGCATCTCCCGAAGCTCAAAGGGACTGGAGCGATGTCCGGGGCGGCGCTTCGGCGCCATCAGGGTCCCCGGCTTGATCTTCGGGACGAGCTTCATAGGCCCACTCTCCTCCTTCTTCTCGAAGGCGTCTGGCGGTATCACGTTCATTTTTTTGCCCTCAGTGTAAAGAGCAGATCAAAGGGCAGCAACGAGAGGGCTGGGACTAGGACTGGTAGGATGCACGATACATGCTGCACAATGGCACGAGCTACTGAGGAGTATTGGAATTCGATCGGAAGGCTTCAGATCATGTGCCAGTCAGACTACACCCCTGAGTATCTTCCTTCATCATGGGAGATAAGGGCATTAGGAGAAGTGGATCCGCTAAAGGCCTGGAGGGTGCCTGGAGTCCAAAGGGAGACACTCTTTTCTCCACCCCATCCAGAATCCAGTGGTGCTCCTTGTTTGCCCCGCTTGAGAACTACGAGAGTACTGACGCGCTTGCTTGAAGAGGCTTGGTTTAATTCTTCTTAATCAGGAGGGAAAAAAACGTAGAGGATGCTATTGGCATTTCTCTTCGCCATCGTCATTAGTCACTCACTTCCTCGGACCTCTGGGTTAGTCCTCAATGGCTCTAGCCTCCTAGACGTTCTTCCTCATAAATGCCTGACCCTGGTGGGAACCGTCGTCGATTCCAGCGGATTTTGCGTGTGTAACACCTCAGCGGGTTACACCCTCTCCACAGACGGTTCTACGTGCCTTCTTGGCGGTGTTCCTCATGACTCAGTAGCCAAACAGATCGACCCTCCCACTATGGACAATATTCGGGATGATCCGCACACTAGGAATGGTGGAAGCACCATCCCCAATTGCGAGCAAACTGATACTGATAGCGTGAGCGGTGCAACGATCTGCACCAAATGCTCGTCCGGGTTCGGCCCAACTGCCGATAAGAAAAGCTGTACGGAGTGCCAAAGCAACTGCCTCGAATGTACCTCAGATGGAGTCTGCACGAGTTGCAATACTGGCTTCTACATTTCTCCCACTGGCAAGACGTGCTTGCAATCCTGTGGGATCTATGCCGTCATCACCGCAGCTAACGCTTGTGTCTGTACAAGTGGGAAGGCCACCGATGAGGGGTGCGTCCCAGCTTATTGTGGGACCGACCTCGATTGCCTTTCCGGACAGTTCTGTAATGCCAGTCATATCTGTGATAGCTGTGATACGAAGTGCCTCAGCTGTGCTGGCACCTCGTCCAACTGCACCTCATGCGCCTCCCGGCACTATCTTTCAGAGGGAGCATGCAATACTGGCTGCCAGACGACGAGCGATTGTCCGTCGGGATATTATTGTCACAACGGTGGTCCCAGGGGACTCTGTATTCCAACGGTTGAGTGTCCCACGCCTCTCGAGCATTGTACGAAGTGCAAAGAAAGCAACCACTGCGCCCTGTGTGATACCTCATTCGCCCTTGTCGAGAGCACTGCTACCTGTTCTCCATGCAATAGCATCACCGGCTGCACCAAGTGCATCCATGACGGGGTGGCCCTGAGGTGTACCAGCTGTACCGAGTACTTGACGCCCACTAAGGCCTCAGTCGGCCCTCGTGAGTGCCCACGCGGATATTATGCAGACGAGACGACCTGCACATGCCAAAGGTGCAGTGCCGCGATCGAGGGCTGTCAGGGCTGCGAGTTGGCCTTTGGGAACCCAGTCTGTTATGACTGTGGGCCTGGTATGCTTTTCGAAAGCGGTACGAAGTGCGGTCAAAAGGCCTGTAGCATTGCGCACTGTGATCGCTGCTACCTCTGGGCGGGGGCCACCGAGCTCTGTTTCATCTGCGCTCCCGGATATATGCTGACCGACGCTGGGGAATGCGTTGCAGAGGACACGGACACTCGTTGCAACACGAAGGGCCTCTCTCTCGGAGGGACGCGGTACTGCACGGTCTGTGAGACGGGGTATGTTCCTGTCGATGGGATCTGCAAGGTCACAACAACGTCACGTGACGTGTCATCGTGTGAGGTGCAAGGAGACGGGTTCTGCACGAAGTGTCAAGATGGCCATCTTCTTCTTGAAGGAGGCTGCTATAACGTATCTAGGATGCCCGGGAATGCCATTTGCGGCGCGTTAGACGAGAAGAACGAATGTGAGAACTCCAGTTTCATCAGTTCTTTTTACGGCTTCGATGGCATGTTCATTAAGGATAGTAAGGTTGCGAGCTGTCCTAACTTTTGTGCGAGTTGTACCCAGGAAGGACGCTGTGATACGTGCCAGTTTGGATATGCACTTTCCAAGGATAAAGCCAGTTGCCTCTCTTGCAATGTCACTAATATCAAGGACTGTGCCGATTGTATTTGTCACAATGGTGGGATGGAGCTTTCTTGTACGGCCTTGAAAAGTCACATTCCTGGCCTTTCTGCAGGCTCTTCTCTTGCCCCTTGGAAGATCGCACTCATCGTGATAGCCGTTCTTCTCGTGATAGGGGCGCTGGTGGGGGTTCTTTGTTGGTATTTCATATGCCATCGCCGGTCGAAGAAGAATGACCTCATGTTCTCCGAAAACGCCTCGAGAGATAGCAGGCTAAGCTTCGGAAGGAGCGTCCTAGGTATCTCAGGACAATTCACATGGACTAATCTCTCACCCATGTCTGTTGAGCTCGATAAGTCGTTGAAGTCCGACATCTTCTCCTAGGATGGGCATATGAAGAAGGAGAATGGAAAAGACAGGAAGAGGGAGTCCTCACGATTCTACTCGTCTCTTCTTCAGATGTTTAGGTGGTTCCCATCCTGAGGCTTGTACTCGTTTAGGTCGAGCATACCGTTGGTGGTTAACGGCTCGGGAACCGTGAAGATGATTATTGTGAGGAACATGAGCGATAACAACGCTCCGAGAACGGTATCCGAGAGGAAGTGGGCGTTTGCGGCGAGTCGAGCAATGGCCATCGAGGGAATGAATAGCAAGGAGAGGATGATGGATAAGGCGGAGAAGCAATAGAAGCACGTCTTCCAGAGCAACAGCTCCTTCCCTTTGAGTTGACCAGCTAGGTCCTGACCCAAGAAGGCTGAGATGATAGACATGGGTAAGAGACAGGTCGAGGTGAAGAGGGTATGTCCGGATGGGGTGCTGTATAATTGAAGACCGTCAGGGTTCGGGCCAGTGTATGGGGTGAAGATCGGTTGAAAAGGAACCGGGTGGGAGACTGGTGAGGCCGCCGTATGGAACTCGATCGTCTGACGCGGTCTAGGACGTTTGAGAAGCTCCTTTAACAGCAAACAGACCCCGTTGGCCAGAAGAATATATGTAGCGAGCGCGACGATGTAGTAGATGTAAACCCAATAGCACCGAGATCTGGTAGCGACGAAGTAAAGACCCAGCAGCAAGGCTCCCAGTCCAATCGGGTAGACGACGAAGGCATACATGCTCTCATTCAAGCCATTTAGATATCCCACGTCATACGGAAGATGCTGCTCAACCAGGCTCATGGTCGCCCTCTCCGTCATCTTCGAGGCTATTGACTTGTCAATGGTAGCCAATTCTTGACGTCTGACGCTCATAACGATCATTAAAACGAGAGGGACCAGGAAGAGGAGCGCCCCAAGGATGGTTATACCGACACTGTGCAGGAAGACTGGGCGATACGAGCGCCCACATCCTTGATTGACCATCCTCTTTCGGGGATAACTTTCTTTTCCCCTTTTCATCTTCTCCCCCAAGGACAAGAACCTCGAACCCTGAACCTCTTTACATCATCCCCATCTGCTGCCTCGGATAGGTGCCATATCCGGGCGCCCCATTCGTCTGTGCCATCATCGGAGCACCTCCTTGGGTCCCCATCGGCTGGTAGCTGGTCTGTTGGTACTGAGGGGTCCCGTTGGACCCTGGAATGTCCTCAATCGTCCTCTTGTAGTACGCATACGGCTCCCGTTCGACGTACTGCTCCATGACGATGACGGGCTCGTCGTACGTCGTCTCGCGGATGTAGGTGACCGGCTCCTGGTAGACAGTCCGTTGGATGTACTCGCGCGGCCTCTCGCGTAAAACCTCGCGGATGAACTCGACCGGCTCCTCGCGGATGACGCGGGCCGGAAGGGCCGAGTGGACCTCGCGGACGTTCTCGCCAACGACACGATAATTGGTCGACTCCCCAGTCATGGATAACGGTTGCAACGGCCCGGTTTGGGCCACACCGTAGCCGCCTCCTGGTGCGCCAGGACCCCCGGGGGGGGCACCGGCGGTCGGCTGAGGCCCTACTGTCAAGGTCTCCGTCGTCCCAGGGAACCCCTGGGAAACCGCATAGCCACCGCCGGGCGCGCCCTGTGCGCCACTGACCGCGGTTTGCCGGCCAGCCGTGGGAAAAGACATCCCCGAGACGTTCAACTGGGTACCCGTGGCGGCAAGAGGGACCGTCGGCGCCGTCGAGGGGCCACCGACAAAGTACCGGGACTGATTCATTTATTTTTTTCGATCCGGCGCATTTTTTGAACCTTCGATTTCCTCCCTTGAAGAACAAGTGAGGGTTCCTCAAGGATGACCCCGGAGAAGGCCTAATCGGATGGCCGAAAATGATCGTCATAAAAGATGTTACCCTACACCCAGCGGACCCCCGCCCAGCAGCTCTATTGGTCTCTCTTCGACGAGGGCGCAGCCCTGAACACTGTGGAGACGAATATCGAGGAAGACGCGCTCGAGAAGCTGCTTCGGCAGCGCACGCTGGCACACGAGCTCGCCCATGGTGACTCGCTCGTGATCGAGTACTTCTCTAGGCCCCAGATCTTCATCCGCCTCCTAGACCTATCCTTCGGCCCGGGCGACGGAGACTCGGGCAATCCTTGCCGGCGCGAGGCGGCACAACTGCTCTGCGATATGTGTAAGAGTCCAAAGCTAATGACGGCCTATGCAGGCGCTCCCGACGTCATCGACGCCTTCTTTCGGTGTCTTCACCGGTGCTTGCTCCCCCACGTCACGACTGTGGAGGAGCTTGAGGCGTACGACTTCTCGACGGCTCCAGCAACCCCCGATCCCTCCTGCTTCGGGCTTTTGACGGTGGCGCATACGTTCATCACGGCCCTGATGAGGGACAATGACAGGACTTATCTTTTCGTTCAAACCCTCCTGTCATCCCCACGCAATGTCACCGTCTGGCTCGCCACCCTACATGTTCCGGGTATGGCGGACGCTTTAGCGATGCTCTTGAGCTCACACCGTATACGTCGCGAGCGGACGAAGGCCGCCGTGGGAGAGCTTTGTGAGAAGCAGGGGATCATCACGAAGCTACAACGGATCGTTACCCAGCGAGTGGTGTACAAGGGTGGGAAGCTGGTCACGTGCCTCCCGTATATAGCGTACGTGGAGGGTGCCGTCGCCGTGCTTTGCCACATCCTACGCCACAGCGTCCCGTTCCTTGCCGATAGCGTCGTGACCCATTACAAGCGCTTCCTCGACGTTTGTGTACGAGAGGGGGCGGACGAATACGCCGATCTCCGCCTTCGCCACACCGGGATGGTGATAATCTATATCCTTCGTTACTTGACGGTCAAAAACCTGTATCTTTACGTCAGCATGTCGGAGGAGCTTGAGGAGCTGCCCGCGCACACCCTGAGTAAGCGCAACCATGAGTTCCTGGGTCTTTGTGCCATGGCGACGGCCACCACGACCAATCACCTCACTCCCCTAGGTATCGCGGCCATTGATGAGTACGAGGAGAAGCATATGCCCGCGTTCCTGGACATCATACATGTGCTCCTGACCCTCCTCTCGACGTTTTCGAACAGGTCGGGTGTGCACCAGTACTTCATCTTGTCGCTGGTCGCATCATGCTTGGCACTCATCAACCCGATTCGACAGGCGTTAGAACGCATTGCTGAGGGAGGCGACCTTGAGGAGCTCAGGCCGGACGTGTATCAAATCAAGCTTGGGGAGGACGTTGCCTTGCCGCAATTCCTTGCGGCCGACCTAGCTGAAGATGCCACCATCACCGCCTACAACTGCAACTACTTCCAGGTCGGGGAGGACGCCATGCTTGCCATGCCTCTCAATATCGGGCTCTTCTATTCACAGGCCTTGGCTCGGTACACTGTGGGCCATGTCTTCGAGGTGATGAAGCTACATCCGAATAGCACTCTTATCCAGGTGGCTGGAGGCCGTATCGTTATGGCACTGCTTGAGTTTAGCATCTCATCATATGAGATTCAACCCTGTGACCTCCAACGCTTATTGACGAACATCTGCGCTGCGGGGAAGGATGTCGTCGTACCGGAGGAGTATCGGGACTCAAATTCCTTCATCATCTCATTCAGGTCCATCATACGTGAGAGCATCCGCCTCGTTTCCGGGGCGGCATACGCGATTCTCTATGATATGCGTGTGACAGACGTCTTCGGTGACGACTTGGCGTTGGAGATCCAGGATACGGAGTCGGTCCCACGCACCCTTGAAGAGTTGCAGCACTTCGAGCGCCATGGGGTTGATATCAAGTATCGTGGAGCCTATAAGTACATCGCGCGCCATAAGGCCTTCAAAAGCCTATGCGAGCGAGTTGTCCCGACAACGGACTTGTTGAGGCCTCAAGACCTACCTCAAAGCTGGTGTGCGAGCGCGTTCTACGACGAGGACATTGAGAACCCTAACGTGTTGGAGCGATATTTCGAGGGGGTCTGATGACGAGAGGATTGCGTGTGTGGCAACATTGAGGCCGATTAAAGATACCCACCGTCGCCATTATCGATGCTGACGTCATCATCGTCACGGTCATCGTAGTAATTCTCCAAGTAGTCATCTCCGGCAAGACTGGCACTGTTCTCCTCGCCTGGTTCCTCCGACGTCTCGGCGCTTCCCTCGTGCACTTCCGGCTCAAGCTCTTCTGTAAACATGGCTACCCTGTGCTCGTACCCGAGGTAGTTCTTCGGGTCGCCCTTCGCAACCTCCAATAGCTGCAAGTACTTCTGCAGCTCGGTGACACGCCTCTGGCTCATCGGCGTTTTGATGAACTCCAACTTATCCAAGTTTGGCAAGTCGCGAGGCAAAAAGAAGTGGGTGCGAGTCATCCTCGGGTGGAACCACAACAGTTCAATTTAGGATCGAATTCACCTCCTCAAGTTAGTTAAGCATCCGTGGTTGTCAACGCATGGATGGCCTCGGATGTCCCATAAGTCTTCGCATACCATAGTGCATCATGCCCATCTCCATCGACAAGTCCATCTTCATAGTCCTTCAATGCCTCAATAGCAGGAATCACTGACTTGGCCGCGGCAATCATCAGGGCCGACACCCTACTGGCAAACCTGCGGGGATTGAGCTTCACGCTCTCCTCAAAGCTCTCACTGGATTGCTTCCCACTCTCCATGGAGATAAGTACATCGATGGACTCCTCGCGGCCGTAAAAGGTGGCGTGCATGAGCGCCGTCCAACCCTTGTTGTCCGTCATATTCCCCTCTGCATCCACCAAGGACTCGACAAGTTCTGTCCTCCCGTAAATCGCCGCCTGCATCAATGCGGTCTCACCATTATTGGTTCTCCTCCCACTTTCTCTCTCCACTAGAAGCCTTGCCACATCCAGAGAACCATGCTTCACCGCAATCATTAGTGCAGTCCACCCAATCCATGTTGTCCTTCCAGCTTGATCAAGATGCTTCCGAGCGGCCTCAAGGTCGTTCACCTCCGCCGCATGCATCAACTCAGTTAGCCGCTCTGAAGTTGAACTCCCCGAATTCTGGTGGAGAGCACTTGTGATCTGACTATCGTGATCCGCACCTGGTGTGGTGCATTCATCTTGGAACGACTTCAGTTGAACTGAAGATTCAGAAACATTCCCTATATGAGAGACCGAGGAAACGGGTGGCTTAGATTCCGGAAACGGCGGGGGTGTCATGGCGAACTCAGGGTTAGACTCAGAGGCGCCTTCTCGAACGATCGCAACAGTCTCCTGGTGCCCGGATTCCATGATCTCGAAGGAGTGTGGGCAAACCGCTTGATATCTCGCATACCATGCGGAGTCGTGTCCACGGGAGTCACGGGACCTCGCCTCATGCTTCTTCAGAAGCTTGACAACGTCATTGTGGCCCTGGAATGCGGCGATCATGAGGGCTGTCGAGCCCGCAGGGATGAGTCGGCCATACGGCCTCCGTGTACACATCCCGGCTTCCGACGCCTCAAGAAGAAGGGATACGCACTCTACCTGGTTCTGGAAGGCGGCGAACATTAAGGCGGTAAGGCCAGCAAAGTCCTGCATACGGCCTTCATGCTGGGCAAGCAACTGGACACAGTTAGCATGGCCAGCGTCGGCGGCATACATCAAGGCCGTGCGCCCAGAAGAGGCGATCAAACCCTTCTCGTATTGGACGAGGGCCTCGACGCAAGTCTTGTGGCCATTGCGCGCGGCCAGCATCAGGGCCGTCATACCGTTCTCGTCACGAGTCTTCACCAGGTTCAGGTTTCCGTATACTTCCGAGATGTTCCCCCTTTGCGCTGCAGTCAGGAGCGCATTGCCTGACATTTTCAATTGCGGTCATTCTGGTCAAGGAGATTGAGGAGGCACATCATGATCTAGTCATCAGCCTTCTTGGAAAGACGGTAGCCACCTAGTAGCCTTGAAGCAGCTCCTCGGCAATAGCACCTCTCCAGCTGTATAGCCATGCTTGGAATTGAACTGGAGGATAGAGAACAACGATTATTCAGTTCCGGGTAGAGATCAATGTAGTATCGTCACCCCTGCCTCCAGGACTACTGTGCCACTACAGTATGCATATGGCTGAGTCTCTCGCATCACTTAGTTCCAGTTCTACTTCTCCTGTTACCTCCTTTGGCAGAATCGGTACCATATCTACGGAATATGACACGTATAGCCCCACTCTCTTCTCAGCTATTATTTCCGGGCATCTAGTGCAGGTTGGACCAAAGCGTATCTGGGCTAGTGATTGTGATATCGGATTAGATCAAAAATGTGCGGATCCTGTGGAGACATCCTTGATGTCCTCCTCGTCACGATCCCCTGTGTAGCATACGCCGTCCTGTTCGGTTTCATTCCGCGCAAGCCTTGGATCGTTGGGTCAGCGCTTGAGGCTGCCACTACGTCTAACACCAAGTTCTTGGAGTATTGCAATCCACCAGGTATCAAGTGTGACATCAACTATCCTGCGGTCTGGATACTCATCATCCTCATCGCGGTCATTGCCACTGCCTTCGCGATCGTCATGCTGATTCTTCGTTGGTGTGCCTGTTGCTGCTCGTGTTGCGGGTGTGGGTGCTGTGGATGCTGTGACTGTCTCGGAGATTGTTGTCAGGCTCTCTTCAAGATCGCTATGGGCGTCTCGTGCCCCGCGTTCACCGACGGACTCATTTACATCATCTCTGCGGTCTTGCTAGAGAGTTCGTCTGTCATTAATAACCATTGGGTCGCAGATGCGTTCGGAAGTTACTCCGGCCTTGGGGCCGTCTCTGTCGCCAGCGGATGGATCATTGTCTTCATTCTCACCATCTCTATTCGTCCTAGCACGTGCGCAATGCGCACTGTCGTTCTGACGTGTGGAGCCGTCGCTTGCTTCATTATCATCACTAGTATCGTCGCCGCCAATCCTAGGGGAGATTACCACTCTGGTGGCATCGACCTTCATAGCGGGCGTAGAGCCATCGGACTAGCCGTTGGGCTCGTTGAGACGATAGACTTCATGTTGATGTTTGGTTCTGTGATGCCCTGCTGGTGCTGCGGGGACTGATAGGTGTAAAGGTTATAGCGCCACGTCTGGGGCTATATCTCCATGCTCTACTGCTCCGAGGGACGCGTGTGCGACACTTGAGTTTGCTAAGGCCTCGGACATTCCAGCAACAAGGGCCTCAAAGGCTGTGAGTTGCCGATGGACGCTCCTCTGGTTATCAGGAGCACGTAAAAGCGTAGCTAGATATGCTAGCATTGGTTGGAGCTTGTTCTCAAAGATCTTAGTAACAAGTCCACGTTCTCTACTCGCCTCCCCCAGAAGACTAACAAACCTACTCCTCAGCATATCTTGATTCCCCCCTGGCCGAGGAGAACCCCATTCTGCCTCCTCGTCTTGCATCATTAGGTCGAGTTCTCCTTGCGCCCGCGTCAGCTCCAACTTAAGGCGCTGAAGCTTTCTCAGCCCTTCTGCCTCCTCCAATTGCTTTTCAAGGAGGATTTCACGTAATTCCGCAGTTGGGTCCACGGGGTCTGCAGAGAGAACAGGATCCATCGCTTCCCCTGGATCGGCAGATGATTGCTCTGCTTCTTCGTTAGCTTTCAAGTCGTCTAGAAAGGCGGATGCGCTTGTCTGGCCGCCACCAAGGACACGCTGGCGATGAAGGTAACGAGTGATCTTCAGGCCATGTTGATCGCAAAAGCTATTTGAGACGTTTCCAGTGGCATCTACGACGGTCTTGGGGTTGAGTCCTGCAGCGACAGCGGCTGCATAGACGGCCCTTTGTAGCTGTGATAGCTCCGCCTCAAGCTCCTGCTGATCCTCGTCTGCCTCTTCAATCTTATCACGAGTATTGGCCAATTGCTCGTCAAGCTCACCTAGTCTGCTCGTTAGGGCGACAATAGCCTCCTTCTGCTTCACTAGCATCGCACGGTATTGCTCGACACATTGCTTTTCGTTTAACAACTCACGCCTTTCTGCCTCGATAAGGTTCAGTTTAGAGATCCAATCACCAGCCTTTTGATTTGAGGAAGTACCTTCTGTCCCCGTTTCACGTCCTCTATTGAGATAGCCCTCAAGTAAGGTCATACGACTTTGGAGCTTGCGGATGGCCGTTCTTTCCTCGACCACCTCCCGGGACTTCTGTTCCACCTCCCCATATAGACGCGTACGTTCTTCTGGGGAGAGATTATCGTCGGGCTCCGGTGCCGAGCCTAGGCTATTCAGCTCCTTCTTGAGCGATGCGATCTCCTGTTCGTATCTCTTAAGCAGCAGTTTGGAGTCCACACGCTCATTAACGCGGGCGGTATTTCGGATCTGCTTGGAACGGTCTGCGAACTTCAGGGTGTTGAGGGTTTCCTGATAGGACCCGGCGGAGGGCGTGACGTTCGCCACGAGGATGGTCTTACAATTGCCTCCGAGAGAGTCTTGGAGAAGCTTTGTAAGCTTCGAGTCACGGTAGGGAATATGATTCCGCTTTCCTCGTTCCGCGTCAATGAGGGCCGAGATGACGTTAGCAAGGGCTGTCAGACTCAGGTTGATCTTCTTTGTCTCGAGAAGACGCTCGTTAGTGACGCGACTAGTCGTTATGCGCTCGGAACCCGCCAGGTCGACGATGTTGAGCTTCGAGACGAGAGTCGCCCCGTCATCCAAGTATTGCTCCACGGTCAACGAGAAGACGGTATGCGAGCGTGAGGACTCAATGTTCATGTGAGTCATCCCGACCTTGCGGTTCCGGCCTCCGTACTCGAGGAGTCTGGCGACCTCGTTTGAGTTCTTCAGTTGGTACTCAGACAACTGGTCGACGTAGATGGAAAGCCCATGCTGTCCCTGGTGCTCACGGATCTTGAGGTTCTTGGTGCATGTGTCCAGGAGGTCCTGAAGCCGCTCGTTGTAGATCTGCAAGTATGACATCCGTAGGCTGAAGTTATCAGGCCCATGCTCCCGAACGTATGCGAATATGTCGTCGACAGCTCGAGGGATGATCCCGACGTCACCGGGTGTTCCGGAAATCGTGAAGGACTTCCCAGTACCCGTCTGACCGTAGGCCAAAATGGTAGCATTGAAACCTTCTAACACTGATAGGACTGCCTGACGGCACTGCTGCTCGTAGACGACCTCCTGACCGTCAGTGGGGCCAAAGACACGGTCGAAAGAGAAAAGGTGATGGGAATAGGCCGCGGGATCAACCATTCCGGAGATGATCGGCTCGACCAGCTCCAAACTGGTCCCCTCGGGGAAGAGTCGGATCACTCCAGTCTCACCGGCACGAATCTCACGCTCAACTAGCGGACGTACGCGTACGCAGACGCGAAAGTTCGAGGCCTCCTCACGCATCCCCTCGAATTAAAAAAAGGGGGAGGGGATGGAGTTCCTAAAGCTTGGTCGATATGCGGGTTTGGCAACTGGGAAGCCATTTGACAACGGGGCGATGACAAGGACATACCAGGTGATTGGAGAGAATGGAAACATGCTCCTACGCAACCTTTCCCCCTACTTCGACCTGACTTCAATGGCCTTTCTCACACGGCTAGGGCTCTTACTCTTTCCTTATGTCAGTTTCGAACGGCGCTCCCAGGGGCTCCCCTTGGACCTCTACACGGCTCTGGTCGGGCATGGGGTGTACGGGATGGCCGTAGCCCTCCGCTCCATCCTTTCCACACAAGGGTTCACCACCTTGAGGTTCACCTGGCACGTGACAATCGCGGCCATCATCATCGGGCTCGAGCTTGTCGTTGTGGTCCTCGTCGGAGGCTCGGTTGGACTACCACTTCCGAAGCTTGAGACCTTATCATTGATCTGCTATAAGGTGTTCTTTGCAGGAGTGGTTATCCTCCTGTCGATGCTGGGGAGAATTGCGTACGCCCTCAGTATGGCCTTCGTCGGGATGGGGTTGGCGGTCCATCTGGGGATGTATGGGACGCAGTACATCCAGGAGGCTAAATCACGGCTCTGTTTGTCGCCTAGACAGTTGACTGTTCAAACCTGGCTGATCGCCACATGGGCATTGCTCCAACCCGCTATCCTCTTGGTCTTGACCTTCTGACACGGGGCCTAGTGCCAAAGGGGTGAGCGGCTAGCCATTTATACATGCACCCACAATATCCCATGGGCCAGCTCTGCCTCTGATCAATTCACTGAGCCACATTCGTGTCTCACTTCCGGATCTCGAAGGTAGTCAAGTTCAAGGGCTCGATGGGCGTGGTTGTAACTTCCTTCACCACGGCCTTGGGACTACCCTTGTGGAGGTATGCTATCAAGGCTTCGATCTGCTCGGAGGTTCCCTCGGCGGTCCCAACTACGCTCCCGTCGGGCTCGTTCTGGACGTGGCCGACGAGCCCTTTCTTGGTCGCAAAGCGCTGGGTATACTTTCTGAAGGCGACGCCTTGGACGGTCCCGGTGACGCGGAAGGCTATCGCCGGCATCCTAATTAATTTGAATTTTCTCCCTCAAAAGACCTGGACGTCCGAGAACGATGGTAACAGCCGGATCTGACAAGGCGAAGGCGTTGCACGCCCAGAAGGCTATCACAAAGGGTGAGAAGGTCATCGAGAAGAAGGTGAGGAGGAACGTCCACTTCTTCCGCCCAAAGACCCTCAAGCACCCGAAGGCCCCTGAGTATTCGCGCGAGCCGCTCCGTAAGGATTCCTGGCAGAACCCCTGCGACATCCTCCGCTACCCGATCAAGAACGACGCCAACACGAACTGCATCGAGAAGCACAACACGATCGTCTTCATGGTCGACAGAAGGGCTACAAAGCCCATGATCAGAAAGGCCTTCGAGAAGGTCTTCGAAGCGAAGGTCCTCCGCGTCAATACCCTCATCACCCCGATTGGGATGAAGAAGGCATTCATCAGGCTCGTCAAGGAGTGCAACGCCCTCGACGTCGCCTCCAAGATGGGACTCGCCTAAGCTTCGCGCTCATGTGAACGCAACCTTTCCCTGTCTCCACTCCTCTCCTCCTTCGGATCCTGTGGCTCCTCTATGACCCTTTCTCTCACCATTAAAAATGACGAAGCCTGGATCGGATTTCTATGGAACCACGCCTCTTGGCGGGATCTTCCGCGCCCGGAGTCAGAGTACGATGCTTCTCCAGGCGAGCCGCGGAACCTCGGGCGGAAGGGTCCAGCCAATGTCGACTCAGCCCAGAAATCGGAAGGGGGCGGATGACATAATCACGATCGAGGCCTTTCCCGAGCTCTCAGATGAGGAGGAGTTGTCCCCAAATTCCGAGTCCGAAGGTGATCTGGAGTATGATAACTGCCCTCCGGTCCAATTGGACGATGGACGCCATGGAGCTCCCTCTGTTGCCCCTAGCTCGAGTAACCTCTTCGTCCGGATGGTCCAGGCGATCAATGACAATAGTGGGCTTCAGGCGATTCTCGCTGTCGCAACTCTGAAGTCGACAGACTTCAAGGTTCTGAAGACAAGGCAGCTCTTTCTGACAGCAGGAGGGATCAGTGCTCTCCTCCGAGTCGTCTCTAGTGTCTCCCTGGTCCCCTTAAAGCAGAATGACACCGGGTCTGACAAGATCTTCCGAAGTGATCCCAAGCTTGCATACGAGAGCCTCTTCGTCCTTGCGGCTCTGGCTGATATTGCCCGCGACGCTCGGAAGACGATTATGAGTAACGACGGAATCAAGATCGCACTCTCCGTGGTACGGGCGCAGTTCTCTCCGCACATCCCCTTCGTCGCTGGCATCCGAGCGCGTGCACTCCGGATGATCGCTGGCTGCCTCCTTGATGCTGACTGTCGCCGGGCGACCAGAAGGATTGGGGGTGTTCAGCTACTCATTGCCACTACGAAGCAGGCCATCAAGGATTATCAGGCGAAGCCCACACCCGAGCAGGGGAGCATCCTGTTCGGGGCCGTCGCGGCCTTGGACTCGATGATGGCCTCCTTCTCGTGTCGTGAAGTCTTTCGGGCAGAGAGCGGAATAAGTTTGTTCGTGCAGATCGCGTCCGATATGCCACTGTCGTTCCCCATCACGGACGACATGACGAAGCTCACCGCAGACGCCGTGCGTGAGGGGAACTCGGCTGACTTCCTCTTCGAAACTGTGACTAACACTCTTCGTACTTTATCCCAGTCTCCAGCAGGGCGCCAAGACATCCACCACTTCGGTGGGATCCCCAAGGTATGCACCCTTCTCCAGAAGACGCAGAGCGCTCGCGTGCGTCAACGCAGTGTGGCGATCTTGGCCAATTGCGCACAAGACCCTGGAGTCGACTCTGCCGTTAGAAAGGCTGGCGGTCTGGCGGTCCTTAGCTCCCTCCTCACCTCCCAGGACGTCGACACCCTCCTGAGCGCGTGCAAGACAATCGTCCTAGTCTGTCGGAGCGGACCCTACTTTGGAAGCTACGAGGACTCGATCGTCTACAACGCCCACAACGGCTATCTCAGCTTTAATGCTCGCAACGACGAGAACATCCTCGCCCTCGTCCGTTATAAATCCATCACCAACCTTAGCCCCCATATCGAGGTCTCCCTTGATGTCCTTGGAGTTGGTGAGAACCCCTCCTCAAGCCTCATTGTCACTGCGAAGGATGACGAGAAGACCTCTGATGTGACGGTCGTCCTGGCTAAACAGAAGCGCCTTCTGGTTCTTAGCGCAACACGCGCCCTCGCACCCCTTCTCTCCTCAAAGGAGGGTCGGGCAGCCTTTAAGGCGACAAAGGCTCTGTTTTCCGCCCTTCTCGCACATATCACCGTCGCGGACCCGGAGATTATCACCGCGACGTGCTTCGCCCTCTCGACGGGCGCAGAGGGTGATCCCGAGTTATGTAAGCAGATCGCAGCACAGGATGGGTTGAAGAAGCTCTGGTCTCTAATAAAGCACCCGAACATCCTCGTCGTCACGGCCGTCGCTCGCGCCCTCGTCCCCCTCCTCTACGATAAGAGCCGTGCGCAGGTGATCGGCCGGCAGATCAATGGCTCTCTTGAACAGCTCAGTGTTCTCTTGAAGTGTCCTACCGTCATCGAAACGTCGACTGACGACATCGTCGACGACGCTTACCGTGCGTACCTGACCCTAGAATGCAAGGGGTGGCTTGTTGGGCTTGTCGCGGAGCTTTGTAAGGACGAGGAGAACGCGCGTATTCTGACCGAGTATGGGCTTGTACCCGTAGTCTGCGACCTTACCATGACATATGCCACTCCCGACGCGCGGGCTGACCACCCTTATGCGTTCTACGTGTACCAACTCATTCGGGAGAAGTGTGCGCTTGCTCTCTCAACGATCTCCTGTATCGAGTCCAATATGAACGCGATCGCAGACTACGGAGCGATTCCCGCGGTGGTGCGCCTCATAACCTCGACCTCAGGCGTCTCGGTATTCGATCCAGCCGTCGTTGAGGATACCACCGTCATTGGAGGCCCAGTCGTGGAATGCACAAATCAATATGGCTCATACGTTAACTTCACGGAGACCCCAGCGACTCTTGATCCGAACGCCCCCGTTGATCAAGATCCACAAGGGACTAGCAATCCGTACATCATCACGAACCGAGCCGCTGCAATCGCTCTATCAGAACTATCGAAGAATAAGAAGTGTGCGGTCCTTTTCCGTCAATGCGGGGCGATTTATGGCCTCCTGACGCTGATTGGGAGCACGGATGCAAGGACCCAGGAGGCTGCCTCAAGCGCTTTGAAGAACATTCGACAGATGCACATCGCATGCATCGAGGCATACACGCGGCGGATGGAGCGGCAGCTCGCAACCATCAATATTGAGAAGAATATGGATAGCGTCGTCTCAATCCCACTCGTGAAGGCAGCCGTCGAGACGATCTATAACGACCTCGAGTTTGATGAGGATGAGTGTGGTAGTCCTCGGGCGGCTCGCCGTCAGATGCTGCGCATGTTTAGGCAAGCTGCACGGCAGGGAATCGAACCAAACGACCCGACCTTCTTGAAGACCGCCATGCCCAAGTCCTCTGGCTCTTTGAATTGCGGTCAGTCTCTTCAGGTATCCGTTCTTACGGCGCCTAAGAGAGACCCACAGCCCCGTGTCCAGTTACGTACTCCTGGCCGTCTGACGATCTCAGACCTGAACACGGGCACCTCTCCGATTCGTATGATGGCGAGCACGAAGGATTTCGTGCAACTCACCGGGAGCGACAACGATGCCAGTGCTCCTGGCGACGACGAGGTGTATCGCCAAGAAACCCCAGCAGAAGGATATGGCCGCCGCCCCTCTAGTACTGGGCAGGTAGAAACTGATGGAATCATGGACGACGACGTCTACTAGGACATATGGAGGACTGGTAAAAGAAGGGAGAGCAAGTAAAGGAGGCACAGCAAATACCTCTCTTGGACCGAACCCTTTACTCAGAAATGATCTTCTTCTCGGTCGTAAGGCCCTTGAACGTCTCGACTTGCTTGTGTGCAACTATGACGTACTTGTGGTCCTCCTGGTCAACGACGTTGATCTCGATGCGGATGCGGCGAGGGAGATGACGAATCCCGCGGGACCAGACGAAGCAGTTGACGGACGGATCGAGACGGACGTCCTCAATCTTGGTCAGCTTCGTGACGTAGTCCCTGATTAAGCGCATCGCGGTCGGAGCACATTTCTTCCCAGGTGTGCCGGTGGTGACCCTGCGGAGGCGCATCGTGTGCTCATAGGTGACGGGCATTGCTCACACTTCCTTCCTGGCCGGCTAATGGAAATAGGCCGAATTTCACTTCAATTTGCTTGTCCCAGCGGGTCAATAGGGGGCCCGTAGGTCTGAGTTCCGGAACGTCTCGATCTCACCACGGATATCGACGCACATCGCGCGCTCAATCTCCTCTCGGGACGTGCAACCAATTGAGAGGAGGTAGACCAGCTTTGCATAAGCGGCCTGCGGAGTCATCGTATATCCAGAGATCACCCCAACCTTTCCTAGACCTGCAGCATAGCGTCCAAGATCGACGAGACCCCAATGGGTTTGGGTAACGCAGATGACTATGATTCCTTCTTGTTTGAGACGCTTGATGGCGGTAGCAAAGTGTGGGTCGGAAGTGGGACCATTTCCAGCGCCATAAGCAAGGATGATGACGCCGCGCTTGCTAGCACCAGCGGCTAAGATATCCTGACCCGTGATCCCAGGGTATAGGTAGATCATGGTGACATCGTTACAGACCTTACGTGGGATGATAATTGTGTCCGAGGGATGAGTCGCGACGTCTTCGGAGCTTTCTCCAAGACGGACCTCGACGGACTTGACTCGAGGGATGGCTGAAATTGGTGCGGACTTCTGCTTCGCTAGAGTCTCTCGGAACTCTCCATTGTACATTACGAACTCGTCATGGATGGAGATGGTGGCACCCCACTCTCCCAGGCAAGGGAAGCATGCAGAATCGAAGGCGTTGAGAGACCAGGAGGAATATTTCTGAACACGGTTCGCACGCATCAACTTCCCACCGAAGAACAGGGTGACTTCGGGGATGCAATACCAGCCGGCCATATAAATCGCCCCGATGAAGTTGAAGAGACCGTCGTTGTACAGCTCCGACATGGGGATTTGCGCCCCAGTGACCACGACATGTTTCGATAAGTTCCTTAAGAAGAAGGACAATGCCGACCCTGTGAAGGCTAACGTATCGGTCCCGTGCAGGACGACAAAGCCATCGTACTTGGCGTAATTATACTCTATATCCTGACAGATCTGTAGCCAATTCTGTGGCGTTGAGTCTGATGAATCAATAAGGGTTTCATATTCGTGGATCTCATACAATGGCATATCCGGATGATGGAAGTTCGGAGTTGAGCTCGTTACCTCGTTAAGATAACCTGGGGCTGGGAAAAAGGCTCCTTCGGCGTCTCGTTTCATCCCAATTGTCCCCCCCGTGTAGATACACAGAACCTTCGGGCGCGGCTCCGAGGCCGGTCGCCTGTAGATCGACGACCGTTGTGTAGTATTGACGACTGTCAGATTCATTTACTGAAATGTGTGCGGTCTACCCCTCCCACAACAACAAATCTATCTTGACTAACCAGGACATGGACTGACTTCGGACGACCAGGATTCACTTCCCCCCGCATGTCCTCAACGCCTATTCCGAGTGCCCAGGCTCATCTTTCCTGTCATCAGGTGACGGGCTGCAGTCTCGGCCGGTGCCTTGTAGGAGTAATGTGCCGCACTCTCACGCTTTGCATCCCGATCAAGCTGACGCATCTGCTCGACGCTCACCCCAGCCCGACGCGATTGTTCTTCCATCCGCTCCTGTAACGTCTTCTGCTTCTCCTTCATCGGCCCGGACATCCGCTTGAACACGAGGTGAGTCACTGACTTGTCGAAGTCATGCCCAGTCTTCTCCCGAACCATGCGATCGAGCGCCCTACCGTTCTGCATGCTCTTGTGTCGCACAATCCTGTTGACGGAGGAGTATAGAAGGTCCACGCCACGAAGGGGCGCCTTCTTCAGGGGTCTGTTGTCTGTAAGTTCTCTAAACAGCTCCAGCTTCTTGAAGAGCGCCTCGTCATCGTAAGCACCCTCGAGACGAAGCAGGCCCTCCTCCTCCTCCTCTAAACGCCTGAGACGCTCCTCAATGTCCTCGTCGACCGTGATAAAATCGAGTATGTTCTTCCCGTTGTGGAAATAGGGGATCTGGTCGTACTTCCAATCATCGTTGGCAAGAAGCCAATGCTTGCGCTCGTCCGGCTTATAGACGCGAGGACCACCGTTTTCTCGCTCCAAATCCAGCTCCGAGATGAATCCATCCTCACGGCCCAACGGCCGAATCTGCATGTGACTTTCCTGGAGCCTTCGGACGGAGTCGGGTATGCATGGGGCGCGTACCTTGTTATCCCGTGGCTGAGGCTGCGCTACGAACTGGCGGTGCTCAAGCCTTTCACGCTTCTGGTCCGTCAGAAGCTGCACCTCTCGCGCCTGAAGAAGCTGCTCACATGCAACAGCCATGGCACGCTCCACACCCTGCATATCCTGAGTCGAAACGGGGATGAAGACTGGGCCACCGGCCGCGGCTTGTGCCACAATACGCATACGAAGCTCATGCTCCTCATTAAGACGCCTTTCTGCGGCCACCGCATGTTCTCCACCGATGGCGAGTTCCCTTTCGGCCTCTGCAGTCGTCAGGTACGGGATGGAATGAAGTCCAAGACAGCTTGCAAGAGGTACATTGGGAGAGAGCGCCTGGACCCGCTCGAAGATGTCGGGCGAAAGCGAGTCCGGAGTCCAAATGTCGGCCTTGGACAGGATGATGATCACAGGCTTACTTTGGAAGAAGGGGCGCATGGACTCGAAGAGGCGGAGCTGCTTTTGTAGGTGCTCGCCCCCATACGAAATGTCCAAGAGGAAGAGGATCGCGGCGTTGAGGTAGGCGAGGGCCGTGATTGCTTGGAGCTCGATGTTGTTACGTTCCTCGAGAGGGTGGTCCAAGAGCCCTGGAGTGTCGATGATCTGATAACGTAGGAGCTTATACTCTGCATGGCCAACGAATAAAGACTGAGTCGTAAAGTCCCAGGATGCGACCTCGACATTGGCGTCGGTCAGCGCATTCAGCAAACTTGATTTGCCGACAGATGGGTACCCAGTCAATAACAAGGTCCTAGCCGAGGGGTCGATGACGGGTAGACGCCCCATGTGTTTCCGCACCTGCTCAAGGTATTCGAGGTATTCTCCTTGCTTCCGCAGTAATGAGATCATTCGTCCTAAGGCCGCACGCTTCAACGTCTTGCACTGGAAGAGAGAGTCGGCGTGCTTCAACAGTTTGACGTAGTGCTTCCCAACCTTATCGACGAGAGCCTTGCATTGATGTAATTGCCCCAGGGCAATCTTGAAGTGATCCTTATCATAGATCACGTTGAACCAGTAGCGGTAGAAGGGGTGGATCTCGTCGATCTTCGGGAACTCCTCCGTGATGCTCGTCAGCTTCTGGTCGATCGTGTTCTGGGTGAACCTGACCTTGAGCATGTAGAAGGAGCGGATCCGCGAGAGCTTCATCGTCTTCCGGATGACCGTGGGCGTCCGACGCTGGGTCTTCGAGAGGACGATGTCGACGATGTCCTTCCCGTTCGGGATCGTCGAGATGGCACGGAAGTCATAGATGGGCATTTATTTCATTTCCCATTACGATTCCCCACGAGTATGCCTCATCCCGAGCCTAAGGCGGCCGTCTCGCCTGTCGATGTCGAGCTGGAAAAGATCCTGGCGCTTGGGGACTATACGGCGGCTGCCCTGGGAACCGTTGATGCATCCGGCTCGATATTCCGGGTCACCACTCCTCGGCATTCACAGGCCGTGGCCTTGCGTTACTTCCCCATTGGTGAGCTCCCTCGCCAGGTGGTTGAGGCCTGCATTGAGGAGATCACTCATACTGTTCGATATAGGCATCTGAACATTATGGTGCAACACCCACCCCTCCTGAAGCAGGACTCTCTTCTTATTGAGACCGAGTTCTGCGTTGGAGGCCGCCTAGAGTACTACATACAGAACGTGAAGGCTAGCGGGTACGCCCTTGAGGAGTCGAAGGTCTGGATGTTCGTGGCGCAGATTGCGGCCGGTCTGGCATACCTCCACTCTCCTAGGAATGGATTGGGAGTTCGACCACATGGAGCACTTCGACCTGGGAACATTGCTTTCCGGAGTGATGTCACTTTGAAGATTGGAGACTATGGCCTTACAAAGACCCTATCCACCCTCGCCCCGGAGGCGTACGAGCAAGCCATGAGGTATGCGGCCCCAGAGGTGCGCCAGACTGGTATTCCTTCACCGCCTGGGGACATCTGGTCGGTGGGGTGTATCACGTATGAGCTTTGCACGTTCAAGAAGCCGTCGATGCCGGCCTCAGCCATGCTCCGACGAGTCAAGCTTGGACTTCAAGGTTATTCGCCAGAGCTCTGTAAGTTTATCAGTTCATGCCTTCAAGTGGATCCTGACGCGCGGCTCACGGCAGAGAAGGCTCTGGGACTCCCCCAAGTCAAAGGGGCTGCGAATGAGCTTTCCAAACGGGTCAAGGAGCGCGCAGAGGTGAGTGACGACCCCACTGCTCCTAATCAATTTGATGATGATCCACGCCTAGCCGCCCTTAAGATGGCCATCAAGGCGGACAGCTACGAGCTAGCTAAAGCGAACGTCGAGCACCTGACTGAGGGGTCAGCCTCGGAGCTCTTGAAGTATGCCATAAAGGCTCGGTCGGTGACAGTTCTACCAATCCTTTGTAATAAGATTTCCGAAAGACACATCCTAGTGGAACTAGGAGCCCAGAAGCCTCTTGCTCGCCAAAAGGATGACACTGCGCTCATCCAAGCCTTACGAGAGGAAGCACCAATAAGTATCGAGGGATGTCGCGACCAGTTGGGGATTCTGACCTCCACAGGCTCGGCGTTGATTTGGGCCGCTAGGAGCGCTCGTGTCGACGTCATCCCTGACCTTCTTTGTGAGCTTGGCCTTCAGGATCGTACGGGCTTGACTGCCTTGATGGAGGCTGCTGGAAGAGGCTTTCTAGGATGCGCACGCTACCTTCAGGCCGAGGCTAGGATGCGTACCTTGGATGGGATCACTGCCTTGATGTGGGCAGCAATAGGTGGGCATGAAAGCTGCGTTCAGCTCCTAAAGGAATATGAAGAGGGTCTTCAAACAACCAAGAGCTTCAAGCTTGGTCGTTACCATGGCGGTGGGTGGACAGCCTTAATGTTCGCCGCCTGTGAGGGACACCCTGCATGTGTCACACTACTCTTATCCGAACAGGCTCTACGCAATACCTTTGGGGAATCCGCCCTTGACCTGGCGCGACGGCAGCTCGCAGATGGCTGTGCCTGGGACGCGTTCAGGTACCGGCACTGTATTCGTCTCCTTGAGGAAGCTTCAACCCCCTTGGACAGGCCAAGCTCTGGATGATAAAATGAGATTTGAGAACTGGAGGCCTTCCACGGCCATACGCCCCTCCGCCTCCCCTCCCCTAGCGCCAGCGCACTCTCGCCCGCAGACGGCGGCAGTTTCCGGCCCGGTCCAGCGGCGTCCGCGGACCACCCTGGCGCTTTACACGTACAGGCGCCAGGATGTCCCACCAGAGCAGGCCACGTCCCGTCGAACGCCCAGACGGCCAGTGGACCTTCCATACTATATAGATCCTGGTATAGATTTCGATACTGACAAACCCATCGATATCCTAGTCACCTCGTTTTCGGAGTCTGCCTTGGAGGCGGCTTCTAATCCCATGTGCGTCGTCAGGACCATCGACGGAGGCTCCATGCCGGCTCCCCCATTATCCAGAGGCTTCATGCCCCTCCAACTGAGTGCTAGTCGTAAGCACCGAGTGCCTCAAGTGACCCCCAGAGATGGCGGATTCAGTCTTCCCTCGGCGAAGGAACCACACAGAAATAGTCTATTCCGGGTAGAGCGTAGACTTACGTCAACGGGGAGCCAGAGTCCAGCTCCCCCAAAGCCTGATGCTTCCGGAACGATGTTTGGTGCATGTATGATCCAAAGTGGAGGTTACTTTAGCCCAAGAGTACACGAGAGATCTCCGATGCGGGAACGGCGAACGAAGCTATGGACTAGCCCGGCTCCACGACAGGCAGGGGTGCAGCCACGTATGCAACCGCGCCAGACTGGCAATATGCGAGGAGTGACTCGGCCTGCAAAGACCGCCGGTCCTAGGCCCGCCAATCCGAGTGGGCGAAAGAAAGCTGAGGATTATCTCGAGATCCGGGAGCTCATAGACGAATTTGAGTGCGAGAGTACGACGCTCAGCGAGTATCCCAGCCCCAGGAGCAGTACAGCCTCTGCAGGGCCGAAATCTGCAGGGCGAGGTACAAGCTCCAAGGAGCGGCCGACTTCCACCCACTCTCGGGTGCGAGCCCAGAGTGCAACCATCATGAATCGGGCACTTGTTGACGAGTACATCTCGACGCTGACGTTCCGTCCCGTTTCTAGTGCGCGCGGACGACTGGTCGCCGGCATGCCCGGACTCTCCAGTCGGGGCGCATGAGCGTTTACATGAAGGAGCTGTCATTGACCGACATCAACTGCTGGGTGTCGATCTTGCTCCTGGATATCGTCAGATGGGACATGGAACCGTTGAGGGTTGAGATGCGTGACATCCGACCTTTCTGACAGGAAAATTTCAAGATACCGAAGAACGCCAAGCCGGCAAGGACCGCCCCGACGAGCGTAAGAAGAGAGATTATCAAGACAGCGACCGCGGCGCCCGTTGCCGGCGTAAGGTTCTTGGAGAGCATCCTATGGGGGACACGGTTCCAGTTCGCGTGACGCATGACGCAAACGTTCTCGTAAGTGTAGAAGGTAGAGTTGCACTCACAAACGGGCATTCCATTCCATAGTGTGCACTGGCCAGCAGGGTCATTGGTGTCCGACCCTCCACAAGGGGTTTTGCTCGGAGACATACAGACAGCCGTCCTACAATCCTGCCCCACATATCCGAGCGGACAATCGACGCATATTCCATCTCGACGGCAAGTACCACCGTTGCAGCCGTCAGTTCCACTACTTCCGCCACACTGTTGGCAGGTGAAATCGGCCCCGTTCTTTCCAGGACTACAGGTGATAGGGCTCCAGGGGAGGGCTGGAGGATTCTCATAGTAGCACAACCCGGTGCAGGTATTGTTGGTCACATTCTTGAGCATCGGGAAGCCACCCGTCTTGTTGGGGTTTAACCAGAGCCCGGGCCGACGCGTGGCCGAGGAGTAAGTCCAGCATCTGTACGCCTTCTTGCAGACGTTGGAGCTGGAGTAGTTCAGCACGGAATGGGTGAGGAGGCCGTTGAGGACGTTGGTACTAGATCCGGAGGCCGTTGCATCTTCTATCCCCTTCGGGTTAGGAGGTTGTATGAGGACGGGGAGCCTACTGCTGTTGAGCAGGTAGTAGAAGGAGTTGCCGCTCGAGCTCGAATCATAGACGTACCCGGACCAATCGAGGCTATTGAGGCTATTGACACCGTTGGTGAGCTTATAATTGTTGGGGTTTGTGATGGTCGAATAGTCGCCGTAGTGTACGGGAGTGTCGGCCCCTCGTGTTGTTGGGATCGTTGTCGCCTGTCGCGCAATATTTGAACCGCAGTTGGTACATAGGACGTTTTCTGTGCCCATGTCGCTGTTGGAATCAAACACCTTGCCGAAGAAATCAATGGGTTTCGATCCTACCTCCTTTGAGAAGGAGGCAATCGTGTATGTGTAGCTCGATGTCGCCCCTTGACCGAGGAAGCCGATGAAGGCGCCGACACGCGCAGTGGATGCATCTAGAGTGGCATCCAACGTGAAGTTCCCATGGGAGTAGGATGCAATGATATCACTGCCGGAGGTAAAACCTACGAACCCACCAAGACTGACTTCAGTGCCTGTACTGGCTGACGTGGCAACGGTGAAATTCCCATTGGCCCAAGAGCCAGTGATGTTAGAGTTGGACTTCAGGTCTCCGGCAAAGGCGCCAAGACGGGTGGTGGACGTTCCAGGAGTGACACTCGAGAACTTCGTCATTGCAAAAGACCCAGTGACCATGTTATACCTATCAGCTGTCCCCACCGCTCCGCCGTAGTACAAATTCTTCACCTTTCCGGAAAGACTTATGTTATCCATCGACGCATAGCTGTTGTAGATCGAAGAAAAGTCGATCATTTCCCCTGCAATCCCCCCGACGTAGAGCTTCGTGACATTTCCCGCAACCGTCACCGTTTCTAGCTTCGCAAACGACGAGTCGACGCAGGACGTGTTCATCCTTGCCACCACACCCCCATACCTGAGAGAGGAATGATTGCAATTAAAGCTTGTAGTGTTGATGGCAGCATAGGACTGGACGAACCTGGCGAGGTGTGAGTAGCCGGCCAGGCCCCCGATCATAAGATCTCCAGTCTGTTTCGAGACTGAAGAGTCAGCTCTGACACTCAAGACGTTGATGACGCAGCCACAAGTGCGAAGTTCGCCGCCCTCGTCATTGTCCGCACGCGTACGGGCATCCCCCGTGCTCGCGGTATCGAAGTGGCCGACGACACCACCCACGGCCGTGGTTCCCGCCGATATGACATCCAAAGTCCCAATACGAACGGAACATGAGGCGACCTCGGAATAGGCTCCCGCGCTCGAACGCTTAAGTCCACCAATCAGTCCTCCCACCCGGAAAGTGCCCGAAGAAGCCGCTCCACCCAGTGAGGCGACAAAGATGCTTTCCGAAACTGTGGATGAGTCCAAAATGCGGCCTCCAGTGTTCAGCCCGATAAGCCCTCCGACATTAGCGTTGACAACGTTGTCCACCTCTATATTGATCGAGCTCTCACACTGTGAGATGTCGGAGTGGAGCATGTACGCGGCCAGGCCACCAACGTAGCAGGTACGAGTATCCCCACAACGGAGATACCCGAGACTTCGGGTCCGTGCACCCTTCGTGAGACGCGTATCGAGATAAGTGGAAACAAGCTGTCCGACGAAGCCTCCAATGTAGCACGTCCCCTGTAGGGTCGTCGAGTTATTCCCCTTGCACTCAACTTCTACCCATGCGCTGTCCACGTAATCGAATTGAGAACCCTCCCCGGCAAGACCACCGAGGTACACCTCAGCGTTACTAGCGCCATGGGTAACGGATAGAGTGCTACCCTCAGAGACGGCCGTGGAAAAGATCCGCGACGCCTTGACGCTTCCGACAAGCCCACCGCAAATAATTCGACGAGCGGCGGGTGCAGACACCTGCAGCACAGAGATATCCGACGTCCGCACCGAGCTGATCCGCTGAGACCCACTGACGGCACCGAAGAGTGAGCCTACTGCAATGTAGCTGTTGTAGTCCGGAAAGTCGAAGTTAAGGGTGGAGGAGGATAGGACGTTTGCCATCGGATGTCCTTCGAGTAGAAGGTTCCCAACGAGACCACCGTAGTACTTCCATGACTTACTGGAGGTCTGGGCATTGGTGGTTGTGACGGTCGTCTCGGTCAGGAGCTGAATGTGATAGAAGAACGGATCTATGGCCTCACCTGCTAGGAGGCCGAAGTGAGTGATACCTCCTCCTAACGATAGCGAGGAAGGACCAATCACGGTAAGGTTAAAGACTTGGCCTGAGTAGATGGTCGAGAAGAATCCAAGTCTACTCCCCTCTGCCCTACTGTTGAAACTCCGGATCACAAGGGTCTTCCCGTTCCCATTAAGGCTACCGGAGAACTCCTTGATTGGGGTATGATCGTCGACAGTGATATCTGCAGAGAGTTGGAAATCGCAGCAAGGACACTTGGCGATCTCCTCGACGTCCTCTGCCGACGTAAGACTGATGATCTCGGGCTGCGGGTAGCAGGAACCCAGCAGGAGCCCCAGGACGGCGAGGACCAGCATAGCTTAATTTTTCTACTGGCCGGATATAGGCTGTCTTAATCAATTCTGAATCCTATGGCCTTGGGGATGAGCTGCAACTGTTGTTTCCAGGGTTTCTCTAGAAATATAGTCATGGTACGTTTCTACGCCCGAACACCCCCTCTGATTAAACCAGGCGTATCTGGTCAGCTAGTTTGGCTGGAAGTCACATTCTCCTTCAGCGGGTACAGGCCCGAACGGAGACCGCGGTATCTGAGAGATCTCCAAATGCTGGGACTGCAAAAATTCGATGCCGAGAGGTTTCGTCAAGGGGACGAACGTCCGCACTTACGTGGGCGAGCTGAAACCTGTCGAGGGCGTCGTGCAAGGAGACGTCCTCATGGGGGACGACGGGAATACCCGTACCGTCCGCGCAGCCCGCCACGGCCCGAGTCGGGTTTATACCGTCACGTATTCGTCATACCTTGACGTCAAGAACGACCGCTCGTTCACGTGTGGGGACGACACGGTCCTCGTCCTTGTCCCCGACGGGAATCGGGAGCATAACCGCGTGATTAGTGCCACCCCAGATAACCAATACCCCGTCGAGTTTGTTGAGCCGATCGTCGACGGGGCGGGGGTGATCACGGGCGTTGAGTACCGCCGAAAGGTCTTCGGGCAGGCGGAAGAGGCCCTCAGCTACGTCGACAAGAGCCTCCCCAACTTCCTCTATGAGGTCTCCATCTCCCGCTTCCTCCAGTACGACGTGAAAACCCAGGGGATGTTCAAGCTCGTTAGGCCCCTTCTCCCGATCAGGTTTGTGGACGCGGTGACGGCGATCCAGAACGACACGAAGGCGGAGGTTGACGTTCTTAAAACCTTCGAGGTCCGTTCAACGGATATGCCTTGGCTCTGCGGGCTGTACCTCGTGACGGGCGTTGGGGTCGATGAGAAGACCTTCCGGTTCCATCTGAAGGAGCTTCATACGAACGTCCTCATTGAGGTGAAGCGCATCTTCGAGTGTCTTGGCTCCTATTACAAATTGGAGATCGACGAGGCCACGGGGAACTACTCTGTGACGTTCCTTGGGACGGACAGCCGTACGGACTACTTCAAGAAGTTCATGACGAGCTTCGGGCTCTACGACGCCGGAAGCCGCAGATACACGAAGGACCGCCTATCCAAGGCCGTCTACCTAGAAAGTTTCAGTCGCATCCGCGGGCCCTTCCTGGCGGGCATTCTTGACGGAAGCTCCGGGTATGGGCTCTCTGATATTAACCATGGCCTCGAGTGTTATGTCCGAGGGATTACTCACCCGAGTACCCGGGCGACGATCGCAGATCTGGCGCGTTCCTGCTCTCTTAGTGCAGTTATTGATGAGCAGGATGGATCAATCACCCTGGCCGGTGGGATGCTCTTCCGTGTTCCTTGCGTCGCGACGATTCCAAAGGACTTCCCTGGACTCGTCTCTTTGACATCATACCCGAACCCAGATGGGACCTCGGTTCTTTTAGGTATGCCAATGCCGTTCACGATCCGCGAGAAAGGAACTGAGGAGTGCTATAGTTTCGAGCTGCAAGAGCAGAACAAACGTTGTCTCCTTGAGGAATACACGGTTGTTAACGTCTGACCCAAAATGTACGCCAGAAGTAAAAGCTTCGTTCACCTAGCAACAAAGAAGGTCGTCCGTGGACAGCTTCCCCTCGTCTATCGCTCTCGTCTGTGCAACTGATGCAGACAAAACGAGCGGGTCGACAGAGGCGGCCGAGTTGAGCGTGGAAACCGGTGCAACATAGGGCGGCGTTGCAGGAGGCTTCTGGCTCATGCTCTTGACAAGCTTCGCGCTCGCAACAGGCTCTCGAACCTTCTTCAGAGGAATGTACTTCCCAGCCTCGGCGACCTCCTCCTTCGAGAGATGCATCATGTTCTGAGGCTTCTCAACTGCCTCGCAGCGGTCGCACTCGACCAGATGCTCGACCACACGAGGACGCTCGTTTAGTCGCTCGGTCGCCCGCGCAATGAGTCCGCTGAGTTCCTGGTTGATGCGGCGTGCCTCAGCATCCTCCTCATACATACGGCGGAGTGAATCGCGCGCGCGAGCCTGTTCGGCCGCTTGAGCCTGGCGCTCCGCACGCTCGAGATCCTGGGCACGGGAAAGGGCAGCACGCTCGTTGGCCACTCGATTTGCACGCTCCTCCGCGCCGGCACGCTTCTGAGCTTCGATCTCCTCGAGAACCTCCCGGGCATTCCGTCGGTTGAGTTCTCGTTGCTCTTGCGCATCTCGAGCAGCTTTCTCCCGCAGCTCTGTAGCCTGCTGACGGAGGCGTGCGTTCTCAGCCTCCTGCTCTTCTCGAAGGCGCTCGCGTTCCTCTTCCTTGATACGGTTGTGCTCGCGCACATGCTCGTTGAGCTCTTCTATACGGCGACGACGTGCTGCAGCATCCTCTTCCGGTCGCCCAACGATCCCGACACCAGTTTCAAGCATGCGGCGTTCCTCCTCACGTTGCTGTTGGGCCTGTTCCTGACGGCGGCGGCATTCTGCTTCACGCTCTCGGGCATTCTCCGCAGCCTGCTCACGAATACGTCGCTGTTCCTCCGCATACCGACGCTGGTCCTCGCGGCGCATCTCATCCTGAGCCTCACGAACACGTGCTTGCTCTTCGGCCGCTAACCGAGCACGCTCATCCCGTGCCTGCTGGGCATTCTTATAAGCATCCTGTGCATCCTGTCGTTCACGTGCACGCTTCAGCTGGGCAAGTTTGGCATCAATTTCAGCGAGTCGCTTCGCGTCTGCAAGCTGCTGGGCGGCATTCTGCTTCTCCTTTTCGCGTTCCATCTTCTCGAGGAGTGCCCGCTTTGCGGCATTGAGCTCATTGATGCAGCTGGGGCACCATGCATCCTTGCAGTGATCTACAACGCTCTCGACGGCGGGGGCTGTACTAACTGCACCGCGACTTGCCTCTGCATCGCGCATCGCCGCCAGGAGTGCCTTCTTGTCCTCAAGCGACATGGTAGCCAACTGGGCACTCGTCACGTAGGGTGCCTGAGCGGGAGATTGGCCTTTAAGCGTGGAGGGTTGTGCATCGGACTGGGTCTGGGACGCACCCAGGTTTGAGGACAAGCTTAGCGCGAGGTCAGCCGTCTGGCTTGGCGGGCGTGAGCCCGTGGCCGAGGAGGAGGCTATGCGTCGACTGGGGGGATCCTTGCGTGCCGCGGGCGCGGCGGGAGCCTTCTGCAGAGGCGCGAAGACCTTGGCTGTGCTGGTGCGCGTAATCGGGTGGATCGGGGTTGCTGGGACGCTGACACCAAGCGAGGCGAGGATGTTGAAATCTCCCATAGTTTATTTTTCCCGTGTTGGCGGAACTCGGTTTCGGGCGCACTCAGGCGGGTCGAAGCCGTATTACCCGTGGGTGTGGGCCTGCACCCCTTTAAAGAATGTCTGCAAATCCGGTGCGGTCAGACTGGCGGGTGTCTCTTCTCGAGCCACGGATCCCCGAGGTTGAGACGGTGAAGGGGGCACGGGGGACGGTCGTTCTTAAGGTCACGGCCTCACGTGTCGCAGTGGCGGCGACAGTCCGCGTGACTGGGACCACGGCTAACCCTAACGGGTCCTTCTGTTCGGTTCACATCTCCATCGCACCCCTTCGTCAGGAACTACAACGGTACATCCCAGAGCTTCGGGCGTCGCTCGAGAGGATGGTCTGTCGTGAAGCCTTACCTGGAGCCAGGGTGACTATAATTCTGAGCCCTGCCAGCCTTGACGGGGCAGCCTACGGATGGCTCCATGCGGCCGCTACACTGGCACTCCATGTGACCGGGGTGCCACTAAACTACTTCGGCGTGGCCATCGTTATTGGGCTAGCACCTTCAGGGTGTGTTATTGTGGACCCGTCAACTGAGGAGGAGAAGGAGGGAGCCCTCATCATGGTTGAGGCCCGAGTCCCATCGTTGGTATTCAGACTGCCAGACCCTAAGGCAAGTGGAGGCTCGAGAGGGGTTGAAGTGCAAGGGAATCGTACTATCACTAGGGAGAGCGTGATCCGAATAAGTAGTATGGGGGTCATCCGGTTCGAGTATATTGAGACTGTACTTCAAACGTCCATTCAAGCTCTCAACGAGTGGGCCGAACAGCTCTTGAACGGCCTATTCGAGCGCAAGCGGAGCACATGAAACAGGACCGGCAGTAGGTCTAGAGTATGAAGTTATGGCGGTAACACGCAGGAGGGAGGGAGGATAAATGGTTCATGTCAAATAAATCCCCGAGAAAGAGGTATGAGAGTATGTCCTCAGAAGCGGTCTCACTTGGCACCCTTCAAGTGCTTGAGTGTATTCTGGTAATTGTCAGGGAAGATCCGGTTCAAGTGGAAGCGACGGAACCCACCGACCTGCTCTGTGACTAGAAACCCGTACTCTGTCGCCATGCTGTTGAGGATTGAGGCGGCGGCCGCGACGGGGATGCCTTCCTCCTTCGCCAACAAGTAAATCGTGTAGTACTCGTAACGCTTTCTCAAAAGATTCATCAAAGGCTTGATGAGGACTTCCTTTGTCATCAGAAGGGAGGCGGCCATGAAGTACTTGGTCCCACCCATATCCCAGAGAACGTATTTGGGCATTTCAAACGAGCTTCCCGGAAGCTTAGCCTGATTATAGATGGCCGTCATAGTACACATAATTTTATCGAATTGGTCAGGAGTGACGAGGGAGGTTTGCCGCGTACGGTTCAGTCCCGCAAATACTTCATCTGAAGGGACGATTTTCCAGGTCTTATGGCAAAGGTTCCCGGAGGCGATGTACCCATCAATGACCGCAGGGAGGTCCTCGTAGATGAATTTCTTTACGTTCTCACTCCTATTCAAGGGACTGAGCCGTTGAGGAACGGGGATGTTGAGGAAAAGCCTCTTAGAGTTCTCGAGGCAATTCCCTATATCAAAGGGTTGCAAGGCATCGAGGGAAAGCACGTGCTGTTTCAGCCCAACGCCGCAACGGTAGACGAGTCGCGCCATCTCAACGATGGTGGCCTCCTTGAACACGTCTGGATTGGCCACGCTCTCATCGATGACCGCACGAGTTTGCGCGATATTCTTTTTGTGTGCACGCTCGAGGTTATTCAGAAGAGGCGCCTCTTCAACACCTGAGGCCTGGCGGATGGTATTAACGCTCTGAAGGAACGCGTCCATCGCCTTGCGCTCCTGGAAGCATATCTTAATGTAGTCTGCCGTCCTGGTCGGTAATAATCTCTCGCAGCGACTGGTATCACTGAAGTGAGGGTAGAGCTTGACGGTCCGACCACGATCACACTCTTCTACATGCTCGATGTCAGGGCCGAGAAGAGCGACGCCCTCGACGGCGCCCGAGACCGTGGGAGAGGGCCCTGTGAGGTAGATGGTGTTTCCACGGCGAGAGATGTAGACGGTCGGTTCGAATTGTTGTCGACGCTTCGCCTTGAAGAAGATTGGGGTGTCACCGTTATTGATCGACAAGACGTTCTCGGCGAAGATGAAGGGCTCGTGCTGGTTGGTCGGGATCCCCGTCGTACGGTCCAGCCGCGCATTATGACAACAATGCATATTTATTGCTCCCAAACCCGTCACCTGAGATCGATGGAGAGATGTTCCGTAGACTCGACGGACGCTAGGGAGGTGGACGAGGTCACGGGCTGGAGTGAGTGTTCCGTCTCTTCTTGAGGCTGTTGCGCCTGAGCCTGCTTTTCAAGGCGCTTCTTGTAACGATTGCTCGCAAGGGTGTAGCAGACAACTCCTGAGACGACGAGGACCAAGGAGCAGATCTTGTAGACGTCGATACAGTTAGCGCTTTCGACCTTACAGAACGTGAAGTGACTGATGACGAAGACGCCCACGGAACTGATTGCTTTGTTAACCCCAACCATGACGGCGCCGACGGAGACGACGGCTGTGAACTGTGCGTAGAGGTGGACCCAATCGAACAGGATGAGGAGCAGATATAACAGGAAGATGTAGAGATAATTCCCTTGCTTGTCATGTACGGGCTCTACAAAAAGAGCTTCCCACCTGGGGACCGTCTCAGCTAGGGTATAAGAGAGAAATATGCTCACCCCGAAGATACCCATGAAGCCTGCTAAGTGACGTGAATGTATTGGCCTCTCCGTCGCCAAACAGAAATATTCTGATACCCAATAGACACAGGAATGCAGGATCGTCCCGACCAGGGTGATGAGCATCCCAACCAGCTTGTCGGCTCCAAAGGAGGTCAAGGCACCTACTCCAGAGACCATAAGACCGACAGTAACAACCCCTATTGATAACCACATCCATACTGACATCTTCCGCTTCAGAAGGATCCTCGACCCTATGGCGGACCAGATCGTTAAAGACGAGTAGATGATGATGTAGAGCCCCGAGCCAATCATCAGTTGGCCGAATAACGTCAGCGTAGTTGCAAAGACGTCAATTAGGGTCATAACAAAGATATCCCGAGGAAAGAGCCACAGCGAGTCCGTGCGGCTATGGAAAGCATCCTTGGCGGGGAGGGGGAGGAGAAGCGCCATCCCTAGGCTATTCGGGATCGGGAAGAGAAACGCCTCCTTCGATGCCCCTCCGAAAAGACTGATCGCGTCCAGAATGATCGGCTGGAAGACCCCGGTGACGACATACGCGATGACCAGCACGATAGCCAACCACCGCGACATGGGGCGTGCCTCATTCACTGCCATAATATATAACGGGATTCTCAATTCACTCCAGATCTAGGTGCCACTCACTCAGTGATATCCCAGGACATCAACAGAATGGCTGCCTCCACCAGGGTAGTCCTTAGGTCTTATTTTAGAGTCCAATCTGAAGGTCTTGAGGCTATGAGGTGCTATCCTAACGAAATCGTGAGAGATGCTGAATAGGACTAGAATGCTCTAATGTAGGCCGCAAGAGAATTGTCATATCGATTATCTCCTTCTTACTTGCGGAGAATATCAAGTGTGGGCAAAGGAGGACTAGACTAGATGGCCTTCAGGTTTCAGATCTGTCAATGTGAAGTGCAAAGACGAAGCTATTCTCATGTTTCTCATGAAACAGAAGGGGAGGATGACATCCAAGCCGCAGAACCAGTCTTCAACTGAGATGTCCGCGATCTAGCCTTTGCTATTCAAATAGACGCTTCCAGCCCTATTCCATCCTTCAGGATATCCCAGTTATTAGTTCCTAGAATATAATGGAGGGTGGAAGTTGGAAAAGCTATCGTTAGCGACCGCAAGATCAGGTTTGCGATACGTCGGCTTTCGTCTTCGTAACCGCAAAGCACGGACTAAGAACACGATGCTGAGGACGATTCCTGCCACCAGGAGTATGCACGCAACGATAAGGATTGGAAAGACGAAGGAACTAGTGACCGTGGCGACGACTCCTGGTACGATTGGGGTGACCACCGTCTCATTGAACGTGGGATCATCATCTGTCTGGTCCATGATTGTCGTCCCAAGGTTTCCGGGAATGACGGGGAGGATGGCGGGTTCTTCAGGGATGCCATTTGCAAAGGTGAATCCAACGTTGTCTGCAGACCCTCTTGAGACGTCGACGTTGACGACTACCATCCCATTTGACGTGGGGACCACGGCTCCTTTATGTTGTACTGAGGTTCCAGATGGAAGTCCTATGAACCTCAAAGAAACGGGATTAGAAAGAAGGGCTGTTGGGTCTCGAACAGTAAGACGGGCTGTATTACCGTCAATGGCCATGACCATGGAGAGGGGACTTGGAGAGGTCACACGGACCGTCCCGACGAGCGGAACCGGGACATTCTGATAGCTTACAAGGCCTATCAGAGCATGTTCGTCTCGTCGCCATGTGAGTCGAGTATAGTTCATCGTCCCAAGGAAGCAGCTTTCTGGCGCATAGTTCCCAAAGACCATGCTGAGTTCGTCAAGGGAGAGTAATGCCGCCAGTTCATCATCGGTCAGGCCCGCCTTGGCACTCGGGAAGAGAGTGTACTGTAACGGGGGGCACGAGGTACGGCTGCCGACCCTAATGGTCGCGCGTCGTGAGACGACCACCTCTATGAACTTCTTGAATACTTTGGCGGTCCCTGTGATGGGATCCCCATTATTCGTGTATGAAGCTTCCTTCGAGTTAATGTGCATAGTCATCGTGGTGGGCTCGGAAAAAACCAAGGCGATAGAAAAGGAGAAGGAGTTAGTCCCCTGGACATTGAAGATGACACGAGTGACATTGGTACATTCAAGCTCGCTCACGGGGATCGCAATCTTCTCAGTTCCATCGCAAAAGGCGACCACCACGTCGTTCGTGTCTGCTAGGGGGAACGACAAAAGAGTCTGAGTCAAGTCGGAAAGACTACTCGAAACCGACCCCTCAACAAAACTAATGGCGTGGATCGCATCAATATTGGTGTTAACGAGATAAAGAGTGCGGGTATTGATTCGGTCGGACGTTACTCCATAGTATTCATAGTTGACAAAAGCATGATTAAGGTCGTGCACGGCCGTGACTAACCTCGCCTTCGCTTGAGTCTCGAAGCTATTCATCTGGTTCCCGCAGGGGCTAGAAATCCCACTAGCCTTAGATGCAGGCTTCGTCAGGTTCATGGGGAAGGCTCCAGCGGAATAGTTGGTGTACTGATTGGTGTAGCCTTGGAGATATATCGAAAGGGCGCCAGCATTCTGATAGAATCCGTTCTTATTCAAGTCGTTGAGGCATTGATAACAACGGGTACGAAAGGAATACATCCCGATGAGGAGCGTGTAGTTCTCTCCCGTGTAGAGGTACTGGTCGGAGAAAGGGAGGTACTGGTGCCCCTTTGCGACGTAGGGCTCAAGATTATCAAGGCTATTTGCCCTATCCTGGAAGAAGTCGTAGATTCCGAAATTGTAGTCGGAGAAGAGCCCTTGCAACGTATCCATGCAGCTGCTGTTCAATCTCAACATGGTTCCATAGAAGGCACAGGCCTTGGACTCATGTGTGCTCATGTATCCGGACGTTTCCAGGAGGTGTGCGACGCGACCCACGCCAATGAACCAATTATACATCCTTTTGGGTGGTTGGTTTGAGAACTTAACTGCCTGAGCGCCGGAGACGGAGTCTGGAAGTCCACAGTCGATCAGGAAGGGGATTATCGACTTCTCCGTGAAGGTGCGCAAGGAGTTGGCGATCGTTTTCACTGCAGCTTGGATCTTCTTAGCCTCTGCATTCTGTGAGGAGGAGATGGTGTTGGCCGCCTTTAAAGCCATCTCGCAAAGAAGGGTCAGCTCGGTTATTAGATCCCGTGCCTCCGTAGCGAGGAGGATAGAGTTGTAATACACCTGGAGAGAACCATCAGGTCGAAAGCCATCATAGTTTAACGTCGGGTCGTTGATGGAATAATTCCGATAGACTGGGGAGATCAGGTCAGCCATGTATTGCATGACCCCAGGGAGGTACGTGTAGTCACTAGTAAGGGCGGTGGCATAAGCGTAGAAGAGTGCGATATATGAATTGACAACGAGGTAGCTCCTATCGCACTGCGTGTCGTCATGCCACCCAGCCGCCTCCATGCACTTCTGAACATATTCTGAGTTCTGGACATTCCTTATCATGGCGGAGATGGCTGTGATGGAGCTTTTTGCGAAGACATCGGGGGTCAAAGCATCGTACAAGTAAGCGCTGGTTGATATCGATAATAACATTGAGCTTGGTAAGGAGAACAACAAAGTGGAACCGTCGCTTGTCGTAGTTAAGTTCAGGGCATTTGGGAACTGCCTCGCTGCTACCCCATAGGCCTTGGTGAAGACGTCCCGCCAGCTAGCAACAGAATTGGAAGTCCCCTGGGAGGCAAGACCAATAACAAATGTACGGTAGAGCAGGTGGTTCATCTCATCGGAGTTCGCCACGTCCTTTCCCCAACTCTTGTAGGAACTGACATACTTTGTAGCCTCCGAGTTCAGCCAACTTGTGTACGTTCGCATCATTGGGAGGGTAGGATCAAGGCCCGAAGGGTACCTTCGAGATACAAGGCCGGCCTTGAGCATGTCCACGTTTGGTTGGAAGGTGAGCTGGTCCAGGTCTAGAACAGGGTATGGGAAGCGGCCCTGAAGGAGGGGGAGTAGGATAAAAATGAGGGTCATTTTTTCATACCCCAACAAATGATCAGCGAAGATTAAGAAAGAAGCAGATCTAAAACGACGTTGTGCTTTATTCCTCTCCCCTCCCTTTCAGTCGCAAAGCATGGCAAATCTTATGTCCATGTTTGATCACTCAACTAGATTGGCAGACGTACAGGCTATCTACCGATCGTCCTGACGTTCATAGACCACCGCTCCGCGCTCGACATCTTTGAGGAAGTCACGAGTCGCGGCAAGCGTCCGAAAGAAGGGACACTTGTCTCCCGCAAACGCCTCCATCTGAAGACATGCCTTCCACACGTCCTTGCACGCTATCGTGCTATACGGGTATCCCTGGTTATCACATAGGTACTCCCGTCGGTTCTCCGCCGTCTCCTGTTGCCGTGTGCCTTCAGAAACGAGGATATAAAAATACGCGTTCTGATCCCCGGACTTTGGACGCGAGATGCGCCCCACGCGCTGTGTCTCTTGCCGACGACTCCCGCTTTGCCAGTCGAGCTCTATGATGACGTTTGCATCTGGAAGGTCCAAGGAGGTGTCTCCAACCTTCGATAGCATGAGGCAATTGATGTTCCTCTTGGTGAAGGCACTGACGATACACTCCCGCTCATCCTCCTTGCACCGCCCGGTGATGAAGGGGACGTGGAACTGACGTGCGTACTCCTCGGCCGCATAGAGCGTATCGCAGAACATGAGAACTTGGTCTCCGCGGCGTGTATGGAACTCCTTCAGGTACCAGGCGGTTATCACCTTGTATGGGTTGAGAATCTCAAGGCAGCTTCGTAGGTAGTTGTTCCTCCCACGGTCTGTGCTTTGAATGGTCGGAGCTCCTTCCTCGTAGCTGTACCATGCCTCATAAAAGACCCGATGCATGGGGCAATGGACCTCTGCGCACTGAAGAGTCGCGATGAACCCCCGATTCGCGAGGTCGGACCAGTTCGACTCGTATAGCTTGTTCCCAAGAAGAAACAGGTCCTTCATCCGGTCGTCTTCGCGTAGAGGGGTCGCGGTCAGCCCAATCTTGCAATAGGACCGAAGGAAACACTTCGTCCCGGCCTTCTCCCGGTCGGTGCGGAATAGGGTCGAGTATGTCTCGGCAAAGACTTGATGCACCTCGTCAAAGAGGACGATCCCCCACATCACCGAGTGTAGGGCTGCGAGGGTCCGACGTCCATAGGCGCTCTGGTTCTCGCTGAGGGAGACGGTGAGCATCTGATATGTACTGATGAAGACGATGTGGAAACCAGGGATGAACTCCCGCTGGTCATCACGCTCTGCCGAGAAGACGAAGATCCTATCCTCGCTAATGTCCGAGAAAAGAAGAAACTGGTATTTCCACTGTTTAGATGAAAGGTTCCCGTTGGTAACGACGATGCAGGAGCGTCCAAGAGCACATGCACAGGATATACCAAGAAGCGACTTTCCAGCCCCACACGGAAGAACAACAAGTCCGGAACTACAACGCTTCAGACCATTTCCTAGGTCGGAGATGACTTTCTTTGTCGCAAGCGCCTGATAATCACGCAAATCCGTTGTTGGCTTCAACTGTGCATTGATTGGTGGTGCTTGGCGACGAAAAGCCTCACGTAGCTTCTGTTTGAGAGCGGCGCACACCTTCGAGTCTCCGGGCTTCGCAATCAACCGTCGCATCTCCTGAACCTCCTTGTTATCGGCGTATGTCTGTGAACACTCGAGGATGTACTCCTCAACCGTATTGATGTGAAGCTCCCGCTTCAGGTAGTTCCTCACGAAGGTGAGGTGCTCAATCCGCAGCAAGTAACGCTCGAGACGGATGACTGTCTTAATTGAACCTCCACGCTCAAGAAACCCGTGACTTCGGTTCGTCCCACTACCTCTACCCGTCTTCATCTGTAGTAGCTGGTCGTAAGCAGCATCGATCTCACCGCTGGGACAATCCTGAAGGAGAGCTTTAAGGTCTTCGGGAAGGGTGAGTGAGATGGGTATTCGGATGATGAAGAACTCCTCATCATAAATCCCGAGGCTAACCATGCTCTGATTTTCCGAGAGGCGATGAAGCAGCGCAAGGAGAGAGGAGGGGAGACGCCGGTACTTCGAGAACTTCTCAAGGCTCCGCTGGATATCTACGGTCGAATATCCAAGCGTGATCCCCACCCGCAAGGAATCCTCCTTGATGATGTACTCGTGGATGTGGTTCGGCCGCGTGTCCGGCTCCGCAATCCCGATAAGGAAGTCATACGCCTCTGCGTAGATCGGGGAGAAGGTCTCGATCAGGACGATGTGGTCCTCGCTCGAGTCCCCCTGCTTCTTGGGAAAGACTGAGAGCGGGTACTTTGCATGGTCCTCCTTGAGATCCCCATATGTTAAATCCATAACTCAAATTTCCTTTGAAGAGATTCATGGTAGACCCTCGCGCAACCCCGTTCGCCCCAGAGTCGCTCACAGTTGCCCTTCTCAACGCGACGAAGCAGGCCACAAGCTACCAAGCCGTACGCCGCGGCGCCAACGAGGCTCTGAAGCAGATCAACCGGGGTCGCGCCGCACTCGTCTTGATTGCGGCAGATGCCGAGCCTCTTGAAATCGTCCTCAATATCCCCTTGGTTTGCGAGGACCGGGGTGTTCCCTACGTCTTTCTTGGTTCAAAGGAGGCCTTGGGACGCGCTTGTGGTGTCTCCGTCCCAACCGTCGTCGCCTCTCTGAACAAACATGACCTTCTGAATAGTACACTAGAAGAGCTTATCGGGCAGATCGAAGCCCTCATTTGAGGTCGGGCTGTTTAGCCATAACAGACCCATGACCTGAAGAAATTCAGTAAGAATTGTTGCGTCACTCCGTCCCACCTGTCCATCTGTCGGAGCCATGAACCCGCACCCAAAGGTACTGGATATACAACCTCTGCAGCCAACAGAAAGCACGCGACGCCTCAATAGGTCTGTCTCATCAGCAAGTCTCAGAGGGTTATTACAGATGTGCACATGGCCCGAGTTTGGTGGCCCGGCAGTAAAATGATGCGAAGCGAACCTTGATGCGGCCTGATAGACTATTGCCTCTGACCTAAAAAGACCAGCAGCAATGTCATATGAGATCCCACAACAGCAGAGGATTAAAGTGGCCATCAATGGGGTATGGTTCCGGGCCTCAAGGGCACGGGAAAAGGTGTGAGGTGAGAGAGGCCGGGTCTCCACGCGTATCAAGGACGTCTCCAATATCTTGTGAGGGACCCCCTCTAGGAGATCCGATATTAAACAGGTGCAAAGGAGCACATGTATTGCCGGACAGGCCGTCGCGAGGACGATATACTCAGTCCAGAATGGTGCACATGGAGTCCCCCCGGAGGCGAAAACGATTCCTGCAAGCGTCACATCTGTGAAGGCGTGGAGCAACCCGAGTGCTGAAGCCGTCCCATATGAAGGATCGACTTCTCCACTCATCGTTTGTATAACCTTTCCCAGCCCCCTCAGAATACCTACCCAGTCAGCCTGATAAAACTCTCGGAAGACCATGGTGCGAAGCACCTGGGCATCTACCCCGTTGGAAGCATAAGCATGAAGTGCATCATAAATGTTCTGCATGTCATCACTCCTCCGTTGCAGTAATCGATTGTGTTCCAAAACTAAGACCAGAATCTCAATCGCGGATAAACGTTGACGTTCCGCGTTTAGGTCTTGATATATCCACAGAAGACGTGCCAACTGGCTCCCACTATTTCTACTCATCACGCTCCTGAGCTCAGACGCATAGGCCTCAACCATTGCTGACCCTCGTTTAAGAGAGAGGATTAGGGACGCTCCAATAGTCGAGTCCGCATCCAGGTGAGAGAGGTACGCTCGAATATCCCCACTCAAGCAAAGCAGGACCCGATCGAGAAAGATATGAGCAATACTGTTGCTAAGTGCGGCATGGAACGTACAGCCAAGTGAGATGGGAAGGAGACCGCATGAAAACGGGTCATGTGTCTCCCCACTCCTGAGATCTACCAGTTGTGTAATGCTTTGCTTCATCGTCGTAGAAAGCTCCTCGTACATGCGCACCAACCTCCCTCCAGGACTAGACTCGACGTTACTAAGATAGCCTTGTTTGTGTACCCCATCCGCCTGCATAGCGGCATAAACCATCCGGTACACGATGTTACGACTGAGAAGTTCGGCATACTGTGCATCCAGCCTCCAAGAGGAGCGCTGAAACAGCCAATACCACTGCTGGTCGAGTCTATCGCAGAGCTGAGTATCTTCCTCCCAACGTAGCAGCGTACTTACCCCTTCGCATGAGCAGATGGGCATGCTGACGATCAGGTGCTCCTTATGACTGATGAAGTAAATGGCTTGCTTGGTCTGTGTAGGCCCCCGCTTATTCTCGAGGACATAAGGGGCGGCATCGGGGAGGAATTTCCGTACCATGGGGTGGGCCACCTTGAAGTATTCTTCGAGTGTAGGTGCACCGAGCGTAGCACAACATCTGCCGCAGCATGGCTGCCGAGCTGAAAAGACGCGAAATACGCGGCGTAGTAAGAAAAGCGGGAACTCGGTTGATAGAATATCTAGGACCTCCTCTCGGACACTGGTGGAGAGGGTGGGTGAACGAAGGTCGTCTGATTCCAAACGGTGTCTGTACGTGTATAGAGCCTGATTATACAGGAGGTTTGCCATCCGAATGTCAAAGTACGTATGATTCTCGTGAGAGGACGAGGGTATATGCGTAGCGTTATCAGGGACGAAGGTAGTGATTACTGATTCAAGCTCATGCCCTAGATGTTCTCTGAAAGCGTCCCTTGTCGCCTTCAGTAGGGCACTAAATAGCCGACTACTTGGTAGACGAAAAAGTTCTGGATTCTGATGCACATGCATGAGCAGCTGGCGCTGTACCGATCCTGAGTCGAGACAGAGACCCGAGATCTCGCCAAGGAGATGAAAGAAGGTCAGAAATAGCGAGCCCGAGAGAGATCCGCATAGTACAGAGGCTTGGGAGCGAAATGGAAAGGTCACCAATAATCCCTTAATTAGGAGCGATGAGTATGGGGCAGCGGCTGGAGGGGTGACAGGCGGTACTCCGAGTAAGACAGAGTGTGGGAGAACACGCTCCTCCTCTGGTCTTGCCAAGGATTCAACAAGGAAAGTATAGACAGGATGCGAGAGCCGTCCCGACCGGAGCTCAAACATGGTTACAGCGTTAATGACGGTCCGTATGGTATGATAGTAGCCTTGAAACCATCGCGTAAACATGCCATTGGAATCCGGACCCAGGAGCGGGAGGAACTCAAATGGGACTACAACAAATTGCACGGTACGTCGCGCTCCATGAAAATTTTGGGGTGTAGCGACACACACTGGGCGTAGAGTATGAAAGAGGAAGCTAACATCAAGCTCAAGGAGCCGTGGACCTTGCAGTGCTATATCACTATGGTCCTGGGACGACTTATGTGCACGAGGACTTCCATACATCATCCCAAAGAGGAATACATCTAGAAGGGCGGCGTACCTCGAGTTCCGAGCCTCTTCCATCTTTAGCAACGTGTTGATTAGCGGCGCCATTATAAAACTGTATCTCACCGGGTCTGTGCTTGTCGAGGCGGAGAGATGACGCAAGGAGCCGGACTGTGGGAGGTTCCAGAGGGAGGTGTAGCTCTCCGAAAAGACTCCAGAACGTTCAAGTAAGCAGAGCAATGGGAGGGGGTATCCTCGCAGCCAGTCAATGGCTGCAACGCCGGGGGAGATCCCCGTATCGACGTGGTCGATGGTGAAGCGTAGCAACGAGTGAAGGTCTCCGGGCTCAGGCCAATCCGGATTATATGTCCGACCTGGAAGTGCAAAGCTTAGCGGAGCCCCATATAGCCAGTCCAGGTACGGGATTCCTTGCACTAGTTCAGTTCTGGAGGGCAGCGGTCCACGGGATAAATGGGTCTGAACGAGTTCAAAGCAAAGGCGAAGCTCACTGTTATAGGAGCCACGGAAGAGTCTCTTTATGAGCGTGCCCATGAGCTTCTGGGCCGCAGCTTCTGCATCATCCCGGTAACCTGTGACCGCAAGAAGTGTATCCAATATTCGAGGACTATTTGAGGGGGGAACCGAAGGAGAGTCCAGGTTAAATGCATAGAGCGGCTCGAGAAGGCCTTCTATCGGCTTGATATGTGCACCATTAGGCGTCGGGTTGAAAGAGAGACTAGCGCCTCCGAAATAGTAGTGTGAAAAGGGAGTCTTAGGAAGAGCTGTAATTGCGCGATGTCTATCCCGCACGGTAAGCAAGTGTGCTGCGTAAAGTGTGAGGGGCTTGAGTATCTGTTCTCGTTGTGCTTGAGTAAGCTCAAGGTTGGAGGGGGAAAAGGGGGGGTGGCCTGGGTAAAGGGCGCTGATATAGGAGCAAAAGTAAGAGGCGTCGTGCCAGTCCGATAGATGTTCGAGGGGTGATAATAAGGTCTTGTGAGAGTTGGCAGGCGGTTGGGAAAAGGTAGGGGACTCGTCTAGGAACGCCCCGTGTTGAGATGCCCATGCACTCAGCCGAATGACCTCGTCTTCTGAGAGATCAGGAGAGCTTGTATCCGGGCCGGTAATACGTGCATTCATAGTTTATTCAGGAAACGTGATCATCTTGAGAGACCTAAGAGACTGGGGATTTAGCCAATGAACGGCATATCCTCCCAGTCCTAGCCGTAGTACTAGCCTAGGAGGCTTATTTCCTCATCACCTCTAATGATGCATCAAGAGGGAGCGGCTTTTCAGGTCAGCAAAAGTTCCCACTACTCCGTGGCATCTTTTCCTCTGTAGTGTCCGATGAGGTCGAGTGTAGCAACAACGCAGAAAAATGGATAATGAAAACGACTGGTTTGCCGCCATTAACTCGGGAGACCTTGCGCGGACACGGCAACTGGCGGCCAGTATGGCGGGAACTCGAGATGCCGAGGGCCTGACGGGGCTGATATGCGCTGTCAAGGCTGGACACATGCACATCGTCTCACTCCTTCTCCCCTCCGAAGGGAAGCTTCTCGACCGGAGAGGCTTCTCGGCCCTCTGCATAGCAGCAGAGATCAACAGTGCCGCCGCTGCAAGGCTTCTCGTTAAGGACCTAGCCGCGTATCGGACTCCTGAGGGCAGGGATGCCTTAATGATCGCAGCCATGAAGGGGTCGTTGAATGTCTGTGAGGTTCTGGTCCCCCACTTCAGGCTTGAGAGGGATGTGTCCGGAAGGACCGCTATAGACTACGCCATCATCTCCGGAAGTTTACAGGTTGTATGCCTTTTTTACAGGACTGCGGAATACCTACGGCCTTCCACGTGGGACTCCGTCCGGCTGGCCGAGGCGTACGGCCACGATCACATCGCGGGTTACCTTCGGCTAAGGGTGAGCGAAGACGATGACCACAGCACTGGAAGTGTCGTCAGCTATACCGACGGCACGCGCGACGTGTCCGATGGGGCCGTCCTTTCCATTTCAATATCACCCTCCTTTTCCAACGAGGTCTCCCAGTCCCGAATGGAGTTTCTTACAGACTCCAGCGAGTCTTCTAACTTCAGTTCCGTGTATGCGGTGAGTACAGCGACGGCGGCTCTGCGGAGTTCCCACCCCTCTCCCAGCCTAAGCTTCGCCCTTCCCGCGCTATCAGTTGAAGAGCGCTCCCGTTGCTCAGGCGATTGGAAGCCGCCAGTCCCACCTAGAGATGGCCCACCAAGTCCTTGAGAGACATCTCCCTCGATACAGTTTCTTTCCCTCAGTAAAGACTCGATCATTTGCAACCATCTCATTCCCCCTCAGCTTTGGCGCGTGGGACTACTCCTGGTGGTGAAAGAATAAATAGAAGGACGGAGATAGAGGGTAGAGAACGCTGTGAGATATGTGTTTGTTGCAGGCCTCCTTTTGAGTGAGAATGAATCTGTAAGACAGTAGGGATGGAAACGGGGTGTTTATCATCAGAGCGGGGGTAGAACTGATCGTTTCGAGTACCCTTATCCAATCCGTGATTTCGTCTACGCAGGGCTCTACAATATGCCCACTACAGGTTCTATGTTAAGCCTAGTGCCCGTTTCAATTAGAAGACGTTGGATCTGGAAGGATACCAGCGGCGTTGCAATGGCCACGCCCTCGTTTCGAAGCTCATAGACCTGAGTTTTGGTCTTCATTCTTTATCTGTCAGGGTATCTGTTGATACTCATCAGTCTTAACCATATTGGGCGTAATGGCCGAAGGTTTGACGAACAAAGAAGCTGTTCTGTACGGCGCCAGCCACGTCCTCAGGTCGATCAGATTTTTCTTAGTAACCCATAACACATGAAAAGAACAACATCGATCATCGGTTTGGAGGCCGAAAATGCCCCTGACACGCCTCATGATTGCAGCCCAGAAGGGTAACGCGTCTCTTCTACGGCGTTATCTGGCTGAGAACCGGGCACAGACGGAAGATGGGCGGACGGCATTAATGATCGCGGCCAGCCAAGGCCATCTGGATTGCATCCTTTCCTTATTGAAATATGAGGCAGGATTACAAGACTCCCAGGGTCGGACGGCGCTCTTCTTCGCCGTGGCCTCCCAACGGGTCACGTGCATCCCAGTTCTTTTACGATCGGAACGAGGAATCCAGAATACTTCTTTAGGGACCGCATTGATGTTTGCGACGGTCCATGGCTTTACACGCTGTGTCGAAGCACTCTTAGACGAAGCCGGTTGTCAGACGCTCCACCCCATTCGAGTCTCGATGAATGGGATGACCTTCAAGTTCCCAATAGGCTCGACAGCCCTGATGATGGCAACGTGTCTTGGTAATGTCAAGCACGTGCGGCTTTTATGCCTGAGAGAAGCAGGAGTGCAAAATCAAGATGGATGGACGGCGTTGATGTATGCAGCAAAGCATGGGCATGAGGAAATAGTATCTCTATTGAAGGCCGAAGAGGGACTGTGTGATAGCAAGGGACATACGGCCTTACACCACGCGATTAGTTCCCACCAAGCTGATTGCATACGACGGCTTCGTACAGAGCTTGTCATTCCAAACTTCCATGGCGTCTCTGAGGCGGATTTACTCCTCTCACAAGAGAAAACGGAGATATTGTATCAATTACTCGAGGGTATAGGGGATGGAGATGTCATTACGGGGGCCATTCAGACGCGTCATGAACCCTCCATCCGTTTCGCTTTAGACCAGTCAAAGCAAAGGACCATACCAGACGCGGAAGAACGGAAGCTAACTCTTCTCATGTGGGCGGTTATCATAAAGAGAACTGAGTGTCTCCCCTTTCTTAGGACGGACCTTAGGAAGCAGGATGTCAGGGGTGAAACAGCATTGATGAAGGCCGTAGAGAAGGGGTATGATGACCTTGTGAAGATTCTAGCGGAGGATGAAGGCGGGATATGTACTATGACAGGGGTGACAGCATTGATGCTTGCCGCACAAAGGGGAGAGGCAAGTTATATCCCCCTTCTTCTGATGCGCGAGGTTAGGATGCAAGCCAGTGATGGACGAACCGCCTTGATGATTGCGGCCTTGAATGGGCATAAGAGCGTCGTCAATGAGTTGAAGATGTACGAGGGCGACATGGTGGATGATAATGACAAGCCGGCGAGCTATTACGCTAGGCTCGGAGGCCATGACGATCTTGTCGAGCTATTGGACGAAAGAACTAAGGACATGGAGAGGACGCCTTCGAAAGAAGCTGACACGGAGGATAAAACACTTCCCAGCAGTCCTCCCTCTCCCCTACCCTCGTCTTGTTCATCTTCCAAGTTAGGTCACGTGATCACTCACCTTCAACACGTACAGCATTGGCTCGAAAGAGGGAAGACAACCTCTTTGAAGTCCGCAGCACAGTCTCTTTTAGAACCCATACGATACCTCAAGAAGGCCATCGATGAGGCCACGGTCGCTGCAGATGACGCGGAGAATGATGAAGCCGAACCAAGAATCAAGCTTCTTGATCAAGACGTTACTACACAGAAGCCAGACGGTTCCATCGCGCTCTCTCTTGCGCTCAAGAAGACGAGGAAGATGGCCTTATTCTACTGGGAGAGGTGCAAGGAGTTACAACAGGCTCTTCGAATACCCCCTGCAATCGTCGACATGACCAAATATAACCTCCTTGAGCTCGAAACCCTCGAAAGGAACGCCACCCTTACTCGTGATGCAGCCATCTCGGCCGTTGCTTTGAGGCAAGCGGTCTCATGTGTTGTATGCCAAACGCGTAGGCGGAGTATCCTTATCCTTCCATGTACACACCTTTGTCTTTGTGCCGAGTGCTCCACGAGATATACCGCATGTCCCATCTGTACACAACCCGTGACCGACTGCAAGGAAGTCCTCTTTTGATCAGGGCCTAGAAGTAAAACAGGTATCGATTATGGAACTCAACTCATCCATGAAGATATGGTTTCTTGAGATACCAACGCATCCGCCCAACGGGTTGAGGGTCTCCCTCATATATAAGGCCTCCACGCGTTCAATGAACTGACTCAAAGAATCCCCAAGTTGGTCCAATTCCACCGCTGATAAGAAGAGGAAACGTGACCCTTCTCGAGCCACAAAGCCATACGCAAACTCCCCACGAAACGACCCTAAACGGCCATGAAAGCCCCAAAGTTGCTGTCGAAGTGAGTCCAATAAAGAGTACAAGTAGCGTTCGGTCTCGGCCTCAATGGGGACCCACTGGCTCATCTGAGTCCGTTGTCCCACGAAGACGGGGGCGCCCTTCGAGTCGACAATGATAAGAGAACCAAGCATTATTAAATGAGGATCTTCAACCATTCCGGTACACCACGGCTCATAGGACCGGCACACGTTGTGTGTCTAACGGCCGAGTTTATTTTTGGAGACGCATGCTGCTTGATTCACCTGTCAAACGACACCGTTCAGGTCTATCTTCTGGTGGAGGATGGTCAACATCGCTTATTAGGGGAAATCAACGACTGTGATGCCTTTGCAACATATCAGTGTGGAGAGAAGGAGACACTCCTCGTTGGGGTCATTGGACAAACCTTGAAGGCGTATCGACTCATCTTCACTGGTACTTCATTGAATATCATCTTCATCCTGGCCATTTCGCTTCCCGAGACTATCTCCTATGCCGCCAGCGACGCCCATGTCGTGGCGGTCGCTAGTCCTAAGAACCTATATTTGTACTCTACTCATGCCATCTTGAATGGCGTCGTGCCAAGGCCTATCATCGTCGGGCTGAACGAGCACACGATCACTGACGTCGTCCTCAATCGGGACCGGCCAGGAGAGCTTCTTACTGCCAATGAGAATAGCGAGTTAGTTTTTATCGATGCGACTCTTCCGGAGCAACAGTTACGGGAGGGCATGGGTATGGACGAGGCGGAAAGCCTCTTCCTCTTCGGATCCGCATACCCCTTCAGTCTTGGAAGCATAGCTTATGCCACTAGTATGCTTGTCCTATCAACTGGCTCGATGGGATTGGTTCTAGTTGACCCTGAGGATGGTTCTATCGTCCGTCAGATCATGGACTGCAGTACCCTGGCTAAAGGCTACTCTAAGATTCTAACTGTTCAAGCAGGGCAAGACCCAATCGTTACTTGCACACGCGATTGTGGCGATGTCTCCATCTTCAGATACGTGCGGGACGGTGTGAAGGAGCGCTTAGAACGATTGTGCTTCTTCCCTGCCATGCGTCTTGTCTCCAACCCATCATCTGACGAAGTAATTACTATTCCACGAGTTGCACTGCTTTCTCCCACTGGCAAACAGGGGCTCGTGCTTAACATGTCCGGATACCTCCAACTCTATACCCTAGCGACAGAGTGAAGAACAAAGACGCATAGAAGTTCACCTTGGACTCACTTCTCCTCCAGACGCATGCGAGACTTGGAGTTGAGGACCTTGATCCCCATCTCGGCCGCCTTCGCGAGGATGACCTTGCGTGTCCTGACAGAAACCCCGTGCGCGATCTCCGCCGCATACTTCTGGTTCTCCGTCAGGAGGGCGTCCAGCTGGGCGACATTGTGGATCCTCATCTTGTAGAACCCACAAGGGAGCATGTGGCGCGTGGCCTTGTCGGACCCGTAGCCGATGGAGACCATCGGGCGCTGCCCGGAATACTGGCGGCGCATCGGAGAGTCGATCCCACGGGGCTTGCGCCACGACGCCTTGATACGGACGAAGCGCTCAGAGTGGAAGCGAGCGAACCTCCTCGTGCGCTTCTTGATGATCGGCTTGTGTTCCAGAGGCTTCAGGGTCATTCTCCTTCCGTCGACGACTTTCATAGGGGCAATTTCAATTCAAAACAATGGCCGAGGCACAGGCTCCTCCGGACTATGCCCGCGCATTCGCGGCCGCTCAGGCCCAGGGTGTGGGGCGGACGCCGGCGCACCATCTCGTGCGAGTTTTTCAGGTGGCACTCCGGGACCAGGCTTCAGGGGCCCCCGCAAGCCTCACCAACTTCATCCAGGACTACCTCCGGGACGGCGGTATCGCTCGCCTTATGGAGGTCGTCCATGCACTCGTCGTCGCTGGGGCTCTATTAGGTATCTATTCGGTAGTACCCGATCGGGAACGTCTCTTAGCACTTCAACGGGATCCTACTTGTACTCGATGGATATCAGCCATCAAGACGGTCGGTGTGATGGCGGGGACGGTGGCCACGGGCAAAGGTCTGTTTCCCCCATGGCTAAGCGTTGGGACTGGTGCTAGTCGGGCACAGGGCTTTTGTTTCGTCCTCTTACGAGTGGATGTCATGCAAGCCGAGCTTGTGGCGAATCCGGTACTCAACTTCTTACATCCCAACGATAGGCTCGCGATCCAACAGTCATTGACGGTGTATGGGAATTATCGACACCGCATTTGTGCCGCCTTCACCCCAACATTTCTACGGGACACCCACCACTGTCTCGGCGTGACAGCGATGGTTCTCTTTCTCGTGGAGCTCTTAAATCAACCGGAAACCACTCTCGATCAGTTTCTATGCGGACTCAGACGCGTCATCATCGCTTCTATGGTTCGGAGAGTCCCCCTCTCCTTCTCGTTGCTCTCACGCATCATCCTTACCGCCGGAATGTTACCAGCATACCTTTCTTCCGAGTTTCTTGAAGTCTTCTTTCCTGAACTCACCCCAAAGATCCAGAACTTCCTCTATGGAAACATACTTCGATATTACCTATCTTCGCGGTTAGAAACGCAGACTCTCTTGGATCGGATCGTTATTCTTCTGCGTCACTTCCATGCGCCCCTAGAGCAGCCTATTTCCACCCTTCTACGAGGTATCTTCCAAGTACATTATGGGACCGAGCAGTTTGTCTATCCCTTTCTCGAAAGCGTCGTTGAGAAGCTCTACAACGTCTACAACCCCGAGGAGCAACTCCGACAGATGCGCCTGGTCCTTAAGAATAAGTTACTGCAGGTTCTTCCCCAGATCCAGAGCAAGGATGGGCCCGGGATAGGGACTCTCTTCAATCGATTAGATACTCATCGGTGCGGGACAGTTACCGCCCTGTTTGCAGAGCCATTGAATGGCGATGATGTCCCTATCATCCAGCTTCTCCTTCTCTTGCAAGAGCAAGGCTTTTCTGAAGAGGCAGGTGCCATCTTTCGTCTGCTCTTCGGAGAGATGATCTCCATTGATAACATTGACCTCGTGGCATGTATGCTCATATCGGTACCTGGGGTGGCTACGTATGTTCCCGATGTGATCCTTGAGGCTCTTGGATGCCCCTTCCTCAACGACAGAACTCTAGAGAAGCATATGGAATTAGCTGAGAGGCACGACCTTCCGGTGCTACGCAAGGTTCTTCTACACTCCTTCTATCGGGATGACCATCATCAGGTCACGGCGCGTCTTTGGGCCATCCTCTCCACCCTCCCCTTCTCTACTCGCCGACAGTTCTACCTCAGCCTCCCCGTTGCGGCCGCTGAGCTTCGGGCGAAGTGTGCGATCTGCCCACTGTTGAACTATTACGCTCACATGCTTGACATGGGGCTTCTCCGAATACTCAACCTGGTCAGTTACAGAACATTCGTCCATTTCTCAGACCTGTTGAGTACCCTTCCCGCCGTCTTGTTCGTCTACATTTCCGAGCATGTCGTACGGAAGGTCGAGTTGACGGACATGAGATCGGCGCTATTTTTCCTTATCGCGCGTACGGTCCCTCTTGTTCAGGAACACCTGGTCTGTCTTCTTACAACAAACCTCCATGGGACCTTCGAGAGAGATCTGGCTTCCGTCTCTGCAAGGACGACGAATATATCCATTCTCTCTCGTGAAGGCCATTGGTTCCAGCAATGGTTCCGGAGCTATTGCACCTTCCTAGTACGCCTAGCCTTTTATGTGGGCCCGGACACGGCTCAATTCTTGGCGGAGCGAACGTACATGTGGTTAGCCTCCGGCGCGTTCGGAGCCCTGTATCTATTGAAGGAGATTTTGTGGTACCTTGTGGCGCCATGGGATGGGACTGAACCCCGCTATGCGCTTGTGACCGAGCTGGCCTCCATGTTAAGCCTCAAACGAACCGCCTTTGAGGTGGACAAGATGATCCACGATGACGATGATATTCCAAACTCATTGAAGCCTGATCCGATAACGATCGCGGTACTCAACGTCCTTCTCTCGTCGGAAAACCTTCTTCCAGTCATATCCTGCCTCTCAGAAAGACGGCTTCTTAACTGGCTTGGGGTTGGGTGTGCGCCAGAACAGTTCTTCGATTTCCTACGGGGCTGTATCAACGACCTCCTGCATATTATCTCATTAGGATCGAACTGTCTCTCGAGAGAGTTCGACTACCTCCTGTTCCAGTCCGCCCAAAGTGACACATTGCCAGCTATTACTGCCCTTATAGCTTGGTACCAGCCCCTAGGCCTTGATGCTCTTTATGAGCCCCATAGTCTTTCCCATCAATACCTACGCCTAGTCATCGATGAATCTAACAAAGAGGAAGATCTTAATGAGTTCTGTTCAGCCTTGATGAGGGAATCCATTTCCTCCATCGAAGTCCTTATTGCAGAGACCATTCTGCCAGCTTTGGCACATACGCCTAGGTTTCTAAGTTCTAGGTGTGCCTCAGTCCTAAAAAGGGTGTTCAAACGCGTCCCAGTTTCTATCTTTCCGGTCATGATGTTAAGATGGCTAGTGATTGCCAGCTCCGCTTTGACCCGTGATAGCTCGGCAAGGTGTGCCGACTCATTGGCGTCATTATCTGCTGACGGCGTATTGCTCCCTGGTGTTGGTCCGGATGAGTGTTTGTTCCTACTCTCCTATGCTCTCTATTGGGCTACTCGGATATTCTCGACCTTCCTCGCGACGAGTCTTCTCGTATTCATAGAGTTCTTCCATGAACGGTTGAAAGACTCCGTTTGGCCCGCCTATGCCCGTCTCATTGCAACGATAAAAGACTCTTATTCCGAGGACACGGGCAACGTCCATTGTGCTCGGTTTATTGCGATGAATAAGCATCTGATGGAGCCAGACCAAGTGGAGTTGGAGAAGATAGTTAGCCACGCTCAAGCCGGTTTACGGGCATACCTTACAGCGGGGGTGACACCAGACGTCCTTCACCTCTCCGAAGACGAACTGAAGGCCTTTCTTGTACCCTCGTCGGTTTCTGATGTGGTAGTATCATAACACTCCTCTTCTTCCTCCTCAGGGCCTATAAATACCTCATCTTCTTCGTCAGATGGTAACTCATCTCGTACTAGCCTCTCATGGCCTAAAGAAGGGGCTTCGGTGCATTGCTTCATTGGTACCGGATCCACCATGGAATCGACATCTTGAGGATAGATAATGAGCTTGAGTGGGATTCGCTGTGCCTCTGAACGCATACTTGTCTCTAACTCGGTCGCTAACTGCTCCAGGCGACGGAGCTGTTTCATTGAGCTTCAAAAAGTGCATAATTTCCTATGCCACCATTGTCACGTGCCCCTGGGAACGTCTCTAACTGCTACTTTGTGGGGAGGCAAGAGTTGCTCAAGTGGCTCTCCGACTTCTTGAAGGAGCCGGTCAAGAGGGTTGAGGACTGTGCCTCGGGGCATCATTATTGCCAGATCCTTGATGCAATTTACCCCGGCCAGGTCAATATGCAGAGGGTCCGCTTCAACGCCGCCCTCGAGTGGGAGCGCGAGGAGAACTTCAAGATCGTCCAGGACGTCCTCTCGCGGAACCAAGTGGACCGCTGGATCGAGGTCAACAAGCTCATCACGGGGAAGTATATGGACAATCTGGAGTTCTTACAATGGTTCAAATGGTTCTTTGATCAGACTTACAAGGGGGACGGATACAACGCGGCGGAGGCGAAGGAGCGGGTGATCCGCCGCAAAGGGACTACAGGGAAGCCTACTAAGACACCGGCGGTGACGACGGGATCGGCCACCGCAACGGCAACCACCGATGTGAAGGCACAGGAACTTGAGGAAATGAAACGGCAAATTGAGCGCGGCCGTCTCGAGTCACAGTTCTACTTCGACAAGCTACATCGTATTGAGATGTACATGGACGAGTTGAATGAGTTGATGCCACAGCTCGAGGTGGTTGAGCCCGAGGACTCCCCCTTCAACATTCGCGTCGTTGTCAAGAACATCGAGGACGTTCTCTACGCTGAATATAAGCCCACAGATCGACCATCTGATTGACATCGCTAGTAAAACAAATGAGTCCAGGATATCCTACTTCCATAGTGGTTGAGAACACATTATCGAATAAGCGTGAGGAGCTCAGGACTCTGAGGCCTAACCGCCTACGCGTCTATATCTGCGGCCCGACCGTCTACGACTCAACTCATCTCGGACATGCGCGCACATATGTCACATTCGATATCATTCGACGAATCCTTGAGGATCATTGTGGAATCTCTCTCACATATCAATGCAATATCACCGATATTGATGACAAGATCATTGTTCGTGCCATTGAACGTGGTCTTCCCATTCATGAGGTTTGTCGTCGTTATGAGCAGGAGTTCTTGGCGGACATGTCTTCGCTTAACGTTCGTGACTTCACCCTCATCACACGTGTATCGGAATACATGGCCGAGATCATCGATACCATTCAACGTATTCTTGATAATGGCTTCGCTTATGAGAGTGCTGGCTCCATCTACTTCGACGTCACGGCTGCTCATGCGGCTGGTAAGAAATACCCACGTCTTCGTCCAAGAGGTAATAGTTCCGATGAGTTACACAGTGCCCTTAGACTTCTTGAGGACGCTGAAGGTACCCTTCTGAAGAATCGTGTCGATGAGAAGCGTAGTCCTCATGATTTTGCCCTTTGGAAGGCTTGGAAGGAGACGGAACCCGAGGATGCTAAATGGGATGCCACCTTCCTTCTTGGTCCAACCCGGGATGTAACCACACTCTCCGGACGTCCAGGATGGCACATCGAGTGCTCCGCCATGTCTATCAAGGAACTAGGAACCACCTTTGACTTACATCTTGGCGGGTACGACCTTCAATTTCCGCATCATGATAACGAGCTCATCCAGACCGAGGCCGCAACAGGCTGTCAGCAGGCCGTGAACTACTTCCTACATAGCGGCCACCTCCGCGTCGCAGGAGATGTCATGTCCAAATCGAAAAAGAACTTCAAAACGGTACGTGAGATCCTTGAGATTTACACTCCAAACCAGATCCGCATGCTCTTCACCATGGTCCCGTATAGCTCTTCTCTTGATTATAGCCTTGCGATGATGGATGGCGCCCTAGCACGCGAGAAGATAATTGTCAACTTTCTTGCTAACATCGATCATGAAATAGGGATATTGTCGAAGAAGGCTCCATCATCTTTACGCCTTACAGAGCCTGAGAGGCTTCTCACCGACGCAATCTCTGCCTTCCCCGCCCTTATTGACTCACACTTCCGCAAGAACTTCGACTATGTCGAGGCTATGAATGCAGTACTCGATCTCGTTGACCGTATCAAGGCTTACTTGCATACCTGTTCCAATACTGAAGTGGAACCGAAGCGTCATATCTTGGCTCAGGCTAGGGTCTTTGTCTTACGTGTCCTCAATACTCTTGGCTTCACATATGGACAAGGAGGTTATGAGGGAGGCGATGGAAAGGCCGTAGCAGAGGTTGTCGCCACCTTCCGTGGTCGTGTTCGTGAAGTCGTTCAAGGACTCACTCCTGACACCCCTATTAAGGATATTAAGGGAATGCTTCTCATGCTTTGCGACGAGGTGCGCGACGAGCTTCTCCCACCAACAGGTTTCATACTTGAAGATGCAGATGACCAAACCCTCGTGAAGCATATTGATGTGCTGGCGTGGAAGGCCCAGAAGCGCCGCGAAGATGAGCTTGCCGCATCGAAGCGGGCACAGCAGGAACGGCTGTGTAGAGAGCGTGAAGAAAAGCTTCGTGCCGAACGCGAGAGAGCTCAAATCCCTGCTGAGGACCTGTTTCGTAATGATCCAACGTATTCCAACTTTGATTCCCGTGGGATCCCCACCCATTTGGCCGAGCTTGATCCGACAACCGGAAACCCCGTTCCAGTACCAAAGAGTCGTTTGAAGAAACTCGTGAAGGAGTGGGAACAGCAGAAGAAGCTTAACGAAAAGCACGCAGATGTCCCGATTTAACCGTCAAGTTATCCCCGCCATGTGAATCATTCCTCTCTCTTCTAATTGATCCTATGCTCTTACTACTTGTACCGTCCTTGAAATGTACCGTATCATCCTCTTTTAAAGAGGGATGAGCAAAAGTTTCTCAGTATCTAACCAAAAGTATTGAAGCTTATCTCTCAGTCAATCCATATGGGACATCCTGATGCTCTGCTTGACCCGAGGCATCCATAAGAAGCATGCCCTCCATATTCCAGGGAGTTGAGTAGCACGACTCCTACCGATCCAGATCATTAGGCCCAAGATCGCCCAGTCCTCTCCTCCTGCCGAGACCTAGAAGCTATTCACTGTCCCATCCGCTGAACAGTTCCACGTGGTTCCAGGGCCGATACGTTGAAGAGAAGATCTCTGACGATGTACCGCTTCCGGAGCCAGCTTCCAATCCCAATCGATCTTCCACTCACTTCTCCCTGCATCCGAACCACCAACCGAGGAAGCCCCCGAGGCCTCCCAGCACCAGCAGGACGGCGATGACGATCCCCGCAATGGCACCCCCCGAGAGCCCCGAGGAGCTGGAGGAGGGGACGGCACTGCACTTCCCGTCGGTCGGAGCATTCCCGTCCCAGCACGTGATGCAGGCCGAGGCGGAGCACGTCGTGCAGCCACTGGGGCAGGCCGTGCAGTCAGAGGAGGAGGCGACGGAGGTCGTGTTGTAGTACCCGAGACCGCAGGACGTGCAGGTGGTGGCAGAGGAGCATGCCCCACACCCGGCCGGACAGAGGGTGAAGACGCCATTGGAGAGGGGGAAGGGGGAGCCACTGGCAGCAGTAGTGCACTGACCATTGGAGGCCGATGAGCACAGCTTACTCCCGACGGAGTTCGGAGTCACGGGGTAGCAGCCCCCCTCGAAGAGGAAGTAGGCCGTCGAGCAGTTCTCGCACCTCGTGGCGGTCCCGTCGACAGGAGTCCCGTCGGCCTTCTTGCAGACGTCGTTGGTGGCCGTCCTCGAGATGGTCGAACTGACCTCGAGGCACGTCCCGTCGATCGGAACACTTCCCTTCTTGCACTCCTTGCACACCAGGGCCTCCCCGACGAGAAGCTGGTTGCTGTTGGCACAGAGGCCCGTCTTGTCCGCATCGAAGGAGGAGAGGCAGGAGGAGTTGGAGAGCATGCATCCGTTGAGGCAGGACGTGCAGGAGAGGGACGTGGAGTAGGTGCAGGTGTCGCAGTTCGCCCTCCCGTTCGTCGCATCCCCGCAGAGATAGAGCTTCTTGTCCTTGAGGAAGGCGATGGAGGTCGAGGTCGAGCAGGTCCCGTCTGCCGTCCGAGTCGTCATTGCCGTGCACAGCTTGTTCCCGGGCTCCTTTGACTGGTCGTAGCACCCCCCGTTGAAGAGGAAGTGGGTGCTCGAGGACCCACAGGAGTTGCAGACCCCGACCTGAGTTCCATTTTGGCTCGTCGTGCATGAGCTGGTCGGATCGGCCGTCCCCCCTTCCACCTTTATACACCTCCCGTCGACGGGGGCGAGCCCCTTCCCGCACTTACCGCAGAGGACCTCGGACCAGCCCGGGACGGAGAAGGACTCGAGGCAGATCCCGAGGCTCTTGAGGCTCTCGGGGCTAAAGCAGCCGTCGTGGAAGAAGAGGCTCCCCTCCTTGCAGGCCGTGCACTTTCCGGAGTTGGAGGCAGGGGTGCAGGAGGAGGCACTGTCCTTGGGGACGCACTTCCCGTTGACGGGGACGTGAGTGTCATCCTTGCACTCGAGACACACGAAGCTGGTCCCGATCTGCATGCAGCTCTTGCAGTTCTCGTTCGATGAGCAGCTGACGCAGGAGGTGATCGTTGGTGCCTCGAGGCTCTCCACGACAGGCCCGAACCCGGAGGCGCACTCCGTGCAGGTCGGCTTGTCGGCGGCGGGGGAGGTGCAGGTCTTGCAGTTGGGAACCCCGTTCGTCTTATCATCACAGGTGTAGAGGCCTGAGGGGTTGGAGTCGCTCCCTTTCACGAAGATGCCCGTCGCAGTATCAGCCCTCTTTGAGCACTTCCCGTTCGATGCCGCCGAGCAGAGAGCAGCACCCTCGCCTCCTGCCTGGTTGTAGCACCCCCCGTAGAAGAGGAAGTAGGTCCCTGTGCATGCCGTGCAGACACCAGTGGTTGTGTCCTTCGTACAATCGTTGGCTGTTGGGGCCTTGCACGTCCCGTCGATCGAGGCCTGGCTCGTGGTCGCGCACTCCTTGCAGACCTTCCCCAGCGTCCCGAGGTCGAGGCAGCTCCCCGTCTTGCAGTTGCCTGATGTCTCTCCTTCCGTACACGAGAGGTCTCTCGCGTTCTTCACCTCCATCGAGCCATCGAGGACGTCGATCTCCGGTACTGCTCTCCCGGAGGAGCGGTCGATCGTCCCGAGCATTGCGGGTCGTCCGGGCTCCATTGGAGGGCAAGGGCCAGCCCCCGAACTGACTCGTCCCGTCTGCACCCGGGTGCCTGTATCTCCAGAGGTGCCTCGAGGTCGTTTGGAGGTTGACGAGTCGATGATGCGGCCACTCCACAGCCACCCAGGGATGTCAGGCCGTTGATGAGAGCTCCGGACTGCTGTTCCATCGGTCCTGTTCGCTCCCGCCCTTCAGAGAAGACTGGAGATGATCCTCCCCTCTCTGAGCACCCCACACTAGAGGACCTCGATGCCGACCCAGCTCCAGGAGGATTCACTTGAAGAGGGAGAGGTACTTCTCCACACGGCCCTCACTCGGACTGTCGGAGTAGATCACGTGGAAAGGCAGTGGCTCCATACTGCAATACTTCGCGGAGGTGATGAAGGGCTTTGCGAGATCGTTGATCGTGAACTCTCCAGAATAGCTCTTAGAGTTCCCACCGGTCGTCATGATCACGCGGTACTTCTTTCCACGTAACGCCTCTCCTGTCCCGTAGGCCCATCCATAGGCGAAGACCGAATCGATGAAGCTCTTGAGCATTGCAGGGCAGGAGAACCAGTGGACTGGAAACTGGAAGAAGACCGCGTCAGCACCCTCGATGATCTTCTGCTCGGCAGCAATCTGTTCGGGGGTCAGACGGAAGGAGGGGTAGAGAGAGTCGAGCCAACGGACCTGGACGTTGGGGAGCTTCTTCGCCTCCTCGATCAGAGGGGCGTTGACGACGCTCACAGGCTCGGCCAGGTGGGAGTAGTAGAGGACGATGCGCATCTTCTTTTAATCGAGGGATACACTCTATCGATAGCCGAACTAGCGATAATTGGGTGAGGGCGTGCAGAGTACGATGTGGCCAGGATCTTCTGAGAAGACACCCCAACCTCTGAAAGAGGCAAGAGAGGCCAGAACTGGGGCTCGATGTACAAAAGAAAGAGTCTCACTGGCCCCCTGCCCTCAAGACTTCATCCCCCGTGGATTCTGCATCATCGAGTCTGTATTCCTACGATGCTCCTGACCTTCCATCCATGAGGAGGCAAAAAGTACTTCCCAGAGACCCCTTCCCCACAAGGCGCCCAACCGAGGATGCCTTACACGGACAACTCGTCTCGCCACTCGCGGCTACTCCAGACGAGTTCCGACGATACAGCCCTGACCAGATCCCCTCGTTCGTGGACCTCGCCTCCATCCGGACTCCGTCAGAGGACGAGTCGCTGGCCCGGGCGTTACGAGCTCTTGATCTATGAACGGACTTCGTCACCGCCCTTTCCTCGATGCTCTCTTGGTGTGGTGTGCCGGGAAGAGGGGGAGGATAATAGGAAGGATAGACAGGGCACGTATCAGATACTGCAGGCCACGTGTCACAGCAACAAGGACGTCTGGGCGCGGTACGCATGATGCCAGAAGGGCTCCGCCGCTACCGACTGCATACTCAACGAGGTACGTCGCGCAGAAGAGAGCGGCGAGTGAGACGGAATCTCCTGAGTGACAGAGGGCTGAAGAGGCACGGGCCACGACATATCCGCCTAGATGCCAGACGACCCCGCCTGGAGCCCGCTTCTCGAGAAGGCCGAGGATGTGGAAGGGGCGGAAGCCGACCGTCGTAACCCTCTCCACGGCCTCTCCAACTGCGATCAGGGCAGCGGTCTGCTGTCTTGCTTGGTGCTCGACTGACTCCAGGGCCGCTGAAAGTGCTTCGGACGAGGCTTGCTGCTCTTTGTGCACCTCAGCAACGTAGACTGAATGACGTTCGACCTCCTCTGTAAGCGTCTCGACTGCCCCTTGAAGAGTATTTGTGGAAGCAGCGATCCCGGACAGCCTTCCTCCCGCTATCTCAAGCTCATCCGACACGTGCCTCACAGTATCGGCAGTGACGTTGAGCGACTCGTGTATGATGTCCAGACGGGCCTCGAGACTTTCTACCAGAGCACCAACCCGGGCTATGGCAGACTCCTGGGCGACGAGGGCATCGTTCAGACCTTTTTGGAGACTTGCCGTCCGACTCGACAGTGCCGTATCTAGTGTCTCCATCCTCTTCCCCAATTGCTCCTGTGCAGTGACCGCATGCAGGGCCAAGTCGGATAGAGCTTCGATCAACGCCTGGAGATTAGAGCTTTGGGCGGAGAGCTCCTCGAGTGTGCTATGCGCAGTCTGTTGCAATGTAATCAAGGCATCATGTGCACGCTCGGATGAGGCCAGGAGGTCACGAGAAGCCGACGCTGAACGTCGCTGGAAGGCCGATGCCTCGAGGTAGACGCAAAGATCAAAGATGCGACCGAGCTGGTGCACGAAGACCGCAACCCCAGTGCCTCCCTCCTCCTTGCCCAGTGTACGGATACATGCCCGAAGCTTGGAAGCTCTTCCGGGACGACGGGGGCAGCACCGAACAGGGGAGAGTCCGGTGAGTTCGAGGTAACAGCTGGTCAGACGCAGGGCAGCATACTGATGTATCACATCGTCGCCCTCACTTTCCAGTACCTGGGGGCAGATCTCTCTGAGGTCCAGGCCGAGAGATGCGAAGCAGGCGTCGTCCGGACCTGCAGACGTCAGCTCGTTGTACTCACGCTCTCCACGGGCATAGGCCTCAACAAGTGAGGCTGCACAAATGGTCACAAACCAAAGCATTTCGGAGATGTGTCTACTGTGGCAGTCCACCCGGATTCGGGGACTGTCTCTGCTTACGTTGTCCTGCGACCACTCGGAGACCTATTCCATCTTTCAAGCAACAGGAACATGCCGCGTATCACATATCAATACTCCAAGGCCAATGAAACCATAATAGGAGAGGAGGACGTTCTCCGGCTTCAGGTCTCTATGAACATACCTCTTCTCGTGGAGGTAGGCAAGACCGCTCGCCATCTCCCGAAGGCATCTCCACACCTCCTCGTCCCTGAAGGGCTCTCCCCTCTCCCCGCGCCCCCGGACCTCGTCGAGGAGCGTCCCGGAGCACCACTCCATCACGAGGTAGGCGGTCCCTTTGTCCGGGTCGTCGTGCACCCGGTGGTAGCGGAGGACGTGGGGGTGCTCGAGGGAGGGGATGGTCCCCATCTCCCTTCGGAGGGAGTCGACGATCGTCCTCTCCATCTCCTCGTACTCAACGACCTTCAGGGCGCAGTTCCCGTGCTCCTCGGACCAGGCGGAGAAGACGGTCCCGAAGGTCCCCCTTCCGAGCCTCCCCGTAAGCTGGAAGGACGAGAGCTCATCGGGAAGGTCGGGGAGCTGGACCTTCTTTCTGAGGAGGGGCGTGATCTTCTTCTTCTTCCCATCGGGAAGGCCGTTGGCGACGTCCTCTGCTGTCCTGCCCTCCCTGTCCTTCAGGTCCCTCTCCAGAAGGAGGAGGCCGACGCACTCCTCGTGTCCTCCCCTCACTGCATGCATCAAGGCCGTCCATCCCCTCCCGTCCTGGAGGCGGGCCTCGAGGGGCCGGAGGAGGCGGACGACCTCGGTCTGGCCTCGGGAGGCGGCGTGCATCAGAGCTGTCATGCCCGAGGAGTCCTTCTGTCCCGCTTGGTCGAGGTGCCTTCGGAGTGTGTTGAGGTCTCCCTGGATGGCAGATGAGATGAGGGACTCTTCAGTTCTAGTAGGCGGATTCTCGAGGGAAGAGGTTTTCCCTTCTGGTTGGGATAGTTCTTTCTTGAGAGATTCGTTCTCAGCTGTGAGCTTGTTGATACGTTCTTGACTGGTTAGGCCAGGGCTTGGTGGAGGGATCCGTTCTGTTCCTTCTTTCTCAAGGAGCTGAATGATTCGAGTGGAGTTACCTTTCTTTTTCTTCTTTGCATACTGCTTAGCTGTGTGCTCTTTGGAATCCTTCAGCCCTTGCTCGTAGGGAAGAAGGAGTTCAACTATCTTGGGGTGGTTCCGACGGGCAGCAAGCATGAGAGCCGTCGCTCCGGGAGGGAACCCATTGCAGTTCTTCGTCGTTTGCTTCCCTGTTTCAGAGAGGAGGTGTCGAATACAGTCTGTCTTGCCATAAAAGGCAGCAAACATCAAGGCAGTCCACCCAGAGCTGTCCTGCTTCCCAATCTCCTTCTCGAGGAGGGGGATGCACTTGGTCTGGCCGCATTCTGCAGCCTTCATTAATGCCGTCTGACCAGAGTTGTTTTTCTTCTCAACCTCTTCCTTGAGGAGGGGTATACAATTGGAGTGTCCGTTGTAGGCGGCATGCATCAAAGCTGTCCATCCCCCTTTGTCCTGCATCCCGGCCTCTTCTTCGAGGAGGAGGATGCACTCGGCGTAACCTTTCTCTGCTGCCAACATCAGAGCTGTCATTCCATTCGAATCCTGATAACCCGCATGGCTCACATACTTCCTAACTCCCTCGACGTCTCCAGCTACTGTGCAAATATGAAGGAATACAGATTCTTTTGGTGGAGGAGGAGCACGTTTTGAACCCTCATTCTTGAGGAGCTTGCGGACACGGGTGAAGTTGCCTCCCCATGAGCTGTTATTTGCATGCCATTGAGCACTATGACCTTTGGAATCCTTAAGTCCCTGTTCATGTGGGAGAAGGAGTTTGACGACCTCGGGGTGGTTCTGATGAGCTGCCATCATGAGAGCAGCCGTTCCGGGGGGAAAGTCATACCATTCCTTCGTTGTCTGCTTCCCGGCCTCTGAAAGGAGGAGCCGGACACAGTCTGCATTGCCAGTGAGGGCGGCTAACATCAATGCGGTCCATCCCCAGTTGTTCTGCATCCCGATCTCTTTCTCTAGGAGGGGTATGCAATTGGCATGGCCATTAATTGCGGCCCGTATCAGGGCCGTCTCACCATATCCGCCCTGCTTCCCGACCTGATTGAGGTTCCTTTTCACGTCATCGAGGTCCCCATTCCGGGCTGCCTCCATCAAAGCCGTATCAGACATTTTTGAACATCAAACATCCCCTTTCACAAGCCTTCCACTGATGCTCCCCCTCCCCGCCCATCTGACACTCTGGGCATCCAACCACTACCAACGATCTGCCCCGAGGACGAAGGCCCACAGCTCTCCTCGGGGTGCTCTCGTCCCTGGATGAGCTCCCACTGGTCATCAGTCTCCCCTTATAGCCCCCCAATCTCCTGGTGAGGGTCGGACCCGTTCCCCTCTCGAGGACGAAGGGCCTCTGACGAGAGTCGTGCCAGACGGAGAGAGGGGCCCACTGGCTTCCCGGGGACGGGTGCACTGATCTGGACGCCCCTCTGTTGTCGAGGGGATGTGAGATGACGGGTAGGCCTCTTGGACCGGAGGAGAGGGAGCTGGGGCTCAGAAACATCCCCCACTCCTTTGATGGAGACATCGAGAGGGAAGGACGATCTCGATGAGGTCGGGGAGAGGAAGAAGGTGGCTGGACTGCACGGTGTGGCCGCACAGACTGCTTCCTCCTCTCAGAGGCGAACGAGGAAGGAGTGGACTCCCTCCCGGACCGTCCTCATGCTCCCAACATGCCACGACCACCCCGAGGTCGTCGAGCCCTCCTCCCCACGAGCGAGGAGTGGAGGACTCCGGGGGGCACGGGAATGGTAGTCTGGGGACAGGAGGCTGCTCCCAGGTCCGGGGGCTCCTCAAGAACGGGGGGACAGAGCGAATCCCTCCTCCATCAAACCCTGCTGAAATGCTTGAGCTTCGAGAGCGTGTTGATGAGCTCACCACTGAGAATGAGTCTCTCAGGAAAGACCTTTCCTCCTTCAAGAATGCACACGAGGAGACAAAGAAGGAGCTATCCCAACTGAATCGGGAAGTCTCCTCCCTCAAACAGCAGCTCCAGAAGGCCAACAGAGATCCATCTCGTGCCCACACCGACTCCGAGGACCTCAAGAGAGAACTCACAGACCAGAAGGCCCGAATCCTCGCTCTCGAGAGGGAGAACGCTCGACTGAGAGAGGAGTCTCTCATATCATCTGCCATCCGAGGAGACATCGAAGGTATCCGAAGACGCCTCAGTCAGGTGAAGTGGCATGATGCCTCAAGCATGACAGCTCTGATGCACGCCGCCTCCCGAGGCCAGACCGAGGTCGTCCGCCTCCTCCGGCCCCTCGAGGCCCGCCTCCAGGACGGGAGGGGATGGACGGCCTTGATGCATGCAGTGGGGGGAGGACACGAGGAGTGCGTCGGCCTCCTCCTTCTGGAGAGGGACCTGAAGGACAGGGAGGGCAGGACAGCAGAGGACGTCGCCAACGGCCTTCCCGATGGGAAGAAGAAGAAGATCACGCCCCTCCTCAGAAAGAAGGTCCAGCTCCCCGACCTTCCCGAGGAACTCTCATCCTTCCAGCTTACGGGGAGGCTCGGAGAAGGGACGTTCGGAACTGTCTATGCAGGCCATGGGAACGGTAGGAATGTGGCGGCCAAGGTCGTCAATCTTAGAAAATATAACGAAAAGGACCAGGAAAAGCTTCGTGCTGAAGTTCGAATGCATCTATCCCTCAACCATCCGAACGTCCTCCGATGCCTCGGGACGGGGGAGAACGACGTTGACGATACCTACGTCATTGTGACAGAATTCTGCTGTGGAGACCTTCGTGAGGAGATGAGCAGAAGGAAGAATGCAGGACGTCCCTACACCAATCAGGAAGTATGGAAGACGATCCGAGAGGTGGCCGCCGCCCTCGCATACCTCCACGAGAAGAGGCATGTTCATAGAGACCTGAAACCTGCGAATATCCTTGTCGCTTCTGACGGTAGATGCGTCCTCGCAGACTTTGGGCTAGCAAAGGTGCTCGAGGACTCGTCTCAGATGGGCACGGTATTGGGAACGCTCTTGTACATGGCCCCCGAGATCCTCCGAGAGGAGGACTACGACAAGTCTGTCGACGTCTGGGCCCTGGGGGTGATTGGATATGAGATGTGCACTGGGGGTCGTCCATTCAGGAATGTAGCAGCTATCCTCGAAAACACGCCTGCTCCTCCTCTCGAGGGTCGTCCCTCAGAACTTGCTGCCCTCATCTCCCGAATGCTCTCAAGGGACCCCAAAGACCGTCCGACAGCACGAGATATTCTTGACGAGGCAGGACAGCACGATAGGGCGGTTTGAAGTCTTGAAGACAAGGATAGGGATATGATGCCCCGATGCACAGGCCGTCTCGTCGAAGAAGTGTGGAAGGAGGAAAGGGCTTGGCCTGGTGATGAACTTCTTCCATGACTCGCACCAGCACTCCTCAAGAAGACGGCACGTGCCTAGAGAAGCGCTCTCCCCTGAATCCTATGCTGTAAGACTCCTACTACCCTGATGGCACTTCGAAGGTGAAAAACACCCTCTTCAGAGATGCAAGGCACAGCTTGTACATCATCGGCCCTGGAAGAGACGCGTAGACTGCTGACTCAGGCGTACACAGAGCGACTTGAGGCTATAGGATCCACACAGACTCTGGTCGCCCTCGGATTCAAGAAGTCTCAGAGTCTGAACCGCCAGAACCCAGTCAGAATATCGACGAGGTTCTCGGGCTCCATTGCGACTGATATTCCTCACGGACCTCTGGATACGTTCTCCTACTCATCGGCGTACGCACAGCTCGATGCCGTCCCTTCTCGAGGCGACCTGTCCCTCTCACAGGCCCCTGTCCTGCTGAGCTCCCATGAATGTGTGCACGCGTCGTTCCCAAAGCCTCTGGGGGTGGTCGAGGAGGTCTACGCAACCTTGACGGCTCTGGAGGACGCCACTGTCGCATCTCCGAGCTTCGCCAATCCGGGGGAATCGAACACCCAGTCCTACGACCCCGAAGGCTCTGTACCCGGAGAGGTATCTTGCTCGATCCTTCGCTCAGGCCCAGGAGACTCGCTACAAGCCTCAGTAATGCAGGCTCGAGCCTTGACCCCGATTACGACCATCCCGAGCCCCTGGACGGAGCAGAAGCAGGCTGCTACGCACTCTCTGGGATGGGCAGGAGTGACCAAACCTTCGGGGAGCTTCCGAAGCCGGAGTGCCGAGCATGACGGGGACTGCAGCATCCTCTCCGCCCACAGCTCTCGAAGTTCACTCCGGAGCTCGTCGCGGATCGAGAACGACCCCATCGGGAGCGAGGTCTTCTCGGCGATCATCGACTAACGGCTCACTGCCTGTTCCCCGCTGCTCTGTCACTATATCTTCTCCAACGACCTCTCGACGTCCCCCCACTTCAGAGGTCGGCCTTCCTCCTTGCATACCCGATTGGCCTCCTCGAGTGCGAGTATGACGGGCTTCAGACGGATTGGCCTTCCATCACGAGCCATGGCCTCCAGAGCCTGGGACACGTGCTTCTTGGGTTCCAGCTGGCACTGCACCCCACTGCGGGTAGTGATGGTCTCGCAGAACTTCCTGATGTAGGCACATGCCTGGTCCAGCTCCAGACGTGGGATTCGGACGTGCATCTCGAACGAGCCCGCAAGTGATCTCATGCATCGCCCCATATGTGGCAGTCGTCCCGATGGAGGGGGTAGTGGACCAGGGATGCGATGGTGCGAAAGACAGTGGTTGAGAAGCGCATTCCGACGGGAGTGTAGTTGATGAGTCCTTCGATCCCGTCCAGGATGATGAGCGCCTTGGGAACGTGATATGCCGCCTCGAAGACGTTCGAGATGCTGTTTGCGATTCCAAGCTCGGTAGCCGCCTGGCGAACGAGCCTCTCCATCGAGACGACCTTCGCAAAGTCGAAGCCCGCATCTCGGATGACTCGTGCACAGATGGCCGTCGTCTCGCTGCACAAGAGGTGTGATCAAGGAGCCTTGACGACGTCCAGGATGCTGGTCACCAGGGGTCGTATGGGTCGCTTTGCATGCCCAGAGGCACCGCTTTGGATCCACCACTTGAGGCTGAGGTGAGCTCGTCGATAGCCTCGAGGAGGTCGTTCTGGCCCCCAGGACTCAGAAACCGAGAGGCCTGGTGCTCGCAAGTGGGAGTGCTAGGGGTACGACGCCAGCAAGATCGACCCCTGAAAGGCCAGCCGTTCTCCAGACGGTTTCTGGGCTGCCTGAGAGACCGGGTAGGCTGCAGGCACTGAGTCCCTTCGTGCGGACCTGGAGGATATGAGGGCGCCCCTGAGGTCTGGGAGCTCTACATCTGCTGGAAATCGGAGCATGCAGTCAGAAAGGAGTGCCGATCGGCTCTTTGCGTTTGTCATCCCGACGGCCAGGAAGCTCCCAAGGGGTTTTGGCTACCCATCCTCGTAGAGGGCCGGTGGGAGATGTTGCCCATCAGCTTGTCCGGTCCGCCTGACTCCTGCGTTCTCTGCAAGCGGCATCGAGCTCGTCCAGGATGACCGGACTTCCCTCTCCTCTCTTCCTACCCCTTCTTGGAGTTGTCGAAGAGGTTCCGAGCTTTCTCCTCCGAGTCTGACAGGCTGGGCGTTGGACCCTGGGATGGCCTTCGATTATCACGTCAAGGATCTTCCCAATGGCACGGACGAGGGGAGTCGGGGGTCCGTGGAGAATCCCCCTGACGTGGGAGATCCCCGACTCCTGAAGTAAAGCTGGAGGGGTCATGTGTGAGGGCAAGCCCGACGGAAGACATCCGCAACTGTCTGTTGGGCCCCGATCTCCAGGATGTTCGAGAAGCTCCTCGGGACTGTCTGCAGGAGCCTCCTCTTCAGACAAAGCCCGATGAACCCTGCTATCGTCCCGCAGTCCTGCCAGAGGATTATCGACATACCAACTGGGGAGGAGACCGGAATGGACGGGAGACGTCTCCGGCCAGAAGGTGGGACCTTCGGAGCTGTTAGGGCACGTTGCTACTCAGCTCTGCAGTTCATCGGAAGGATGGACTTCTAGGAGGACCCCGTCGACCGCATAGCTTGAGGATGGCATCCATCCGACCTCTAGGGAGAACGTGCTTCTCCATCGGAGAGACCTATGCCTCAGTGTCCAGCCTGCAAAGAAGAGGGACTCCCCCGAGATGGAGGGCTCTCAGACTTGCCCCCAGACCCGCAAGGTCTCTGAGCTTGTCGTGCAGGTCTCCTCGAGAGGCCGGAATGGCCACCACCGATGCTCCCAACATGTGTCCCGGTGTGGAGGGACGCCCAAACGCTAGTCCGGACGAGTTCCACAGACATCAGCACTGCCTCTCGGTCGAGGCTCCCTTCGAGATTGAAGGGGCGAAGACCATGCCTTCCTCCTTGGAGCGGAAGGAAGAAGCGGGGACCCTCCCAGGCCACGACAGGGCTCAGGGAACGAGACACGAGTTCTGTCCCTCTACCTCGGTTCGTCGAGAGGACTGCCCCCATGGTGGGAACAGACCTTGGTGGTGTCAGGCGGCTCACAAACAAGGAGGTGGGATTACGAGACGATGGTGGAGATACGGGTCTGCATTGGGGCCAGTGAGTGCGTCCAGGTGTCGGCGAGGTCTGAATGCAAGCCGTAGAGTCCGGATACCGGGCAGGACGTCTGGGATAGCACTCTCCCCGGAGGATGTGCGCATCAAGACTCTACGACTCATCCTCTATGCGGGAAGTATCAGGGGTTGTGCAAACGGGAATAGGACCTTGTGGTATGCCGAGTGCAGACGGACGACGCCTCGAAGGTGGCTGCTCACGCTTGGAGGCTCCAAGCCCTCTCTCTCATCCGTCCCCATCGTTCCACCGAGCTGGAAGTACACCAGCTCTCCCGCCTGCTTCTGAAAGCCAATCCCTCCGAGCCGAATGGCATGCACAAAGGACTCCTTTCCCACCAACAGCAGTGCTCTCATCCCCCTCCTCCTCCTCGGGGCTCTCGAGAGGGGCGTCCTCATTGTTCTTCTTGCACTGGAAAAGAAATAATGCTTGTTGGAGTCAAGCTCGATGAGAGGTGGGTAAGGGTATGGGGGAGCGCGTTATCAAACGAGAGCTTAGTCGATAGGCTTCAAAATCGTCGGAACGAAGGAACAGAAATCCATCATCTCGGAAGGGTCTTGGACCTCTGGATTATGAGATGGCTCCAGAATACGTTAGGAGATAAGGGTAACATGACTAATGACGGTTGTTGTTACCACTTTCTCCCAAAAGAATGCACGATAGCGACCTGAAAGAGATACACGCTCTCCTGTTCAGCGCGGAGCGGAATGAACGTGCCAATGGGCAGGCCATGGTTGATGTGATGCGAAAGAAGGGAAATATCTCCGTAGGACTTGATAGTACAGCCGCCCTCATCGCGGTCCAAGACTTGGAATCAGACCATTCGGACGTGGCCGACCATTCAATCCAGAGTGCATATAGCCTCGCACTGATTCGAGCGGTCAACGGGCTCGTTGATCGGGAGCAGCGCTCAACGTTCAGGACGTCACTAAAAACCCTTGCTGCACGTATTCATTTGCCGTACTCTCTCGTTGACGTACGGCACGAGGCGACGCACCAGCAGCTACCACCGCTCCCCGCCCTACGGCAGAGTGCACTACTGATGTTAGACTGGCTCCGACACAATTACTGGGGACCGACGTTACGAGTATCTCATGCGGAGATGGTTACTAGTTGTACTGGGGAGTTGCAGGGCTTCTTCACCGCGTCCAGACCGATTGAGACGTTTATTGATGAGCTTGTTAGGTCTGGAGATATCGTAGCCCTACCTGGCGCCCTTGTTGAGTCAATTTATCTAACGAATCGGACGCCGGACCTATTGGAGGCGTCGAGCAATGGAGGGGAGCTTATTCGCCGTGCCTTAGATGGGCTTCTTGGCCCGTCGTTCCTTGGGAGTATTCTAGGGCCATTCTTTGCTCGTATCTTTTCAGATGTCGTGAGGAAGTGTTATTTGACTCTCAAACTACTTTATCCCGATGAGAAGCAGGTGATGACGTTGGGGCTTTCTTGGCTAGATGCCCTGCTCGGTTATGCGGAGAAACGACAGGGATCCGCTGGCCTTCTAACAATCATTCGGGAGGCGCTCCTATTGGTTATCTCTCAAATGGATGATCAGTACATTTTCCTGCTTGAAGAGGTCTATTCGGCTGGTAAGAGCCGTCTTCATAATCAACTTACCGTCTCGGATGAGTTCACGATGAAGAAGACTTTATTATTAGATGAAGATGATGTCGGAACTATGGTTCCAGAGCCTTCACGCGCTCGTTGCGACACAGAACTACTTCCTTCCCATACCCTTGCACGGTTATTGCATGATATGTCTCAGAAGTTCTCTCTTGGTGCCCAGGCACTTGATAGCATCATCGGACTTGATGTCTCCACCCAGACAACAATAGTACATAGGCTTTCCTTGAAAACCTCCCTTGGAGCTACAACCTTAACTGGGACTCTTTGGAGCGATAACGCCGAGGTCCGCGCTTATTACTACGGCGGCCTCCGGTCCATTCCACGACCCACAGACCCCGAGTGAACGTCCCTTCGAACTCCGACCCACAATCACCGGGCTGAGTACACGCCACATAAAAGCCCCGAAAAAAGATATGCACGCCATTCATGAACGTGCTGCAAAGGGCTACCCTGGGAAGCTGACGGCCGCAAACCTAATCGCGGCCCCGGCCTATGGGGGTGAGGACGCGCCTCCTTACCGCCGCGGGAAGGTCATTGTCACGCTTGGTCCGGGCTGCAACACTCGAGAGGCCATTGCACAGATGCTTACTGACGGAGTCGATGCCTTTCGTATCATGATGGCCAAGGCAACCAATGAGGAGAACCTACGCCTCTTTAACCTTGTCCGCGAGGTTGCCGACGAGCAGAAGAAGTTTGTCCCTATCATCGCCTCTCTTCAAGGCCCTAAGTTTCGGATCGCGAGATTTCCCGACGATAACGTGATCAGCCTCCAGGAGGGCCAAGAGATCACGTTCTGCCACTGCAGGGACCAGACATGTGGGAAGCCAAATACCATCTGTATCAACGACGACATCGTCTTCACGGAGCTCGCGGTTGGTGATGAACTCGTCTTCAGACATGCAAAGCTCGTCATCCAGGTGACGGCTATCGCCTCGACCAAGGATAGCTGTGTTGCCACCGTGCTTACTCGCGGGTCGACACGCGTCACGGGCGGAAGCTCCTTCCGCGTCGCGACGAAGTTCACGACTCTCGCCCCCTTGACGGACGTCGACTACGGACACCTCGACTTCATCGCAGAGAAGATGCCCGTCGATTGGATCTGTCTCTCTCACATCAACACCCTCCAGGACATCCGCATCGTCGAGTCCTATCTCGAGTCTCTCGAGAAGAGGCACCCGGGCTTCGCGGCGCGAATTCTCATGAAGGTTGAGACGGCCCTCGCCGTCTCCAACCTCCGCGAGACCATCAAGCATGTCGATGGCGTTATTGTCGCCCGCGGGGCGCTCTGCGAGGAGATGGAGCTCGGATACGTACCGGTCGCCCAGAAGACGATCATCGGGATCGCTCGTGAGTTTGGAAAGCCAAGCTATGTGGCGAGTAGTGTCTGCGACTCGATGTACGACAATATCATCCCGACGCGTGCAGAGGTCTCCGACGTGAACAATGCCCTCGCTGACGGTTGTGATGGGCTTGTTCTTTGTAGGGAGACGGCCATCGGAGAGTTTGCGATCCAGGCGGCGAGGTATCTTATCGAGATCGTCACGGCTACTGAGACGGATCCACTTGATGCGACGTATTGTGGGAAGCTTCTGAGTGACGGACATGGCCATGGGAGCCCGCAGCCAACGCTTGGACCTTTCATTGCGCAAGATGGGATCTCCATCTCCGCGGTTGCGATGGCAAAGTCTCTTAAAGCGAAGTGCATCTGTGTCTTCAGCATCAAGGGTGGGTCTGCTCTCCGCCTTGTTCGCCAACGTCCAGGCGTCCCCATCATCGTCTTCACGGCGGCTCCGTCGGCCGCTCGCTGGATGTCGATGCTTTGGGGCGTCAAGGTCTTTGTTGTTCAGCGCCTCAAGGGTGTTTGCCTCGTAAAGGCCGTTTGCGATGAAATCCTCCCGACGCTCGGCTTCGTGGAGAAGGGAGATCACGTGGTCCTGATTGCGGGCTCTTTCTTGGATGCCTCGGCTAATCCCGAGTCGATCGGTGTCATCCACCGTGGAACGAATCACATCGTTGCACACAAGGTTGGTTTTGGCGCATGCTCGAAGTGAAGTATGAAGTGAGGATGCTGTTTATTTGACCTATGTTCTTTTACATGCCGAAGAAGACTGGAATGGCTCTTTTGCTATTGGTTGGACTATAACGCTCCTTAGGAATGTGAAGGACGATCTCAAGCTCATCTCTTCTATCCTGTTGTACGGCGGAGATGAGCTTCTGACATAGTTCAGGTGATTTGAGCTGAATAACAGTCCAGTTACGATTTGTTCGTACTTCAGGCTTTCTAGTATCTGGATGGAGATGGGTGGCATCCAAAGGGGTATGAAAGAGGTCATCGGCGTCAACGCCTGCAAGTTCAACGAGACGACCACGAAGAGTATCGGGGGTGAAAGTGGGAGGGATATTCCTTATGAGAATCGTACTATTTCCAGAGGGATGGCGTGGAAGCGTTCGTGTGGCGACAATCTTCATCTCTCCCAGGTACTTACCCGTAGTCTCCCTAACTGCTCTTTCTGCTTGCTCATTCGTGTCAAAAGTCAGATACCCAACACGTCCTTGCTTCGTCTCCTTGATGTGGCATTCTACGAGCTCTCCAAAGCCTGAGTAGGCACCACGAAGTTCACGCAAAGTGATCCGTGGCCCAATCCCAGTGACCTGGATCATACCTCGACAAGTCGTTCTACGCTCCTTGAAATCGGGCTTATAGACGGACAGATGAAGGAGATAGACCTTCTCATCCATGCGAATCTCGATGTCCTGAAGGATATCGATCGCACTGTCCATATTCTTCCGGTTATCGAAGGTGAGAATAACAAACTTCGTCTCAGAATCACTAGAGTCATGCAACGGCTTCTGGAGACAGACCGGCTGAGTCCCCAACGGGATCTTCGCCTGCTTGAACACCTCCTTGATCCCGCCATCATCGAAGCTACCCGGAATATTGGATACGACAAGCTGGAGCATCTTTTTGTGTTTATTGATATTCTCCCCTTTTCAGGCGTTCTGTTGGAATAAGGCCACTCCTAGACGTACCCACTTACCCGCAGGCTCCTCACTAGGAAGCAGGACGTCAAATATGTAGTTGCTGCTATGCCCCGTGGTCGTTAAGACCCCACGCCGAAGACTGGTACGGTATACGGGGCATGGATACCGTGATCCAACCTCAAAGTCGACGGCACGCATCGGGATGAGGGTGATGTTCGGCATCTCCTCGAATAGGACGCCCGGACGCGCTGCAACGAGCCCATGCGCCGCAGCCCACGAAGCACATTGAAGGAAAAGACCCGAGATGGTTGCAGCATGACCCTCCTTTGGCGACTCAGTAGAGAAGTCGAATGCGAGCTCGTCGATTGCGATCTTTGTTGCTCGGGAGTAGTTCTGAAGCGTCCCAGTGAGGAAGGCTTGAGGATAGCTGAAGCCTGAGAACCATACGACCGCAGGAGTCCCATTCTCAACCCAATCGCGGATGAAGGCGATACGTCTATGAAGGTCGACGATCCACGTCGCAAGCGGCATAATCGAGGGCCAGGCCGCGGTCTCCCAGACCGTTGGGACCTGATTGAACTCAAGCGCGTTGATAATGCTCTCGGTCTCCTTCGTCATTATGATCAACCCCTTGATGCAGTTCTCCACGTTGTTCAGCGTTGTCCTGATGATCCGCAGGAGCTTATTGTAGCGCCCACACTCCTGTACGAGGACGGTGTTCATGGATTGGAAGTAGTTTGTCGGATACTTCTCGCCAATCGCCTTCTCATCGAAGAGTGGTGGGAGCTCACTAAGGATACGGTTGATCTGGACGAGTATTGCGTCGCTGGAGTTAGTGGAGCCCTTCTTGTTGTCTCCGGACCCTCTATATGCATCTAATACGAGTGTCATCAACTCCTTTCCAGAGGATTGGGCAAGGAAAATGGTAGCATTTGAATCAAGACCATACACCTCTGGAAGGTCCGTATCCGGCCAGTTAGTCGCAACGTGCTCAAGAAGGCTTTCCTTAGTGAACGAAAGACCCGATGGGAGGCCATAGATCTCATGCACGTCACGTCCAAGCTGCTTGAGGTCGTCGTCATAGAAGGCATTCATCAAGGATATGACACACAGGCGGTCCTTACTATCGGAGACTCTACCTCCAACGTTGATCTCTGCGGTTAGGAACTTCAATGCAGCCATCGCAGCCACTAGCTTCCCGGAGAGGAGGCTGGAGTCGAGAGAGGCCAACTCCTGGAAACGAACTGCGAGTTGGGACTTCGAGATATGAAGGTCCGGATCAGACCAATCGTATGGAGAATTGAAGCCAATGCTTCCGAACCGTCGACGCTCTAGGACGACCGAGAAGAAGAGAGACAAGTGCCAAAGGAGGGTCTTGTACCTCTTATCGGTCTGGTACGCAATACGCAATGGATCAGTCGTTCGAAGGGTCTCAAAGGACTTGACTCCCTGTTGCTCTGCGCGTTTCATCAGATCCGGTACAAGCGTCAAGTCCGCTACCTCGTATGCACCCAAGAGACGCAGCATGTTATTCTTCAGTCCTAACGGTGGCTCTGTCGAGATCTTAGTGCTATTCCTCGCGATCGAGGATGGGAACTGCGGGAATGGCATGGTTGTGAGGAATAATCGGAAGTCGTTATGGATCTCGAACGCTTGACGCTTCTGGCCCTTATCCATCCCCCTAGCCGCCCCTGACCCCGCATTCGGGTCGTAACTATTGTCCGCAATAGCGTCGCATAGCGACTCAAGCTTCTGAAGCCAGGAACCCGCTAGGTGGGTGTTCCCAAGTAGAACCCACCCACCATTCGTCGCGGCATCTGCGATCGCACGCTCGGCGACGATCCCTTGCCCACGCCCGAGCGAAACGCTATGGACTGTGATCCCACGGCTATCTGCAAGCCCCATGATCGTATTCGAGGGATCCGAGCCCGACGAAAGGAGAACAAGGACCGGAACCGTGTTCTTTGACTCATTGCATATCTCAATGATGCTCGCGGCTTCTGTGTTCACGAAACCCGCACCAAGAGACGTCCGGATGTGTAACCGAACCGCCTCCACGAGATTCTTCCTATCGACACATGCACAAAAGGCGACATAAGCAAGCGTGGAGATTCTATATCGCTCCAGGAGTGGCAATTTGTCACCCACGGCATCCATAATCTCCGTGAGGGCTGCAACTCGCTCCTTCTCAAGCGTCAACTCCGGGAACTGCTGAGTATGGCATAGAGCCACCAAAAGTTCCCAGTCGTTGTCGGGAACACTTGGGAAGAGGTTATCAGGCACCTCTTCACAGGTAAGATTCCCACTGAAGCTTGCCAGAAGGGTATCAAATTGCGCCTGACTGAGCTCATCGTTCGTCAATTGCATGCTCAGACAGATATCCAGGGCAAACATGAGCTTATGGCGGACAAACAACCCACGGGAGATCGACCCATAGAGTCGCTCTGCAAACAAACGCGCAATCGCTCTGAGCCTATCATCTCCTTCGATATCGCGACCTGAGGCAACTACGCTCGTGAAGAGAGTCAGGAAGTTCTGGAGCGAGTTCTCGTACATCGCGTCAAGCTTAGTGAGGCGTTGCAGGGCGAAGAAGAGGCAGCTGGCGTCCCGTGCAAGGCATCGATAGCCCACACGAGCCGCGTCAATATCTGCCGAGGTCTTCGCAGCCTTAACCATTCGCCGGCCAATGTCCTGTGCACGCTGCTGCGTCTCGTTGAGTGCATCGACGAGCGCGACGTTATCGAGAAGGGTCTGGCCTTCCTCGGCGTTCTGGGACTCGGAGAGAAGGTTTAGCAGCTGGGTCTCGAGGTTGAGGAGGGTCGTCGCGTCTTCCGCGGCTGCAGCTTGAAGGCTCTTCCGTTGTAGCTCCAGTTCAGGCTTCTCGCACTCAACCGCAACGGAGAGGAGAAGATCTTCAAGAGCCTCCTTCGTCGCCTTGAAGGTGACATAGTGGAAATCTCCGAACGAGTCCGGAGGGATTCGGATGTCGCAGATACTAACGAGGATGAGGGCGAACGTAGAGGGAACCTCGATCGTCGAGTCTCCGAAGCGGACCTCAATTGATCTCGGTTCCGCTTGACTGAAGATGAGGTTATGGGCGATGATCGCTGCCTTGATCTTCGGGTCGGAACGAACGAAAGCGCTATTACTGATCCCTTCAATGACAAGGACCGTTCCGGTCCGAAGACATTGCTCAACCTTCTTGTGCAAACTCGGGTCAGCAATACGAACTACACAGGCCTTAGTCTCCAACTGTGTCCTCATGTCCTGGGGTAAGCAATTTGCTGCCCACTTTCGCGCTTGACTTTGAGGGTCGACCAGAAGAGGAACGTGACGGCTTGTCATCGCCACACACGCACTAGTCAGGCTAAATGCATCGCGAGGAAGTCCATTACTGATCCAGCGGCTGATAAAGGCCTGTTCTGCAAGAACCTCGAATAACTTGAATGACTCGAGTGCCTCTCCAGGGAAATAACGAGAGATTAGCTCTCCCCAGCGCTGCTGCATGGAATCACGGTCCACAAAGTCGAAGCCGCCCATACACGAGCAGAAGGCCGTTGCGATGAGGACCGTCGGAAGAATCATCTCCTTTTCGCGTTGGAGTTTGTCTATCTCCGCGTTCCACCGAACTTTCTCTCCAGATAGACCTGCGATAAGGCCTTCGGCACGGACAAGACGATTTGAGCAGAGCTCATACTCGGCCGAAAGGCGCTGGAGCTCCTGCTGGGCTTTGTTCGCGTCAGCCTCGAGGCCTGCCAGCTCGTCTTCCGCGTCCTTAAGCTGCTTCTGCTTGATTGCCAGCTCGTCTTGCAAACGCTTCGCCTCGGCATTGGCGAGGGCGAGCTTCTCACGCTTCGGGTTGACCTCCTTCATTACCGTGTAATACGCGACGATGGCATGGACCCACTCGCAAAGCCCCGCGGCTGCTATGGAGGACTTCTGGACTGCGACCGGGTCGAAGTCGGGAGAGGAAAGATATGTCTTCTGAAGTGTAGCCGCGACAGCCTCGGGCATGCGCTCTGCATCATAGGACTTTAGGGAAGCAAGGAAGCCATTAGCACGGAGCATCTTCTGGGCGACCGGCCAATTGTCTGCATCCGGGGCGTTGGAGATCTTGATACCCTTGACAATGCAGATGGCATCCATAACGAAGCGGACCAGCTTTGGAGGGGTTGCAAGGGAACGCACCTCGTTAACGTCGGAAGGCTTCAGTGCGCTCAAAGCCTTAGTGGCACGATAGACGAGTGGTTCTGCACGACGTAGCTCCTCCGCACAATCCTCTGCAAGCGCGTCGGCCTCAGCAGAGGCTTTGCTAACGATGGCCTCCTCAGACATAACAACCTCCTTGACCTTTCCTACCTCCGCCTTCCGAAGTTCGATGTGTTTGGCCATCGCATTAACCTCCTTCTGGGCGGCGGCAAGAACGGGTTGCTTCGCCGTCTGTTCAGCCTTAAGAGTATCAACCGCCGCCTCCGTCTCCGTTAGTCTGGCGATTCCATTAGTATAGCGTTGATTCCCACGGTCAAGCTTAGTAGATAGCTTCTCGATGAGAGCCTGGAACGTGTTCAGAATCCCAAGGAAGGTCGCAGGAGAGGCCGAGAGCATTGGGTACTTCTCTTCTATAAGTTTCTCAGCGTCTCGGTGCACTGTGACAAGGATCTCCGCAATATCATCGGACTTTTCATGTTCGGACAGGTAGAACCGTGCGATGCTTCGAAGCGTGTCCGTCTCCCATGGAGAGAACCAGTTGACGGAAAGTGAGCCGAGAAGCGACGGGAAGGACGTCACAAGCTTGTCTAGGGAGAGGGATTCGGGAGTCGTGACGAGGACGATGTGCATATTGCGCATAACACGGTCTGCAATGATCTCTAGGACGTACGTCTTACTAACATCTTCGGTCGCCGTCCCATCCTTCCTTTCACGCTGGAGATCAGACAGAATCGCCTCATACAGGGAGTTCATCTCGTCTGCCGCCCACAGGTTCGGGATCTCTCCAAGATTGACCAGGAAGTTGATACACTCCAGTCCATAATCATCTGCTAGGGCCTCTTGGACGATCAGAAGCGTCGGACTGGCATCAACTCCTGCGGACCTGATGGCCCCCTTGATGGAATCGAGGAACTCGGACTTCCCAGTCGGCTCGAAGATCTTCATGCTTGAAGGGCGTGTATAGACGTAGCGAGGGCCCACAACCCTATCCATCGTGTTGTAGTAGTTCGAAAGGCTCGCCGCCGCTAGTCGGGTCAAGGAGCGCTTTCCAGACGAGGGCATCCCGATAAGGAGGGCATGACCACGATCCATCGAGAGGATACGTGCGATTCGAAGGAGATGGGAGACCGCATACTTGAAAAGGACGAGCTTCATCTTCCCAACCGCTCCAGCCGAGCGGTTGTAGCTCTCAAGGTGGTCATAATAATACGTCTCGACCTTCGAAAGATCTTCGGGCTTCGTCATTAGGACCTGCACGTATGGCGTCTCCTCGGCCTGAGAGGCTGCCCCTCCAAAGTAAAGTTCATAGCCCGTTGGAATATGGAGTGCGGTCGGGATGATCGTACTTAGTGCTGGGGGTTGACTCCCAATGACGGGACATGTCTGCCAAGCGGTCTGCATCAGTTCGGCGAAGCGTGTCTCGTCCTGAGGCGTAATTAACCGATCTGCGAAGACGCGCGTGCACTCATGTGCCCACAGGGCGACAATGGGGAGTTCCTGTGAGTAATACTCAGAGAACTTGGGACTTGAAGGGGTTGCACCCTTCAACGCCAGCATTAGCCCTTGGAAGACGCGGCTTAAGTCTCGGGGCGAGAAGACATAATGCGCATGCGCGGGGGTTGGCCGGAACTCCTGACAAACAGCCCGATACAAGGAAATCGAGGCGGAGACAATAGCTTCCATATATCCTGCGGCCGGGTTTGAAACCGATGTGAAGAGTGGGCGCACCAAGGTCTGGAAGATCGTCCGGAAAGAGTCGTCTGCAGCCTCGGGGACGGAGATCGTGCAACAGTGATGGACAAGTCGCTCGGGCAAAGTCTCGTCGATGTTCTCACCGCTTGTGGTGCATCCAATGATGGTTGCCATGTTGATTATCTTCTTAAAGAAGCCACCCTCAATGTCATACCACCCAGACTCCTCAAGAAGTTGGCGAATAACCTCGAGTGGTGGGCGAGCACCATACTTCTCCTTCTCTGGCATGTGAGCGTCGTCGACGAAGAAGATCGCCTTTTTTCCACGGGCGAACGAATAAATCCCTCGCCGACGTTTCTCGAGCTTCGGGTCGATGACGGATCGTAACTGTCCTGACGTCGTGTTCGCCGTGAGGCAACACCGAAGAAGGATGTTGTCGGGGCGAAGCCCAATAAGCTTTCGGACGATCGTGCTCTTCCCAGAGCCAGAAGGGCCGGCGAGGAGTGTGGGAAAGCCAGAGGAACTCAGGAGATTCAAAATCGCGGTCGAGCTGATGAAGTTGTTATGGGGAACCACCGTGTCAATGAAACTCGTAGAGTGATCGACCTCTGGCGTTGGGATGTAATAGGGGCTCTCAGACCAATGAACCCATGAGTGCTCGAGCTCACACGCGAGGACGGCCGGCGTCACGGCGGCACCAGACTCTGCCTCTTCTCGCTTCAAGGCTTGGCGAGCGGGCGCTGTAACTATAAACACATCGTAGGGAGAGCCGATGTAGTCTGGACGGTCGGCGTTCCGCTCGTCATCCGTGTATGGAATCGGTACACCCATCTTCCACAGATATACATCTGTGCTCATGAAGTCCGGAGTGACGTGAGGGTAGCCCTCCCCGATTGCCGCCGCACGCTGCGCAATGGCATCGCCGTCCTGCTTCCCAATTTTGAAGTTGGCGAGGCTGAATGGAGGCCCCGATCCATACGTGACCCGTCGCCCGGTCTCAGGCTCACTCTCATCCTTTGGAGGTTGAAGAGTTGCCCCTCCGGTCGCGGCCGATTGAAGAAATAGGAGCGGGAGATCGTAAGCGACATGCCGAAAGATGTTCGCAAAGTGCTGGCGAGTATTGAGATCACCAAATGCGCCCGCGGACCAAGCAAGCGCGAAGACAAGAATGTTGTCGATGAAGCTCCCGGGCTCGGATAGCGGGGGTAGCTTCTTACGCCAGTCGTTGAGATCCGCCTCGTTGATGAGGACGTCTCCAACGGGAGCCGTGTAGCACGCGAGCAGCGAGGCCATGAGCTTGACGAGGGTCATGACCACGGTATGCGGAGTCGTATATATCGTGGGCTTGAATGCGCCGGTCATGTACGTGACGATTGGGGCGACAAGCCATGCAAAGAGATTCATCAGACGATCGACGCACTTCATGGTCATATCGGGATAACCCTCGACCCGCATCCGTGCATTCGGGCGGCTCTTCCCAGCGACAAGGATGTCAGCAGGGCTATTGAGGGTGAGTAACTGCTCCGGTTCGAGGGCGACCTCGCCATCTGCGGGCATGTAGCTTTCATTCTCAACGACCTTGAAACAAGGCCAGGTGGCAGTGATACTGACCTCGAGGTCAAGGAACCAGGTAGGAAGATGCTTATGGATGAGTCCGAGGAATAGGCTCTGGATTGGAATGAGCAATCTATCGCAATAGATCATACCTGTGCGGGAAACCGTGGCGGGCGAGGCCTGGCTGAGGTCCATGACCTCGAAGAAGATCGTCATGTTGGCACTCATTGTTATGATCTCTCCGGAGGTGAGGCAGAGCTTCTTGTTGTCATCGAGGACGGTGTTCATCGACTCGATCCAAAGGGCGTCAACCGGAGAGTCGAAGAGGATCCATTTGAGGCGGTACTCAGGCTCCTCCTTGATACACTCGCGCATGATCGAGCTAACAATTCCGTCTGACCACTCGTTACTGACCTCCGAGAAGTTCCCATAGAGTTCGGACATCGTGATTGCCTTCGCGTTGAGCCGGTAAATGAGGACGGGGTAGAAAAGCGGGTAGGCTTCGTGCGTGAAGCGTGCCGCAAAGTCCGGGTATTGGTCAAGGAACTTCCGCATCGTCCCAAGGGCGGCCGCAAGGACGTCTGTGATCGTCGTCTTTCCAGACATCGTACGCCCAACGTTCATGAGTCCGTGCCGGACCGAGAGGGTAGTATAGAGTTGCATGGTCTTTTCGATGAAGTCTTGGGAGGCATCGAGGTGCTGTCTTTGGAGCTCTGCTGCTATGAAACGTCGAAGCAAGTCCTCGGCGTCGATGTCCTTATCGACGCACCCAATGTTATAAGCGTTCCCATCAAGCAGGTTATCAGGAACCTCAGCTGGGAGCTCATCGATAACTGTAATTGGGACATCTACCGTCTCGACAGAATCTGGGGTAGGAGTGGGAAGGGCAAGAGAGGCTGGGGAAGCGGAGGGTTGTCCCTCCTCTCGCGCACTCGTGAGACGAGACTTCTTCCGGCTAGTGTTCCGAGTTTTGTTGGCGAAGCACTCGGGGAAGAGATCACTGACGATATTCTCGAAGAGGACGACGTCCTGCTGGAGGAACTTCGGAACGTTAACGGAATTCAAGGCGCGAAGGCAAAGCTTATCTTCGCGCTCCATGTAATATAGCCGCTTGAGAAGAGAGGCCGCCGAAAGGATCGACTTGAGCGCACGCATCCCGAAATCGTAATGATCCTGCTTCGACAGCTGTTCAGAACTCAGCTTGAGGCTCATGCATAGCTTGACAGCAAGCTTGCTCGCGTCACGGTAGCCGCATGCGAAGAGCATCACCTCCGCAATTAACGAGTAGTCTGGAACTGTCATCGAAATCGGTCGAAAGAGGGCCTTCAGGTTATCGGGCAGCTCGGCACGTCCAGCATAGCCTGGGTTCATCGTGATGAAGACGGCACAGTTTCCGTTGAGGGAGATCTCAGCATCCTCGAAGATGAAACGCTTGAGACGAGCACTAATGGCGCGCTGGATCGTCAGGATCTGTTGGGCGATGACGGACAACACCTCGACATCGATACGGTTGAACTCGTCGAAGCAGGACCAGGCACCCGTCATCGCAAGTCCTTTGAACATTCGCCCCATAGACGCAACATTCAAACCCTCTGAGCAGTTAAATACGACGCATTGAATCGCAAGGGCCTTTGCAAGATCCTTCGTCGTCTCCGTTTTTCCAGTTCCTGCAGGTCCTTGTGGAGCACCACCATAGAAGCTAACAATGGCCGACGTTAAAGTAAGATAGCACCGCTCGGTCAATGGGGTGACAGTCAGGCGTGTCCCGATCCCGAGGTACTCGTAGGCATAGGGGATCTCCGCATTGACCTGCCGCGTATAAAGGCAGGAATCGTCGGTGGGTGCTCGCGGGTTCTCGATCAGCTTGTAAATGAACTTCAATTCCGACTCCCAGATGAAACTATAGTCGACCGATCCTGTCCCCTTTCCGAAGAAGCTCCGGAAGATTTTCGTCGTTACGTCACGGTTATGGACGTGAAGGGTGAGAAGGATGACTAGAAGCGCCCGAATATTCCTGGTCATGGGGATCTCCTCATCGGTAGAGCCTGGAATGTGACCAATCCACCGAACAAGCTTATCGATATCATAGTTCAACTTCAGAAGATACTCTTCGAGCGCACGTGGGTAGAAATCTTCCTGCTTCTTGAGAGCGACGGTTGTCTCATGCGTCCAAACGACCTGTCCAAGAACCACAATCACCTGGGCCGCCCAGCGGCTCATCCATTGCTCGCGCGGTTCCATTATCTTCTCTGCATATGTCTGCTGGAGCGGCGTGTCCTCAACCGGCTCCGCCGGCTTCGCCGTTTCGCCCTTCTTCCGCTTCTTCTTTCCTTCTTGGTCCTGTGGCGCAACCATGCTGGCCTGGAGCGCCTTGGTCGCGATCTCCGCGAGCTGCTCAAACGTTGAGACGTTCTGGACGTAGTCGCTGAAGCTTCTCTTAATCAGAAGCTTGAGAGAGGTCTTCATCGCCTTCTCAAGCTCGCCAAGCCAGATATCGGCGTCGCCTTGTGGGATAATCGCATTCTCCAAAAGGATCTCCTCACCCTCGGGGGAGATCATACTATAGATCTCTTGGGCGTTATCAGCATTCGAGCGGAAACCTAGCCGTCGGATACCTTCGAAGCACTTCGAGACGTGTGGTTGGACGGCTTCTGGATCACGGGTCTGTGCTAGGATCTGAAGAAGTTCCTCATCTGATAGGAAGAAGAAGCGAGCGAAGGAACGACGCTTGTTCTCGAGATAGCTCGAGAGATGCTTATTGACGAGCTCCAATGACTTGAGGTTTGCTCGGAACTTCTCGACAACCCCATCACGTCCTGCCAAGGCCATAGCGGAAGGGGAACGATAAGCATCTGATGATTGGTCGGCCCAGAAGACGCAGGACTCTGCGAAAAGAACGGATTCCTCAGGAAGCTGACGTTTGATGTCTTCCGACGTGAAAATGGGCTCGAGATACATCCAAAGCCGCTGGTACTTCGTCCATTCGTCGATGATGTCTTGCAAATAGACGAGCTTCTTCTCCATCGTGGCTAGCCGTCCCTCGAACTTCGAGGCGGCCGAGGAAGCCCGCATCCCTTGGAGCGCGGAGAACTGGTCATCAAGGAGGAGAAGGATCTCGTCAAAGGTTTTGACGATATAGTACTTATATGTGACGACGCGCGCTGCTCCATCCTTCGACCGCGTCTCCTGAGCCACCTCGTGCTTCCCGTAATACTTCATGTCAAGGCTGACGTTCTTCCAGTCCGCAGTCATCTTGTCAAGGGCCCGCTCAATCCCGAACTCCTTCGTGGCGGTGGCCGAGATCATAATGACCTTCTCAAGAGTCTGAGGCTCGAGAAACCCGTCTGCAATGAGCTGAAGGAGCGTCATGCTTGCCGCCGGCTGAATCTCAACGCCAGACTTTCCAAGTGCGCTGACCTCCTTCCAATGGTGCTGTCGTAAGCCTGGGTTACGTAAGGCCTCAACCAAGGGCATGATCGCACGGAACTCGTCCAGCTTCGCTATGATCTCGGTCGTGATGGAAACACTATCTGCACAGCAGGCGGCACGGTCCTTGTCCTTCGTTCGGGTGTATGACCTAGCCGTTCGCCCAATCTTCATCAGCGTCTTCTGGAGACGAAGGAGGTTCCCTGCCCACTCGTTCACCAACCCCATAATATGTTTCGGATCCATATCGATGAACGCTCCGTTGAACCACATCGGATAGTTGTGAGTGAAGGCTGAGACGTTCGTCCAGAGATCCTCGAAGATCTGAAACTCTTCAAGGGCCGATTCGTACGTCTTGAACTCGCTTGGCTGGAAGCCCAGCTGGGCCTCCTCCTTCAGGAAGACGGTAATCTTCGCGTCGATCTTCTCCCGGAAGTTCTGGATCCCAACCAGCTCGTCCGCGAACTGTGGCGCCTCGCTGAGGTTCGCGCGCTGCGCGAAGGAGACAGTCATCGCCTTGTACTTGTTGACCTGCTCAGCAATGTCAGCACGCTCCGCATCCTTAATCCTGGCAAGGATGGCAAAGGACTCCTGAAGCCGACGCTCGGCACCTTCGCGACTATTGAGGACCCCAATCGGCTTCGCTCGGACCCGCCAGTACAAGGCCGCGAGCTCTTCGTCTCCAAACCGATCGGGAGAGCCATAGAGGTACGTGTAACGGACCTTATATTGATCTACAAGCTTGCTGTACTGGCCCTGTGACTTCTCAAGGGCAAACTTCACGAGGGCATCCTCGTGGGTGCTCAGAACCTTTTGAAAGTCGGCAGTCGTTATCGCAAACTCCTCGAGGACAGCCACATAACGATCGAGGATCTGGTGCCGCCGCTGCATGGCGGCAACCGTCTTCTCGATCCCGTTCACGTAGGCGCGGATCTCTGCGTACACCTCGGTCGACGTGCTCGTATCCATCGTCATCTTATCGCGCAACTCGTCCCACTCTCCGATCAGGCGGTTCGCATACCCGATAGCACGAAAGTGGATGACCCGTGCGACCTGGGCTCGGAGCGTCGCGCAGCGACGCCCAAGAGCGTCCACGGCCTTACCACAATCGATCTCGTATGGGCCCGAGACAATCCTTGGGGGGATTGCTCGAAGCATCTCGCGGATCGCCGTGTACTTCAAAAGGAGCGCCCGGAGATCGCGCAGTGAAAGATCCGTACTATTGATCCGAAGAGTAACGAGCGGCTCTCCATGGTCGGCACCCTCGGCCTCTACCGCTTCGGATGACTCATCTTCGTCCTCAGTATTGTCATCCTCTTCGGCCTCGGCATTCTGATTCATCGCTGATTTCGATGAGCCGCCTTGTGCCTCGGCCATCTGAGCATCTCGTCGTCGTTGCTCGGAATCGACATATTCATAGTCCCATGTGCTGTGCTCAACGAGCACCAGGTCCTCCTCGTTGTTGACATCGGACTCGAGTGTGACGACGTTGTAGAACTCATCGACAGGCGGAAGAAGCTTGATGGCGTAACCCAGCTGGCGGAGGCCTCGGTTCCGTTGGGAAAACGCTTCGTACTGGTCTGGATCGATGTAGTCGGCATGGTCAACGGGGAAGAGCTGGCGATGGATCGATTGGAGGACTTCAAGGACACATTGTGGCTCACGAGATGCGTCATGGAGATAGTCCTCGATTTCCTGGCGCTTCTCCGCTATCCATGGGCTGTGCACTGGGTTGGGGCCCGGGAGGTTCTTTTTCATCACGTAATACGGATCACCCTCGAAGCAGGGGATTCCAGCCTCAATGCGAGGAATCTCCGCCGGTGTCCTAAGCATATGGTAAAAGTTATCATAGACAGCCGCCTCAACGGCATCAAGCGATGGGAAGAGCGAGAACTCAAGCCCAACGACCGTCGGGTAACTGGCGCGCTTGACCTGCTGCTTCGCATTCTCGAGATAGTTATTCTGCACCTTGAACTGAGGATGACGGGAGAGGGGAGCCTCTGCTTCGTTAGAGTCCTCCTTGACGAGTTCTGCAAATTCGTCAATCGTATGGATCCGTCGGCGCGCCAGTCTCTCAAAGTCTATCGATGCAAGAGGTGGTCTGACGTGGTTGCATACGGCCGAGATGGGGAGTGTGAGAGAGGCGCCTTCAGCAGTAGATACAAACGTCGAGAAGGCCTGGACCGAGCCGCTCGAGACCTTGTCAAGAGCAACAATATCCCGGACGACAGCATCAAAATCGATATAGAGCTGGAGAAGCGGGCCTGTGACAACGGTCTGGGGGACGCACTCGAAGATGGGCGTCCCGGCCATCTTGATGATCGCGCGCGCCTCATCTGGAGAAGCGGTGCGGCTGAGGAGGCGACGGAAGAGCCCAGAATAGTGGTCTCGGACGGTATTCAGAGGGTACCGGTTCCGAGAGGTGAAAAGTCCGAGCATATCCATGTACCGGAATATCGACTCACGTACGACGACCATAATGGCATCGTAACGCATCGTATTCGCCAAACGGGCGAATGCAAAAATATCTGCGATATCACGGCTTCGCCCGCGCGCAAGAATGTTTCCCTCATACCCATCACGTCCACGAGACCGAAGAGGCTCGATCTCAAGCCGCGAATCCCCTTCATATGTAAGGATGGTATCATCGTGAGGGAGGGTTGACTGCTGTAGCGAGCCTTGTAAGCCACCGACTAGAGGCTTGCTCTGAGATAGAGATGTATCTCGTGCACTATCTCGCGACGTCCCGGAGCTAACACTCTGGGTCTCCGTATCTTCTCCATAGACATTCTGAAAGCGAGATGGCCCAATCTGCTCATCTTTTTGGGTAGCTACGCGAAGACGTGCAATCCGATCGCTCAACGCACACGAGACGTTGCGCGAGTCAATCGGGACGATAGACGACCGAAGACTATCAATTTCCCGGATGTCTGCCGCCGTAACCTCACTCAGAGGCCCAAGAGACTGTGCGACGGTTAGAGCAAGGGAGTTGACACCGAAGACGAGCGGCTCGAGCGGCTCGGGTAGGCGTTGTTGAAGGGTCGGACGTGGGACAGCCGCAAGTGCTGTGGCGGCCGTCGAAGCCTCAAGCATTGGCATTGCCGCGTTGCCCTCTATGGCGGCTGCAAGATACTCCTCTCCATACAGCTCGACGATGATCTCTGGACCGTAAATATGGCGCTCAAGCTCAATGTATTCACGAAGAAGGCGATTTGGTGCATAGACATCGAGCCCAGCCTCGTTGAGTGCGAGAACGATCCCCGCCGCGAGGTCGACGAAGAGTGTATCCCGAAGATACGCCATCGCGCGTCCGCGATGGTTTTGGGACAGCAGAACAAAACGGTCGAGGAGTAAGGGACACCCAGGAGAGAGACTTCCTAGCTCGAAAATCCGAGGATTCATCGTATCCGGAACAGCATAGAATGGAACATTGGTCATATCCTCGGGATTATCGTCTGCCTCCTCTCGCTCAGCCCGCCGCTTTCGCCGACGTGTAGTTTGTGCCGGAGGCGCCGCCGGTGCTTCATCATCTTGTGAAGGTTGAACTTCATCTGTTCCGGGCTCGGGTCGATGCGTTGGTGGGCGCGTCCCTGGAGGTGACCCGGCCCCAGGATTTGAAGCGGATCTCTTTGCCTCCTGTTGCGACGTAGGCGGTGCCGCTTGAGCGACAAGACGTATACGAAAAGAATCGCGATCAGCTTGAATGCCTCCACCAATCCCCGCCTTGATGACAGCAACCTGGTCGGCTGCGATGAAAGGGACGATACCTGCGACGTTGAACAGGAGAAAACCGTTAAGTGTATGAAGAGCAAGGCATTCCCGCCGGAGAAGCCGGTACGCCTTACTATAGCCAACGCAAAGACAAAAGAGTCGTCGCTCGATACGGCTCCGGCGCCGAAGGTACCGGATGATACTCTTCACTGGTTGACCCGGGAGGAACTCGCCCGAAAGGGTTCCGACGTAACGCTCGTAGATCAATTGATGGAAGTAGTCGGCGCGCGTCTCGAAGAAGGGGGCGCAGATCCCGAGGTCTGTGATGCTCTTGTTGAAGCGGTGGGAGCGGCGTAGGTAGTCGACACTTGCGAGCATATTAGCATGAATCAGGTCGTTGGTGACGTCCGGAACCAGCGACTCAAGACGAGCAATGACCGCCGCATGCGCCGTCTTATCTAGCCGGTCAAGGAACAGATGTCGGAAGAATGGGCTATCAAGACACCAACTATGGAAGATGTTATCGAGGATCTCCGACGTAGGGCCTGCAACGTCTGAAAGGATCTCAAGGAGCGGGGTGGCCTCAAAGTCCGGAGGAATGTGTGCGGGGGCGTAGCAGCTCAGCTCGGCACGCATCTCCTTGAACTGGAGTGCTCGTTGCATGTACATTTCCATAAAAAGCCCGAGCTTCGCCTCGGCCTCGATGCGGCGCCGCGTCATGTGCGCGGCCCAGCGCCGTTGCCACCACATGCGCTCGTCCTCGTCGTCGAAGAGCAGATTCAGGCGTTTGACCGTCTTGATGACCCCAATTGTCCGCGTATGGCAGGACTCATAGCAGACGGTGTCCTTAAACGGGTCATCTGCCGAGTTATAGTAAATATTTCGAAGGCAATACGGTTGAGTACACCACGGGTCTCCCGAACGCCGTGGAAGCATCTTGGCGCCCTGGGGGAGCCATTGGACCTGGAACTGGCGCTCCTCCTCGCTATAAGCCAGGACGATAACCGGCTCGAGGAGGAGGACTGGACGTCCACCCTGAGTTGTTACATACCGCGAGCGTGCAGCCGCCCCGGAAAGCTCCGTCCCGTCGGGCATCACAAACGTCCGTCGGTGAAGGGTGAGCCACTCCTCGGGCGTATGCATCTCATAAGATTCTGCGTCGTCAAAGAACTCCAGTGGGAGGAACCCGTCATTCTCATCGCGTAGGAGGACTCCCTGGAACGCCTTGATGAAGGCCTCGAGGTCTAGTACCGTAGCCCCAGGCTCCCGGATGAGCGGCGGCCGCTCCCCCCTGAGTAGAAGCTTGTGCGCATAGATGTCTTTGCTAATCGATTTGAGGACGGCGTTGAACTCGGTCTCGACGTGGTATGCGGGGTTCTCCTTCGAGAAGGTCGAGATCGCCAGGAGGACGGCGTCAACCCGCTGCTCCGGCCGAAAGTGCTCGAGGCGAGGAAGGCCTAGCTCGGATGCCGTCCTGGGGCGCATGAGCCTCCCGATCTTCTCAGAGGGCGTCGGCGCGCCGGAGACCGGCCGGGACAGGTGCATGCTCGGGCTCTGTATCGCAAGGGCCCGTTCCTTGCTAACCTCGTCGAACATTTGACTATCATCGAAGCCACTGAGATAACTCTGTGAGACATCCTCGATGATCCCTGCATCCACCTCATCTCGATGTAGCGTCGCGGCCGACTTACTTCCTCGCGTTCGTCCGGCGGAATGAGCAGTCGGTTGGGAGCGACTTGTCAAATAACGTATAGGCGGGCCCGGCTCGTAGCCGCGGAGCTCGACGTCACGCCACCTTGCATCCGTACCACCGACGGTCCCATCCTGATAAATTTGGGCCAGATCTGACGTCGGATGAAGACGGTCTGTCGTGATCAGGCGTGAGGGAGGAGCGTTCGGGGCCTCCGGGCCGACGCTACCCAGGCCACTGAGGAGCATCGGGACTTTGAGTGCGGCGCCCGAGATCTGTCTGGGCCGGACGATGGGCCTTTTCGCCTGGAGCTGGTACTGCCGCGAGACAGCGAGTTTGTCGTCGGCACGAGCGGCGCGGGCGGCCTGGGCCGCGTGCGCGGTGAGCTGGCGCGCGCCGCTCGCGATGTCGCGGTCCGAGGCACGAGTGTTGGCTTCGAGCATTGTTTTTCCTAGCAACTTTGCGACGTTCACAGGCTACTCGATGCGGTACTTGGCGTACAGGGCCTCGCACGTCTCGAGGGGCAGCTCCCGGACATCACGGAGGATCTCCGGGATCCCTCCTGCGTCCTGTAACTCCCGAAGGAGAGCTAAGCGTCTTGCGTCATTCATTGCATCTACGATGGCCTGAGCTCGTTCTACCCACTTCCGCACCTCGACCTCTGCCCAGGCTCCTTGCTGTTCAAGGAAGTCGACGGCCGGTTGTCGTCGAAGCGCCCAATATTCCTCCGAGTTTGTCGTAGTTCGTTTGATCAAGAACTCTTCGAAAAGGGTGAGGACAACGTCTGGGGGTAACCGAGTCTCACACGTGAACGCGAAACGGGGGATGATTGGGACCTCACGCTTCCGGATACCGTGTAAGACGTCAGTGATGATTTGTTGATCTGCGTCATATCCTGTTTGTAGAACTTGAGAAAGGCGTGAGCTCGGCGCTGAAAGGCCTTCGCTTCCAAGGGCAAGAAGAAGGAGCAAATAGTCCCGATATGGTACCAGGCTCTTCTCAACTACATAGCGGCTCATGACAACGAACCAGCCCTGGACGAAGTGCGAGACCGTCGTCAGTTCCGAATAGACGTTGATGGCCGTGGCATCGTCGGCTCGTGAGACGTTTCTGAAGACCAGGTCAAAGGTGACGCACTTCAACTCGGAGATCACCCACTCGATCCTACGCTTGAGCGCGACTCGGTTCGTTAACTTCGCGGAGAGTTGTTGTCGCTTTGCCAAATGAGTGATTCTTGACGCAGAAAAATTTTCAAGGTAGTGCTTAGCATCTTGAAAGTCCAGAGGGTCAAGGGAGGCTGGTAGATGTGCCAGGCGCTCATAAATGCCACGGGACGCCTTAGTCTCCTCGCTGAAATGCGTCAGAGTCACTTCCTGGGAGTGTTGGAATGAAGCAACATCAAGTAATCTATTCTCGTTTGGTCTGTCGGTCCCAGCCTTCTCTGTGCGCCCATTCTCCTTCTTCTTGTCTAGGTGGTGCGCATGCGTCGAAAGAAGGATCTGAGAGGCAAGTGGGTGCAGGACTAAGGCAAGAGAACCATCCACATTTCCGACATAGCCAATGCAATGTGGCTCGTTGATACTGATCGGGACGCCTTCTAGGGTGAGCTTCGATGATTCGACGTCGTCATCGCCCTCACAGTCGTGCTCCCCGGCGTCTCCCAACAGGAGTGGTAAGTCCAATCGGAGTGCACCATGTGCCGGGTGATATCCAATGGAACTGACCTCGCGGAGGTCTAGGGCGCGCCAAGCCGGGCGCAGTGGGTTCTGAAGGACGTGTAACGTGTCCCTTTCCGCCTGTGAGATGTACACCGGTAACTCAAGCTCAATAGGATCGGACGAATCCATCTAGTTCATTTACCTTGCCTCAGATAAACGAGATTGGCTCCGCCTTCTCGTAATGTAGATCTGAATTGATTGAGCATAAGCTCTTCAGGAGCTCCCTAAACCCTGGGGCGGCCTCGGTCACAATGGCGATCGTGAAGCGGGTTAGGCCATCGTCTCCCTCCTCACTGACGACGCTATCCAACCGGATCTGCGGTTCGTCATGCAACGCTCGAGGAATTCGGCAGCGCCGGACAGCACTGCTCGCGGTCCCGTATACGAAGAGGTCGAATTGAGCCTCGTTCTTGTTGGTGTACTTCGTACGCATCGCCCATCCCTTATGTAGAAGAAAGCTCATGTTCTCCGGGGTCAAACGTTCATACCGACTTTGTGTATCTCTAGAATGTGTCTTCAGTCGGATTTGAAGTCGTTCATCCCCACTCACACGGTCCGGATGGAAGTGCTCGACACTCCCAACCACACGCCCAACCCATTCCTCAACCTCGTGAAAGGTCGTTCCCGAACTAACGACAAGCTTGTCCGTATAAACCGTCGTCCTCTTCCCCGTCTTTAACGAGAGAAAGAACGTGATCTTCGCCGGGAGCGGCCGGGCGTGGGCATATTTGATCTGGAAGACCTCGGCCCCTAAGCTCGCCCCCGATATTCCATCTGTAGAGCTTGTTAGCCCAAACTCGCCGTTCATTCTCACGTACTTTTTTAGCCCAAAAAAGTACCTCGGATTGTTCAACGCCTACTTGGTAAAGGGGTAGTCTTTGAAGAAAGCATCGACATCCTCTTGAGTATGTGGTACCTCGGCGAAGCCGAGGTCGGGAGGTGGAGCAGGGCCATCGAAATCGAAGTCCTCGGGCTCGAAGTCACCATTCTCGTCGAGATAATCCTTGTAATAAGCAGTATCAGTAGGGTCTTTGATCTTGGGGGTGATTGGGGTACGTACTTCTTGTCTAGCAAACCATTTCCAATCAATGTTCGAGAAGAATGGGTGCTTCATGACGTCTTCAGTCCCCGTGGTAAGAGAAGACCCAAGACGTTTGGCCTTATCCGGGTCCAATAAGCGCTTGACCAGGTCTGCGGCGACGGTGGGGAAGTTGGGAGGGAACTCAAGCCTACCTTGAAGGATTTCTCTATAGAGAAGCTCCGGAGTCTCATTGTAGAAGGGTGGTCTTCCTACTATCATTTCGTAAAGGAGAATCCCAAAGGCCCACCAATCCGCAGACATATCGTGGCCAGTGGAACGAATGGTCTCTGGAGGCAAGTACTCAGGAGTCCCAACGATACTGAAACATAGGCGAGCCATTTCCTCGCCATCATCGGAGGGGTCGACGATGCGCTTCGCAAAGCCCAAATCAACGATCTTGACATGCCCCTTCCGATCTAACAAGATATTCTCCAGTTTGAGGTCGCGGTACACGATCCCTTGTTTATGCATGTGTCCTATTGCCATTAGCACCTCGGCGGCGTAGAACTTCGCGACCTCTGGCGGGAACTTGTTACGACGACGCAGATGGTAGAAGAGTTCCCCACCCTGAATGAAGTCGAGGACTATGTGGATGTTACGGTCGTCCTGGAGGAGGGCGTGCTGCTTCACGATGAAGGGGCTATCGAGAGACGCCAGAAGCATGCACTCGTCCCGTACGTGGGTCACCTGCTGCAAGGCAATGAGCTTCCGTTTGGAGATCGACTTCACGGCGTAGTACTCGCCCGTGGCGATGTGCCGCCGCAGCGAGACGCGCCCGAACGAGCCCGAGCTGACGTTACGGATGTGCTCGAGTGTGGAAAGGGTGATCTCATCAGCTGCATCTGCTGGCATCTTTTTTGAGCCTTCTGGCCTTCCCATCTTCAGACCGGCCTTAGCTCCTTCTCATAGGGATGTGTGTTAAGATGAAGAGCCCTTTCACTCATCTCGCTCAAGAAACTAAGGGTCCAAGTCCGACGACCCGATATGACTGAAATGGAGTGAATCCGAGTTAGAGGCCACCAATAGATGATAGGCCCCTACCAAGGCTCACATGCCCGCCGACTTGATGGGTAGTACCATCCCACTCAGGCTTCACAGCTCAATTGGCATTCTGAAAAAGAAATGGTGCCAGTACCTGACGCCTCCAATGCCTCCGAGGTCCAGACCGCCTTCCTCACGGCCCCCCTGGACGACAAGGAGCGCGAGGCGCTGAGAGGCGCCATCGAGGAAGTCCCCGGCTTCCCGATCGAGACGGTCCTCTTCCGTGACATATCCGGAATGATGATGTCCCACGCCCACCGCGCGACCATCGTCAAGACGATCAAGGAGCACTACGCGGACAAGCGCCTCACTAAGGTCCTCGGGATCGAGTCTCGTGGCTTCATCTTCGGAATCCTGATTGCCGAGGAGTTGGACGCGGGCTTCGTGATGCTACGCAAGAAGGGGAAGCTCCCCGGAGACCTCTACGCGTGCACCTACGACCTCGAATATGGAACCAACCAGACAATGGAAATACAGAAGAGGCACCTTGACGCGGATGACGTTGTCCTCATTCACGACGATATCCTTGCCACCGGAGGCACCCTCGGGGCCGCTATCGACCTCTGCAGGCAGGCAGGTATCCGCCCCGAGAACATCTACGTCAATACCCTGGTTCAACTCGACTCTCTTAATGGAGACCAGAAGTTGAAGGGGCTCGCTGCAGAGCTCTTCACCCTTCTTCACATCTCTTGACGTGTGAACAGCCCTTTCTCGCCCAAACCAACCCGTCCTCTTCGAAGAGACATCATCCCTGTACCAAGTCAGTCACGTTGACGAACAATGAGAGGAAACACACCACCATTGCGATAAAGATCAACGTTCGAAAGCCATGGCGTCGCCCCGGGGTCATTCGTCGTAGATGCGACTCACGATACTCATCAATATTAGGAACCGTTACAATATGACCTCGCTCGGAGGTCTCAGAGTCGAGGTCCTTAATGAGACTGGCCTTGGGGTCAGTCTTCCTCACCATTCCTGATGGTAATACTGACGACGATGACGACGATGGGTTCGTCAAATGTGTCTCTTGCTTTCCCGTGGTTCGCTTTCGTGAGACGCCTGCAAAGAGTGCAAAGAAGGCGGCACCCGCCCCTTCACCACGTTCGTCCTCACCTGGGGGGAGAAAACGATTAAGACGGTGGCTTTGAGGCGAAAAGGCACGGGAGCGTGGTAGGTCGTGCCAGAGAAGAAGAGGGACGACGAAATAAATAACGGAACCGCAGATACAGCTGAAAAGACCGAAGATTGATGCGATGTTATCGTAGGCTGCCCCCAGGGCAAAGGCCGCGGCCGTGAAGCCAAGGGATAGTCCCCAATAGGCCAAAAGCCAACGGCAGCGCCTATCCTCAGGAATATGGCAGTAGTTGAGGATGGAGACCTTCAGGGGATATTGAACCAGGGGGTATGCGATACAGACCATCAGAGTATAGACAACACCAATACTGGTCAGATAATAGTCCCGCCCGCACTCCTTGAAAGAGTACAGGATGTTCGCCGCAACGTCACGGCCATACAGGAGCGCCCCAAAGTAGCCCATCAACGAGTACATCGTGAAGCAGAAGGCGAAGGAGATGACGATGGCAATCCGCATGATCCGTCGCTTCATCTCCAAGGGGCTCTTCAAGTAATACATCGTGGGAGGTGCACCTGCGTGTAGACTGAAGTTGCCCATCAACATTGGGAAGTATGAAAGAAAGAGTAGTGGTGCGGAGGCGCCTGGAGACAAGCTTAGAGGCCCGATGGTGAAGGGCTTCGGCCAGATCGGCACTGGACTCCGTAAACCCAGCTCATAGGACTCAGGTTGAAAGGCACATGTTTGCCCACCTCGAAAGAGTGAGACAATGTAGTAGCTCACAACGGAGAGAACAGTAATGAGAATGAAGACGATACTCCCTGACGCCACATAACCGAGTGTGCTGGTGCGCGTCAAAAGGGATAGAGGTAGCATGATACCGAACGCGACTCCAGCCTTGATGAGCAGAATGGTCTTTCCTTCCCCAGCCCCACTTATCCCAATGACAAGGAACAAAGATTCGACGCTTTGAGAAGCAATTATAATGTATGAGACGAGAAAGCCGTAGTTGATGAGGATCAGGCACACCTCGACGCAGATCGCCCACCGCGGCCCTAGAACGCGCCAAACAACCGCACTGAACGTCGCACCATTCACATAGTAGCAGACGTCAATCATCTTCAGGATCAAGGCGAGAGCCGTCATAGAGACGCAGAGCATCTCGACCGTTGCCGCCACAAGTCCTAGACGCGCATACACGTACGAGACGGAGAGGAGGGAGGCCCCAACCATCTGGGTGATAAGCGAGAAGCTACTGACTCGTGTCAACTTACTCGGGCTCGCGCGCGGAGGGACTGCAACCGGAGGCATGTCCTCCGAGGGCTGATAACTAACTAGGAGCTCCTCGCTCTTCTCTGTGAGCGAGCTAACCTCCTGGTGACTAAAGATCATTTTGCCTCTCGAGTACGTTCTCGTTTGCAAAGCGGACAACGGCAACGCATGGGATCATCTCGCGTGCATCGTGGAGATCGCAACCCGCTCTCGACATAGCTAAGGATCCCAGCGCTTGTGTCTACTGGGTCTCTCCTTGTCGACTCTCGTCGGCTTCCGAAGACGGGTGTTCCTTGGAGTTTCAGCGGGAATTCGGCGGTGGTCCGGGCGAGGAACGTCCGTACGGCCTGTGTAAAGGGACAAGAATGCTGTTGATATGGGCCTTCGGTGTAAGCAGCATAGAGTGGGCATAATGGATTAGTATGCTTCGGCCTCACACGATGAGAGTCAGTTCGAACGACCTCCTGTGCGACCTGGAACGCATGGGGCTCGCAGGTCAACGGCTCGAAGATCGCCATGTCAGGACGACGACGGGCTAACCCAATGGGGCTACGATTAACATCCGACGACACGAGACCTACGTCATTCAGACCATAATAATCGAGTTCGCTTGAGTCGATCGTAGTACCCCCACACTTCGAGCATCCGGTGCATACACACTTCGGTAAAGTCCCATTGAAATAAAGGGTTGGGGAGACGCGATCGGTGCCGTCCTCAGAACGCAAAGGAAGGGGGACGACGCGCTCTAGCGCAGTCTGTAGTTCACCAACCACATGGGCGAGGAGAGTCGAGGAGAGATATCTCTTACGCGTTGGGCAGGCCGTACAGAAACGAGGGTTGCAAATGGCCGTCGGAATGCCGTTATCGACGCAGCAAGACTCATCTGGAATGAAATCTTCAAGGTCTCTAATCTCCCGCACGAGCCTTGGAGACGGTTGATTCAAACTCAAACTCCCATCTATCCCTACAATGATGTTATTGATCAGGGTTGGATGACAAGCAGAGCATACGGTCAGGCTCCCATCCATCAGTCTCTGTGAGGTAAGTGCGCGGTTACAAACCACACAGGAACAACCAGAGGCACCATCGAAGGGCGAAAGTTGGAGTGCTGAGGTTTCAATGTCCGCAGGGGGCCTGGGTAACTCCGAGAGTGAGCGGCAGGTCGATTCGCGGCTATAGATATGGTGAAGGCTTCCGTCTGAAGGGCGCATATGCTGGATACTATCGCATAGCTTCTGGTCTGGAGTTCCTTCGGTCTGGCGTGGCCTCGGAGTACCCGGACGCAACTGTTCAGCTACGCCCGGATATGCTGACTCAGGGCGACTAATGACATCCGCGCTTTGGCGTGGATTGAAGCGTGCACTGGCTGTTGAACGACAACGGGTTGGGGTATGACTAATATCAGAGGGTGGACGAGCGGATTGCGAGATTCTTCGTTTGGCCTGAGTACTACGTGGCTGACAGGAATCCAATAGGCTTTGAAGGCCTGCAATCTGCCTATCACCTTTTGGTGGCGTCGGAGCACCGTGAGTGAGTGTGCAATGCCGTAGCACAGTCTCACTAACCTCTGCATCGGTGCTCGGTCCCGCCGACTCAGCCAGTCCGGCCCCATTGTCCTCAGATATCCCAGTGCTTGTCTCATCATCGGCTAGTGTGTCACGTACTTGAGCCAATCGAAGTCTGTGGACTGAGGAGCGATCGCCAGTCCCCTCCCTGGCGCGTGTGGGTGACTGCACAAAGGGATTTGAACTTGGAGCCACGCCTCTATCCGTCAAGATTCCGTGCCTTTCCTCGAGGACGGTCTGGATAGATGCATCCACGGACTGCGGAACCGTTTGTGTTCCAGCCTTAAGAGGTGTGGATGTCATGACTCCTGCGGGAGATGTTGACGTCCCGAAGCTCGTTCTACCCACAATTGCTGCTCCAGGAGGGCCAGATCCGATACTTGACGTTAAGGACATGGAGGGAGTCGCAATATGGCCAGAGCCATGTGCATAGTCTCCAATCATGGCTCCAACAAGCTTCTGGCGAGAACTATGTTCGTCATCCCGGCTATCGTTCAGAATCCCATCGGGGCTGTTCTGCGTCCTCTGAATCTCCCGCATGATGTTGTTAATCATGTGTGCATATCCGCTAGTCCTCGAGGAGAGCTCATCCGCGGCCATCAAGCTGGGAGAATCCGCAGTGCGTACGGGACTAGGGCCATGACTTTCATGGGAGCTGGCTTGAGGCTCTGGACGTCTGTGGTGTGCTGCTGGGGGCTGCTGCCGAGAGATTGGCTTGTAGAATAGGTCTTTGGGGTTAATGTTGGGCTGAGTTCCATATGGAGTCCGAGGATGGGGCCCCTTGGCGAGGGAGGAAGAGCTCCGAGGGCCCGCGATCGTTGCACGCTTCTGGGATGGCGACGGGCGTCTAATGGCCGTGCGGGAACGTGGAGGAGAGGGTCGATAAGCTCTCTGCAAATCCGCCTTCTTTGTCGTTCGCTGCTGCTCTCGCTCAATGGCACTTGGAGAAGCCCGCCGCGGAGCCTGTGGGGCCTCATAGGGGGTGATATGGACTGGGCGCGTCGAGACGCGCTGCACCTTCCGCTGGGGCTGGGTTATCATGTGCGGGCGCTTCTGGCTCTGTAGGTACGCGGACCCAAGCTCCTGCTCAGTCATCCGTCCGCTGTGCCGCAAGGCCCCACTGCTGTGGAGTCCGGACATCGGCAAAAAAATGGATGGGGGATCAACGAGTGAGTCGTATAGCGACGAGGATACTGACTGGATCAGCACCTTCCTCTCTCAGAGCAGCTTCAGGCGGCTGCTGGTCGAGGTTCCAGACGTCTTTTTCGGCGATAATCTTGCACTCTGCGGTCTTGATGCCGAGGTCAAACACTTCAACGACGCACTCCGGATTATCCGAAATCAGGCTCCGACAGACCTCGATGTCGACACGGCGTCAAGAGCCGCAGCACTTCTCTATGCGCGAGCGCATGCGCGTTATGTCCTGACTCCCCAAGGCCTTGAGGATGTGAGGGCGAAGTATGAGCGCTGTGACTACGGGAAGTGTCCCCGCTATCTTTGTGGCGGACAGCGGATGCTTCCATACGGAGCCGTCGACCGGCCCGGTAAAGCCGTCCTTCGCTTCTTCTGCCCCTGTTGCCACCAACTCTATAAGCTCTTCGTTCATACACCCGACCAGTTCATCGATGGGTGCTTCTATGGGCCGAACCTGGCTCCGATGTTCCTCCTGACTTATCCGGCCCTCCTCCCAAGGAACTGCCCGAAATATGAGGCGCGCATCTATGGCTTCGCTCTTTACGACCCGGAAAAGCGTGGGACTCGGATTAACCCGGTCCTCCGCAGCCTTATCGAGAGTGACGAGGAGCTTCGGAAGCATTTGAGCCAGTGCCCTTGAGGTTCACAAAGAGCTCTGTATGACGCTCAGCATGAAGAGCTGACCTTGTTGTGTGCTATGTTGCGCGCATGGCGTTGGGTATTGCACCATCTCGGCGACCTTCGTTACTGAAAGGACGAGTAGGAACTCAGCCATTTGATACTTCCTATTAGTAGTGCGTATACCCCCAACACCCCGAGAGCCTTAGTCCGAAGATCTGGTGCCTCTTCACCTCTTCTATTATCTGTCAGGGCCTAGGATGCTCCCTCTTCCTCTTTGCAAGCACCTCTTAGAAAGGGAGTGAATGGAAAGCTAGATGCGTAGACTGCCTAACACTCCTACAAGGATTCTCTGTCTGTGTCAAGACCAAGATGAACGTTCTCAATATTTTCTCCTTCCCATTTCGACGGTTCTCGAAGGAGATATGAAGAGTCCTTTAGTCGGGTCCATGACTTGGCCCCTGACGAAGCAACAGACTTATCAATGAAGGGCGAGATAGTTCTTAGATCAGTCAGGTCCCTAATAAAACATAGGTGACTCTGGACACGGAACTCTATCGTAAATAACGATGTATGCTTCCCGAGGAAGCTGGTACTTTGACCCGCCAGACCTAGTATCCTGGCGGGTGACATGGCTATCATTGCACACGTAGAAGTGGCCATCGCACCCAAAGCCAACGGCGGTATAATGGCCTCCGCAGACTCCCTCACTCTGAATTGAGGCTCCACGAAAGCCGTACACGTAAGTCCTGGCGCCAGCCACATCCTGCCCAGTCCCCTTGGCTTTGGCGAGGAGTTCGGGGCCGCTAGACGCAATACCATCATATTTGAGTCCTTCGTCCATACTGGGCACATTGCCCGAAGAAGGGAGGTCACGCCCCTTCTCGCTCTTAGATATCTCCGGGTAACTGGTCTCCACAGAATCTCCCCCCTCCCCCGTCTTGTCGATGCTCTCTATCTTCTCGTCTGTCTGAGTCACAGGAGGCTTAGTGGCTGGAATGGACAACACCAGCTCCAGGGGATAGTTGACAGAGATGTTGTTCTTACGAAAGCGAGAGGCGGATCTCCCAAAGGACCAAGAGTCACTCCCCTCCTCGTACCGCTTGAAGACGATGATGAGGCACTCTGCTGGCGTGGCCAGTCGCTCGGTGAGCGTGACGGTGACACAATCCTTGCATACGGGACATCGATATCCTTCGACCTCGGACGTCCTCTTCCGACAAAGCAGGTCTTCGAGAGTGACCTCGGATCGTTGATCCTTGGGGAGGTCCAGAAGTAGCATCTGGGTGTACTCGAAGCTATACTGGGAGCGGTGGCACTTCTGGCAAGTGATCTCTCGAACGATCTCACTGTACGTGCACCGTGCAATGGGAGTGTCGAGCCGCTTGTAATGGTTGTCGTGGAAGGCTTTTTGAGAGGCCTCGAAGGACAGTCCAGTATTGTCGACGACGCTATTCTTCATACTCTTGTCTGCCAGGTTGGTCTCCTCCTCAAGGCCGTCGAGGACGGTCTGGATGAGCTCAAAGGAGTCCTCCTGTGCGAACCCACGAAACCTCGGGTTGCGTCGACCAGCAGCTTCTTTGAGGGGTCCTGGTTTATAAACATCTGAGCCACATGAGGCCCTGATGAACTCGAGGAAGGCCCTGACCATGGGCCCATCCTTCTTGCTCTTTTGTGCCTCGAGGATGGCGGAGACTAGGACTCGGCTGGAGATCATGGCCTGCAATCCCCCGTTCATGAAGCAGGTGTTCCCCTGGTTCGAGAGGCCGACGTGGCCCACGCAATCCATTGAGAACTTCTTCTCGAAGGAGTTGCGTTTAAGGGGAGACATTCTTTATCAAGTAGAGGGATTAACTTTACGCACACCCAGCAAGCATATTGGAAAGGGCGATGACTTCGCTGTGCGGAGCGCCAGACTCGTGGAGTAATTCCACTAGACGATCTGAGAGTCGGTCCGACCTCTGAACCATGGCCATATACCTCTGAAGCTGCGCACAAATGGGGTCCAGGTAGTATCCGACGGAGAGGAGGCCATGACACGCTGCCCAGACGTTTGTACGAAGGCGCAGGACGACACACTGGACGAAACGAGGGGCTCCCATTGAAGAGGTGGGGATATCCATGATCTCTTTGACTGGGTCCGGTCCTGAGATCCGTGAGAACAAATAGACGTACTGATGCAGTTGTGCTCGATCGGCCTTCGTCGTTCGCATTCCTTCAAATAGCGGGTGAGGAGTACCATAAGCTGTCAGGAGCTCATATACCCCATTGATCATCCCATTAATAGCGCTTTCGAACATGGCGTCACAGAATGGAGCCGACGGAAAGGAACAGGCCAGGGTTTGAAGGGCGTTGCGTAACGCCTGCTGTCCCTCCGCTGTATGAGCTTGTAGGCAATAAGTCTGATAGGTCTTAAGCATTCGTTGGCAAAGCTGGGGGTAAATGGCGAGCGAGAGTGTGGAGCGAAGAGCATCAATGCTCATATGCTCCAGATTCTGTTGAAGAAGAATTTCTTGTGTTCCAGTAACGGCTCGTCCGCCAGCGACTAGGATCATGGATGGGGTAGTAAGGAGTGAGGCGACACGTGACGCTAGGAGGGTGGCACGTCCTTTCAGCACGACGATCCTCATGGGGATTGCACTAATGTTTTCAAGGGCGACGTGATAGATGGCGCCTGCATCGTCTCCCACGAGGAACCCACTATGTGCTGCGGCCAAGGTGGTGTGTTGGAAGACGGAATAGACGATGGGAGTCTGTATATCGAAGTGATAGAAGAAGATGGTCCCTGCGATGGACCCTGCGGCAATCAGGCGTTCATGCGGGTGATAGGCGAGCCGAATGATGGAATCTCCCGTCGGAAGGGTTTCTGATTGACCGCCTAGGTTAAGGGTTTGTTCTAGAAAGAGAGTTCGGGCTGCTCGCAAGAATGGTACACCAGTCACCCCCGTACAGTTCATCATCTCCAGACTGTACTCTGGGGAGATGGGCAACGATCCAACGGCGAACCCTTGTTGAGGGGAATACGATCGTACAACACGGCACCCTTGAAGCGCTAAGACCAGAACGGTGCCGTTCCTTGTTCCACATAGGACATAGTCCGTATCGAGCTTCAAAACCGAGGTGACGTAGCTATCAAGTGGAAGAGGAAGGGGCGAGCCTAACGATGGCCAGACATAAAGCGTCCCTTCGAGACAGCAAAGAAGGAGAACAGTGTCTTGAAACACAAGACTATCGAAGGTAGAGCCATCTGCCGGACAACTAGACAGTATTGGGGACGAAGAGACCAAGAAGTTTGAAGATAGGTCAATTAGGCCGAAATAGTAAGTCCCCTGTTCCTCAATGACACATGCGAGAAGATCATCATCAGGGAAACAGCCTCTAATAAGGATGGCCCCGGCTGGGAGTGGGAGGTGAGTCGTTCTCAAGATCCGTCCAGTCGGGTCCATAATCGCGACCGATCGACTTATGACTAGCTGAAAGTTAGGAGGGACCGCACGCAAGGCGACGACCTCTGCCTCCAGCGTGATAAAGAGGCTATATGGTTCTGTCATTTGAAATATGCAACCAGCCCTTGCAGTAGCACAACCGGCTCCTCCTCCCGAAGACCCGGTGGAGTACGAGGCCGCCTACGTGCACGCGATCTATCGGACGGCCGCGCGTCACTTCAGCCACACCCGTTCTCGGCCTTGGCCCATTGTCTCTTGCTTCTGTAAGAGTGTGAAGGCGACAGACGTCTTCCTGGATTGCGGGTGCGGTAATGGACGGAACATGGGGCTAACCCCGGCGGTCGAGCTCGGGTTTGACTACTCCATTGAACTCTGCGACTGTGCAAGGAGTTTAGCGAGTCATCTGACGATTGTTCAAGCGGATGCGCTTCAGATCCCTTGCCGTACAGCTGTTGTCGATTCGGCAATCTGTATTGCGGTGATCCATCACTTTTCCACACGAGACCGTCGTATCTCCGCTTTTCGTGAGCTTTGGAGAGTGCTAGTGCCTGGTGGAAAAGCTTTGGTGACCTTATGGGCACGAGAGCAAGGAGGTCGTGAACTCCCCTCAGATGCTCTAGTCCCCTGGCGATCCGATCCCAGTAACCCCGTACATCAGATATCAATTCAAGAAGAACCCGATGTCAAAGGATTAGGGCTACGGACGATCCCACGGTACTACCACATGTACACCGAACGAGAGGCCCGAGAGGATGCGGAGAGGGGAGGTTTTCTTGTCGAGGAGTGCATCGATGATGCTGGGAACTGGGCATTAATACTCCGACGAGGAAAAAACGGCGGGGATGCTGAGGCTCCGGTGCATCGAGGCCGTTGACGCCTTCGACATCCCTCTAAAGCAGCTGGATGGAAAGCAGTACATCAAGGGCCTTGACGGTGGGAGTGGGCGTTACGTCATCCAGACGAATACGGCGTGTTTCCCATTCTATACCGGAGGAATTGCAGCCTTTGTCCGTCTTGCGCTCCGTGGAACAGTGATGCGCCTCATGCTCTATGGGCGGGCGGATCAGTCCTTTGTAACCCTTCCAGTCGCACAAGAATCTCTTCGTCAGCTTGCAGCAGATCGACTTGGCGTAGGCTTAAGTGACAATCTCCCCGTCGACCCAGGAAGCTTGGAACAGCTCCGTGTGAGCCGGAGGCTACCGGACTACACCGCCACCTTCTTTGTTACCAACCAGGTCTCTTTTACAACTCTACCTCCCGCCATCCGTACAAACCTAGTTTCCTCGTTAGAGGACGACCCACATTACACATATCACTTCAGTGGGCCGGAATACGCCGTCCTCATGCCTCGCCCCGATGGGCTCGAGGTCCGAATCCATGGACTAGCAGATCCCGAGCATGGAGAATCCTTTTGTCGACAAGTGTTACGACACCTTCAGCTTGGGTATTAGGAGATAACTAATTAAAAATGACCTCGGCACCAGAAGAATGCACTGATGAAGAATGGCTTCGGGCCATCGAGTCAGGAGGTGTCGAAGAGGTCCGCAGGCTTGCTGAGCGGTGTGCTGGCCGGGCCCTCCCCGACGGCGAGTATGCCATTCATAAGGCAGCGCGCGCGGATAATGATGAGGTTGTAGGTCTTCTCATCCAATACGAGCTTGGGGTCCGCCAGGCCCAGGACCACACGGCGCTTATGATCGCGGCGCAGCTTGGAAACCTACGCTGCGTGCGCGCCTTGCTTCCCCATGAGGCCTGGGCCTTCACACAGACAGATGTCGATGCCCTCATGCTTGCGGCAAGCTGTGGCCAGTTTGACGCTTGCGGGCTTCTATATCAGGCGATTGGGCCTCGTGAGGATCGAATGGGCTTCACGGCCCTCCATTACGCTGCAGCCTCAGGCTATCTCAGTATTTGCAAGTATCTCATTGGGATTAAGGACTCGTACACCCCAGCCCAGATCCGTTCCGCGGCCGAGCTAGCGGAGTGCAATGGTCGGCAGGAGGTGCTCACATATCTCAATACTCTTCTTCCAGACCCTGTGGTCTCCCCATCTCCGTTCCTTCCCATGGAGATGCCTTCCTCCGCCTCTTCAAGCACCGTCTCGAAACCTCCATTACGGCCTAGTACCCCGTTGGCAACTGCGACTCCTCTAGCTGCACTTGCAGCCGTAACTGGAAAGGAGGTTATTCAGACAGGTGTTCCAACCCGTGTACGGCGTCCACCGAAGTTTAGCTTATCCATTATGATTCCAATGTCTCCTAGGACCGAAGGCTCTCGTTTGCAGCACATTGGGCCCGGTGCGATCAAGACACCATCCGGGGAGGAGGCCCCGATCCTAGGTGACTCGAGTGGGATCGGTATTGGTCAGGAGCCAGAGCTTCGAAGAGGATCGTCAACCCGTTCCGCAATCCTCAGAATCCCAACTGAGTCTTCCACCAATGATGCCAGTGTCAATACGGAATACACCCGCTTGCTCGAGTATGAGAACACGCGCCTCCGTGCGGAGCTCGGAATATCATTGGCCGGTGCCCAGAGTATGATGGGAAAGGGTCAGGGTTCTTCAAGTGAGGCGACAGCCTTGGCCGTTGAGACTATGACGACGGCGATGCTACATCGGGATATCTTGCGCCTATACCATGAGGTCGCCGAACTCTATGTTCGACTTCGACAATATGAGCCTGGAACCACGCTCTGAATAAATGAAGAGTTTCTCCACGTACTTGACTGCTCTCCGGTCGGGAGAGGTTGGGGAGCCTCCGGAGGAGTTGACAGCGCAGCAGTTTGCGCTGATATATCAATGCATCTCGGCCTCGGATGAGCGTTGGGAACTAGTCGGACGTCTTCTCCCAAGAGTCCTCAATAGGGGCTCGCAGTTGGGGACGATTTTACAGGCCTGCCCATTTGCTGCGGAACGTAGGCGTCTTCACCAGGCTATACGGGCCATGGGAGGGTCAAGGGATTGACTGAGAATGAATTCCAGGTCTTTACTCTCTTAAGTGGTGAAAGCAAGACGTTTCAGTTCATTATTCTGGTGGCCTCCTGGTCTTCTAGGGCGAGGTCCTCGAGGTCGACGTGCTTCTCCATCGCGGTCTGACGCAAAGCCTCCTTATAAGCCAGAGGAGATGCGTTGTAAATCCCCTCGTACTTCTTCTCCTTTAGCATCGTGAGCAGCTCCTTCTGGAGATTCTTCTCGAGCTGGGCGGCAGCTAGTGCCTTGGCCTCGCGCCTCAATTCGCGCCGCTCGACCTTCTTCCGAACGTTTGTCATTCGTGGAGTAATGGCCTGCTCGAGAAGGTGGATCCGCTGGTGCATCTCCTTGATCTTCTTGAGACGGAGGCGGCAACTATCCCTGATGTGAAGAGGCCAGTACTTCAAGTACCTATGCAATTGTTTGACGGCAGTCTTGTAGTCCTGAGAAAGCTCGATGAGCTCCCACTGCTCCGCCGGTAGATGGGCCCGCTCGATGACCTTCATATGGAGGACGACGTGCCCATCGATGTCAAGGACCGTGGCGTACTGGCTATTCGCCAGTGGGCATAGGGAGCGCTCACAGACTCCGGTGATGCTATAACGGTTCAGACAGAAATTTTTCGTCGGGGTCCGCACCCGGAAGGAGCAGAACCCTTTACCGATGCACTCCCAGACTATCCCGTCTTGTGACATCCCCTCCTTTTTGATTTAAAAAAATGTGATGATTACTTCCACAAAGTCAAGAAAAAGAGAGCGATGGACGAGTTCCTCTTCTCCAGCGAGCAGGTGTCGGAGGGTCACCCAGACAAGGTCTGCGACCAGGTCTCGGACAACATCCTGGACGCCATCCTGGCTCAGGACCCAAAGGCGCGCGTCGCCATCGACTGCGCCATCAAGAATAACACCCTGGTCCTCTTGGGCGAGATCTCGACTACCGCCACCGTCGACTACGAGAAGGTCGTCCGGGACACCCTCCGCGACATCGGCTATGAGGACGCCGAGACCTCCTGCGACTGGCGTACCATCGAGGTTAAGAACCATGTAAGCCAGCAGTCCCCCGAGATCTACCAAGCCGTCTTCCGGCCCGAAGAGCTCTGCGCCGGCGACCAGGGCATCATGTTCGGCTACGCAACCCAAGAGACTCGTGCCCTCGTCCCCGCCACGCACCTCCTCGCCACCCGCTTGGCCATGCGCCTGGCCGACGTCCGAAAGAAGGGGGTCCTCACCTACCTTCGACCGGATAGCAAGACCCAAGTCACAATGAGATATAGGCGCACCCCCTCGACACACTTCTTCACCCCGGTCTTCATCGACACCATCGTGATCAGCACGATGCACGCTGCGGGCGTGGACAATGGGGTTCTTCGGAACGACATCTTTCGCGAGGTCATCATCCCCACTCTAGATGAGGTCAAGAGTGAGGGCCATATCTCTCTCGACATCGAACTTCCTGGTGTGTCCACCGGAGCACTCCAATCCTTTGATCTGACCAAATGGACACCGACTCAGATCGCACACAACTATGGAATTCCTCTTACCGAAAAGCAATACACGAAGATCCTCGTCAACCCTTCAGACTGCTTCGTCATCGGAGGCCCCAAGGGCGATAGCGGTCTTACAGGTCGGAAGATCATTGCAGATAGCTATGGAGGGTTCGGTTCCCATGGAGGCGGCGCCTTCAGTGGAAAGGATGCCTCAAAGGTTGACCGCTCTGGCGCCTATCTGGCTAGGAACATTGCTTTGAGTCTATGCGCCCCAGAGAATAACATCTGTCGCCGTTGTCTGGTTCAACTCGGGTACGCGATCGGGATCGCCGAGCCCGTCTCCATCTTCATCGACATGTACGACTCCGAGACCGACCCTCGTTACAAGGACCACGCGCGCCTCGAGCGGGCGATCCGCCGTACCTTCGAGATGACTCCCGGGGCCATCATCCGAGACTTCGGGCTGGACAAGCCCGTCTTTGGCGCGACCAGCCGCTACGGCCACTTCGGACGCGACTTCCCTTGGGAGCGGCCACGAAAGCTGGACTTCGCTGATGAGTGAGTGAAAATCTTAGGAGGATCAAAAAAAACATGGAGGGCTTGTCCCCTAGGTCCGACGAGTGCTGCACCCCGGCAGTCCCTGTCACTACGAGCCAGCTCGCCCAGCTCAAGCTCCTGCCGCGCTCTCCTCGGCATCTCTATAGCCCGATCGATGACACTGTCGACCGGGGGCTTCTTGAGCCGTTGAAACGCCTTTCAAGTCGTAGGAGGCCGCCCCCAGATAGCGAACACGAGAGCAGTGCAGACCCTTCCGCACCCTTGCTTGCAGGGGCTGGTAGTCCTACTTGCCTTGGAGTCATGACACCAGGGCGTCCCGACGAATGTACGTTTCTTGGTCTCGGTTCGGATGCTCCACAACGCCTTCCAGAGGTCGATACCATTCCTCTTCTCACAAAGCGTCTAGACCTTTCCTTCAGCGACCCCGATAACTGGAGGACCGATGTCTCCGATTCGGAGCCTCCGGCGAAAGGCGAGAAACCAGAAGGCGTCTGTCTTGCCGACGACGTCTTGTACTTAACAGTGGAGCCGAAGCGGAAGCAGCCAGGTACGCGGGAGCGGAACCGCTATCCAGATACACGCCAGACCCCTTGTTATCGTCGCGATGCTAGGTCACCCTCGGCTTGCTCCCACTCCGTCAGCAGTAGAATGGACTCGGACGCAGCCCCATGTAGTCCCTTCGGTGTTTACACTGTGCTTTGCACGAATATCAGACCAGTCCCGGACATCCTTGGCCGAGGAGAGCTACCGCGCCTCGAGAACGCTAGCTCCTGCCTCGATACGGGCGATATCTCGCACTTCATGCAAGGAGAGGAGGGCCTTCATATCCAAAAGTAAGCGGCCAGCTCGGTCCCGCGCGTATCGCTTCTTGCCAGGCGAGAGTGCGTCAGTCTAGCTCATCGGCATCATTCTGCTCGCTGCTCACAGTAAATTCCAACCGTTCGAGCGTTGAACGCTCGGTCTCGTCAAGGATCGCCTTATACTTGGTCCTGATGAGCTTGAGACCCTTGAGGGAATGCTTTCGGAAAGCCTCGACGGCGAGCTTGGCCACCTCCTCATGCTCAGCATGTTCCGTGGAGTGTGCTCGATAATACTCGAGGGCCTTCGTGGCGACCTTAACATTTCCGGCGTCGAGGAGCGCAAGGACATAGTCGCAAAGCATCTTCGGGGTCTGCATTAGAGGAGGGACCGGATAGCAGCCCTTGACGGCCATCGGGAGTCTATCGGCCTCGGGAAGGTATGGGGAAACCCAAGAACAAACGGCTGGGTTCAGCCCATGGCGTACATACCATTCTGAGACTGCTACCGCAAAGGTCTCACAGTTCGTCAAAGAGGAGGCCAAAGCTAAGCCTTGAAATGCCTCTCTAAGAAGCTCTGGGACGCGGTCAACATCTCCCGGGCCGACTTTCGCGAGGGCAGTCGCAACACGCGTCATAAGGACGCGGTACTCGTCTCCATTAGGACAACCCTCGGCGGCAAGACGACGGATGACCTCGCAGCCCAGCGCCAGGGCCTCGAGGGGCTCTCCGCGGCGCAGGTGCTTGTCGAGGGCGCTGTTCGTACACATTAGGGCCTCATACCACGCGTGGGCATGAAGATGCTCCTGGACCCGCTGCATTTCAAAAAATTGGCATGACGCTCCGGGTCCTATATGGCACTGTCGCCAATGCAGACATCCTCTACCTTGCGCGACAAAAGCTCCTCGACCCGCTCCTGGCGGTCATCACCCCGACGGGGCAGACCATCCTCGTGACCTCGGACCGGGATCACGCCTCTCTCAAGCAGGTCTCCGCAGGCCCGCGGCTGATGCAGACGTCTGACTTCCCGAAGGACGCGTGCAGCGTCTCCCAGATCATCCTGGCCTTCTACGAGCGCTTCGAGGCGAAGGAGCTGCTCATCCCATATACTTTTCCGGTTGGCATCTTCGTCAAGGCCCGGCAACTAGTCCCGAACCTCCCGATCCGCATCGTTCCGGACCAGAAGCTAGTGACGGAGCGGGCGTGCAAGTCCTCGCGGGAGGTCTCTCTTATTCAGGATGCTTGTACCGCCTGTGCCACTGCCTTCAATATCATCCGAACAATCCTTGGGCGAGCACGGATCGAACCTGACCCGACCTTCACCAAGCTCCCATCTCTAACGCTTCAAATGACTCACACCAATCCTGAGAATCAAGGGCAACACCTCGTTGATCCAGCAACAAACCTAGTGGTCACGTCCGAGTACCTCTACGAGGCGGTCCGTGCGGCACTCCTTGAACAGAACTATCAGTTGGACTCCGCCATCATCTCCTGTGGGAATCAAGCATGTCTTCCAACCAGCTACGGAACGGGTAAGATCCGGCCGCATGAACTGGTGGTCTGCGACGTTTACCCGCGCTCCTTGACAACTGGCTACTATGGCGACATGACTCGCACCTTCATCAAAGGTGAGCCAAGTTCACAACAACGGCGACTTGTCGAGACCGTTTATGGGGCACAGAACTTAGCCCTCTCCTTGATCAAGCCTGGAATGAACCTACACGAGCTCAATTGCAGGATACATCAATACTTCACGGAGGCTGGCTATGAGACCACATACTCAGAAGAGTATAAATGCTGGACCGGCTTTGTCCACGGGTTGGGCCATGGACTAGGGCTGGACATCGACGAGGAGCCCACCATTGATAGCATCGATAGGAAGGACGTCTGTAGGGTCGGCCATACCTTTACCGTTGAGCCAGGCCTCTATTATCCCGGGGTGGGCGGTTGCCGCGTGGAAGATGTTGTCCTAGTGACTGAGGACGGGTGCGAGAAGGTAGGCTCTTATGTTTGTGACTGGATGATCGAGTAGGGTCGTGTTCCGCTCTTTGGCCTGAGCTTTGCACGACCATTCGGATCAGCCTTCGTTTCTTCGACCATGAGCCTAGGATGGTCCTCTCCTTCCGGGTGTTGGTCTCGTATGTAAAAAGAGCCGTCGCCCCAGTCCCGCCGGTTATTGTTGGTCCTGGGGGGAAACGGACATGTTCTGCGGAGACCTCAAGAAAGGAGTTACTGACATCGACTTGAACTTGAAGCCAGACGAGGTGTCTAGTGAGTACCTCAAAGGTATCGGTATATTCAGTGATACAGATGGAAAAATAGTGCTTCCCATCTCGTTCATCCCAATCCGACTCGATATGGGAAACTTCTCTATGCCCAACACCCTCTCTCCCTAAGGACCGAGAATAAACCACTGGGATCTGGGTGACGTGTTGTTTGATTGGCATAGACTTACAGATATGCTTTGCAAGGGTGGTAAGAGAGACATCCAATGTGAGAATTGATAGCTCCGTGGGTTGATCCCGGCTATGCTCGCAGCAGAGAATATTACCGTCCTTGCTCAGACAGAGCCCACGAATGGTGCGACGAACGTCATGGACGGTTGGTATAATTGGCGCATTAAGTGTTCCGACCTGACTCAAATAATATTGCAAGTCGTCCTTATCGAGAGTCAAAAACAAGGTCACGCTCTCTGTCAAGAGACCAGCATTCAGGGCCTTTTGAGCATTCAACGTCAAAGGGACGGCAAAGAGGATGACCATGATGCAAGGTATTGGGCCGAGGTCCGAGCCGATCGCAACCTTATAGAGGCCCCAGTCCCGAGCCTCAAAGGAGTATGCTGGGTCTGTGTCCGATAGCTGGAAGATGGTATGGAAGTCATGCTTGTGTATCAGATTGGGTTCTCTTCTCTCGTTGACCGGAAATGGGGTTCCAACGGCCGTGACCCCATAAATGGGCCCGTCAATCCCGAACTTATGTATCTCTGATGGGATGAAGGAGGTCACCTCGTCCTTTCCACTCCGTAATACCTGACCAAGGTCATCCACTTCGACGGAGCTGAGCGTGATGACATATAAGATCGTACTCGTATGTATCCTAGTACGTCTGGTATCATTCCACGTGGTTACTACCGGGTCAGTCAGGGAGATCCCATATCCTGCGGCGACAGCAATGCATAGATCTCCGGTCTGAAGGTGCGTGACTTGAAGACCATGAAGAGGACAGAAGTCCGCCGTAAGGAGTGAACAGTGCACCCTATTACTTCCCTGATTTAACCAAACCACATACAGGGTGGACGACGTCGTATAGAATAGCCAGGCACCAACCTGGACGAAGCTCGTCACTAGAGGGGTGTTCCCACCGATCCGGCACTCAATGTCATCGACGAGGGGAAAGGAGTACTTATGCTTCAAGGTCTCCCTCGAACAGACATGGAACTGTGGCGCCTCCCACGCGATGACATCGTCCTTGACACCCAGCACACTTGGGAAGCAACAGAAGTCGGAAGACTCCAAGGCTGGTGGCGTAGGAAACTCCTGGAACTTACACGTCTGCTTGGCAAATGAATTACGGTTTGTGGAATAAGTGGGATCAGTGGGTCGCTGCCCAACACTCGGGATGTAGACCTGGATATGGCTAGGCTCGGGCTCGTGATATTCCTGTTGTTCGAAATCCATTTTTCCTGTGGTTTACTTCGACTGAGTGGGGCCCGAGTCCGACCAGAGAGAGGCCAAGGTAGTCGCGGGGCTTATGGGCTTCCAGCCCCATAGGCCCATGGGCTCAGAGGAGGATGAACAGCTCCTTGCAGATGGTACAAAACGTGATGAAGCCATTCGCACCCCGATCGAGCCCCAAAATGAGGGTGGATGTGAATGGCCTTTTGGAGTCGTCTCTTTGAATGACGTCTCCGGAGACGAGGACGTGATGGTAGCCCAAGGAAGCCTCAACGCAAGCCGGATAGGTGGGCGCCGAGATGACCGAGGTGACTACCAGGCGTGCCGAGTCGGCACAGGTATGTGCTTGGTGGTGTGCGACGACGTCCTGGACGCTTTTGAAGATCTTCCCTGCGATTTGAAAGGAGAAGTCTTCTGGACGTGCCTTCTGCGCGCCAATGGTCTTCTCTAGTAGCTGTGTCAGGTCCTTGCTGGGTCCCTGGGAGAGGAGGTAGTAATAGGACTGGGCGAACATCTTCGCGGTCGTGTCTACGTCAAGAGGAGTACAGATCTGCATCTATCAGTGAATTTTGAGAAGAATGACTCTTGTTGTCCGGACCTTCCCGACTGGGCCGCTCCAGGCGAATTGCTACGTCGCCTACAACGCCAACAGCAAGCGGGCCCTCGTCATAGACCCGGGGGACAAGTGCCCGGCCGTTCTCGAGTGCATCAAGAAGGAGGGGTTACAAGTCGACCAGATCGTTTTGACTCACGCTCATTTTGACCATGTCTTTGGAGTGGGCTATCTCCAGGCGGAGCTGGAGAAGCTGGGAACGAGGCCAAAGTCATACGTACACCAATCCGACAAGGAGCATTGGGCGGCCAATAGGATGTTCGCGACGTTCTTCGGGTTGACGGTTCCGCCGGACTACCCCGGGGAGCCCGATGTGTTGTATACTGAGGTGGACATGTTTGACCTCGGGGATGAGCTTGTCTTTAAGGTCCTGCATACTCCTGGGCATACGCCCGGCTCCAGCGTCATTTATACCCTCAAAGGGGAGGCCGCCTTCACGGGGGATACCATCTTTTCCAATTCCGTCGGGAGGACAGACTTTCCAGGTGGCTCCCATGCTCAACTGTGCAAGTCCATAGATAAGATCTATGCGACTTTACCGAGATCGATGACGATTTACCCCGGGCACAACGAAGAGGAGCAGTTGGGTGCCGCCGAACGCGCCATTAGAGCCTGCTTGTAATGTAAGGAGTGAATGGGACAATCTAGTGAATTAGGAATCAGAAACCGGGAGTTAAGTGAGACACCTTTCCTTGCTCCTTCTGGTTCTGATGGAAGGGATGAAAAATAACAAGATGCGGCAAAGATTACTCGAGCAGGGTATTTGTTTTGAGGTCGAGAGTGAAAGGCGGCTCATTCCCACCTGTCAACAGCCCTGGTCAATTAGTAGGGACTTGTTTGAGAAGTGTGAAGAGTATGCTGCCGTATTTGGGCGTCTGTTCCAAGACCTTGTGGAGGATACTCAGCTGTTGCTGGACCTGACAAAAGATCTCGTTCATGAGCCACTGATAGGGACTCTTCACAGACTTGTGCATCTGAAGCAGTCCCATCTCGGGCCGAGGTATTTGGAGCATGTACGACGCTATGGCCTATGCTTCCATCGCGTTGACTTCATCCCGGAACAAGGTGTGCCAAAGATGGTCGAGTTCAACACGATATCCGTTGGTATGCTCAATATTATGGCTAAGCTTTCCCAGGTAAGTACTCCCACGATCGGATATGAAATCCTTCAGCCAAACCCTGAGCTCCTGATGAGCAAGTTAGTGAGTCTCATCCCGACGGGGCTCATCGTCCTTCTACATCATACTCCTGAACCGAACATGATCGATCAGTGCTTGTTTGTTGATACATTTAATCGTGTAGCGACTAATACCCAGGCTGAAGTAAGGATGATCAGGCTTTCTGTTTGTGAAATCCCCTCCTCCTTCACTCTCAATACTATCCCCATCAAGGGCATCATTTGGAGAACCTTTTATGATAATACCCAACTTACTCCAGATCTAATCGACTTTCGATTACGTGTAGAAACTAGGGACATCGTCTCCATCCCTTCCGTCGAGTATCAACTCGTGGGATTGAAAGAGGTTCAACGAAACCTGCCACATTTGATGCAACGCTTCCCTTACCTTCTCCCAGTTTCACCCACACTCGTCGACACATACCCTCTCGACTACCTCATTGAGCTTCGAAAAGCACCGGAGCTGGTTGATGATTGGGTCCTTAAAACACAGGAGGAAGGTGGTGGACATTGTCTTTCAGGCCCGACTATGCTTTCACTCACCCCAAGCCCTGGTAGCTTCCTCATGCGTAAGATTAAGGGTACCCCCGGGCCTCCCATTCATGTAACAAGGTCCTCAGGTGATATTCTCCTCTTAAGCCCCATCATCGAAATCGGAATATTTCTTCTTGGTTCATCTTTACCTAGTCCCGGCTACCTCGCCAGAGTCAAAGACTCTGATACCCTAGAGGCCGGCCTGATGCATGGAGATGGCGCCCTCGCTTGCCTTCAGGTCTTATCTCCTTCTTAGACCCGGGGAAAAAAACGAAATGTCAGTGGCAGACTGGTTCGCCGCCGTCGAAGCCGGCGATCTTGGCTTCATCACCCAGAATCTGGACCGCTATAAGCTATCGACGAACGCCCAAGGCGAGACGGCGCTCATCGTCGCGGCCCGCCTCAACAAGATCAGTCTGGTCCGTACCTTGGCTCCCCACGAGCACGGGCACTACAATCGGGAGCAGAAGACGGCCCTGATGATATCGGCCTCGCGCGACTACCCGGACATCTGCGAGATCCTTGCACCCTACGAGGCACACCTCTATGGAGAACGGAGACGTGACAGTCTCATGATCGCCGCCAAGTCTGTCTCCGTTGAGTCCTTGAGTGTTCTCCTGAAGTACATCAAGTGTCGTCGAGATGACCAAGACCTTTCGGTCCTTGACTACGCAGTCCTTGCAGAAAGTCTTGTTTGTGTCCGCTTACTTCTCCAAAACCTACGCTTCGAAGAGTCTGACCTGGAGACGGCCCTGTCACTTGCACGAGCCAAAGACCTCGGGTCCATTGAAACCGCCTTACGAGAACAGATCGACCACATCCGGTCATTGGAAAGCACGCAGATCGACGTCCAGTCCCATAGCCTTCGTGAGGGCTTCAAGCTGGCGGCCTCCGCAAGCAACGTCATCGATGCCGATCGCGATTCCTTCTCCGTCAGCTGCCTTCATGGGTCCTGCGGGTTACCTTCTCAGCGTACCTCTCTGGGCTCGAAATTCCCCCGGACGGAGAGCGAGGACCATACTCCAATGCGTCAGACATATCAATTCGCAAATTCTAGGCGCGATAGTACCCCTACCTTCGCCGCGACCACTCCCCTAACAGGAGTACAAACCGCCTATACAGATACTACCATCACCCAGATAGATTTAAGCGTCCCCAGTGCGACCTTGGGTAATTCATACGCGACAACGGCAAACAAGGTGGTGACTCCGCGGACCGACGACGAGATTCTTGATATTGCTGCGACGATCGCGGACACGACAAAGTCCGCGATTCTGGGTGCCCTGAGCGGTCTTTATGTTAAGAGCCCCGTCCTTTCGCAACCGTCTGCTGGCCCTCCTGCTGGGACGCAACTCGATCGGCTTACCGAGCGGATCACGGAACAGCTGGCAGAACGCCTGACTGGGCATGCCGCAGATCGGTTAGCCGCGTCGATGGGTGTTCCAGATGGTCCCGAAGCCATCTCCGAGATAGCAAAGAGTATCAATCTAGCCGTCTCGCAGCTCACCACGACAGTCTCGACGCCCTTGCGGCGCGAGCGGCCACAACCCTCGATGTACCAACCTTCAAGCCTTCAGACCTATCATACCCAACTCCCTACTCATCTACTTAGCGTCTCCCCTTCTTTCTCTATCCCTCGCGAGCCCATGGATCCAGACCCTGAGTATTTCTTAGCGCGATTACGGGAGGCTCAAGAAATGCGTTCGACGACCACCGGATCATCCGACACGGCGTCAGACACGCGTTCCACCATCAACCCGTCACCGCTCGATGCGATCGAGAGCTGGAAGGATGTCCAACGCTATATCACCGCGCTTGAGAGCCACGGATACGTGAAGCTGCAGTTAGCTGCTGCCTCACTTACACAGTCCCAGACGGGGCTTAACTCCTCTGTCACTGCCCAGCCTCCCACTATCTCGGCACCACATACACCCACTAGGCCAGCCGTTACTATGCCTGTACCCTCAGTCCGTCTCACTGATTCCAAGACGATGACAGCCCTCGATATGATTGCTTCCCTCCACATGTCTCCCGCGGTTAATTATGTCTCCTCACGTCTTGCAACGCCCCTGAAGAGCACCCATCTTCCGGATGTCGAGCTCGATAGTTCTCTCCAGGGAATCCTGCAGGACCTGCCAAAGAAGACCCAAGAACGCGTCACGGATTTTATCGCAAACCTATACAGGAACATGAACGTTCTTGAGTCATCCATCCGTCTCAATGCAGCACAAGGGACGTCGCGCCAGGAACTCGAGGAGTTGCGCGAAGAAAACACCCTGCAACGATTTGAGATCAATACGCAAACTGGGATCATTGAAATGCTTACGTTGGAGGTCGAGAATTTGCGAGCACAAGGTGGCTCCGAATATCCAGAACGAGTTGACGCGGATGTGCAAACAAGCACTACGGAAGCCTGGTTTGCGGCCGTGCGTAACCGGGATCTCCCAGCTATTACGCGTCAAATTAGTCAGTACATGGGAACTCGTGACGAGTCTGGGATGACGGCTTTGATGATTGCTTGCGGACCCAACGGCTCTTTGGATGCGGCAACTAGCCTATTGGGTGAGGCTGGCGCACAGCAGCAGGACGGATTCACCGCCCTGATGCATGCGGCGCTTGCCAACAACTTCCTTGCCGTGAAGCTCCTCTTGGATCGCGAGGCATACGCTGTCACGTCTTGTAGGTCATTATGGACCCCAGGATGCAACGCCTTAATGATGGCCGCCAGGTGTGGCCACACGCATGTCATCGAGGTACTTACGGAACGGTTGGGTGGAGAGAAGGATGCCATGGGGTACACAGCTCTCCACTATGCTGTCCTTGGTGGGCATCTGGGCGCCTTACATTCACTGCTTCAGAAGAGCATCTGCTTCACAGCCAAGGACGTAGAAGACTGTATTGATTTAGCCTCTGTTCAGGGGTACTCGGAGATGACGCAGGTATTGGAGGCTGTCCGTCAGAACAAGGATTTAACTGTTCAGCGCTACATCAAGGAGTGCTATGATCTCCGCGCACGTGTGCAGGATCTGGAATACCAACTTCAGGTGCGACAGGCTTCGGAGTCTTCACGTGAGTCTCGCCCTGGGACGGCCGTCACTACCCCACCGCTCTTCGCCCAGCCACGACGGAGCGCAGGAATGCGCCCGGGATCCGCGAAAGTGTCCGAGAGCGAAATTATCAGTGCAATCCAGTACGTCATTGAAGCACGCCGAGGTAGCAATGCCGAGGCGGGAGTTTCTGAGGTGCCGAAGGAGCAAGGCGTCCCCGCCACGAAGGTGGCCATCAGCCCAATGGCCCTTTCCGACATCCCTTCGCCTCAGTTCAAGTCTTTAGGTGCTCAACACTCCTTGGGAAGTATGCTGAATACCCAGACCCCACAGGCCAGGTCGACAGATCTTTTCCAGGCCATTCTCTCCCGGAACCTCACGGATGTACAAGCTTTGGCTCCAACACTTGCTCGCCGTCTGAACGGCGAGGGGCAAAGCGCCCTTATGGTTGCCATTAGCATTGGCTTCACAGACGCAGCACTGGTGTTGGTCTCCCACGAGGCGGGACTGACTGACCCTGTGGGACGGACGGCCCTCATGTATTGTGTACAGTACGACAACATTCGAGTCGCCAAGGAACTCGTGAAAAAGGAGGCCGGTGCCCGGACGACCCGAGATCACACACGCGGCTGCTGTACGGCGCTGATGCTCTCGGGAATCGAGGATCGGATCGAGCTGGTACGCCTCCTCATCGAGACCGAAGAGCGTGGTGCACAGAACGAACAAGGAGAGACAGCCCTGATGCTTGCGGTGCAAGAGGGAAGTACGGCGTGCATCCGAACCCTCTTAGAGGGCGAGGCACGACTCCAGAACGAGAAGGGTTGCACAGCACTCATGCTTGCGGCCGAACGGCGAGGAACTCCGGCTGTGACGATCCAGGAGCTGGCTGATAGGGAGGCCGGGATGACGAATAAGGCAGGAGAAACTGCACTGATGATTGCAGCACAGCAGAACTTCACCGAGTGCGTCCGAATCCTTCAGAGGGTCGAAAGTGGATATCAGAACCGGCGTGGACGGACGGCATTGGAGCTAGCCCTTGAAGCCGGGGCGATGGATGCAGCTCGGATGCTGCTCACGACGGAAGCGCCTTACCCCGACAGTGTCATGTCCTTCTCCACGTCGGATGATCTCACAGAGCTAATGCAAGCCGCCGAAATCAACGACATCGCCCTCGTGTACGTCCGGATGCGCGAGCAGGCTGGCGGCCGGGACTCGAACGGTCGGACGGCATTGATGATAGCAGCGGAGCGTGGATATACTGGGATAGTGCGATTACTCGCCGAACAAGAGGCTCGGATGCAGATGCATGGAAAGGACTGGAAGAACGGCGCAACAGCGCTCATGCTGGCGGCGGGTCGAGGCCATACGAATGCTGTTGCGTGTCTCGCCGAGCGGGAAATCGGGATGACGAACAAGGAGGGCCGCACAGCATTGATGTTTGCTGCATGGAACGGACATGCAGATTGTGTTCGAATCCTTCGGGATAGCGAGCAAGGGAAGGTAACCTCGCCAGAATACGAGTTGGGCGAAGGGTTCACAGCTCTCATGGCCGCCGCGACGAACGGGCACCGGGACTGTATTAAGCTGCTCACCGGCGAGGCACACCTTGTCCAGCCTACGGGGCGAGACGTCCTCTACTGGGCAAAGGACGAGCAGGTTCGACTCTTCATCCAGGACTGTCTAGGTCCTGTCTAGGGGGCTTCGAGGGCATTGACCGCCCGCTCGAATGAGGCCACGTCGAAGAGGGCAACCACCCAGCAATTGTACTGGCCGAGGTCAGCCGGGTAGACTGCCGAGTGGAGCGCGTGAGAAATAAGCTCTCCATCCTCTATATTAAGAAACCGTGTTATATCCTTTGCTTCTGGGGCACGAGGATCCTTAGGCGCTGCAAATACCCCCTTCGAGAGGCAGATAATGTGCGTGAACGTGAAGAAGCGCGCGGGGGTGCTACTGTCGTACGCATCGGAAGAAATCCATCTCAGGTCATCGGATAGTACTCGATGTAGTGCCGCCGCAGCATCTCCTGGGAGGTTAGCGTAGCGGCCAGTGATAAGTAGGCCGACCGTTGCAGTCCCCGCCTCAAGCATATCGAATAACTTCCTTATTGCAGAGGAATGTTCCTCCTGAGTGGAAAGCGCGTCAAGGACTAGGTCTAGAAGGCGTACCACTGAGGGGCGGTCAATATGCTGAGTGAAGCTGAGACAAGACATGAACCCGAGGATATCGCCACCTTCGGCGGCGAGCATCACAGTACCGACCTCGGGCTGTTGACAGATGAGCTTGGCGAGCTCGACCGCGGTATCGGCGTAGGGGGTTGTTGCGAGAAGAGAGGCGAGGAGCGCGCGGACCTCGAACTCCTGGTCCTCAGTGGGATCTAGAAAGTCGATATCTAGCTGTAAATCGGAAGTCATTGAGTTCTGACAGAACAGATTATCGTTCTCACTCATTCTTTATCTCAGGGGGTTAGGAGTGTGGTTTGATAGCGGGAGATACGATACTAGGACGTAGGCCTATTCCTGTTCGCCCTTGGAAATGATCCTGGTGGCAATAAGGATTAAGCTTGACTTCCTTCTAGCTCTGGTCGAGAAAGATGCTTCTATTCCTTCCTTCATTGGAACCGGTTTCAAAGTATCGGGTTCCAATAGATGCATAGCTCGCGGAAAAGATGTTCTTGATTGTACTTCTCATCTCACTTGTATTCGCCCTACCCCCTCGACGCTCCTTCATGTCGCGCGAGATCGAATCGGCTGTGAGTACGACGTCGGTAGAGTTCTGGTTCGATGAACAGTATGTCGACCATTTCTCTGCGACCAACCGTGAGACATGGTCTCATCGGTACTTCTATAATGACACCCACTATCAACCTGGAGGTCCCATCATCCTCTTCATTGGAGGTGAAGCCCCTCTCTCCACCGGAACCGTTGGAGAGAAATATAGCGTTGACTTCTTTGCTCGGCACCTGGGTGGGGTGAAGGTTGCGCTTGAGCACCGTTATTATGGCTCTTCGTTCCCCCATGGTCAATCCGATGGGCTAGAGGCATTAAGCTCTCGACAGGCTCTCGCAGATCTGGCACGGTTCCTTCCTTTCGTAAAGAGGCGCCATACACTCCCGGACGATACACCAGTTATCGTAGTTGGTGGCTCATACCCAGGAAATCTTGCAGCCTGGGCAAGGACGCAGTTTCCCTTTGCCATCGCCGCAGCCATCTCATCTAGTGGCCCATACCTTGCGCAACTTAACTTTCCAGAGTACTTGGCTCATACGGAGCAACAGATACGGAAGTACGGAGGAGAAGAGTGCGTTTCGCTTATTGGGACCGCCTTCTCACAGGCTGAAGAGTTGCTTACGAAGGATATCCGAGTGCTGGCAGAGATCTTTGATGTTTCTCCTGAGAAAATCGCGAATGCGACGGTGTACGATAAGGCTAATTTCCTTTCGGCCCTTCTTGAGCCGTGCACCGTCGTTCAATACGCCCTTCCAGACAATTTTACCGCTCCAAACACCGACGGCGACATCAAAGCTATGTGCAAAACAATTTCTCACAACGTCGATAGCCTGAGCATCCAGGAAAACTCACGAGAACTCCGTGCCTATGCAGCATGGCTTCTCTCGCGTACAGGTTCGCTCGCTGGTCTGACTTTTCGCTTCAACGATACGATTGTTGAACTTCAGAACACGTCGATGGAGTCTCCAATGGCTGTTGAGCGCTCCTGGTATTGGCAGACTTGTACCGAATTCGGATACTATCAAGGCACTGAGAACACAACGATGTTTGGAACGAGTATTAGCCTCGACTACTTCCTTGAGATATGCTATCGAGCCTTCTTCCTTCCTCGACTCCATAACATCACCAGACAGGAGGCTGACGCAATAGTCACTGAGAGCGTATCAATAACAAATCTGGAGCATGGGGGACGATACCTCAAGCTAAACGGGATCTACGTAACAGATGGAACCGTCGATCCTTGGAGCCGACTAAGTTACACTGACACCCTTGGCTGGAAGAATGGGGCCTATCTTCACCCTGAGTCTGAGTTCTCGCTGATCGAGGATGGCTCGCACTGTAGTGACCTTTACATGAGCTGGGAGCGCAACGAGGACGTACGCAACGCTCAGCTTATATTCCTCCAACGCCGTCTCGGACTCGTTGGTTTGGAACAGTGAACCAAAGCTAATCTCCTGATCATACCACCATATCTCGATAGAACTGCTTTAATACTCCTCGAGAAAACGTCACATATCCACTAAAAGTCATCTTAAAAGATGCCGGGGGATAGAAGCCTCACAGTCAGGACTGGACATGCAGAGGTGCTTACATGTCTCTCCCTGTTCCAGTGAGTCAGTGGTCCTTCATCTCCACCCTCGAACTGGTGGAACTCGCGTCCTCCGATGCGCTCTTAATGCACTGGTGGACGGGTGCCGGTCAACAAGCCATTCTATTGATATCAGGAGTGGACTGAACGGAGACGCACACCTCTGAAAGCTCCTGGGCTCTCGAAGAGGTCCTCAGGCCAGACTGTAGGCATTGAGGGTTCGAAGCTTCACCGTCCACGCTGAGCTGTGGATGACGTCGTCCAGTGCGACGATGATTCGATTGCCTCATCAATTGTTCAGTATTGCCTGACGGCTGCCCTGTCCTTGACATCTTGTGGGTGTTGTGATGGAGATGTTCCCCCTCGAAGACTTTGATTGCTACCAGATGCTCAGAAGGCCCCACCTTCACTATTCTAGAGTGGAGCAGGTCATCCGCAGGAGGTGTAGGCGGAATACCTCTCGATCGATGAGGTCTGCACATCGTACTCGGAGCAGTGGGGCAAGTGGCACTCCGAGAGGAACAGACAGGTCTTCCTGGACCGCGACGGAGGCAGTGACACCTCCTTCTTGTTCAACCGTTTCATGATCAGGACTCTTCTTCTGAGAATCAGCTCTACTCTAAGCTCTCAGGGAGACCCCCAATGGAATTTGTGAAACAACAACCACAGATCCCGCCGTCACCTTCATTAATGGGAGCAAGCTTTACCTTTGTAGTGACACAAAAGCAGGAGGAAAGGAGAACTGCAGCACCTACTCCTACACGACAACCGGTTCTCGTAGCGGACAAGGTTTCACTTGCAACTTATGTGCCTCCGGCTTCAGTCTGACCTATGACGCCTTCCTCGTCATTATGACGTATACGGCCTCGCCCTCGGACTGCCAGAAGGTCGCGGACTTTGGGCTCAGCTTCTTCTGTGCCGTCTGTGAGACTGGGAAGAACCCGATCAATGGAGAGTGCGTCGATGCGAACACGAAGATCTGCACGGGGTCCTCCGGCTCCTGCACTTCCTGCCTCAACGGCTTCCTGGCCTATCAGGGCGGATGCTTCTCTCCCCAGAAGGCGGCGGACCTCAAGATCTGCCCTCTGAAGAACCAGCTTCTTGTCGGGAGCACGACCGTCTGCAAGGAGTGCCCTTCTGGCTTCGTTCCATTTGACGGGACCTGCACGCCCCTGGCCGCCGTCAACATAAGGACGACGAGGGCGGCAGGCGCCAACGACATCTGCCTCAACGAGGCCGGGAGCGACCCCGTCTCGTCCAGTGCCACGAGGTGCGGGAGCTGCAAGAATCCGACTGGGAGCAACAGCTACTTCCTCTTCGAGGGCGGCTGCTATCCTGCATCCTCGACCCCCGGGACTTCGGTCGGAAGCCTCCTCTGCTCAGCGGCTTCCAACGGGAAGTGCACTACTCCCGCCACCAACGCCCCCTTCATCCTCGATGCATCCTCAGGCGCCTTCACGGCCTGTCCGAAGGAGTGCGGGGCCTGCACCTCCTCGACCGCCTGCAGCTCCTGCGGTCTCGGGTACTACAGCAACTCTACTGTGACCGGCCCCTCCGACTGCACAGCCTGTCCCAGTGGGTGCACCTCCTGTCCAAGTGGGAAGTGCGACCTCTGCTGGGACGGCTCCACTCCCACCAACAATGCCTGCCCCCCTCCCCCCTCCTCCAGTTCTTCCAGGCTCTCTGGGGGTGCCATTGCGGGGATCGTCATCGCCGTCCTTCTGGTCCTGGGAGGTCTCGGGGGCTTCCTCGGTTGGTGGTTCGGATGCAGGGGGAAGTGAGTGAATGGTGAAGGGGAGACCTGGAGCGAGAGGTGGCATCGAGCTCACCACAGACCTCCAGCTCATCTGGATGGACGGAGAGGGAGTCGTATGGCTACACATCCGGCCACTCAGGATACTCGACGACAAGGGCCTCGTCGGCCTTCCCCGGGGAGTACGGACAACAGTGCTCGATCTGATCAGCACAGACGACGAGGTGCCGGTAGGGAAGGATGACCGCGTCCTTCTGGCGCGAGAGGCAGACGACGCACCCGTCAACCATCTCGTCCTCACAGAAGGCGTCGTCCAGTGCTCCGGGCTCGCAGAAGAGTGCCGACCAGACCATCTCTCCGAGCTCCCGGGCTTCCGACTGCTCGATCGGGGACAGGAGGGCCAGGACGTGGTGCGGGCTGAGCATCTCCAGCCTCTCCCGTACCTTCCGCATGACCGCCTCCTCCAGGGCATCTGCAACTGCTCGGTACGTCCTTGAAGAGTGAGTCAGGCCACTCCCGAACAAGCTCTCGGATCCCCGTGCATTCTTCCGTCCTCTTCGTGGACTGCCGCCTCGTCCGCCAGGAGTCTTGCACTCGACCCGGCCCTCCTGGAGTGCAAGCAGAAGGGCCGTCTCCTTCCGGTTGTTGAACAGCCCCCTCGAGTGGGAGGAGCAGGGGGACAGATGGGGGGGCGTCCGTGATAGGCGGCCATCATCAGGCCTGCATCCCATGAGCCTCGATGCTCACGTGTAGTGTTCCTGACTCCCCCGACGTCCCCTGTTGTGACGGACTCCAAGGACGTCGGTAGCTCCCTGGAGGGGGATGGGTCTGTCCCCTCTTGAGGAGCCTCCTGTCCCCGACCACCATTCCCGTGCCCCTCGGAGTCCTCCACTCCTTGCTCGTGGGGAGGAGGGCTCGACGACCTCGGGGTGGTCGTGGCATGTTGAGAGCATGGGGACGGTCCGGGAGGGAGTCCACTCCTTCGTCGTCCGCCTCTGAGAGGAGGAAGCAGTCTGTGCGGCCACACCGTGCAGTCCGGCCACCTTCTTCCTCTCCCCGACCTCATCGAGATCGTCCTTCCCTCTCGATGTCTCAAAGGAGTGAGGGATGTTTCCGAGCCCCAGCTCCCTCCCCTCCGGTCCAAGAGGCCGATCCGCCATCTCGCATCCCCTCAACAACAGAGGGGCGTCCAGATCGGTGCGCCCGTCCCTGGGACAGCCGGTGGGGCCCTCTCTCCGTCTGGCACGGCTCCCGTCAGAGGCCATTCGTCCTTGAGAGGGGAACGGGCCCGATCCTCACCAGGGGGTTGGGGAGCTATGAGGAGAGACTGATGACCAGTGGGAGCTCATCCAGGGACGAGAGCACCCCGAGGAGAGCTGTGGGCCTCCCGTCCTCGGGGCAGGTCGTTGGTAGTGGTTGGATGCCCAGAGTGTCAGATGGGCGGGAAGGGGGAGCGTCAGTGGAAGGCTGGTGAGGGGATGTTTGATGTTCAAAAATGTCTCTTACAGACTTGATGGAGGCAACCGGAAGAGGGGACCTCGAGGGCGTAAAGGCCAATCTCAATCAGGTCGGGAAGAAGAACTGGCTTGGCGAAACGGCCCTGATGAAGGCCGCAATTAATGGCCATGCCAATTGCATCCCCCTCCTTGAGAAGGAGATTGGAATGCAGAATAACATTGGATGGACTGCATTGATGCTGGCCGCCTCCAACGGCAAGATAGATTGCGTCCGACTCCTCCTTTCTGAGGCGGGGAGGCAGACGACAGAGGAACGGTATGGACTTTCCCCCAGAACAACCGCTCTCATGATCGCGGCCCACGAGAACTACCCCGAGGTTGTTGAGCTCCTCCTTCCCTACGAACAGGGACTAAAGGATTCAAATGGCCGTATGGCCAAGTGGTATGCATACAATAGTTCATGGGGAGAAGGCATCACCCGAGTCCGCAAGCTCCTTGAGAACGAGGGAACGGAGCGGATCCCCCCGCCTCTCAATGGGCTACTACTCTTCTTGAAGTCTGCCATGATGGGGGACGTCGATGGAGTCCGGAAGCACCTGGACCACGCGGGATATCAAGATTCGACTGGAAAGACAGCCCTGATACATGCCGTATGTTTGGGGCAAGCCAACTGCATCCCCCTACTTGAGAAGGAGTTCGGGCTCCAGGACAACGATAGCTATACGGCCCTGATGCATGCCGCAAAGAGAGGCCATTCTGAATGCATCCCCCTCCTCGAGGGGGAGGTTGGGATGCAGGACGACGATGGACGAACTGCGCTGATGTGGGCTGCCTACAATGGCCACACAGACTGCGTCCGGCTCCTCCTCTCTGAAGCAGGAAAGCAAACGACAGAGGAATGGGATGACTTTCCCCCCGGAACGACCGCACTCATGATGGCAGCTCACTACAACGACCCCGAGATAGTTGAACTCCTTCTCCCATATGAGCAGGGATTGAAGGACTCCGAAGGCCATACTGCTCAGTGGTACGCGAACAACATTGCAAGGGGAGGCGACTTCACTCGAGTCCGCAAGCTCCTTAAGAACGAAGGAACAACTCGCCTCCCTCCTCCATCGGATCCCACTGAAATCCTTAAGTTCTTGGAGCGAGTTGATAAGCTCACCACTGAGAACGAATCCCTCAAGAAAGACCTCTCCTCGTCCAAGAATGAATAGGAGGAGACAAAGAATGAGCTATCCCAACTGAATCGGGAAAACTCCTCCCTCAAACAGCAGCTCGACAATGCCATCGATGAGTCCAAGAGGCATGCGAAGATGTGCGAGGACCTTCGGAAGACCTCTAACCAGAACCGAGCCCTTATCGACATCCTCACCACCGAGAAGGCGACCCTTCAGGAGCAGCTCTCCAAGACCATTGAGGACCTCAAGAGAGCACTTGCAGACCAGAAGGCCCAGAACCTCGCCCTCGAGAAGGAGGTTACCCAATTGAGGACCGAGAGCCATGACATGAAAGACCTTCGGAGACGCCTCGAGGAGGTGGAGGAGGAGAAGAGGATCCTCCTCCAGAACCTCGCTGCTGTCGGGGGCAGGCTTCCCCCTGCACGGGAGGACAGCTCTCTCATCTCATCTGCCATCCAGGGAGACCTCGATACACTCCGAAGGCACATCGACCAGGCAGGAAAGCGGGGCTCCTCAGGCATGACGGCCCTGATGCACGACGCCTCCCGAGGACAGACCGAGGTCGTCCGCCTCCTCCGGCCCCTCGAGGCCCGCCTCCAGGACGGGAGGGGATGGACGGCCCTGATGCATGCAGTGAGGGGAGGACACGAGGAGTGTGTCGGCCTCCTCCTTCTGGAGAGGGACCTGAAGGACAGGGAGGGCAGGACGGCAGAGGACGTCGCCAACGGCCTTCCCGATGGGAAGAAGAAGAAGATCACGCCCCTCCTCAGAAAGAAGGTCCACCTCCCCGACCTTCCCGAGGAGCTCTTGTCCTTCCAGCTTACGGGGAGGCTCGGAAGGGGGGCCTTCGGGACCGTCTTCTCCGCCTGGTCCGAGGAGCACGGGAACTGCGCCCTGAAGGTCGTCGAGTACGAGGAGATGGAGAGGACGATCGTCGACTCCCTCCGAAGGGAGATGGGGACCATCCCCTCCCTCGAGCATCCCCACGTCCTCCGCTACCACCGGGTGCACGACGACCCGGACAACGGGACCGCCTACCTCGTGATGGACTGGTGCTCCGGGACGCTCCTCGACGAGGTCCGGGGGCGCGGGGAGAGGGGAGAGCCCTTCAGGGACGATGAGGTGTGGAGATGCCTTCGGGAGATGGCGAGCGGTCTTGCCTACCTCCACGAGAGGGGGCTCGTCCACAGAGACCTGAAGCCGGGGAACGTTCTCCTCTCTTCTGACGGTCGGTGCGTCCTGGGAGACTTCGGACTTGCAAGAACGCTCGGGGACTCGTCTCGGATGAGTACATATGTAGGAACGAGACTCTATATGGCCCCCGAGCTTCATCAAGGAGAGAAGTATGACAAGTCCGTCGACGCCTGGGCCTTGGGAGTGGTGGCGTACGAGATGTGTACCCACGCCCTTCCGTTCGAGAACGTAGCAGCTGTCCTCAACGAGACGTCCGCTCCTCCTCTCGAGGGCCGTCCCTCAGACCTTGCTGCTCTCATCTCCCGGATGCTCTCGAAGGACCCCAAAGACCGTCCGGCAGCACAGGAGATCCTCATATAAGTGAATGGACATATCTATGAGAAAGTGTAGGAGACAGGTACAGATGCAGCGTTCATGAACTGGTCGAACATGAGAAAAAGAACATCAGTAATGCAAGGTAGTCCAACTTCCCCAGGCGAGAAACCCCAGAGACTCCTCCAGATAAGGATTCAGGAGCACAAGGGCGAGTTAAAACGACCCATCCAGCGATCAGGACGGCCATCGCTGTTTGCTCAGGCTATTGCTGAGCAAGGACTCAAGCAGGCTCCTACAAGACCTTTCAAGCTCACCCAAGTGATAGCTCGGCCATCTTACGAGCGTGAAGCTGAGCCTATGGATTTGAAGACGCATCCTCGTCGTACCTCGGGCTTTTCGCTGGATGGCCGAGTATCGACGGACGATATCCCGTGCTATGACTCGCTGGACGTGGGGATTCTCTGCCGCTCGACGAACACGTGGCAGCGCGAGTATGGGCTCCGTATGCTACAGAATATTTTCCTCGTCCAACGTTTCAGCGCGGATCGTAACACGTCCCGGGCTCTTGCGGCCTTTTTGACGCTTGGGGCCGAGCCGGAGCCGGAATCGGCGGGCCATCTGGCGCTACTCAACCTGAGGTACGGGCTCGATGAGGTACATCTTCCCTTGATCAATGAGTCTTTAGCGCTCCTCGTCGTCCTCCTTGTAGGAGACGAAGGGTATCTGACGGAGGACCTTCACCTCGCGACGGCCCTTGGAGGAACTGTCTCCGATTCTGTCAGCTTTCCTCAGACCAGTTTCCATTCCACCCTTCTCGACCTCGGACTTCTACCGCTTTTGAAGGAGGCCTTAAGGGTGGGGGAGCTAGCAACCGAGCCCGTTTCGGAGGATATTATTAACAATGTCTTATTACTCGTAGAACGCTTCATTATCGGGATGAATGAGCCAATTCGTGACGGGCCGCTCGCCTACTTTGTCGACTTCCTTGTCGAGCACCTACTTAAGGAGAGCACGAGGCTTCAGGAAACCGGAGAGTTCTTCAGCACTCGGAGTCGCGTCGCACTCCGTGTACTCACACATGAGTACGTGCTCCTAGGATGCAGCATTTCCAGGGCCAGTATAAACGTACTTTGCGCGGGGTATAAGGACCTCTTTGCACGCTTTGATGCACAAGACTCCTCTGTCCAGACTGAGCTATTGGGCATCAGCATTTCCTCTTACCTACTTCTTTCACGGATACTGAGTTCTCAGGAGGACCTTCTTTTGGAGCTGAGAGCCATCCGCCAGGCAACAAGGGTCTTTGTTGAGGGCCACATACTTTGTCACCCATCAAGCCAAGATCGGATGATCGCCTTGGGAAACCTTGTGGGTGCGAAGCTGGGCTTTTCCGAGGCGTGTCTCACCATGCCCTTCGAGGAGTGTCTTAAGATGGAGGCACCATTCTTCACGTGTACACTCCTACAGCTTCGATATGGTTCTGGAGAGCTATCACCTAGCGATTTTGGAGAGCTGATCCACTCCTGGGTTCGTAGGCCGTGCATTCTCTCACAGTGGTCACAAGAGGCACTTCATGTTCACCGTCAGGCAGGCTTGTTGATTTGTAGTATTACTGAGAGCGGGATAGCTCTCCAGCGGAGTTTACTGGCTCTTGGTGCCATTCTAGGAGAGGCAATACCACTCCTCTCGGAACTTGCATACCATACCATACAGCTTATCAATGATTCGACCTTCCTCAATGAGTATCGGTTTGTCTTTCTTTCAAGTCTAGCTCGGCACTTGCCTACGCGCCAGGCCATCGAGACCGGATTATACCCAGTATCCGTTCTTCAACACAAGCTTGCTACCCTTTTGCAGTGCACTGATGTGGCCAGTACTACGATGACATACGCGAACGTTCTCTGTGCCACCCCAAGCAGCACAGTTATTCATGTCGTTTGTACGATCGGAAAGGATTTAGCATGTCGCCAAGAATGGCGTGAGACGGTAGTCCAGCTTGTTTGTGTTCTCCTTGGTGAAATAGAAGAGCTGGCTGCGCAAGAGGAGTGTCTAACCCGTTGTTGCATTGCCTTGGCGACAGCACTCGTCGATGTCCACCAACTAGATAAGGAAACGACCTCTTCTCTGCTGCAGTTGATCCCTGAGACTGCTGCACGCTGCCGAAGGCTGGGCCTCCGTACTAACTTGAAGGTTGAGTACCCTTCTATTAATGGTAGCCAAACCATACTTCCTCGTGCCCTCGCAACTCTAACCATGGCTCTTATAGAGGGACGGACACCCCTTTCCTGTGCGGCTGACGTGCTTTGCTTCTTGCTCAACCCCCACATCAGTCCAGATATGACCCTACGCATACAAGCGTGGGAAAGCTTGAAAAGCTTAGCGCTCCCTCTTCCAGCCCACAGTGCAAATGCTCCCATTGAGGATGACGACTCGGTCCTCTTAGCAGTTCTCGGCTATCAGCGTAGCCACCCAACCTGCGCGATTGCCAAAGCCACTCTTCACCACGCTTTGGATGGCTCCTCCGTAACAGGGGCGTTAAGAGATGTCATTCTTGCAAGTCTTAAGTAGTATTCACTACTCCGAAGAGGTACCTCGCGAGTGTGACCGCAGAACGTTCTGGTACGCACTGCTAATCCATTCGTTGGCTTGGAACTGGGAAAGCATGGCCAGGAAGAGCAGGTGGTACGTGGCTGAGTCTGAGCAACACCTACTAAGGCTGGACGAGACGGGAGCGGCGGTCCCCGGCTCTATGAGCTGGTAGACTTCAGTCCTGAAGGTTTGAGGAGAAAGCCACTTCTTGTCGAAGGCAATAAGACTAAATACGGTCGTGAGGAATATAAGCTGGATGTCCACTGGAAGAAGACACGAGAGGCGGATGGCATCGTCCGGTTTGCAAAGGCTGCAATGACACGCGACGAACGCGAGGAGGATGGACCCGACCCCCGTAGTCGTCGTCGTATCAAGATGTGCGGGTAACACGAATGCAGTGATGGCGTCCGTATCGACCTCAATCGGTATGGCTCTGCGTGCACTGTCGCTAGTCGCATCGGCTACACGCTTGAGAGTTGCCTCTGCTACTGGGAATGACCCCTTAGTTGTGAGTGGATAGCAGTTCGCCCCAAGAAAGAAATAGAGGAGGGTAACGGCCTCGGGAAGTAGCTCCGCATCCTCCGCAAGAGCCTCGACAGCCGAGGTCATGTATCCACAAAGGACCTCATGGAACGCAACAAGCGTTCGCACTGCGCGTGAATGCTGGTCCGGAATGCTATTTGCGACATCAGTGAACCGGATGCTATGCCGCCTTAGAGAGTCCCAGGAAAGGAAGCGGGCAAGTATGAGTCGATATAAATGACGAAATTCAAAGAGACGGCCAATGCAGGTGTCCTCCGTGGGGAAGATGTGTTGCAAAGTGCATGAAAGCTCTTCGACGGGAAACTCGTCAAAAAGAGACAGGAGCTCTGTGAGGAACGGGTCGTGGGTGGTAACTGAACCAAGTAGAGCTCGATACGCAGGAGAGCTAACAATGTTTCGAATCTTCATTTGTGCGCTCCGGACACGCTGAAGCTGCGGACCAGTAGTGAAGCTGTGCACCAAATCGGTGAACTCGAGGCCGAGGGAGACTAGAACGCCCTCGATCCCCTCCGAGTACCGGCGAAGGATGTAGCAGAAGTCGTCATACGCGCCTAGGCGGAAAAGGACGTAAAGGAGCGGATAAATTGGCTCATAGTTTTCTGTAAGCGCCTCATTTGGGTAGAGGAGTTCAGGCCGAACGTTTTCCGCACCGTACTCGGCGGCAACCGTTTCAAGGAGGTGCTGGACGAGGAGCTTACTGACGTAGCTAAGCACGGGCCTCGCCGCCCAGTAGTCTCGATTGAATGGGACATGAGCACTACACTGAGCCAGGAGAGAGTCAAGAGTTCCAAAGGCCTCTGTTGGGTCATAGATGAGCCGCTCATACTTCCGACTCAGATAAAGAAGAGGGAGGAAGGGGTTATTAAATGGGCCAAATGAGGTGCCACGAAGGTCGACACAAAGGCCAAGGTAGTCGAGGATGGAGAAGAAGAAGCGACTGACCATAGTTTTCCGGGCGTCGAAGAAGGAGTATATGGTATCGAAGTCAAGGGAGTACAGGGGGCGAGTGGCGAGGAGTTGTAATAGTCCATCTCCAAATGGGATACCTTTTGCATAGCTAAGAGTATGCACTGAGTCACCAAGCAAGAAGCGTGGCTCTGCGTCGGGGGCCTGGGACGAGGCGAAAGCACGATAGCCGGAGGCAAGAAGGGCGCCATCGCGATGGTCGGTTGTGCTCCCATTGAGTCCTATGATATTGCTGTAATGCTTCCGATTCAAACCGAACTTGTTGGCAAGAATGAGCTGTTGGCGTCGCCAGACCGCGGTCGAAAGGGGCTGATTTTGAAGAGAGACATTTAAGGACGTAAGAGAGAGTGGGTCCTGAGTCTCCTGACCAATGGGATGCGAGGGGTTAGAGGGAGGGTGAGGGGCTGCGACGCCTGGGGGTTTGCTCATGGACGTCAGCTTCCTCAAGGCCAGCTTTAGGCTCCCTTCTAGGACGGTCGAGCTCATAATTTGGACTTTATTGAGGGATAAGAATTTACCAGCTTCATACGGGGCTTCGCGAGGTATTCTGGACGAAGGAAGATTCGAAGGCGCGTTCGACGGACCACCGGACCTGGGGGTCGTATTGTAAGAGGCCTGTGAGAAGCTCAGCGAAGCGGTCGTAATCCTCGTCGCTATGGCCCTCCTGCCCATCCATCGTCGAGTTACGGATGAGCTCAGCGAGCGGCTGCCGATGGAGGCGGGAGCGGTTCGCCTCCCCAAGCTCGAGGATCTGCCGCTGGAAGACATAGGTCTCTGGAAGCGCCCAATGCGGGAAGGCCTCCTTATTCTGCTCCACCAACTCTAGAGACGCCTCCGCCCGGGGGACGAAGAAGCGCTTCGCGGGCGCCGTCAGCGCGTCATTCTGGAAGACCATGCTCCGTGGAGGGAAGCCCAACACATCCACGAACATGAAGCATAGGAGGTTGGACGAACCCGCCTTGAAGAGGACCTTCCCGGTGTGCATCTCGAAGAGAATCGTCCCGACGCTCCACGCGTCGATCGGGAAGGAGTACGGCTGCCCGAATAGGACCTCAGGCGACCTATAATATCGCGACTGAACATACGAATACATGCGCCCCTTATTCTGGACGACCGCAGACCCGAAGTCCGCGATCCGGAGGTCCTCCAGGTTTGTGTCTCGAAAAGGGACGAGAATGTTCTCGGGCTTGCAATCGGTATGGATCAGCCGGAGGTCATCCTGCTTGAGCCGTATAAAAGACTTGAGTAGCTTCCAGGCCCATATCCGGATCGTCTGGAGCGGAAACCCGCGCATCTTCGTCGCCTTCAGAATATGGTAGAGATTCGACCCTCTCACCTCCATCGCAATGCAGAAGTGGTCTCCGTGGAGAAAGCTAGAGATGAACCGGCAGCCGAGCTCAGGGTCCGCGGCAGTCACCATCCGAAGGATCTCGGCCTCCTCCTCACCCTTCTGATGGAAGAGCGCGCCGGACTTCATGATCTTGATCGCCACGTACTCGTCCGTGGTCCCTTGCGTGCGCGCGAGGATGACCCGCCCAAAAGAGCCCTGACCGAGCGGCTTCTCCGCGAGATAGCGATTATCAAATAGGTCGTGAGTCCGGACCACAAGGTAGCCATGATCGTCCGTCTCGGCTATCTGGTGCGGCGCCGCCGTCACCGTGACGGCCTGCCGCGGCGGAGCCGTCTGGACCGCCCGGTAGGTCTGACTGATCCCTAAAGTGAGCGCGACAATTGGCCTGGGACACATTTTTTTTGGATTACTGACCTACCCCTGCCAGGCGCGAAGGACGCTTCGGAGCGTCCCGCATTGGGGAGACGGAGCCCTTGTGCGACTTCCCCGAGGCCTTGTGCCCAAGCGTTGGGAGGGCACTTGGGTCGTGCTGTCCTGACGAGATGGAGTTCTTTTTCGCTGAGGACGCTTGTGAACCCGACCCGGAGACCGATATCGAGCCCGCCCCGACATGGTTCCGATAATACTTCGTCGCAAGGCTCGACTGTCCGAGCGTCATCTTCGTCTGTTGAGGAGCAAGTTTTGGCTGAGCACTATTGCTTGCCTGAATGACGACGTTTGTTAGTCCATGATTCGAGCGCGCGGGCGGGGTCCGAATGAGACTAGGTAGCTTCGGGACGGTCTCGAAGTCATGTTTGCTACCTGATGGATTGTGTGCGGAAGCTTGAGTGTTGTGGGTGTCCTGAGGTGCAGCCGAGTCCGAAGGGCCCGGCTGAGGGACTTGAAGCCGTTTGGCCCCAGGGGGAGTCTTCTGTGGGCGTTTGGTCAACTGGCGTGATTTCGCGTCCTCACTGATAGCGACAGACTCACGTTGCTGGGTGTCACTAGGTTTCCGTGCACTACCCTCGGCGCCACCATTCGGGGTCGTCCCATCGAGGGAGATCCCAAGCTTCTCAAGAGTGCCTTCTGGCATAGTATCGACCTTTGTCCGAACGATCTCGAGCACGTCCGCGAAGAAGGGGTGCTTGAGCGCCTGCTCGGCCGTTATCCGGCGTTGGGGGTCATACTCGAGCATCTTGTGAATCAAATCGATGGCAACGGGGCTTGCGTGCGGGATCAGCTTCGCCAAGCCCGAACCCTTCTGAGGCGCGAAGTCGCCCTTAATCGGATTGTTCTTGACGCCCTTCCGGATCCGTTGCAGGACCTCGCGAGACGGGGTTCCAAGGATCGCATGGATCCTATTGATCTGATCTAGCTCATCCTTCCCAGGGAAGAGAGGGAAGAGGGCGGTGACCTCGAACATCACACAGCCGACCCCAAAGATGTCCATCTCCGGCCCATACGTCCCATCAGTCAAGAGGCACTCGGGCGAGCGGTACCAACGCGTCGAAATGTATTCCGTGTAGGGAAGCTCGGTATAGATACCACGACAGGACCCAAAGTCCGAGAGCTTCAGGTTGTCCTTCGCGTCAAGAAGGATGTTCTCGGGCTTGATATCGCGGTGGAAGATCCCGATGGAGTGGGCAATGCGCACGGCATGCAGGAGCTGCCACATGTACCACTTGATGCTGGCCTCTGGGAGGTGGTACTTCCGCCCCTTGATCAGCTCATATAAGTTCATCTCCATCAGCTCGAAGACGAGGGCTAACCGCCCGGTATTGTGATCGAAGAGGATCTCCTGCAAACGGATGCTGAAGGGCTGGTCGGCCAGCCTACGGAGCGCCTGGATCTCCCGCAGCCCGGCCACCTGCTGCAGAGACTTGAAGGTCGCCTTCATCCGCTTGATCGCGGCGTACTCCCCGGTCTGGACGCACTGAGCCGTGATGACGTCCGAGAACGCGCCAGCACCCTTCTTCGAGACGTAGACGTACTTGTGGCTCGCCTTCCCACGCTCCTCCCCGGTGATCTCGGTACTCGTCGGCTCCGGCATGGAGATTCGAATGGATTTTGGAGCCTCAGCATTTACTCCCCCATGGCGCCCTCAGACGTACTTCGAGAGCTTCTTCTTGCGCAGATCCGTCGCATGGCAACGGCGGCAGTTCTTCGCCCTCAACGCGTTCCTTGCATAGCAACGACGGCAGATCATCATGTACTGGTTGTACTCGCGCGCCAGGTCGAGTAGCGTCGGCTCCATGACCCCTCCGCAGAGGCGAGGGACTAGCTCGAGGACGGCCCCCGCCGAGATGCCGGAGTCGGCAAAGGTCTGATCGGACTCAAGAGCATGGCCCGCATGGACGAGGCGGAGGTTGTCGCCCTCCATCCCGCGCAGGACGCACCCCACGGGCGTCGATGGATCGACAACGACGACGGAGAGCTTCTCCTCGGCGGCTCGGCGTAGGAACAACTGCATCGCTTCCATCCCCATCGTTCTTCCCGGGACAATTCCAATTTGATTCAGTTTGCCGCAACGCCCCGCAACGGGGCTGAGCCTCCGTGGGCGATAAGAAGGCCGCTCACAGCGAGCCCTTAAGACGCGCATACAGGGAGAGCGCCAAGACGGTCTTGGCGTCCTTGGAATCCCAAAGGCGATCGAGCGGGCTGAGGCGCAGCGTGATTCTCTCATGCGGACCAACTCCCCCGAGCCTACCTTCCAACCCTTCGAGGTCCGAAGAGCTGATGGTACGCTCCAATGCGTACAAGGTGATGGTCTCGTCGGAGCCGCCAGGAGAGAGCCAATAGTCGCCAAGCTCGATCAGTTCGCCCTTGTTGATCGTGATTCCAGTCTCTTCTGCAAGCTCACGTACCGCAACCCCGACGATATCTCCCTCGTCGTCAACCATTCCGGCTGGAATCTCGTGGAAGGCGCTACACCCGGCAGGGACTCGCGGCTGCTCGGTCAGGACCGTATACGCTATCTTCCTCATGGTCCCGTCCTCCTCACTCACCCGAAGGACGACAAGAATAGCCACAGAGCCTCCACGCATGAAGACCACGCCCGGCAGGCGCACGTCCGGCCTGCTACGTAAGGAGGCTTGGGCCTGGAACTTCAGAAACCCGACCCGCTGGCCGAAATAATCAACGGATTGGACCTCGATCTTGTCAACCTTGAGTTCCGGGTCAAGACGAGAGCACCAGTCATGTAGCGGCTTGTAGCGCTCGAGGCGACGTTCGAGGAGCTTCGGGTCGAAGCCCGAGGCCTGGCACTGCAGATTCATCGGTATGGCCATCCTTATCCCAGGTCAGCCTTTTTTGGAGCAAAGGCCTCAAAAAGAGAGATACGAGGATGGATATCGCATTAAGGACCGAGTGGACGCTGTACTTCTCGCACCAGGAGGGAGACCAGCTGAACGTCGCAGACTTCATGGACAACGTCCTCCCAATTGTCACGACCAACTCCTTGCGGACGCTCTTCGAGTTCTACCAGTACTTGAAGCCTCCTAACCTGATCGGGACGAACCAGGGCTACCACTTCTTCCGCAAGGGGATCAGGCCCGCCTATGAGGACCCGGCCCACGCCAACTGTGCCCGCATTAAGCTTATGCTCAATGCTGGCCATGCTTCCTTGGTTTGGGAGATGCTTCTAACGTTGATCTTCCGAGGCCTGGCAGACGAGTTTCCGAGCATTACTGGGATCGACTTCCGGCGCGGCCGGACGACTCAGAACGAGTTCGTCGCAATCTGGCTACGCGACCGCACCGAGGCTGAGACCGATCGTCTCATCCGGGCGTTACAAACCCATTTACAGGTCGAAAGCCTGGATTGCTTCCACATTCAGTCGAACAAGTGAGGGGTGCGGCCTGATGGGTCCCACTTCATGCCCCCTCCACCCCCTTGAGTATTCTGAGTATTCCTTAGTCCGCCGCGGTATTAATAAGCTCCGGTTCCGAGTCGAAGATGATGCGCTGCTTAACGATTGCTATGGGTGTCAATCGCTTGCCATCCTTCCCCTTTGTGAATACATACAACGGGCGCGAAAGGACATCCATCTCCCCGTGAAGAGCTATATTTCCGAGCTGATATGACGCGTTCTTAGCGTCTATCTCGTAGAGTCCCAGAGTGTCGGAGTCGAGCGTGGAGAAGCGTCCCTGAAACTCCAAGAGGGAGAGCTCCTCAAGGGAGTCGGCCATCTCGATCCCTTTCACTTCCGCTCGGCACGCCATCAATCAAATCAGAATCTACTTCGTCCCCCACCCAAAAAGAAATGTCATTTGCATCGCTCACCCAGGCCGACCTTCCCGCGCTCAATGAGCACCTGGCGACTCGCTCCTACATCGGGGGCTTCGTGGCCTCCGCAGATGATCGCGTCGCATACTCCCACTGCTCCGGCCTCGACGTCTGCCCCGACGCTTTCCCTCATGTTGCCCGTTGGCTGAGACACATAGCCTCGTTCACCCGCGCCGAGCGCGAGAAATTCCCAGGCGAGCCGACCGTCTGCAAGTGCACCGAGAAGACCTGCGAGAAGGCTAAGACCAAGGCCGCAAGTGAGGCCGTCGACCTCTTCGGGTCCGATTCCGAGTCCGAAGACGAGGAGACCAAGGCCGAGCAGGCGCGACTCCGCGCAGCCGCGGAGGCGAAGCAGGGCGCCAAGAAGAAGAAGCAGGATATGTCGATGATCGTCCTACACGTGAAGCCCATCGACGATGAGTCCGACCTCGTCGCGGTCATGAAGTCGATCCCCACCGACATCGTCTTCGATGGCCTTCGCTGGGGAGAGGCCGAACTCCAGGATATCTGCTTCGGCCTCAAGATGATCGCCATCGCCTGCACGGTCGTCGATGATGTCTGCTCGATCGATGACGTCTGCGAGGCAATTGTCGAGAGGTACGAAAGTGCCGTCCAGAGCTGTGACATCCACTCCTTCAACAAGCTTGGGTGAGCTGCTCGCCGTTGGCAAGGTGATTGTGAACTAAGGACGCATGAGACGTACATGTGCTTGTTAGGTTCATTCCGACCTGAAACTTTTGAATGCCAGTTGCGTGCGTTGTCAAGGCTGAGCTCGAGCGCCTCCTTGGGATACAACGGACGGATGATGAGTTCTCCCAGGTGCTGGCAGACATGGGATTGGAACTGGATGAGGTCGTTATGAAGCCTGAGAGGAGCATTGAAGGATCCATGACCATGGAGCCAGTCAAGCACTACAACATCGACGTGACGGCCAATCGTTCGGATGTCCTATGCGTCGAGGGCCTCGCGGTCGCCCTCCGGCCCTTCCTTGGTCTTGGGCGTCCATGTCAGCGTTTGACATCTCCTAGTCACCTCCAGGTGTACGTCGATTGCGCTCGGGTGGGACTCGTCCGCCCGTACCTCGTCTCGGCGGTTGTCCGTCACGTTCACTTCACGCAGACCTCGTACAACTCGTTCATTGACTATCAGGAGAAGCTTCATCAGAATCTCGGCCGTCGTCGAACCCTTGTCGCCATCGGGGCGCATGACCTCAAGAAGCTCGACCCAACGCACATCACGTACACGGCAGAGCCTCCGGAGCAAATCTCCTTCAGGGCATTGAATCAAGCTGAGAAGTTAGATGGGAGAAGCCTTTTTGCCGTCCTTGGAAGCGATCAGCGGCTTAAGGAGTATCTTCCCCTTCTTCAGGGGCATGTCCATTGGCCTGTCATTCGGGATGGTCGTGGTGAGGTCCTTTCCCTCCCTCCAATCATCAATAGTGAGTACTCGAAGATTGACCTTTCCACCACCGACGTCTTCATCGAATGCACGGCGATGGACTTGACCCGCGCACAAGCTGCCCTTTGTGTTCTGACAAACGCCCTTGTGATGCATACTTCGAAGCAGACAGATATCGAGACCGTCACGGTCATTTACGATGGATATAATGAGAGCCCCCATCATGATGCCTTGAGGACTGGACAGCTCATCACCCCCTCTAGCCTAAACGCCGCTATTGACATCCCCTGCTCTCGCTTCTGCGATGTTGCAGGAATCCCAAGAGATATCCTTTCTCCAGCCGAGATCTGTAAGTTTCTCGAGCGTGTTGGGATCGACGCAACCCCGTTATCGAGCATAGCAGCTAGTGGAAGGAATGACAGTGTCTTACGTTGCCGCGCACCCTTCTACCGGCCAGATATCATTGGAGAACCCGATATCGTCGAGCAGTTCTGCATTTCCTTCGGGTTCAACAATATCGCCAAGTATGCACGCCTTCCACCATCTGCCACCATTGGAAACACCCTCCCAGGCTTCCAACTCGCCGAGCTCGTCCGTGGAGAGCTCGTCGCGTGTGGGTACACAGAACTGGCCCTTTTCTCCTTATGTGCCCTCGAAGATGCAGCATTCGGTGCACTACATGTTGAACTCCAGAACTCCAGGACTGCTCAGTTCACCCATGGCCGTGGCTCTCTCGTCCCTGGGCTTCTTCAGACGGCGTCTGAGCACCAGACTCGCCAGCTCCCTATCAGAGTCTTTGAGGTTGGAGAGGTCCTGGTCCCCATTAGCGAGGAGAATGATGATGTAGGTGTCCGCGCTCGTCGACGTATTGCGTGCCTTCAAGGAGGGCCTCGAGATGACTTTTCGTCGGTTCACGGCGTTGTTGACCGTCTTGCACGCCGGATGGGTGTATCAGCGCGTCTTGAGGGCGAGGATGAAGAAGGTACTTGTCTCAGTGGCCGTCGAGCCGCCATTTACTTCGGCGAGAAGAAAGTTGGGTGGCTTGGGGTCATTGCCCCTTCAGTCCTGGCTGCGTATGGAGTTCCTTTTCCATGCACTGCGATGGAGCTTAACCTCGACGAGTAAACTGAGAAAAATGCCAGTGGAGTCCCGCGCGGAACAAGCGGTCCTGTCTCCCGCCAACCTCGCGGTCCTCAGGAACACGCTCGGATCGGATGTGACACGGATGCAGGACGCACTTAACGATCGAGGCCAGAACCCGGCGGTCTATGAGCAAATCCGTGCTGTCGTTCAGCAGAACCAGCGGCTCCTCGGGATTCTCTCAAACATCGAGCAGCGCTTTGCACAGGACCCTGCACACGTCGATCCACAGGATCGTAACCGGTATTCGACCATCGTTGGCTATGTCCTCCGGAATCATCCCGAAATCGAGTCGGCTCTTCAATACGAGCCCCAGCATAAGGCACTCTTCCAGTCCGTTGATGTCGGGCGGGTCAACATCGGAAGCATTGTGGAACAGCGAGCAACTGGCGGACCTGATACTCTCTCACCTCAAACAGCCACTCCTCTTTCGATCTCTTGTCCTCCTAAGGCCGCCTCGGCACATGTCTCGCGTCTTCGTGGATCAATGGACTTGGACCATCCTGACACAAAAGCTCCAACTGACTTACGTCCTAACCTGCAGGACATTGCGGACAGTGATCTCTTCCTCGCCGAGATCATGCATACGACCCCTAGCATTCGGGCGTCCGAGTCTTTCCTAACAGAACCCATCTACGACACCCATGGGGCGCTCATCGAGCCAAACCCACGCCATGCGCGCCAGGTCCTTTACGAGCTTGCGAAGCAGTACCGGGAGCAGCTTCTGGCGGCGAAGGACGGAAAACTTGCCGCCCTCCAGGCCGAGAACGCAGCCTTAAAGACAAACCTCCATGCAGCGTTGACGGAGATCACAGATCTTAAGGCACGTCTCTCTTCATCAGCCGGGCGTCTCTCGATCCAGGAGGACTTTCTCACCGCCGAAAATACCGCCCTTAAAGAGACTATCACCCGCAAGTCCGCAGATGCCTCGCAGCTAGCTCAAGAGATGCAAGCTCTTCGTGCTGAGGTTGCAGACCTGAAGTGCGCGAGAGAGAACCTGACGCAATTGACAAGTGTCTTGCTTCAGGAGCGCCAAGCCCTACAAAACGAAATCATTCAAGGGTCTCGGGCCAATGGTGATGTTAGTCGTGAGACTTCCCTCGAACGAATCGAGGCAATGTGCCGTCATGCCGCGGCTCTTGAACAGCAGATTCAGACTCAACCGGCACGCACAGATCTTTGCGATACATTCATGGCGAAGCTTGAACTGACGATCCAGACATACGAGACGATGCTTGGACGTGTCAAGCAACTCACTGGAGCCCAGTTGAACGACCTTAGTGTCACCCTTTCTCCACATGCCAGTATGGTCTCCATCCTGGGCGTCCCCGAGAATGGAGGGACCACTATAGCACGTCAGGGACGTGAGCCCAACTCCCTATCAACCGGTCAGCAGTCCCATCAAGATCCCGAGCGGACGAAATCACAGCCGCGCTCTACACGCTCACCAACCCGGTCAAAGTCGGGGACGACTGGACGTAACGGGCGACAGGTCAGCCCCGACGTTCTTGTCTACGAGGTCGTTCGTGTTCTAACAGAGCTCGGTCCGCGAGCGCCAGCACTCCAGCGTGTCGGACCACGTGAGTGGATCGTCGAGAAGAATGGGATCGTCATCTCTGTCAATTTGAATAGCAGCGGGATTGTGGTTGTCGAGTCCGAAGGAGGTGTGCCACTTGTCCAGTTCTTAAAACGAATGCACGACGTCCCAGCGCGTCTAGGGACTCCGGGTAGTCGTTCCCCTCGGCGCCCTCGGACGTCGTCCGTCTCCACGCGCTCCCCAGGCTTCAACGCCCTCAGTATGTTCGACACGGCGCGAAAGATCATGGATAAGCACTGAGTTTAACTCGCAGCGACGACCGGGGTGAAGGCGGCCACGACAGACTCCATGGCCCACCGCATCTGAGGGACTTGGAAACAACCATTCACGCCCCATGTAGGACCCCAAGTATTCTCCAATAACCAGAACGGTGACCCCTTCTCGTCGACTCCCCACCCGATGAGTATGACGTGATGCGATCCAACGGGTACTCCGTTGCCTCCTTCATACATCTCCCTCCCATCATGGTAGAAGAGCCCATGGTCCAATGGGATGACCACATGTAAAGGGCCGTTGTCCATGAGCTCCTGTTTGATCCCTTCAACATCTCGGTGCCCGATATTATGAATATCTTCAAGTCTTAAAGCCATCCCATCCATAGTGAAAAGGTCCATGGTCCCGAGACGGTCCCAGAGACGCACGAGGTTATCATCAACGGTGGTGTGGTTCAATATCTGCTCATATGAAACAACCCGATATGTACCTCGAAGCATACAAAGTCGCCGCGCGATCGTGGTAGCGGCGGCATGAGCCCAAGCTTCGGCGAGTGGGGCGGCCTCCGGAGGTTTGCTACAATGCTGGTACATCTCCCGCCAATCGTACATTGGAGGAAGAGGGTGCGCGAGCGCAACGACGAGAACGCCAAGCATTCACCGAAATTAATGCCTTGGGAGCGTAACGCTTCGAAAGGCGGGCGAGTCTTCGAAAGAGAAGGACTCTCCAGGGAGGAGCTCGAATGGAATACCCTTGCTCAGCGACGGTTGCGGACTCAACGGTTTGCGACTCTGAAGAACGTCAACCCACTCGCCATGCCGAGGGCGAAGGCTCTGTTTTACACATGCGAGGTGTGTACGCAGCCCGCGAAACTCCAGTGCTCGAAGTGTGGAAGCTGTTGGTGCAAACAGGAGCATTTCCTACTCGACTCAGAGAGTATACATTTCGCCATCTGTCCAAAGCTTGCTGAAATTCGAGAACTCTCTCTTCAAGAGGGACGTCTCGAGAGCCTTGCAGAAATCGTCCAACGCGCGCATGAAGCCCCAGTCCAAATCGGACTGCTACGAGAAGTTTGCGATGCTGCACAAGAGCGGGCAGAACGGTACATCGGGGACCGTTGCTACATCATGGCGGTCGCTCCTGCCTCCCGCTATATGCGTCTTGCGTTACTGCTCTACTCTGCAACAAGCTACGAATACCTTCATGCCTCTATCCTAGTAGCGCGTGCTCAGCTCGGATTGGAGAAGTACTCGCGTGTCGAGGCTACGCTTGTGCAACTTCGTGCCGATGCCTTCCGCCTACTTGACCACGTACAATCGGAAATTGGGAGACCAGCTGATACTCGTGCCAAACCTTCCGTCGGAGGCACGCTAATATCTCTTCAGTTATGCACCATGCCACTTCGAATCATAGCTCGGATACCTTCGCGATACATTGCACTCTTGGGAAGCCTCTACCTCATCGCCGGGACTCTCTATCTCGACATGGGGCGTTACAAAGAGGCGCTTCATGAGTATGCTCATTCCAGCTATTGTATGGCTCTGGCGTATGGGCCTGCAAGTCTTGAAACATCCCTCGCGTATTCGAACGTCGCGTTCGTGTATCTACGCAAAGCCTACGATCTACCAGTTCCCATGCGCTTCGAGCATTTTCTCGAGCATATCCAACACAACCCTGATACCAACATTGTCGACAAAGAAACACTCACTCGTGCAGTTCACGTTGCCCTATTCGTCGTGAACGTCTGGGCGACGCATCTCCGGCAACGGATGAATATGGGACAAGGAATCACACTTCACACTAGAGACGCTGGAGATCCACGTCGAGTCCTTCTTGAGATTCAATGTTTCATCCGTCTTCATTGTGGTCAAGTGTCCTTTGAGTATGGACATGCGTCTCTGACGCTTGCGCTTTTGTATGCTGTGTATGACGATGAGGCCAATGCCTTTCTACACTCGAAGCGGGCCTATGAGGCTTTCCGGGCGGGTCTCGAAAATCCTGACGCCTGGGCCTCACCATACTCCGCCGAGGCCAAGGCATACGCCTCAGAGGCGCGGGAGACGATGGACGCGCTCTCGGCCTTCATCACTCGTTTCTCACACCTACGATAAATGCAATTCGACCTTCATTATCTCATGGCGACTGATCCAACACCCTTGCCGCCGGGGCTTCTGGAACCTGAGACAGACGAGCATCAGATGATGGATGTCGCTGTTCGGACCGTTGCAGCCCTCTGCAAGGAGTTTGTGCAGCTCCCTCGAGTATCAAGCAACATCGGGCTTATGGGGACGTTACCTCCTCCGATCCTTCATCTTCCGCGTGAGAAGCCTCTTCCAAAGCCGCGGGAGCCAACTCGATGGGAACTGTTCGCCAAGACGAAAGGGATCAAGAAGCGAAAGAGATCACGGCTTGTGTATGACGAGAAGGTCAAGGAATACCGTCCACGTTATGGGAGGAATCGACGGACAGATAACACGACAGAGTATGACCCGATCATCCCTGCAAAGGAGGGGGTTGATGATTATCCAGGGGCGAAGGATGCCTTTACAGTGGTTCGGGAAGCGCGCTTGGCACGCATCGCAAAGAACAAGGCTCAACGCGCCGCGAACCTACGGCGGGGCGGGAGGAGGTGAATGTTTACCCTTATATAAAGTCGTCGTACCCGCAAGCATTGTCATACTTCTGGTGTCCTGACGAGGAGCCACCCACATAGATCTGGGGCTTCCCACTACCCTTCTTTTTCTTCTTTTTGTCTTGCTCACGACGATACATCTCTGCGGAGATGCGGGCACAGACATCCGAGAGCTCTTTAACATCCTCGGGATAAAGTGGTTCAACCGCGCCTGTGATGATGCGTTTTAGACAGGCCATATAGAGGACGTCGTTGTCCTCGCGAGCCGTACGCTTCAAGGTGCTCCGGAGCTTCTCTACGACCCTGTCTGCAAGGCGATCGAAGTCGTTCGCCGTCTCGGCTGGGAGATCATCAATACTCTTGAGACTCTTCATCGTCTTCTCAGCGCCCTCCACATGCATGAAGTCATCCTCCAGACTACGAATACCAGGCTGGTCTTTGTTTGCCTTCTTGGTGGCAGACTCCTCGGATTCAGAGGAATCGTCAAGCATGCGCTTCGCCGCATCGATGCTTTGCTCCGCGCGTTGACGGGCAGCAACTCGGTGACTTCCTTCACCTGTATCCATGGGAGTGGACCCCGAGAATACCTCACGCTCACGGTTACGAAGATTCCGACGGCGCTCGGCCAGCGCTTGCTCGTCTTGTCGCTTCTGTTCCTCGGCCGCTTGCTGCTGCTTCTTCTTGCTGAGGCGCTCGGCGTTCTTTGCCCACGAGTCGCCTCCTGACCCCTCAGAGCCTTCAGAACTGCTACCGAAGTCTAGCTCAGGCATTTTTCACGGGGTTGATCAGAATCAACGAACAAGTCCTGATTGTAAGCTATTCCCGTTGAGGGACTAAGGGATCTATGAGTTACCGTGGGAACCTTCCCGTTCTTGGCTCTCCTTGAGGCACTCGATTTGGTTATTGGGTTGGAATCGAGGTTGGGAGTATTTTCCTACTGTGGTCGGTCTATGTCTCGACTTATAGAAGAGGAAACTGTTGTTAACAAATCTCAAGATTAGGAACGCAGACGCTATGTTCCTCCGGGAGGTCACTTAGGAATCGTTAATTGGATCTCGAAGAGCTCTTATCTTTGTTACTGGGAGGGCCGTCGGAACTCACTCTTGGTAACGCACCTCTCGACTCATTTCAGTTCTACACAAAGGGAAGATCCAAGTCATCTGTGTTGTCGTAGAACGGCTTAGATCACAACCTGCGGGCTCAAGAGAGCAGGTTATTGAGGAGATTTGACACAGAAGTCCGTACTCGATTATCTCCGAATCACTACCCTTCTCATGAGTCGAGCACGATCGCTATCTTGCAGTCGGACGTATTGTGGATACGCTAAATAGCGATTTCAGCCTTTTAGATATCGTTCAAGCTTTGATCGGCTGCCCATCTCCGGCTCCTTCCACTGAGTAAAGTGCTTCATTCTACCATTTTCACTCATGGGCAGTCACTCTTCTATGAGGAGTTCACTACCTCAAAGACCTCTTGTATGGCAACCTTTTGCTGCTAGACAATTGATTGATGTAGCTTAGCCTGCACCAGCCAGAGACCGGATCCCGAATGGTATGTTCTCGTCATGTTGATCACCTTCGCTCCTAGACTTCCCTCTCGGATATACGCTGAAGCACTGTCGAACTGATCCTGTAAGAAATCCTAGGATTTCTCTGGGTCGTCGCCCCATCCTCTCCACCACCAATCTCAAGACCCTTCCCAGTGTGCAATACTTCACTCTGGGCTGACAAATCCCTTGACTCAGGCCCTTCATTGAGCTTTTAACTGGGAAGACAGGTCTCCTCCCATAACAAGGAGAACGAAGATGTCGATCCCCGCAATACCACATTGATGGTCCTCCGTGCAGAAGAGAAGTACTCGGGGCAGACCTCCCTGCTGGACAAGAGAGCCACTCTCGCTTATGCAAGAAGACGTCTGGCCCAGCACGACCGGCGATACAGGAGGAGGAGGGCTAGGCCCCGGGCAGTGGGGTGTGGTGTAGTGGGAGCACGACGGCTCTTGAAGAACAATCTGGTACTCATGCCGTTACCCGGGTTCGATTCCCGGCACTCCAGCTTCGCTCTCTTCGAGGAAGACACCGCCCACTCCTTCTCGTCCTGTCACCTTCCGACTCTCCGTCTCGATGGGAAGGACCCCTCTCTTGAAGACCCTCTCCAGGCCTACTTGTTGAAGCCCTTGGGTCTCCACCCTCGGGGAGTTGAGGAACATCCAGCCAGGCACTCCACGCACTTCGTTGACGTCGAAGACAGTGGATGTAAGATATGAGAGTCCTAGAGGTACACCTTGACAGTGTTGTCGATGGGAGTCCTGCAGAGCGGGCAGGTCTGGCCTTTGAGCTGACTCGAACAGCCAGAGCAGGTGCAGATGTGCTTGCAGGGCTGGAGGAGCGTGTCCTTCGGATTCGTGGGGCAGACAATGCAGCTACTCGATTGGAGGACGGCCCGGGACGTCGTGATGGTCTTCAGTGAGGTTGTCAGGTTCCTCTCGAGCTCGTCAGTCCTCTCCTGGAGGTGGGCAGTGAGCTCTGCGATCCTTCGACCGTGCTCCTGCCGTTCTGCGGCCACCTCGGCGTCTTTCTCCTCGAGGCGCCGCTGTAGAGATGCGATCTCTGCAGCGTTCGTCTTTCGGTCCTGCTGCTCAGTGAGCTGCCTGAGGAAGTTCAGCTCAGCAATGATGTTGGAGAATGCGTTCTCTGCATGCTGGGCGTCGTCCCCAGAGAAGGCAGTGCTGAGTTCTTGCATGGTCAGCAGCTTCCTCTGTGCAACCGAGAGGTGACGTCCGACTCCCACTCCTGCTCCCGCGTCGTCTCGAAGAATGCGGGCACAACACTGACATCGAGTATGGTGACTGGCCTTCGAACCAACAGACTCTGCAATATCGAGGGCTGACTCGCCCTGGGAGTTCTCAAGGTCCGCCTCTTCCAGAAGGAGCTTCACGCATCCGACTTCCCCGTGCTGTGCGGCGAGCATCAGGGCTGTCCGACCCTCCTAGTCCTGCATCCGGAGCTCCTGAGTTCGGAGAAGACGGACGAACTCCACCTCGCCCCTCTCTGCGGCGTACATGAGTGCCGTCCGTCCATCCGTGTCCTTCCTTCCCGCTTCATCCAGATGAGCATGGAAGGCCTCCCGGTCTCCTGCGATGATGGCCTGGATGAGGGACGTGATGTCGACCGCAGGGGGAAGAAGCCGAAGGACCAGGTTATCGGGGGAGTCCCGTTCTAGAAGAGCGATAAGTTCCTTGCTGTTCCTGGGATTCGCACGTGCAATGTGACCTGCTGTGTCGCCTTGGGAGTCGCGAAGGCCGAGCTCATACGGTTCAAGGAGAGCGACGATGTCCGTACTTCCTCGGGCTGCACACATCAGGGGCGTCCAGCTGCTTCGGTGCTTCTTTCCGACATCCGTGACTTTGGGCCTCACGGTCTTGCTATCCCCCTTACGAACGCCTTCATCGAGAACGTAAAGGTGTTTCCTGAGCATTGGGAGCATCCTATCCCTCCGGTCCCTGAGGCCGGGGGCCCACTCCATCAGCACAGAAAGAGAATAGACCCTGGGATTCAGTGCTCCTTCCGAGCCTGCGGAACGGCCCGTTCACTCAGGGTGCTCTCGTCCCTGGATGAGCTCCCACTGGTCATCGGTCTCCCCTTATAGCCCCCCAATCTCCTGGTGATGATCGGGCCCGTTCCCCTCTCAAGGACGAATGGCCTCTGACGAGAGCCGTGCCAGACGGAGAGAGGGCCCCACTGGCTTCCCGGGGACGGGTGCATCGATCTGGACGCCCCTCTGTTGTCGAGGGGATGCGAGATGGCGGGTCGGCCTCTTGGACCGGAGGAGCGTCCTCAGTGAGAGGGAGGATGGGGTTGACGTTCAAAAATGTCCTCCACTGACTTGATGAGGGCAGCCTTGAATGGAGATCTTGAGGGCGTCGAGGCCAACCTCGGAGATATTGGGAAGCAGAATAAAGGTGGTTGGACGGCCTTGATGTATGCCGTAGAGAAAGGCCACGCTAACTGCATTCCCCTCCTTAAGGAGGAGATTAGAATGCAGGACAACGACGGGTGGACTGCATTGATGAAGGCCGCAATATTTGGCTACACAGACTGCGTTCGACTCCTCCTCTCCGAGGCAAGAAAGCAGACAACGAAGGAATGGAGAGTTTTCCCTCCTGGAACAACGGCGCTCATGGTGGCCTCCTTCAACGGCCAAGTAGATTGCATTCTCCTACTTGAGAAAGAGATCGGGATCCAGGATAATGAGGGATGGACCGCACTGATGCATGCCGCCTACAATGGCAAAATAGACTGTGCTCGACTCCTTCTTTCTGAAGCTGGGAAACAAACAACGAAGGAATGGAACGAGTATTCCCCTGACGAATGGGATAGTTCTGATTCTGAAGAACAATACGGTTTTCCTCCTGGAATGACTGCACTCATGATCGCAGTCCGTCAGAACTGTCCTGAGATGATTGAACTTCTCCTCCCCTATGAACAGGGAATGGGAGATTCCAAGGGACATACTGCTCAATGGTACGCAAATAACGGTGATTTAGGTGAGGACGACTTCACTAGTGTTTGTGAGCTCCTCAAGAATGAAGGAACGGAAAGAATTCATCCACCATCGAATCTTGGTGATGTGCTTAGACTCCAGGAGCACCTTAGCAAACTCACAACTGAGAATGAGACCCTCAAAATGGAACTCGCAGACCAGAAGGCCCAGAACATCGCCCTCGAAAAGGAGGTTACCCAATTGAGGACCGAGAGCCATGACATGAAAGACCTTCAGAGACGCCTCGAGGAAGTGGAGGAGGAGAAGAGGATCCTCCTCCAGAACCTCGCTGCTGTCGGGGGCAGGCTCACCAACCACCCCCAGGGCATTGGAACGCCCACTGGATGACCTGCGTCCGGAGGCAGGGGCAGGAGGTCGGAAGGCCCGGCCGGATGAAGGAGTCCCCGTCGGTCCTCCTATGGGCCTCCGGGATCAACGGTCATCGTCCAGTGCCCCGGTCTTCGTCCTTCGATCAAGAGGAGTGAACGGGATCACGGGAGGGACGAGAGGACGACCATGAGCCCCGGTTGATCCCAACCCGTCTCCATGAAGGAGGGCCGGCCTCCTCGGATCTGCCTGAGGGCATGGATGGAGAGCGGGGAAGGGCACCAGGCCGTGCATGGCTGTGTGAGCCAATCCCGGCTGCTCACTGCTCCGGACTCGTGACAGAAGTGGGTGTCCGGAGTTCACGCCCTCCAGCTTGTGGGGCCGTGCCACGAACTGGAGCCTGTTCGAGGAGCGTGAGGTGCACGGGTCGACGCCACCATGGACAGTATCCTCCTTGGTCGTCCCACGATGCACTGAGAATCATCGGGGATGACAGCATCCACGACGACGGGTCCTCAGGCACAGGGAAGACCGTCCGAGTCGAACGGAGTTCCGTGGTTGGGCGTCAGTCGGTTCGTGGAAGGACACGTTCTACCTCCTTCCCGACTGTGGTGGCATCGGGAGGTCCACCATCGGCTGGGGACGTCGGGGGGACCTGGAACTTCAAAGTGCTTGTTCAGTCACAGAACACAGCATACACCAGCACAACAACACACCCGTCCTTAGCATACTACTCCCTTATCCGACTATAAGGACGCGACCCTTGACCTCCTTGAACCATCCCGTAAGAGATCTCTTTCATGCGCCTCCTTTCGCTTTCGGATGCCCCTCTCTCGGAGGAACTCTCTACCCCCCTTCACCCGACCGGCTCTACCGTACCGGAACCTTCACTATCTGACGGAGGAGGACCTTAACCCCCTGGCCCTTTGCAACAGTTCTGGCACAGGGGGGTCTTTCATCGATCCATCGTCCGTAGCAGAAACCCGCCTCTCCACCCCCCTCATCGATTTCACGGACACCTCGTCGTTCGAGCCCTCTGAGTCTTCTGTATTTGAGGAGCAGATCCCCCGAAGAGCAACCTCCAGCTATGGATAGAGGGTAGCTCTCGACCCACGACATTCTAGAGTCAAGCAGGAACGTGACCCCATCGACCGAGGAGACCCATATCTCCATATCAGACTCCTCGGACTTCGAGGTAATCGAGCCGCACGACACGGACGATGAGGAGCTCTACGATGCCAGCCAGTCCGCTGTAGAGGTCCTCGTGACCAGGGGATCTGGGGAGACATCCAGTTCAACGAGCAAAGCACGTACAGGGAGGCCCTGGGTCGACCAACCTCTTTTCTGCTCAGACGACTGCACGTGCAGGGGCGATCGGACCGTCCCACTGCTCGACCGCCAGAGAGGCCCATGTCTCTGCAAGACCTCTCTGTCGTCGGGGACGGATCCGCCACCTGGGATGGTGAGAGATGCTCCTCTTGGGGCGGGGTGGTAGTCATCCCCGCGGGCCTGGAGGCACGAGTAGGGCTGTGGAGGAGTGAACGGACGCGGGGCCTCTGCCCGCCCGGGGAGACCGTTCCGAGAGGTCCTCTCAGGCAGGGACGTGGGGAACGCCCCGTCGTGCCCCTTCTGAGGGGACTGGGATGGGGGCGTCCTCAGGTGAAGAAAGTGGACATCTGATTCTCAAAAATGTCTGATACGGCATTGATGAAGGCGGCTAAAGCTGGAGATCTCGAAGCCATGAGGGCCAATCTCAATGAGGTTGGAAGAAAGGATGAAAATGGTGGGACAGCCCTGATGAGAGCTGCTCTTAGAGGCCATATAAACTGTGTTCAACTCCTTCTCTCAGAAACCGGGGGGCAAACGACGAGAAACTGCAATGGGTTATCTCCTGGAGCAACTGCCCTCATGCTTGCAGCCCACCGGAACCACATCGAGATCGTCCAACTTCTCATCCCTTACGAACAGAAGATGAAGAACAATAATGGAGAGACAGCCTTGATGCAGGCCGCGATGTGGGGGCACGTCAACTGCATTCCCCTCCTCGAGGGGGAGATCGGGATGCAGGACAACTGGGGATTGACCGCACTGATGCATGCCGCCTACAATGGAAAGACAGACTGTGCCCGACTCCTTCTTTCTGAAGCTGGGAAGCAGACGACGAAGGAATGGTATGGGTTCCCCCCTAGAACAACTGCTCTCATGATGGCAGCTCGCCGGAACCATCCCGATATCGTTGAACTCCTTCTTCTATATGAACAGGGTATGGAGAATTTCTATAAGCACACAGCCAAGTGGCACGCATACAACAGTTCAAAGAAAGGTAACTTCACCCGAGTCTGCGAACTCCTTGAGAACGAGGGGACAGAACGTATACCTCCACCTTCCAAAGGACCGCTGATGTTCTTAGTTTCCGCCGTGATGGGGGATGTTGATGGAATTCAGAAGAATCTGAGCTATGTGGGTTATCAAGGGCCGAATGGAATGACAGCACTGATGTTGGCTGCAGAGAAGGGTCACACAAATTGCATTCCTCTCCTCAAAAGGGAGATTGGGAAGCAGAACAGAAATGGGGAGACTGCCTTGATGAGAACCGCCTACAACGGCCACAAAGATTGCATCTTCCTGCTTGAAAAAGAGATTGGGATGCAGAACAAGAATGGTTGGACAGCCTTGATGCTAGCAGCAGCGAAAGGTCACGCTAAATGCATTCCTCTTCTCAGGAAGGAGCTTGGAATGAGGGATAATTACGGAAACACGACCTTGATGAAAGCCGCTTATAACGGCCACAAGAACTGCGTCCAACTTCTTCTTTCCGAGGCAGGGAAGAAAACGACAGATGAATGGGAGAATACTTTTGATGGCTATCTCCCCGGAATGACGGCTCTCATGATAGCAGCCCACCGGAACCGCCCCGATATCGTTGAGCTCCTTCTCCCCTACGAACAGGGAATGAAAGACTCTAAAGGACACACAGCTCAATGGTATGCGAACAACGGTTCAAGGGGAGGAGACTTCACCCGTGTCCGTCAGCTCCTCGAGAATGAGGGCACGGAACGGATCCCTCCCCCGACTCCTGGAGCAGCCGGCCGGAGAGGCGTCAAGAAGCTCTCCTCGTCCAGGAGCCTTCCAGAAGGGATGACCTGTGTCATCTGCCTCACGAATCCGAAGGACACGCTCCTCCAGCCCTGCAAGCACATCTGCACCTGCTCTGGCTGTTCGAGTCAGCTCAAAGGCCAGACCTGCCCGCTCTGCAGGACTCCCATCGACAACACTGTCAAGGTGTACCTCTAGGACTCTCATATCTTACATCCACTGTCTTCGACGTCAACGAAGTGCGTGGAGTGCCTGGCTGGATGTTCCTCAACTCCCCGAGGGTGGAGACCCAAGGGCTTCAACAAGTAGGCCTGGAGAGGGTCTTCAAGAGAGGGGTCCTTCCCATCGAGACGGAGAGTCGGAAGGTGACAGGACGAGAAGGAGTGGGCGGTGTCTTCCTCGAAGAGAGCGAAGCTGGAGTGCCGGGAATCGAACCCGGGTAACGGCATGAGTACCAGATTGTTCTTCAAGAGCCGTCGTGCTCCCACTACACCACACCCCACTGCCCGGGGCCTAGCCCTCCTCCTCCTGTATCGCCGGTCGTGCTGGGCCAGACGTCTTCTTGCATAAGCGAGAGTGGCTCTCTTGTCCAGCAGGGAGGTCTGCCCCGAGTACTTCTCTTCTGCACGGAGGACCATCAATGTGGTATTGCGGGGATCGACATCTTCGTTCTCCTTGTTATGGGAGGAGACCTGTCTTCCCAGTTAAAAGCTCAATGAAGGGCCTGAGTCAAGGGATTTGTCAGCCCAGAGTGAAGTATTGCACACTGGGAAGGGTCTTGAGATTGGTGGTGGAGAGGATGGGGCGACGACCCAGAGAAATCCTAGGATTTCTTACAGGATCAGTTCGACAGTGCTTCAGCGTATATCCGAGAGGGAAGTCTAGGAGCGAAGGTGATCAACATGACGAGAACATACCATTCGGGATCCGGTCTCTGGCTGGTGCAGGCTAAGCTACATCAATCAATTGTCTAGCAGCAAAAGGTTGCCATACAAGAGGTCTTTGAGGTAGTGAACTCCTCATAGAAGAGTGACTGCCCATGAGTGAAAATGGTAGAATGAAGCACTTTACTCAGTGGAAGGAGCCGGAGATGGGCAGCCGATCAAAGCTTGAACGATATCTAAAAGGCTGAAATCGCTATTTAGCGTATCCACAATACGTCCGACTGCAAGATAGCGATCGTGCTCGACTCATGAGAAGGGTAGTGATTCGGAGATAATCGAGTACGGACTTCTGTGTCAAATCTCCTCAATAACCTGCTCTCTTGAGCCCGCAGGTTGTGATCTAAGCCGTTCTACGACAACACAGATGACTTGGATCTTCCCTTTGTGTAGAACTGAAATGAGTCGAGAGGTGCGTTACCAAGAGTGAGTTCCGACGGCCCTCCCAGTAACAAAGATAAGAGCTCTTCGAGATCCAATTAACGATTCCTAAGTGACCTCCCGGAGGAACATAGCGTCTGCGTTCCTAATCTTGAGATTTGTTAACAACAGTTTCCTCTTCTATAAGTCGAGACATAGACCGACCACAGTAGGAAAATACTCCCAACCTCGATTCCAACCCAATAACCAAATCGAGTGCCTCAAGGAGAGCCAAGAACGGGAAGGTTCCCACGGTAACTCATAGATCCCTTAGTCCCTCAACGGGAATAGCTTACAATCAGGACTTGTTCGTTGATTCTGATCAACCCCGTGAAAAATGCCTGAGCTAGACTTCGGTAGCAGTTCTGAAGGCTCTGAGGGGTCAGGAGGCGACTCGTGGGCAAAGAACGCCGAGCGCCTCAGCAAGAAGAAGCAGCAGCAAGCGGCCGAGGAACAGAAGCGACAAGACGAGCAAGCGCTGGCCGAGCGCCGTCGGAATCTTCGTAACCGTGAGCGTGAGGTATTCTCGGGGTCCACTCCCATGGATACAGGTGAAGGAAGTCACCGAGTTGCTGCCCGTCAACGCGCGGAGCAAAGCATCGATGCGGCGAAGCGCATGCTTGACGATTCCTCTGAATCCGAGGAGTCTGCCACCAAGAAGGCAAACAAAGACCAGCCTGGTATTCGTAGTCTGGAGGATGACTTCATGCATGTGGAGGGCGCTGAGAAGACGATGAAGAGTCTCAAGAGTATTGATGATCTCCCAGCCGAGACGGCGAACGACTTCGATCGCCTTGCAGACAGGGTCGTAGAGAAGCTCCGGAGCACCTTGAAGCGTACGGCTCGCGAGGACAACGACGTCCTCTATATGGCCTGTCTAAAACGCATCATCACAGGCGCGGTTGAACCACTTTATCCCGAGGATGTTAAAGAGCTCTCGGATGTCTGTGCCCGCATCTCCGCAGAGATGTATCGTCGTGAGCAAGACAAAAAGAAGAAAAAGAAGGGTAGTGGGAAGCCCCAGATCTATGTGGGTGGCTCCTCGTCAGGACACCAGAAGTATGACAATGCTTGCGGGTACGACGACTTTATATAAGGGTAAACATTCACCTCCTCCCGCCCCGCCGTAGGTTCGCGGCGCGTTGAGCCTTGTTCTTTGCGATGCGTGCCAAGCGCGCTTCCCGAACCACTGTAAAGGCATCCTTCGCCCCTGGATAATCATCAACCCCCTCCTTTGCAGGGATGATCGGGTCATACTCTGTCGTGTTATCTGTCCGTCGATTCCTCCCATAACGTGGACGGTATTCCTTGACCTTCTCGTCATACACAAGCCGTGATCTCTTTCGCTTCTTGATCCCTTTCGTCTTGGCGAACAGTTCCCATCGAGTTGGCTCCCGCGGCTTTGGAAGAGGCTTCTCACGCGGAAGATGAAGGATCGGAGGAGGTAACGTCCCCATAAGCCCGATGTTGCTTGATACTCGAGGGAGCTGCACAAACTCCTTGCAGAGGGCTGCAACGGTCCGAACAGCGACATCCATCATCTGATGCTCGTCTGTCTCAGGTTCCAGAAGCCCCGGCGGCAAGGGTGTTGGATCAGTCGCCATGAGATAATGAAGGTCGAATTGCATTTATCGTAGGTGTGAGAAACGAGTGATGAAGGCCGAGAGCGCGTCCATCGTCTCCCGCGCCTCTGAGGCGTATGCCTTGGCCTCGGCGGAGTATGGTGAGGCCCAGATGAGGCAACTCCTCCTGAATCCTATTTTGAATCTTGCCTTTAGTTATCTCAATCTACCCCCCCAAACCTCTAGAATCTCCCGCTACGTTTCTACCCCCACACCAATTCACCCTCTCCTCCCGCGATCCCCTGTCCATCTACGAACTGATCCCTCACCCCTCCAGATAAAAATGAACAAGTGCACTGTTTATCAAGATGGAAACCTCATCCAGTCTTATGACATAGCCGTCTCAGATATCATCGTTGGACGTGCAACAAAGGATGGATCTGCTCCGAAGGTTGAGGAGGGAACGCTCTTTATTCCACTCCCAGGACCTGCTATCTCGTCTCGACACCTGACAATCAATCTTGGAGATACCGTCACAGTCACTGACAGCTCGCGTACAGGGTCAGTGGTTCAACATGGTGGGGAGAGCCATGATCTCCACAACACATCGCATACGTTCGCAGCGGGACCGCAATTCGTTATTGTCTGCGTCTCGAAGAATATAGAGTTCCGGCTCATCTTCGCTAACGAGAGTGAGCAGAAGAACCAGCTCACAGAGATTCCTGCATCGGCTCCGGAGCCTAAAAGAAAGACGGCTACTCAGAAGGCAAAGGTTTCCAAGACCTCCACGGATGAGAAAGCATCGAAGCGAACAAAGACGACTGCTGTGAAGGAGAAACCAGTCAAGGAGAAAGCCACAAAGCCTCGCACTCGGAAGGTTGCGGAGGTATGTGATGCAGAACCGACACCTCCTGAGCCACAGAATGAGTCTTTTCACGAGTTTAGTGGGGTTGACGATGATGACGATGAGAATGAAAGCCTTCAGATCGATGACACTGAGGAAGAGATAGAAGAGGAAGAAGAGAAGCCCGAAGAACTCTCCGAAGAAGGTGAAGCATTTGCTGATGTGCCACTCGATTCTGCAGATATTCCCGTCCCAACTGCTTACGACCTCGAAGAGTACACGCGGCGCCGGGCACAGATGCCTACATGTCGAGGGGATGGAATTTCGCTTAAGTCTGCACTTGAGGAGCTTGGACCTGCAGCTCGCTGCTGCTGGTGCAACTATCTAAGATCTGAACTGAAGGAAACAGTTTCGGAGCTCAGCATTCATGCAGATGAGGGTTATGCGTTTGAGCGCGTCGACGTCTTCTTCACAAACAAATTTCGACGGACCGCACGTTACCTCCTCGCGATTCATCGTGGGATCCCGATCATCAGAGAAGAGTATCTTATCCGCTGCCAGAAAACTGTCTTACGTGACTCTGAACTTCCTTTCCCGCATGCTGCGAAGTATCTTCTTCGTCCGACTCGCGAGGAAGCCGCCCAAAATGACCCCGAGCTCCTCAAAGTGCTTCCTAATGATTGGTCACTCCCACGTGTAATTGCACGTGCTCGGAAGTATCCCGTTGTCATAACTTGCGCAGAAAGTGTCTTGATTGCTCCTGAAGCCATTATTGGGCATCCGATGGAGCGTAAGTCGCTTGTCGATGATCTCGTTACGCTTTATAGCTTTGCACTCCTCACAGCTGGGATGGGGGTTACAAGGACGACTATTTTGCTACCAGAAGAGTTCGACCGTGCAGTCTGCTCGGAGAGTTTCTATGAAGCATTTCCTGAGGCGCATCGTCGTCCAGCTCGCCAATTTCATCCTTGTGCCCGTCTTTCGACATTAGAAGAGCGTATTCTCGAAGCCGCTGGACCTGCGGGTGAAGAGGGGACGCCCACGCTTCTAATCGTTCCTGATCCTAGTAGCCCGCACTACGAGCCATATTCCAGCTTTAAGGGAGTAGTTGACGGCCGAACCTTCATCCAGATGACGCGTGCCGGAATTGTACACAGCGTCTTACTTGGAGAACCCGTCTTTGAGGCGCACTTCATCCAGTAAATGTCAGTCGCCCGCCTGGCGTTTGCCTTTCTCCGTGACTGTATCACCGAATGGGACGGAGATGAGACAGATCTAGCCGTCGCACTGCAGGATTTGCCTCTTGATGGGATCTTAGACGCAGAGGAGAGCGCCCGGACTATTGGATCTGTCGCCGAAGAGCGAGCACGACTTGTCACACAACTCTGGGCGCAGCAGTCACGAAGTACATTTCCTCCCCCGGAACTCCAGGGCCTTGATGATCGGGGAACAAGCACTGATGCGCTCAGCCTGCATCGACACGATGTTGTGCGAACGTACCAATTCATCGAGAGAGCGTGCTTTGATGTCCTTCAGAAGGTTGCCTGTCTTCCTTGTGAGGGTGGGGTTACCGGAGCTTTCTTTATCGCTGCTAGTGTTTCACAACACCGGTATCGGACCATCGAGAGTCTTCTAGGAGATCTTTACTCTGTCGTTGCATACGGAGAGGTACAGTTTGCGATATCCGCTGCAGACGCTCGAAGTGTCTATCGCGTACTCCTGGCTGTGTGGAGTGGAGTCCAACGTGACGCTGAGCTTATGTAACATAGACAGCTCCATGCCGACTTTCGGAGAGCATCTCAAGCTCTTCGGGCCCGAAGAGAAACGTAAGCCACGTTGGATGTCGCTCAAAGCGTCGCCAAAACTGTCCAAAGAAATGTCGGGTCACCTCTCGAACTGCAGGATGTACTGAATTGACCAGTCGTGCAAGGAAGAGAACTGGAACGACTGCCAGCGAATCTAGGGTCGCCACCAGGCAGTTGGACACGCTACCCAGAAACATTGCACATCCAACCCGTTGGATCGTATTCTTCTCTTTTGCTAGCGTGATTACACGTTCTATGAGTGCCCTCGCCCTCGCTTCTGGCAGGCGGAGTACAAACATTGTAAAGCTCCTAGCTGCAGCGAGCTGGACCCGTCGAGTTTCGCGCGTTGCTGCAAGAAGGAGCAGGCCGACACAATCTTCTACCATGGGTGTTCCGATGCTCTGGAAGGCAAGGAGCTCTGTGGCAATGATTCCGGCCACAGCTACAAGGAGTGTTCGTCCGTAGGTCGAGTGTGAAGCCTCCCAGACGTTTGCTAGCTCTGTAGCGATCGTGGCGGGATTTGCAGATCTAGCATACGCCCATGCAATCATAGCAGCATCAACGGCAGACTTCTGCATTACGTCAACGTCAAGCACTCTTGTTAGCGTCAGGAGGCAATCTGAACCTGCAACTTTGCACATCAGTCGAGAATAGGACTGAGAGATGTACCGAAGAATCGAGACATACAGATCCGCATCATGCTGAAAATCAACATCTTCTCTCGTCGGCTGAGAGCGCTCGTTGGGATGTGTTGCGAGCCAGCCTGTCATCCGCTGGGCAAGACCCCTTATAACTGCGGCAGCACCCTCAGTTCCCGCTGCAACGGCTAGAGAAGTGCCCAATACAATATGCATGGCACCATTAATTATTGGAGACCATCCGAGCGGATGTCCAGCCTCCAAAGCATCCAATGCAGATGCCAGGACATTTGTAGCCAACTCACTGGCAAGCGCGGGCAAGCATGAAGTGACACCCTCAAGTAGTGCTCCGAAGAGAGCAATACGGCCCGCGATCTGACGACTTGATTGCCGTCCTATTTCTCGCGTTGTAATGAGCTGCCGGATCCACGCAAGTTCTGAGTCATAGACACTTACGAGGTCTGATCCAAACCCGACAACAGCACCGTGGACTGCATGTGTCCAGTAGCCAATCACAAACGAATATGGTGTAACCTCAGAGATACGAAGGAAGATGGCCCCGACGAGACGAGTGAGCGTCGGAAGGAGCAACCGATATACATCGTCCTCCCGATAGTGTAGAAGTGCGCGTGTGGCGAAGAGAATGGCCATCGAGAGAGCCAAATGCTCCTGCTGACGAAGAGCTGGATGGGCATCGTCTTCTCGCTCAAGGATATCTAGAACAGCTCGAAGAATTATACGAAGAATATCGACCCCTCCAATAGCGACAAGCCCACCCCACAAACGCCCCACCCTACGTTGATAGTCTTTTGTGACGAATTTGTTCTTCGCCTCTTCCGCTCCCATCGCCATCTGAAGAAGCTGCGGGATGAGTGCTGATGCCTCCGCCACAAGTAGTCGCCGCAGACGTATGGGTGCTAAGAAAGTCCGTTCAGTACGGATTCCTTGGGGGTAATACGCAGCAATGACTGCTGGAAGACCGAAGATAACTTGACTCATCAGCGCACTCCTGTTTCGTTTGAACAAGTTGATCAATTCCTTGAAGAGGTCTATCGTGAGTGGAAGGGGTGGAAGTGCTGAGCTGTGGAGTCTCCAGGCAAAGAGTGCGCAATGATGAGCATTCGGTGTGTGGCACAAGAAGTCTTCCGATAGGAAGCGGCTCGCATCGGCCGCAATACATGCTACGAGTCGTGCAGCGGCAGAAGACTGTTCTGTCGGAACCTGTTCCAGAACACGGACGGGCATGTCTGTTACAAGTACGGTTGTAGATGGTACGGCCCCAGTTCGGAGTGGTGGGATAACTCGATATGCCTTGCAAACACGACTGAAGTATGTGAAGGCAGAGTCAAGTCCGATCCCATCCATCCGCGCGAGAGCCTCTAACACGCTAGCAAGCTCCCTATAGACAATGTCGAGTGGGAAGCCCAAGAGGCCCGTCCAATATCCGAAGAGACTGGTCGTTGAACAGAGCAGAGCAGCACAGCGGCATAGAACAACGGTCGAACTGCCAGTTTGTCCAGCTAGACCTCGTGAGATTTGACAAAGGAGCTGGAATGTAGCCGTTGCAAGTTGAGGCGCATGGTGTGAAAGCTCTCCAAGGAACACCAAAGCATGTGCGCTTATCTTCTTCCCACCACAAAGATAGATGTCCAGAAGCATGGAGACGAGGGAGACTACATCGTCATTTAGCCAGCCCGGTACCGCTTCTACTGCCGTTGCCTGGCGCACCTTATACATTGAGTATGCCAATAGATTGAGAGAGAGGCGTGTAATTCGTTCGGGACAGCGGCGCTGGGAAGTATCGCAAGATCGGATGACATCACACTGTATGTCTCCTTCATTTTGAGTGTCTTTCCAGTGGCCAAGTCGTTGGAGGACACCCAGAGCCCGATTTATTGTTCGGTCTGCTCCCCGTGCCCCACGGAGAGAAGCGAGGCACCGAGAAAGGACTTTCACGATAGTTGTAGCGCCCAACGAAAGATGATACGCCGGTGCCGGTTCATCTGGGAGCCAGCGAGCACGTTCAGGACTCGGGCAAAAAAGTGCTGTGGTCTTGTTTGTCTTTCTTCGTAGCTCTTGCGAAACCATAAGCATGCCACCGACACACCCCGTATACGTCGAAATCAGAGGGACACGAAAGTCAGATGCGTTAGTAGATGAGTGGGGATCGCCGAAAACCGCGAGTCGCGGACGCGGGACGATACGAGTAAGAGCATCATCGGGTTCAAGTGCAGCAATGCCAACCCCCACTGACTGAAGCAAGGACGATAGCGTTGGAGAAGTGAGAGGAACACTGGCACTCAGGACATGCGCCTCGTTCCGAGCATAAGGCGAAAGAGCATCACAGAGACGAACGTGTATATCAGCAAGTTTTCGCGTTGGGGGCAGCGTCTCAAGAGTCGCCAGGACGGTGTCAACAAGGCGCTGAGCTAAAGCGATTGAATCCTCTGTAGGAACACACCAGCGGACCGGTTTGTATGTCCGTGGAGGAATCGGCCTCCAATCAATAATGAATGCCTCAGTGCATGCCCCAATTAGTGCATCTAAGATGAGGGAAGTGCCCTCAAGGAGTGAGAGCGAACGTCCAAGTGCAGTGTTCTCGAACTCATCTCCACTACCAACATCTCCGTCGGGTGTATTTTCCAAGAGCACACAAAGCTCTGATAAGCTCTGGGCGATGTAGTCCTCAATGAACTTGACAACAAGTGCTCTACGTTCCGTCCCTGTGACGTGTGGGTCGTGCTGCACACACGCAGCTAGCCCTTGAGCAGCCGCCAAGCGCTCTCGTCCAGGACGATCGCCTTGCAAGATGTTGAGAAGCCGTATTACAACGTCTCTGAGAGAATCGGAGAATCTGTCGGCGTCGATTCGTCCCGCAATACCGGCAACAAATGCACCCAGGCCAACGTTGAGGCGTGGATGTGCCGAACCGACTGCTTCATCGTCGAGTGTAGTTTCAAGGATGGGAAATAGCCGCTTATGTAGGAAGGTTCCATCGAGAGCGGCAACGAGAGAAGTGAGAGTCTGTTGGATGTACGTTATCACAGCATTATCCCCTCCTGACTGCACAATGCAGAAGTGATTGGCAGAAGGCTCGGCGTCCATATCAAGACGGGGCGGTGCTGGAGCATCTCGAGCAAGCTGTAGAAGGGCCCGAACCATCGTCTCCAGAGCATCTCCAAGCGTACCTTGAGGAGCTGAACGGGCGAGGTCTTCCTCAGATATGGTTGGGATAGAGCCAAGAAGGCACGCAAGAAAGCGAAGTGCTACCACAGAGTGTTGCTTCTGGTCCAAACTGATGTAATGAGTCGCAAAGTAAATAGCCTCGGGGATGGTGAACCCTTCAGATGATGGATCGGTCCAGCGATCAAGAAGAGTGTCAGTAATGAGTTCAAGAACCTCAAGAGCATGAGTGTGCGACACACCATGTGCTCCATTATCTTGAGCCGCATCACGGAGAATGCGTGTGCACACATCCCAGGAACGTGCCAAAAATGCATCCATGAGCCTATTCATGCAGCACTCGGTGTGAGGAAGAAGAAAGCTGCCCGATTTCGTCTGAAGCAGTTTCCAACGAACAATTGGCGCTCCAAGATCATCGAGGATATCAGCCAGAGGTTCAACTATGACGGCGTGCGCAACGACAAGTACGGGCGCAGCAACAACCTTCAATATGCGCCAGCGAAAACTTACCTGATCCCATTCGTCTGGAAGGAGCCGAGCTCTGTTAGCACTTGCAAAAAATAGCGGGAGCTCGGCATCAAACTTCGATTTGTACATGCCCTGATAGCATGCTATGTATACATCCGTGCAGAGAAGCTGATAGAAGGGGTTATCAGCGAGATAGGCACGATTTAGGACGAGAGACGTGCCCGTTTCCTGGCCTAACAGAGTCTTGTAGCGAGCATGTGCAACCTCCTGCCGGACTAAGGCCCAGAGGTTTGAGCCGGGCTCGTAATCAACTAACCAGTCAAGGAGCGAAGTATCAGAATCGATAAACGTAGGCCACCAGTCGGGGTGTGCTCGATCCATGGGCCCAGCCGCCTCGCTTGTGAATTGTTCTGGTCGTGCGATGATATATCCCGCTGGAAAGGCAATGCGCACAAATCTCATGATATCGGGAGTAGCAGTACCAAGTGTGAGATCTGGGCGGGCAGACAAGAGGGATCCAAGACCAGCGAGTAGCGGTGCTGCAACAGCGGGGTGATGGACCTGTGAGCACACTGCAAGAATATCATTGAGAAGGGCCTGGAAGAAGGTATGAGTTGCTTCAATGAATCCACAATGCTGTTCGATGGCGGCTGCCGCATCGGGTGCGACACATGTATCCGGAAGCAGTCGTTCCAAAGCTCCAGATGCCAATTTCGGTTCCTGAGCTACAAGGAGAGAGCGTGCATAGGAGCCAGACGTGTATGGTACGAAGTAAG